>CM073002.1:134268855-134899855 GCA_037038555.1 Rhynchonycteris naso | reverse complement strand
CCCCTCCTTTCCCACCAGAGCCTTAGGGTGCTGCAGTGGTTCTCACACTGTGGCCTGCATCACAGTCTCCTGGAGAGCGGGATCAAACCCGGGGGCTGGGCTCCATTCCCAGCGGGTCTGTTTAGTGGAGCCGAGAAGTTGCATTTCTAACAAGTCCCGGCTGACGCTGTTGCTGCTGGCATGGGAACTACGCTTTGAAACTGTCTGACTGAGAGACCTGGTGGGTTTGGATGTTCATTTACTGTTGCAGTTTTGCAGCCCTGACAACCAGGTGCTGGGCTTGGCTCCCGGCCACCTCTGCCTGGGATTCCAAGATGTTCTGGATCCCTTCCAGGTTGCTGAGGAGCTGCTGACGTTCCAGTTCTGTCCTCGGTGGGGCACCCATGGCCTTCAGGGTCCCCTTTCCCTCTGCAAGCTCTCTGGTTCAGTCAGGAAAAGTCAGTGGGCCTTACCAGCCAGTTAACCTGTGAAGTGCAATGAGTCGTGCAAAGCAGAATGGCTTAAGGACACAATCATTTGATTTGCTTACATTCTGTGGGTCGGCTGGCCATCCTTTTCAGGTCTGGGCAGCTCAACTGGCCCTGGGTGGTCTAGAATGTTATGTCTGGGTCAGCTGGGATGTTGGAGGTGTTGGGATGGCTAGACCTCTTTGGAGGCTGGCCCAGGTGTTGTCACATGGTGGCCCGGGGCTGCCAAAGAAGAAGAGGGGACAAACCACAAAGGCACAAGCATGTGTGCAGCTTCTGTTTGTCACATCTGTGACTATCCCAGTGGCCTAAGAAATAGATGGCCTAGGGCAGAATCGGGGTACAGAAATACTCTACCTCTTAATAGGGGGAGCTGTAAGTCACTGTTGGCCCTTAAACAATGCCAGGGTTAGCGGTGCCAACCCCCTGACCCCCAGTAGGCGAAAATCTGAGTATAACTCTTGACTCCCCCAAAACTTAACTACTAACAGCCTACGGTACTGGAAACCTTACCAATAATATAAACATCTGATTAGCACATATTTTGTATGTTATATACATTATATACTCTATTCTTACAATAAAGTAAGCTAGAGAAAAAATGTTAAGAAAATCCTAAGAGAAAACACATTTATAGTACTGTACTATTTATTGAAAAAAAATTGCATATAAGTGGACCCACTTCAAACCAGCGTTGTTCAAGAGCCAACTGTAGTGTCTACTCTTTCCAGTTTTACTGAGATATAGTTGACCTATTACATAAACTTAAGGTCTACAATTTAATGAATTGATATTGTGAAATGATTGCTATGGTAAGTTTAGCGATCACTCATCACCTCACAGTTACATTATTTTCCCTTGTGATAAAAATTTTAAATATCTACTCTCTCTTCAACTTTCAAATATGCAATACCGTACCGTTAACCACAGTCACCATGCTGGCTGCAAGGCCTCCAGAATTTACTTATCTCGTAACTAGAAGTTTGACCTTTGACCACCTCCACTCAATTCTCTCCCCCTTCCCCCCCCTTATGACAACCACATATCTGATCTCTCTCTGAGTTCATTTTTTTCACTATATAATTGGTATCATATAATTGTTTATTTCTTTATTTGGCTTATTTCACCAAGCAAAATGCATTTAAAACCCATCCGTATTGTCACAAATGGCAGGATTTCCTTCCTTTTTCTGCCTTTTTGCTGGTGGTGGTCTACCACAATCGCTATCTTTAGTGTGGCCGGAAGGACAACAGTCGCTTGACTTCTCACTGTCTTGCACTCCACCTGTCCCTCATCCGCTATAGCCACTGGTGAATAATTCAGGTAATCCTGACCCACGGCATATCCCTCAACAAGGGAGTTTATTATCCGTGGGGTCCTCATATACACAAGCAAAACATTCCCACCGTTGCATTCTGGGCTGTTTCCTAGGGCCATTTCCTAAACTAATTACTCAGTCAGGGTCCTGGCAGGCCGAAGATGACATAGTCTAACTGGAGGCTGTGAGGAGAGTTCACTAAGGGATTACGGACCCGGGTGTGGGCAGGTTGGTCACGGTTAGTACAGGTTGCCGGAGTTAGCCCGTGCATGCTCCCGTTACCGCCTAAGCCTGAAGGGACAGGGGAGGCAGGAATTGCTGGAATTTCAGAGGGCAGCGGTACAGGGAGAGTTGCTAACCAGAACTGAAGCGCTCTGTAGGTAACTCCTGGTGACCCAACGGGGAGGAAGCCAGAGGGTAAAAGCCTTGACCTCTCTCTTTGCCTGCACTCTGATCTCCTGCTGGTGTTCCCCCTTGGCCGGTTCCAACAGATAGCAAAAGAGGAAGGGGTCATGGGTGCCCTCCCTACAGGTCAACCTCCCAAGGCAAAGAGCAAATGCCCTCATATGAGTGGAGGCGGCCTGTCTGTCCACACCAGGGTCAGCTGATAGTCCTGTTCCTTGTGGTAACAGTGTATAACTGTCACCCTTTCCAACTTACAGGCCACGTGTCCATGCCTGAGATCATCAAGAATGCATGTCAAGGCTGAGGTGGTGGGTGGTGCTCCCATTTCCCAGGCGAGGCTACAGGGTAAGTCAGCTGCCGAGCAGCTTTGAGCTTTACAGGCGCACGGCTGCTAAGTGCTCTTTGGCTGTATCACAAGTGCTTCTCTCCAGCTGAGGCTACGACATAGGAGACCCCTTGCCTCGTCACGAGTCCCTGCTTGAGTTTGCTAGGGCTGCCACACAAGGTCCCGCAGACTGGATGCCTTAGAGCAGGGGGAGTCGACATTTTTACACCTACCGCCCACTTTTGTATCTCTGTTAGTAGTAAAATTTTCTAACCGCCCACCGGTTCCACAGTAATGGTGATTTATAAAGTAGGGAAGTAACTTTACTTTATAAAATTTATAAAGCAGAGTTACAGCAAGTGAAAGCATATAATAATAATTACTTACCAAGTACTTTATGTCGGATTTTCGCTAAGTTTGGTAGAATAAATCTTTATAAAACAACTTAGTATAGTTAAATCTATATTTATACTTTGGTTGCTCCTCTACCGCCCACCATGAAAGCTGGAATGCCCACTAGTGGGCGGTAGGGACCAGGTTGACCAGCACTGGCTTGGAGCAACAGAAAGCTATAGTCTCTCAGTTCTAGAGGTGGGAGCAGGCTTGGTTTCCTCTCGAGAGGGTCTGTTCCGTGCCTCCCTCCTCGCTGCTGGTGGTTTACTGGAAATCCTTGCCATTTCTTGGCTTGTAACACATGACCCCGGCCTCTGCCTTCATCTTCACATAGTGCTCCCCCTGTGTGCATGTCTGTCTCTGTGTCAGGTTTCTGCTTGATACAAGGGCGCCAATCCTTTTGGGTAAGGGTCCACCCTAATGACCTCGTATTAGCTTGGTCATCTGAGACGACCCCATTTCCCATTAAGATCACAGTCACAGGTACCAGGAGCTAGGACTTCAACATGTTCTTTGGAGGGCACAGTTCAGCTCATAAAAATAAATGCCCTATTTTTAGTCATATCACCGTGTTTGCTGAGGGTTCGACACTCACATAGTGTGAGGAAGGGTCGATTTACAGTATGAGGAAGAGTTTAGCCTGTTTGGATTATTGTGCGGCTGTATCACGCTCTCTGAAAACTACTCCAAAGATGTTCTGATAACTACTAATTAAAATGTGTTATTAACTAGACTAAGAGCTTCCCTGATTGTGCCAGGTAAATCGGAAACCCCCAAACAACTAATGAGTACAAAAATAGCGACAGGCAAGTCGGCCCCCCGGTTTTCTGCTTTATTTTTATGAGTTCGAACCCATTCTGAACGGCAGGTGTCGCTGTTGCCTGCTCTGTGAGCGTTCATGCTCCACAAAAAGCCTTGGGTGGAAGAAACGGCAAGTCACGGGTGAGAAAGGGGATCTGAGACTCCCGCAACCGCGTGTGGGAAGTTCAAGTCTATGTGTCCTTATGTTCCGGTCACTGCTTCTGCCCCGCGGGGCAGCAGTGGTTTCCTCTCACAGGGCTGTTGGGATTCTCATCTGTGGCGTTTCTCTGAAGCTGGTGAGGCCGTCACAACCCTTCACCCCCATCCTCTCCTTTTGTTAGAGCAAAGGCGGTTATTTTATTTCCTTTCAATCACGGTTGACATTCAATATTATATTAGTTTCAGATGTGCGACATCGCGATTAGACATCTATACGAGTTAGGAAGTGAGCACCCCAATACGTCGGGAGCCCGCCTGGCACCAGACACAGTTGTTACAGTACTGTTGACTGTACCCCTAGGCTCGGCTTTACATCCCTGCGGATCTTTTGTCACAATGTGGGCATATTAACCCGCAAAGGGTTTATTTAGAATTCCACCCTGGCTGTCCACTTCAAGATCGAATGGAATGTTTTGAAAGTAAGGCATAGTGCAGCACAGGAGGGGTGAGGAGGAGGGGAGTGGGGTCTCCTGTCCAAACACTGGTTCCCACTGTCCCTGGGCAAGGAGCCCACTCCGTGACCATGTCGTGCAAGGGCATTCCTTTGCTCCGGCTGGAAGGATCACAGATGGCAGGGAGGTGTGTTCCTGAAGGTGGTGGCTCGCATAATAAAGCCCTTCCTTTTCTACCCAGTTAAACACACACAAAAAGAAATACACGGCCCACAGGAAACATGCTGAAGGAATCCTGCGCTTCGGGAAGGAGAGGTGGGGCGAGCCTGGAGAGGAAACAGCATCTGCTCAGGAGCTGCAGGGACCTGGAGGCCACCTGCATGGGGCAGCTGGCCCTGGGAGGGGACATCGAGGAAGAACCAAGGGCCAAGGGAAGCGGAGGTCAGGGCCAGTGTGCGGCCATCTGTTTCAGATGTTTATGCTTCAGCAGCCTCCCTGTGGGGGCCTGTGGGAGTGGAGTGGTCCCTTTCGTGGGATTTCCAACCTCTAGGATGGGTTAGGGTGACTGTAACCATTTATGGAGGGCTGGGGTGGAGGGTCCTGGGACAGTCCTCATCCCAACTACTCAAATAGATAGCAGGATTGGTATAATTTGCTCAGTTTTACACACACACATATATTTTTTATTTATTTTTTACCTGTATCATTTTTCTCATTTTTGGACATGCAATATGCTAAATATATAGTGAAATGCACTTTGGACATGCAATATGCTAAATGTATAGTGAAATGCAGTTAGGGATGTATGCTGAGGTGGTGCCGAGGTATCAGGGCCCAGTTGGAATCTCCAGCTGCACGTTTTCCTGGACCTAGTCATCTCATGGAAGCCTAGGCATGCTTGTCTGGGCCTGGGTCTGTCCTTCTGGCCCTGGCCATGCTGGGACCCCTGAACCTTTCTCTGCTTTTTCCAGAGGCTGTTAGAAAGGATTTCCTGTGAATTGAGCGATCTCTCATGTAATTCTCTGGTTCCTATTGTGTCAAACCCTGAGGGTGGTACCTAGCAATCCATTTTAACAGGGGAAGAGGGGGAGAATCATTCCTGGTTAATCCATTGACTTAACTCAAAGGAATGAATCTCTAATGGTGGAATTTCAGGTATCAGTAAATGTACTAGTGATAGAAAGACCCTCTCATTGCCTCTCAGATAATACCCATACACAACTTCCCACACTTCCTGCTCTTAATTGGAGGAAAAGTGAGCACCTTCTGTCTGTATTCCTCATCATTACATAGAATAAAAAATCTGTTAAATGTGGCAACACAGATCTGTGACTACTTCCTTCTAAGCTGACATTTTCCTTCTGGGAGTCAGAATGAGCACGATCGAGTTTTGTCCTTTCTCATCACTGTGAGGGATAGACTTGGGCATTTTCTTCTCAACAGTTTTTCTTCACAAAAGGCAGAAGAACAACGCTCCCGGCGCCCCATTCCTGTGCCTGCAGGTCCCACGGAAGCATCTGTCATATCGCCAAGAGCTCCCCCGTGTGGTAGCTGGCGAGATAACCCGGGTGCTCTTGCCTTTGCCCTGGGCTCTCAGTTTATTCTAGGAGTGGGTTTGAGGTGAAAGGCAGACATGACGTGGAGGATTTACTGGGTGACAGACCTGAGGATAGCAAAGTGTTACCCCTCTTGATTCAAGTTATCCCTTTAATTCCTCGTCCAGAAGAAACTAGTAACGGGGGAATGGGAGGGACCCAAACAGGCTCACTGGTGTAGGGATTAGAGGGGCATCCCCTCCTCAGGTGACTGCCTTTTTTCTCCCTGCCCTTCCCCCTGAATGCAGAGCTTTCTAAGCACTTTCTGGCTCGGGTCCCACAGGACTCCGGGTGTTCTGCAAACAAACACATTAGCAAAAAGCTGGGTTCCTTTGCCGCGGTACTTCTCAGGGCCTTGACAATGCAAATGGACCTTGCAGAATTCCAACGATATAGCGAAAGTGTGCGATTTTCCTAACACAGAACTTCACTTACTGGGGTCATAGACAAGACTGGTGTTCTGTGAACCACGCTCTGGAAAATCTGACCTGGTCATAGCTGCAAGGAGCTAATGGTAACCAGCAGTGGCCGTGAGAAAATGGGGGGCTTTGAAGGCTGAGAATGTAGCCCCTGTAGCCTCATTGCTCGTAAACAGGACACATCTCCCCTCTTTTCCTATTAGCCTGAATTTCTAACTATCCTGTCCCGAATGCGTCTGTTTGCCTCTGGTTTTCTACGGGGCTTTAAACGGACACGAGCCTATTAAATCAGCGGGGCTTTAAACGGACACGAGCCTATTAAATCAGCCCCAGGAACCTCGTTAGCCTCTTCTTCTGTACAACGTGTGCCCTATCGGGAAGCCATGCAGTCATTTTATATTTCTCAAGTGACCCCGGCTGAGCCAGCCTGGAGCGGAGGCTGCCAGGTCCTTAGTACCTGGAAGGAAGGACGTGGGGAGGAAGCTTTTCGGGTGACACAGTGCTCTGTTCTAGAAGTTCCATGGAAGGGAAACGCTCAGCCCAGCTCCCGGAAACACCCAGAGTAAACTTGAATTGACCCAATAATAGATAATGTGCCGCCAGGGCAGATTTGGTAGTTAGTGGATAAAGGGTACTTCCTCTTCCTTTTCTTTTTGAAAGCCCTACATATATATCTATTCGCAGTGAAGTCAGGATAAAAGACCCAGCTTAACACCACCAAGGTGTTGACCTCTCAGGTACCCAAGGATGGCATTGACAGAGCCCAAGGAAGGCCAAGATGTTGACGTCTCAGGCGCCCAAGGATGGCATTGACGGAGTGGCCTCAGAGCCCAGAAGGCCAGTCCGTGTGTGGGCTCAGGATCCAGCCGGCTCTCCCTCCCTGCTTACTCAGTTCTCTCCCCTGCCTTCTCTTGTCCCCAGTGTTACCAAACCTAGCAAACAAAAATGACAACACCCAGTTCAAGTATTAGATCACCAATGACTAACGTTTTAGTATTAGTGTGTCCCATGATGTATTCGGGCCATACTTGCTCTAAAGTTATTGGTTGGTCATCTGAAATTGAAATGGACCTGGGTGTCCCTGTACCCCTCCTCCCGAGAGCATGCCCGCCATCAGCCGTGGGGACATGCGTTCCTGTCTCAGGCTCTGCTTCGGGGAGACTGCTGAGAAGGTGGGTGTGGGATGGCAGGAGAGGGATAGATACAGTTTGAGCCCCTCAGGCCGCTTTGTCCAAAGCTGGCGAGTGAGGGGGGCTGTGAGCAGCGTCCCCACAAGGACTCTGGGAATCTGAGCACCAGACGCAGACGCAGCTGCATGCGACCCCCGTGGGGGCCGTCGGTTTCCACAGAGAAGACCGTGGCCGCTGGGTCACCCCAGAGCAGGATTCAGCTTCCTGGGCTTGACCTAATTAGGCGTGATATCTTGGTGGGAACGGATGCCAACAGATTTATGTTACTTCAGTGCTGCCTCCTCCCTATCCCTCCTGGATTACAGGAACTGTGCTGCTGACCCGGCCTCACTGACTCGTGTCCGAACAGCAACAGTGTAGCTTCAGTTCCTTGTCTGTCAACACAGCAATCCTCTGGCGTTAGGAGGCCTGTCACCTGAGGAGAGCTCCAGTCTCTCAGTGCACATGTGAACTTGAGCTAGACCTTTGACAGGTGCCTTATAGAACCAACTCATCTGAGAGACTTAAGTATCTTAAAAAATGATCCACCGCGGGGCAGTATTTTCTAGTGTATATGAGGATTTCACATGTGCCGATAAGCCTGGTGATCTTTAGAATGCAGGTTCTGGCTCATCTGTCTGTGGTGGGGCCTGGGGCTCTGCATTTCTGACAGCTCTCGGGTTATGCCAGGTATCCACCCATTGTCCTCTTCTCACAGCCGCTGTGGAGGTGGGGGACAGCCCAGTCCCAGAGCTCCTGTGCTTTACCACTGAATCAGTGACCGGAGAGGCTGATTAAACGACTGGGTGAACGGGATTGACTCGTAGATGAATTTACAGGACACTGAGCCAGGAGACTTGCAGGTACCCAGAGCGGTGGTCAGGTCACTGGGGTTCAAGTTCAGCTACTGCCTCTCACTGGGTGAGCTTGGATGTCTGTCAGCCACCTTGTTAACATCACAGTCAGCTGGGGTCATAACAGTGACTCCCTCAGAGGGCTGCTGGAGGGCTCCATGGCCTACTGCATGTTAAATGCTTTGCCCTGAGTCTATTGAGTAACCGTGATTACCACTCTCACCTCAGGCAGCAGTCCTCGTGCCAGCAGGGCGACTCACTGTGGTCCCTTGGGCAGGAGGCTGGACCAGGCCAGGCCCGGAATGGACGGGACCCCGGCCTCTTCCCTGACTGTCTCGCACTCTCTCACCACCTTGTAGCAGCTGTTTCTTCAGCCTCACAGATTGCGTCCTGGTCCTGTGACTGGCGAAGGTCTGTGTGGGCATGCCGCAGCCGGTGCCCGTTACAGACGGATCTAGGCTTCTAATGGGCGCCGGCGTTGTACTCAAATGGAATCCCTGTGCCACTGAAAGGTGTGTCGTCACTGGGAAAATGAAGGGGAACATCGAATGGTCATGGGGGTGACCAGTCAGTACAGACAGTGTACCCAGATGACTCAGCCCGAGTCCTTTCTGCTCAGTAGAGGGTTAGCTCTACGCCTTCGTTAGCCTTCTACGCAACTCCACCGCCCCTCAGCTTTTATAGACTGAGTCTCTCTGCGGTCAGCTAGAAGTGGCCACACCTCTGACTTATCCCAGCAGCAGGGCATTACCTGTACCCACCCCGAGCACCAGTCCCACGGTCTCCTCACCTGTGTGGAGTCACTGGGTCCCAGCGCACAGACGGGCTGCCGCTCAGATACAGGCTAGCGTCCCGGAATAACACCAGTCCCCGGGGAAGCACACATCAAGCTTCCAAAGGAAAGGAAAGCGCTGTGTCTGGGGGAAGACTTGGCTTTGATTTCTAGTGGTGAGTGATATGTAAAATTACGACTCTAAATTATAATTTTTGAGGATTCAGAACAGGCTGAGTCTTATTCTCATTTATGTATGAAATAAGTTGTTACTCCTAACAGTCAAGAAGATGGTCATGTTAAAACACTCTTCTAGCTGCGCGTTCGGGGCCACCCTGGCTGGTGCGGCAGCGAGGGACAGGACTGCTGGAATGAGGGGTGTGCTCCGTCTGCTCTGTGCAGTCAGCAGACTGCCGTCTCTGTGGCTCTCGTCGGGCGGCCGAGGACAGAATTTTAAATTTTACTTCCAGTTAAAAATATTTTAATAGCAGTACATGGCTAGCAGCTACTGCCTTGCATAGAGCAGTTCTAGAGAGAGGGAGAACTTTATGCATCCAAGCCTCGGGAGGCTGACAGCTCGGATTATGAAGGAGGTCCTCAGTCAGCATGCGACGTCCAGAGTCGGGGCCACCGGCAAGTGGCTTCTTTCCTACTCGCCCGCACCCTCCTTGGAGGACGCTCTCCGAGGGTGATGCTGCAGTGAATAAACTGTCTCTTCCTTGCCCAGCGGAAGGAACCAGTAGTTAGAGTTCAGAGGCCCCTAACGAACAAGGCTGCACATGGTAACATGCTGCACCCTGGGATGGGACTATTGGAGGAAGGCAGGGAGAACACCCCTGATTTCCTTCATCCAGCGTGGGCGCCATGTTTCCCCCATTTCCTCCATCTCCCTCTGCCCCCTCCCCACCCAGTCCTGCCGAGGGAAACCCTGGGACTTGTTTAATTCCTGGTAGACCTGTTAGAGCTGAAGGAACAGAGATGACACAGCCCCTGGAGCATGAGGAAATGGCTTTATTGTCTTTAAAGCAAATTGTCTGCAGTAGGACCCTGAGTGTTTTGGTAGGAGGCCTGAGATAGCCTCTTGGGCACCACACTCAGCCCTTCTCTGATGGTCCCCCACTCCCGAGGTGCGGCCGGGGAGCAGCCGGGGAGCTGGGTGCTGGGACAGTGGGGAGCTGGGCACTGGGACAGTGGGGTGCAGTGGGGAGCTGGGCACTGGGACAATGGGATGCAGCGGGGAGCTGGATTTCGAGGATGGGATACAGCGGGGAGGCTGGGCATTGGGGACAGCAGGGGGCCGTAGGGAGCCTGGCAGGGATTCTGGAGCTGCAGCATGGCCACACAGATCTTCTTTCCTCCCAGGGTGACCCCTCAGTGAGCTCTGGTGTACTGAAACCACAGAGTGAACGGAAGCAGTCAGGGAACGTGATGGCCTGACCTCCCTCTTTGAATTGAGGAGGGAGAAAACCCAGAGGACACAACCCAGACTTGCCACGTTGTAAGTGCTCAGGCACGGCATGTGGCAGGAGACCCCATGTGGGACAGCAGAGGCACAGAGCATTTCCATCCTTGCGGGACGTTCTGTTGGTCAGCGCGGGGCCAAACCAGTGATTTTCAACTGTGCGCTGCAAGAATTTTTTAAATGTGCACACCTAACTATTTAGTCAGGGGCCCTGACCTCTTTTCCCTTGGACTGTCAAATAAAAAAAGTCATAACAGCCAGCACACAACAGCCATCCAGTGTGGATAAATCAAAAGTACATTTTTTTTTTTTCGGTCAGATTGGCAAAAAAGATCTTTTTTGGTGTGCCACAGAATTTTAGTAATTACTTTATGTGTGCCACGCAATGAAAAAGGCTGAAAATCGGGGGGGCTAGACCAAGCCCTATGCATTCGCCCACTTAATCCACACAGGTTAGGGAGTCACAGCCTCAATGGGAGGGGTGGACCGAGGGTCCTGGGGGTTGAAGGTTCGCCAGCTAGCAGATGGCCGACTGGGCTGCGGGTTTCTATCCAGACCGCTCTGACTTCTGATCACATATTCCCCAGAGCTCGAGAGGCTGCTCACCACAGCGGCAGTGTGTGGCTATCTTAAGACCATGTTAAAGAAAAATGTTCAAACTATCCTGTGAGAACATTGTGATTAGAGCGGATAGGTAGTATTTAATAACTGAAGGAAAGGCTTCTTATCTTTGAGGGGCCGGTGTACGTGAGAGCAGGCATTTTTGCCTTGTTAGCTACAAGCTTCAGCGCCGGGGAGATGTGGGAATCTCCGTGGTCTCTCCTTGGTGCCTTGAATAACCGGAGATAAAGCCCAGACTTCTGAAACAAAGGTGTGCTTGTTTGCCTCTCGGCTTCGGACAACGGCGTCAGCTATCCGGCAAATGGAGCCTAATTGTGACCAGATTCAGGTCTCATCAGTTTGGAGCCATCACAGGGACCTGTCTGGGCCTGAGTCTCATCCTCCCTCCAACCCCCATTACGGACAGACCCCCTGGCAATTCAGCTCCCGAGTCTTGCTGATGGAAACAGAGCTCCGGGCTCAGGGGGGGCAGCACGGAACCCGAGTGGGAAGAAAAGGAGGTCCCGGGCTTCTCCCATCGTTTGGAATGTCGGGGGCCGGGGTTCTGAACAGACAGCCTGCTTCTCCCAGGATCGCTGTCTCATTCATGGGAAATCATGGGCATGAATAAGAAATCTGCTGAGAGAGCAGAAAAGAACAAAGGAAGATTAAGAAGAGGAGATTAAAGATTGTTTTCTTTGATTAATTCCTCCCCCCTTTATGCTTTGTAGGCTACACATTGGATTACACTGAAAGCATTTAAAAAGATTTAACTCTTGTTAATGATCCACAAAGCTATGTAAACAAAATTTTGCCTTGACGTGGGGTTTTCAAAGGGCAAATGCAAGTGAGGATCTATTTTGTGAAGAAGCCAAAAATCCATGCTTTTAAGGAGCAAAAGTCTTAATAAATATTTGCATAGTACTCTCTAATTTACAAAATACTGTTCCCTCATCATTTTATTATCGGTCCTGGTAAGTGGGTGGGATGATCATCATTACCATACAGGCTAAGCAGGCTAGAAGGCCATGGAATTTGGAATTAAACAGACCCAGGGTCAGATTCCATCCATAGTATAATCTGTGTGACCTTGAACAACACTTAACCTTTCTCAGTCAGTTTCCTCTGAGATTAGCTGACATTTGTCAAGGCTGATTGCTACCAACACGTAGGACAGCACCGAGAGCCAAGAGCATCTAGAAGGACAAGGAGTGGGGGAGTTAGTGGGAAGCAGGCAGAAAATTTAGGTCAAGTTCAGGCCTGGCAAGAAGGATCAAAAATGAATTCTAATCCTGTAGTCTGTGTCAGACACAAAAGCTAGTGTCTAAGTGTGGCAGACTCACTCACCCCAAGGTGACCCCCAAAGAGGCATACCCTTGTGTCTCTCCTCTTGAGTGGCTTCTAACCAATAGGAGGCTGGGGAGAATATTGCTGTCACTCCCTGATTGGGTGAGACCACATGGTGAAGGTGGTGGATGTCACTCCCCTGATTAGGTAGGTAACTCAGCAGACTGGAGAAGGACTCTACCTTGGGACTTTGAAGAAGTAAGCTGCCATGTTGTGAGATGGCCACATGCCACATGGCAGGGAACTGTTGGTGACCTCTAGGACCTGACCCCCAACCCCGCCCCAGCGAAAAGCCAGAGCCCTGGGTCCCACAGCTCCCACGAGGTGAACTTGAGTGAACTCAGAAGTGGAATCTCCTCTAGTCCAGTCTCCAGATGAGAACCCAGGCCAGCTGACAGCGAGACTGTAGCCTCTGAGACCCCAAGTGGAAGACCCACACAACCTGTGCCCAAGACGCCTGACCCACGGAGGCGCGGACATGACAAATGGTTTGTTTTAGCCATGAAGCTGGTGATTTGTTATGTAGCAACAGAGAATACTGAGGTTTGGGAGAGACTCCCTCAGCCGCCTGAGTGGGGGACGTGAGATTAGGCAAGTCAAGGTCTCATGTGGAAGGCAGTCTAGGAGCCCAGCCTGGCGACATCCGGTTGCACGTGGTGGGGGAACAAGGTTGCCTTTGTAAGAGTGACTGGAGCCTCCATCCTCAGCTCCAGGCAGACGTGACTCTATCAGTCACACTATTTAAAAGGCAGTTGCTGCTGATGCCCTGGCCACCACCATCCCACTGGTTGAGAGAGAAATGGGCAGGTGCCCCTTAGGAGCAATGGCATGAAGGCTGGTCGAGGCACCACTTCTTCAGGTGAGGGCCGTGAGGAAATGAGTGGATGTAGATACACCCCCGCCTTCAAGCCTGGGGCAGCTCAGGCATGCATGACTGGAGGCTTGCCGGGTAATCAGAGACAGGAAACCAGGGAATGGGCCTTACTTTCAAATATGAAAGTTCATTCAAAGGTTATATGACTATTTATTTAGCAATCAGGAGAGGTTTCTCACTTGGACTCAGGTCCATAATTAGAAGCTCTCCGTCGTCTCCGAGGGCCCGCATCCACGCAGCCATCTGTCTGGGACTCGGGGTCTCTACCGAGATGGGTGAGCTACGGGGCAGAGGTGCACAGAGCTCTCCAGCCAGATTCAGCAATGCCCAGATGCTGCGTGGCACAAAGCTGCCCCTCAACAACCGAAAGTATTATCTGGGTTGAGCTCCTGACTACACAAGCTTGAGCCCTGCTCCAACTCCTCACCCAGACGGAAGCCCATCAACAGTGGCGGCCGGTGAACAATGGATTTTAGCTTATCTTTGATGAGTACCAGAGCAGGGCAGCATCAGCCGCAGAAATACCTCCTTTCTCGAGCTCTCAGCAGAGCAGGCTCAGCCTCCATCGCGGCCCTTGCTGGCCACACAGAAAGCCAGCTCCTACTGGCTTCCCACACAGACTAACAGGATTAGAATTGGGGCCTTCAGACTTGAAGCAAAGCTGTGATTCTCAAGCTTGGATGCATAGTAAAACGTCCCAGCCAGTCCTTGGATGAGTCATACCAGAACCTCTGGAGATGGTAATAAGAATTGCCCAGGTGATCCCAAGGTCCAGTCAAGGATGAGAACCACTGAGAGGGTCTTTTCTATATCAGCTCCAGCATGTAGGCCTGACAATGACTGATCCTTGGATGTCATATATATTTGAACATATACATATATATGTATACATACACATATACTCTTTGAAGATTTATATAGACGGATCCATCTATACCTATAGATACATAGATTATTAATAATGTATCTCCCTTCAAAGTGATAGGCAATGAGTTTAGCAGCCCATAAATGTCCATGTTGAACTGTGTGAGATGAGGGCGTGTCAGCTTCTTTCCACAGGAAATCCTGATTTAGAAGTTTGAAGAAGGAAGGAGGGAGAAAAATAGACTCTTTAGGATTCCTGACCCAATTTAAAGATGAAGAGAAGACCAGAGAAATCATTTAGTAGTCTAAACTGTGGTAGCCTGGCCCTATTCTTACAGCCAAAAAGGCTTTTTAATATATATTTTTCTTTTGCTAGAGTAAGGGATTGTGTGGGAGAAATGAGGTTTTTATGTTTGGGGAGTATTATTTTTAGATAATTTTAGACTTGGAAGGGTTGAAAAAATAGTACAGAGAATTGCTGTGTAGGTTTCACACACACACACCCCCCATGTAACATCTTACATGATCATAGAATATTTAGGTAAACTAAGAAATCCACCTTGGCACGATAAACGTTAAACCACAGACTTTATTTGGACTCGACTACTTTCCTCACTATGGTTCCTTTTTCTATTCCAGCATCCCACATCTCGTTAGGTTGTCATGTCTCCTTAGCTTTCCCCATCTGTGACAACCCCTCGATTTGTCCTCGTCTTTAATGGCCTTCAAAGGATACAACAGAAGGGACCGTGCTCAGTGCATCCTACCCGGGGTGCGGAATTTTGATACACGTCACTGTTGATGTTAACCTTGATCCCTTGGCCGAGGTGGTGTTCATCAGGGTTCTCCACCCTAAACTTACTATTTTGCTATTTAATAATTAGTAAACATTTGAGAAAAGATACTTTGAGACTATGCAAGTCTCCTGTTCCTGCTTGAATTCCTTCCCCCTGATTTTTAGCATCCTTTGATGGGTCTTGCTTTTGGCTATTACTACTGTGAAGATCTAATCATGATGTTCTGGTTCCTTCATTCCTTCTACATTTGTTAATTGGAATTCTTCTGTAAGGAAGACTTGTTAACTCACCCTTGTTTATTAATTCAGTTATTAACATCAGCATGAACTCGTGGATATTTATCTTATTCTTTGGGTTATAATCCAATCCTATTGCTTATTTTTATTTTCTTTATTTTCTATTTTTTTGCTCAGGTGGTTGCAACTTTGGCCTTTGGGAGCCCTTTCAGTGCTCCTTTGATATGCCACATCTTTCAATTTATATTTTAGTGCTTCTTTTCTTTCTGGAACCACAAAATATTTCCCGCTCATCTTATAAAGTTTTCTGCTCCAATTCTAGAATGAACCAGTTCCCCAAGGAGCCAAATGGTGTTAGAAACCAAGATCTGGGCAGCAGATGCACTCATTGCTCCTGGGGTGTCATTGCTTTCTCATCTCTCTCGTGGGTGGAATAAGTAAATGTATGTATATGTGCTAACTCACGAATGTACACACCTGCTTTTATTTCCCTATCTCTCTTTCTCTCTCTGTATCTTTTAGGACATAATCAATACTGACTTTGTCTAACTCTAACCCAGCAGCTGAGAGTGCATTCAAGTCTTCCACCATCCCTTATTTGTAACTTATTTTCCTAATAGTAAGAAATCGACTGTAATTATTTGCAATACATTTACTTATTTGTTCTCTCTAGTGAAATAATTTCAGAACTCCTAATTCCTGCCCCTATGCAAAAACGGATACACCAGCTAGAGCATAGTGTTTATGTGCATAGCTTTTTTTTTTTTTTTTTTTTTTTTTTTTTTACTTTAACCTCACAGTATTCAATCAAAGCTTTTCCAAAGTGTTTTGGTAGGTAAATATTGTCAGCAGGATCACCTGGTAGGTTTATGCTAACTTTTAAGAAGCTGTGAAATGGCTTTCCAAGGTGACTGCACCATTTTGTGTTTCCATCAACTGTGCAGGAGATTCCCAGTTGCTCTGCATTTTTGTCAGCCCTGGGGATTACGAGATTTGGGGGGCAAATTACTTAGTCTCTTTTCCTTATCTGTAAAATGAAGTTAATAATAGTACGTTCCTTATTCAGTTGTATGAGAGTGAAATGAATCAGCCTGTAAAACATGCAGAACAGGGGAGTCAGATAAAACCAGGACACCTGGTTAAAATTGAATTCTAGATAAATACATTCACATACTATCTGAGATATCCTTATGCTAAAAAAAAAAAAAAAAAGTTTATTCAAAATTTTATTTCAGCAAAAATACAGAAAGCCCAGTCGGATTTGCATTTCAGGTAAACAAGTATTTTTAAGTGTAAATATGTCCCATATAATATTTATCTGATGTCTTAGAGGCTTCCTGTAGAGGCAACCTTTTCTCAGGTCTGAGCTTTGTCCCTAGAGAAACTCTTTGCCAAAGGAATTTTCAAAATAAAGCAGATGTGGAAGAGATTCCGAGGGTGTTGGATGAGCTGGGACTATATCTCCTGGTAGGTTCAAGTCTGCGTTGAAGTTGAATATACATACAAGAATGTGAACAATGCGCAGGCGCACAGCTGGGTCCCCTCTCACGCGGTAAACAGGCCCAGGGTGCTGGCGTCAGAGAGAAGCGGTGCCCTGCTGACCCACCGTCCTGACTTGTCCCACTGCAGACTAGTTTGGGGGCTGGCTGGCTTCAAAGCAGACTTCAGATGCTGCTATTTTTACCCCAGCGGATTACCTGCGAATTTTCTGAGGGTTTCCTCTCCAGTGACTTCCTTGGGGCTTTCTACTTGAAAGTAGGTCATTATCCTTTTGAATCAAATTGGCAAAGGGAGACAGGTCTGAGATAAGGAAAGTGATCTTATAAATAAGGGGTCTTCTGGAATCCTGGCAGGTGCTTAATTGATTGGAATAACCCGTAATTATATTTCCTTTTCAGTGTATTTCAAAGACCAGGTAATGCTAGCAAATACTTCTAGAGCATTCACCGTGTGCCAAATGTTCGAAGACCTTTACATATATTAACTTGTGAAACCTTTACCACGTGAGGCAGCTGTTATCATCCCTATTCATCAGATGAGGAAACCAAGGCACAGAGAGGTGAAGCAACCTGCTCAGCATATCACAGCCAGCAAGTGGCAGGGGTGTCTGAACGCAGACACTTTGGCTCTAGAGTTCACGCTTTTAACAACCACACCTTACAGATTCCAAGGTCTGGTGGGATTCCGTCTCACAGCTCTGTGGTCTCAGTTGGACATAATCATTTCACTTTCCTGGAATGCATTTAGCATGGTTTTTAACCTTTGGTCCAAGAAGTGAGTTTTGCCTTCCCTTATTTTGTGAATTGGCCTCAGCTTGGCCTGAACTGAAGGTCACAAGGAGCACCCAGGCAGAGACTTTTGTCTGAGGTGCAAAGTGAACAGGTAGAGCAAACCCTCTGTGAACCCAAGAACAGCTGCCCACACAGCATCAGGGGACAGAGAGGGGGAGCGCTGCTGGGTAATGATCTGAGCCTGAGGTCTCCAAACTCGCTGAATTGGGGGTTGTCACTAATGCAGCCCTGATTTCTCGTTGCAGGTGATAAATCTTTCTAATGGCATCTCAAACACATTATTCTAAATTTAAATATTTTAATATTAATTTATTCTAATGCCACCTCAAGTGGATAATGAACAACACCATCAGCTGAATTAACAAGAGAAAAGAGAAATCATAGGCAAACCCTTGCAAACTCTCTTCTCTGGGAGTGGATTCAGGGGGACGGTAAAAAACATTCCATCAAAACTCATTTCTTATTCATCTGGGTAATAACGACACTCAGAATCATAATAAGTATAAAAGACTGTTACATTTTTAGCCTTTTGAGGAATGCAATGGCATAGCTGTCTACTTCTCTGGGAGTTTGAGTTTTAGCCATCAGCACAGCGCAACATAGCAAAAACTGTTACCAAGAATTTCCTGTGCAATGGTCCTTTCTATGTACTTTACCCAAATCACCTCACGTAATTCTTCTAACACTCAGGTGCTTTTCATCCCCACTTTACATGTAGCCCCTGCCTCCCCGTCTGTATTATCTCCTGCCACTGCAGCTGTAATTTATACATTACTGTATAGTCTAGAAAAATGAAAGTCCTGTAGCTCTCACCCCATCCTTTTTCCAGACTCCATGCTTTTGAGTATGGTATATACTCGGTCTGAGATGCCTTTCCTCCAGCTCCACTAACACCCTGCCCTCTGGTGTTCTGGGGAAGTTTAACCACCATCTCTCCAGGAGGAAAAAGCTTAGCTTGTAGGGTTTGCTGGTTTCTGAGATGAAAACGCTTACATCATTGCTGATTTCAAGTTACTGCTCTGGTTGCTAAATGCAGAATTGGGAAGAAATGTATGTGGCCAGTGTGAATGATTTCAGCCCACCCTTGACACCACCTGTCTGCTCAAAAAGTAACTCCTCCAGGAAGTCTTCCTTGATTGCAACTTGCTGGCTGTTCCCATTGACATCCTGTGCATTTTTCTAGCATTGCACTTAAGTACACTAATACTTTTTCTGCTTCTACATCTGTTTTCTCCTCAGACTCAGCTCCATGAAGGTAGGAGTCACATTTTTTTCCTGTGTCTCTGGCACCTAACGCAGTGCCTGGTACAGTTATCACTTGACCCATGTTTATTGTATGAATAAATGTAGCTGCTCCTTACTGAAATAATGTCATTTTCTCTCTGTCAGCGGGTTATATTGTCTTAGAAATGACCTTATCCAAACAGCCTATTGGAAAGGCTCCCGCGGACTCATTGGACGGGAGCTGAGAGAGTCAGGCTGGGCGAGAGTTCTGTCAGCATGGCAGGCGGCCCGAGAGCCGCTTTCCTCAGCCACTTGTCTGTGGCACCAAGCCTTCAGATTTCGGTGGAGAGCAGCACCACTAGTGACAGTGCCTCTGACCTCATTTGCTTTCTTTCTCTACCACCGTGTCATTATGCAGGTGGGTGGGGACGTTGCAGTTGATTCTGCACTTTCTTTCCAAACCTCAGATTTACAAGGCTTAAAACTTTCCCGTAGGTTTTATAGGTCTCCGGACCTGACCTAAGCCCGCCAGCAACTGCCAATGGCGCCCACATGGGGAGTAGGAGGTGCTGATGCCAGCTGGCATGAGCAAGATATATGTGAAGAAAACTCAGATCCAAAAATAACGAGTACTTCCTTCGCATCTTGCTGATAATGTATATCATAGAATGGTAGGATTTTAGGGGGGCGTCTGACTCACTAGTGAAGCCACCTCCCCCAGGAATGAGTTCCCTGGGCTGCAGAATTATGTCCGGTAGGTGCCACCCTCCTCTGTCAGGCGTCCAGTCTCCTTATCTTGGCATTTAGGGCCTCCACGCTCTGGCCTTAACCTTTTAATCATCAAAATGACTTTACCACAGTGTCCAGTGTTCTCAGGGTGCAAAAGGGATACTATTGGCTAATTGTAGCAAAAAGGAGTACAATTGGCTAATGATGGCTTTCTACTTAGGAAGTCACCTTTTCTGCTTTCTAGTTCACCTTTTCTTTTCTACCCCAAGTTCAAAGTCAGAGCTCCTGTCTATGGCTTTTCTCTCTGCAGTGAAAGAAAGTGGAATCCTCCGTCTGGGGAGCCTAAGTCTGTCCCTCAGATCTAGGTGAAAGCTACTTCCTGGGCAGCACCCAGGCCTCTGATTGGTGGAGCCTCCAGATTTGTGCAGGGAATTTATACAAATCAGCCTTTTCTTTACACGGATGTCAGGGACGGTGCAGAAGACAAGCCTCTAGCCCCCCTTTGCTCTAGAGCAGGTATTCTCAGCTCTCACCACGCATCAGAATCACCTGGGATACTTTTAAAATATATATAGATGCCTGTTCCCCCCCCCCCCCGCCGCCCCCTCCCCCCTCCCCCCCCCCCCACCGTCTGTGGTAGGGCCTGGGCTCTGGTAGGATTTAAGTCTCCTCAGACAAGTCTAACCGTCTAACATGCAGCTGAAGTTGGCCAGGTGGGCTAAGGGAATCCTGATTGGCTCCTACTCTTTGCTGTTTTGTTCTGGTTGTTAAAAATATATATATTTTTAGAGAGAGGTGGGGAGGTTAGGTAGAGGGGAGAGAGAAACATCCATCTGTTCCCATATGTGCCCTGACTGGGAATCGAACCAGCAACCTCTGCATGTCAGGATGATGCTCTAACCAACTGAGCCCTCCAGGCGGGGCTCTTTGCTGTAGTCTATTCAGCCAGCTGCTCCTCCAGCACCGCATCGGCAGGTCCGTTCTCATCCCTGCTTGGCCTAAACCGACTGTTCTTTCTCTCTCTTATCAGTCCCTACCTCCAAAGGATTGCCCTGGGACTTCCAAGTTCCCATTTCTCATGCCCAGTGGAATCAGACCTTTCTTCCAGGTTCCTCTCTTCACTCTTTTCAGCTGCCAGAAGCTCCAACATGAGTTAAAGTAGGAATAAGTAAACCACAGCTTGTGTCTCATTCCACATCTGGAACAGATCATTGTTGTGACTCCATCAAGACTTTCAAAGGCACAGTGTTGAGTGCGGAGTCCCCGGGGCTAGCCCTGGGTTGTACAGGTGAACAAGAATGTTTGGCTCTGCTTTCGGGGAATTTCACATCAAAAAGGAAAACAGAGCCAAGCACATGGTTATAGGGCACCATGACAGGGACAGAGGAGCCACTAGAGTGATTGGAAGTGGATTTCTAAGCAGGATATCTCCCAGGGAGATTGAGGAAGACAACCTCATCTTATCTCACAGAAGCTTTCCGTAATCAAGTGAATTTTCCCCTCAGCTTCAGAAATCTTTGACATCAGCAACTGATCTGGCAGAGGGAAAGAGCAATTGTTCTAAGGGAAGAGAATGATGTCTAAAATATACATGTGCCTTCTTAGGTAAATGTAAGTAGCAGCTCCAAAACAATAATTTACTTTATTTCAATATGTGTGTGTGTGTGTGTGTGTGTGTATATATATATATATATATATATATATATATATATATATATATGCATGTCACTAGAATGTTGTGACCATTGCTATATACCCTAAAGGAGACAGCATATTGGATAGCACAGATTTGTGATCCTCTGATTCTATGAATATACATATTTGAATAGTAATGTAGGTAACCCACCAGCTGGGAGGTAATAGTTGCAAAAAACCATCTGATCAAAGACTTGTATCCAGTACATGGAAAGCACTTCTAAAAATCAATAAGAAAAAGACAACCTAATAAAAAATGGGCAATGGAGCTGAATAAGCTCTTCAAAAAGAGGATTTCTAAATGTCCGGTCGGCTTATGGAAAAGGTCCAACATCTTCACTCATCAAGGAAGTGCTAAGTAAAACCATAGTGAGGTACTACTTGATAGTCACGAGAATGTCTAACACAGGGGTCGGGAACCTATGGCTCGTGAGCCAGATGGGGCTCTTTTGATGGCTGCATCTTGCTCACGGACAAATCTTTAATAAAAAAAATAATAACGTTAAAAATATAAAACATTCTCATGTATTACAATCCATTCATTTCCTACCGCTCATCTTCATGGTTGCGGGTGGCTGGAGCCAATCACAGCTGTCCTCCGGGCAACACCAAATTTTTATTGGATAATGCATAACATACACGGGTCGTTGTATGGCTCTCAGGAAATTACATTTTTAAATATGTGGCGTTCATGGCTCTCTCAGTCAAATAGGTTCCTGACCTCTGGTCTAAAATTAGAAAGACGGACTGTACAAGGTGTTGCTAAGCATATGCACGAACTGGAATTCTTTTACATCGCTGATGGAATCATCACTTCATGCAGCCCTTTGAAAACGGGCCTAATCCGCTAACGTTAACCTTGCAGCAACTCTGGGACCCAGTTGTTGGACCCCTAGATATAACTGCCTGTGCTAGTTCTTGATTTATTGTCTGTCAGGTTACCCCTTGTAGATTGCTCTGAGGAAATGGATCTGGGCCCTTAAAATATATTTTTTTTCCTTCGGCAGCTGGTACTGAAACTTAATCAGTAGAGGCTGCTGGTGAGACATTGCAGGAGAAGGAGTGTTGCTTCCTGATTCCGACGTGCTTGCTCCTCAGGCTGGTGCATGTGTTTCTCCGGCCCCAGCTCCTCCAGCGCAAGCGGCCTCCCTGCGTGCAGTGCGTGCAGTTCCCTGGTTTCGCGGTTCCCAGGGTCCGGCTCCCACAGCTCCCGTGGCTTCTCCAGTTCTTAGCAACCACTGGACATGGTGGCCTGCAGCAGCTGGTGGCTTGCGCCTTCCCCAGGCAGTCCCATTGTTCAGTTTTGAGGTAGAATGCCTCAGTTATGACGGTGCCCTGTGAGCAGCGTTCCTTGGTTCTTAAGAGGATGATTTCCAGAATCTTCCAGAGGGCAGATTTCCTGAAGGTTCCACTGGTACAGCAAGCACTGCAGTCACTCCTCTGTTATTCAGTGAACCCAGCTCATGCCCCGTCCAACAAGGTCTGCCTCTTGGAATACGCGGGAGGGCAGAGGTAGGGACGGACCTTCCCTGAGTGCTGTCCCAGCCCAACGGCTGGCAGCTTCTCCTTATAGCTGCCCTTCCTGTATTCTTTATATTTTTCCTTTTACTCCTGTTATAGTTAAACATTCTTCATATTAAATCACTTGTTATGCCATTTGTAGTTAAATTTACTCCATATTCAACTTCCTATTCAAATTATTATGTGGTTTTGCTCTTCTGATTGGACAGTCACAGTCCAAGAAAAATACATGTATCTGTCCACTAAAAGACACATACAAGAATGTTCACAGAAGCCTTATTCATAATAGCCCCAAACTGGAAACCACCCAAATGTCTGTCACCGGTAGAATGGATAGATAAATCATGCTGTATTCACACAATGCAATACTTCTTGGCAGGAAAGAGGAGAGCTACCTGTGGGTGAATCTCAGCGGCAGAGCCGAGTGAAAAAAGCCAGGTACAAGAGTGCAGACCAAGACTTTATTCACATGACGTTCAAGAAGACACTAAATAAATCTATGGAGACAAGTCATGCCTGACTGGAAGTGGGACAGTGGATAGAGTGTTGACCCAGAATGCTGACGTCCCCCGTTCAAAACCCTTCGGTTGCTGGTTTCAGTGTGGGTTTGTCTGGCTTAAGCATGGGGTTGCTGGCTTGAGCAGGGGGTTACTGGCATGTATGAGAAGCAATCAATGAAGAACTGAAGTGTAGCAACTATGAGTTGATGTGTCTCACTCTCTTCCTGTCTCTCTCTCTTTCTCTCTCAAATTAATCAATAAAAATAAATAAATAAATCTATGGCGACAAGTTGTAATAGTAGCTGCTTCTTGGGCCAGAGTGGATATTGACTAAGAAAGAATGCAGGGTTATGGGGGGATATTTGAAATATTTATATCTTGATCAAAGGATGGTTACATAGGTGTATACTTATGTACAAAGTCACCAATTTGTGCACTTTCCTGTATGTCTATTACACCTTGATAAAAGAACACAAACCAGAGTAAGAAAGAAATAGAAATGTAAGGTCACAGAAAAGCACTGTGTAGACAAGGTCCTCCCTGGCTGATTCCCCTGCCCCACCCTCCCCGCAATGCTCAGCCACTTGAACGTGGTGTTTTCCAAGCGTTCCCCAAGACCAATGGCCGTGAATGCGTTCCTGTAGCCTCTGCAGCATTCAGGGCGAGGCGGTAAGGGGCGCGACGGGACAGCGAGTGCTTCTCTCACACACGGGCAGTTAGCGGGGGAAACAAATTCCCCCTGTGCCTTCCCAGCCAGAGCGCTTTCTGCCCACCCGGTGGCTTTGCAGAGGGCTTCTTTCTGGAGACGTCTGAGATGAGTAATGGGGTGTTTTATAGAATATGGCAGTGACCTTCATACAAGTAAAGCCAACAGGAAATGATTTTGAAATAAAATCCTGTCACAGTCGGTTGGCACTGATGTGTGTGTATGTGTTTTATATAATGTCTTCTTGACTGCAGTGATAAAGACTGTAGGAGAGTTGGTGAAAGGGAGGACTTGATGCCAATTTGGTAGCTGTAAGAAATCATTTCGCTTCAGCCCTGGCCGGTTGGCTCAGCGGTAGAGTATCGGCCAGGTGTGTGGAAGTCCCGGGTTCGATTCCCCGCCAGGGCACACAGGAGAAGCTCCCATCTGCTTCTCCACCCTTCCCTTCTCCTTTCCTTCTCCCCCCCAGCCAAGGCTCCATGGCTTCTGCCTCTGGTGCCTGAATGGCTTTGGTTGCAACCAGAGCAACACCCCAGATGGGCAGAGCATCACCCCCTAGTGGGCATGCCGGATGGACCTGGTTGGGTGCATGTGGGAGTCTGTCTCTCTGCCTTCCAGCTTTTCACTTCAGAAAATACAAAAAATTAAAAAAAAAATCATTTCACTTCAAAATAGAGAGCAGAAATATGGGAAGTCAAAATAGATGCCCCCCAGCTCGCAACCTTCCTACTCTTTTCGGGAAGGAGTAAAGGAGGAGGAGCTCAGTTGTGCAAGCAATCTCTTTGAAACTCCGGGCTTGCCTGTTCAGGGTGTATATTAGAAGCAATGAGTTGATGCTTCTCGCTCTCCCCCCACTTTCTCTCTCTCCTCCCTCTAAAATCTATAATTTTTTAAAAATCTTAAAAAAAAAGGCAAAACAAAAGTTTGTTGTTGTTTTTTTTTAAAGATAGCAATCTCCAAGAACCAGAGTCAGGATAAGCAGCTGTCATAAGGACAGACACATGATTCACCCATTGAGCATCCTGGTTGTGCTTCCTGAACATGAGACAACCAGCTCCCTTTGCACAATCACAGAAGCAAAGTCAAGGTGTTGTGAGCTAGGGGTGAGATTCCCAGCCCTGGTCATCATCTCAGGGGAGTCATTTAGCTTCTCGTCACTCTGTTACAAAGCACAAATATAGCTGAGACCAAAGGAGTTAGCTCAGTGTCTAGTAGAGAGTCTGTCCATGTACTCTTTGTGGGGAGAGGGAAACTAAGTCATCTCCCCTTTCTCTGGACTCATGCAATCCTTTAACCGTAATTTTCTCTTGGTGTCTGTGCCAGTTAGCGTCTTGCCTTTCAGCTCCAAACCCGCCCTTTTCTGTCCTGCTTTGTAGTCCTGGACCTGGACTCGGCACGGTGCAGTTCTCCTTTGACAGCGGCTCAATGTTGCGTTCTACCAATAGAGGGCGCTGCAAAGCGGAAAGGGGAGAAGGGACGCTTTTGTTCCATGTGCTGCTGTTTCCCGTGCGGTTTGGACCAACTCGGGGTCCAGAGGGTCCCAGCAGTGATCGCCTCAGTGGTGATGGCTCTTAGAACCCTGAGATAGGCACCTTCCAAGCACCCTATTTCTTTTAGGCTGCCCTCTCTTCAAGGATCTACAGCACAGCCTTATGGGACTGTCCTCCACGTTTCTAAGGTCCTTATTTACTTTTACTTCATCTTAGGGATGCTAGCTGTCTTCTGAGTTTTTGCCTCTGTGAGACATTACAGTTCTCTTTTACTCCTTTTAGTAGTTCACCTTTTGCCTAGCTAACAATTCTTCATACAAGATTTCCCTGGTTCAAACTACAGTGGGGCTTGTCTATGGACTGATCCCTATCAGATATGACGCTGGACCCATCTGACTCTTTCCCCGGTCGTTTGCATGTATTTTCCCTGATGAGCTTCTAGGGGAGCAGCCTTCTGGCTGGGGTATGTTAGATTGGCTATGTTTCAGGGAATTAATTTTCAGATCCCAGACTTCCACGTATCCCCTCTCCTAATAAGATCAGCCTGAGAACATGCCTGCGGGGAAGGGCCCGTGGGAAAGGTCCTGCTTTCCCAGCTCACTGTCTTCTTTCACAGAGAAAGGCCCACCTCTCCTTTCTCCCTGGTTTTATGGTGCATTGTCTGAAGTTGTAATACATTTATGTTGTTTTCATTAATTTTGTTTAACTACAGTAGTTTAACAAGAACTCAATCCAGAGAAAAACTTTGAACATCTAAAGGCTTAAGACGACAGAAAATATTTTTAAAAAGTTATTTTGATTTATATTATATTGTTCTTACATAGAATTATGCAAGGGTGATTAATAAGAGATGTTCAAGTATGAAATCCATTACAACGATAAAACTTGGGAAGTGGCACGGAAATATGAATTCAAGGGAAAAAGGAAACAATATTGTTACCATTGAAAAGTCATTTGTGGCCTGACCAGGCGGTGGTGCAGTGGATAGAGTGTCGGACTGGGATGCGGAGGACCCAGGTTTGAGACCCCGAGGTCGCCAGCTTGAGTGCGGGCTCATCTGGTTTGAGCAAAGCTCACAAACTTGGACCCAAGGTTGCTGGCTTGAGCAAGGGGTTACTCGGTCTGCTGTAGCCCCCTAGTCAAGACACATGTGAGAAAGCAATCAATGAACAACTAAGGTGTCGCAATGAAAAACTGATGATTGGTGCTTCTCATCTCTCTCCATTCCTGTCTGACTCTCTGTCTCTGTAAAAAAAAAAAAAAAAAAAAAAAGTCATTTGTGTATTTTACAATTTTGGATGATGATAAATATAAAATCACTATGAGATTAATACTCCTTTGGATACTTATAAACACAAGCAATAACATTTTTGTTTTAAATTGTGGATATAGACTGCATGTCAGAATCACACTCTTTGCAACTATTTGCATG
Source organism: Rhynchonycteris naso (assembly GCA_037038555.1). NCBI lineage: Eukaryota > Metazoa > Chordata > Mammalia > Chiroptera > Emballonuridae > Rhynchonycteris > Rhynchonycteris naso. The sequence continues at coordinate 134,872,958 of CM073002.1, read as the reverse complement.
CAGGAAGAGAAACTTTTGATTCCATCCTTAAAAAGTTCAAGAGGATATGTGGTTTTCCATTGTTTTAGGAGATACATAGGCAAACAAAGTTGACCCACTTACAAGAAGCCATGAATGAATGAAGTCTGACTGGATAAATAAGTGAATGAATAAGTGACTTAGCAACCAAATGCAAGAAATCCCTCCTTGGATAAGTGAGAATGTCTCGTTTTGTTTCTGGGCACCTCTTCTTGGGGGAGATATGCACATGGCACATGGTGGAAGCCAGCATGCCTTTGACATGGGGGCCCTGGTCAGGGGCCAGGTCAGCCCAAGCTTCTCCTTTGTCTTTATTTTAGAGTGGCTGTGGCTGAAGGAACAACTAAGATAGTGTATTTCCTTAATGCCTGGTGTGTGATAAAGCCTTGTGAGCTGTAGCCTTTGTCATCTGTAAAATGGACTTAGAAATTCCTAATTGGTGACAGTTGGAATATTCATTTTATCTTTCGAAGGGAACTGTGGCACAATAGAAAAACATTGTTTCGTAGACGGGAGACCCGTGTGGACACTCTGCTTTTGTAGTAACTGGTTACATGTCGTTTATCAAATGCCTACTTCTCTGCACCTCAGTTTCCTCATTGGTAATAATAAGTGGATGGTGATACCTGTGAGCCTTAGATGAGATTGTACATTTAGATGCGTTTAGCACGTGTTGAGTGCCCAGTAAGTGTTTGCTGAAGCTAAAGCGAAAGTACTAGTTGGTGGTGAACTTCAGCTATATCCGCCCCAACCTGCCCCAAGGGCTGCCAGTTACTCTCCCATAAATTAAACCAGGAGGCTACCTAGGGCAGACTCCGCCCCAGGTCTTGATCACGAAGGACCTCCCAGCCTAATACAAACATGTGGAACAATTGACCATTGCGCATGCACGCGTTCCCACTTCGCTCCCACAAATGTCTGCGCACGCTCTGGAGGACATGGTCTGTGCTTCAGTCATTGCCTCGGGGCAGGTGTGTTTGCAGGCAGTTCATCCTCAGAGTCTATGGAACTAGGTCAACGTCAGGTATTTATTTAGGGTCAATAAAACCATTATGTGTTATCTAAAACATAAAACACAGGCAACCTAGCTTCATGCCAGAGTGGTTACTGAATCTGCTCTCTTGTAAATGTACAGTACTGGCTCATATTCCAGCCAACCGAATTGCAGACCGACGGACACACACACACACACACACACACACACACACACACTGATTTCTTTACACCAGTTGATGACAGATCCCTGTTACCAAACTGGTAGTAGTTCAGCTGGCATTTTATGAGCAATGAGGTCAACTGAGACAGTGGAGCGCTTGTGCGAAGTACCTGATAATAAGATTAGAAGGTTTTGCCCGCCGCGGCCACCCAGGATGAAAGAAAGCGGCTATGGCTGCTGCATCCGGTCGGTCGGCGAAGCAGCATTGGCGCTGCTCCCGCACTCAGGCCACCTGTCTTCAGAATCGGCATTGCTCGCTGGGCTCGGCACGCATTTCCACCAATAAGAGAGATGAATTTTAAAGTGAGCTTTCTGATGCTCTCCGGAGAATACACCCTCAGGTCATATTTCTACAAAGATTAAGAATCTCATTCCAGACCCCAATTACCTACAGGAAACAGCGATCGCAAGATTCGCAGAGGAAAAGCAAGGTCGTACCATGTGCCAGACACAGGCTAAGTGCTCCCCCAGGTCCTGTGTCATTACTTGTCTGGGCACCGCCGGGAGGTGGGGGTGAGGGGCGGTCGCATTTCTTCCACTTCACAGGTGTCAACACTGAGGTTCGGGGAGTTTAAATTTGGTACCAGGGCTTTAGGGGCTACAGAGGCGAGTACTAGTTAGTATTTCGCACATCCCAGGGACCCAGAGCAGTGTCCTCAGGCCGGGCTGCGTGTCAGAATCAGCACTGCTGGGGTAATAGGTCTCGTAGGGCAGTGTAATGTTTCTCAACCTTCAGAACCACCAGGAGAGGAGGTCTGTTAAAGCAGATTGCTGGCTCCTGCCTCCAGAGCTCTGAACCCTTACATCTGGAGTTAGCCTGAGAATATGCATTTCTAACAGATTTCCCCGTGCCAGGTGCCGCCGTTGTTGCTGGTGGGGCCCTCACTTCATGAGCTATTGTCTTAAGGTATTGCTTCTCCGACTGCCGTCCTGACCCAGAGTATCAAAGTCAGAATTACTTTTAGACTCAATGCAGATTCTTGGGCCCAGGCCCAGAACTTTAGAGGAGTGGACACTAGGGATCTGTCTTTCAGTGAGGTGTTACGGGCAATTTTCAGTCCACGGAACGGTGAGAACCGCCATCCAGTGGATTTTTAAATGCTCCCTCATCTCGTAGACAACCTAGCTGTTGACGTCTGCCTCATTTTGAGTGACGGCCACAGAGCAGAACCCTGTTTCCAACTGACCATTAGTTGTTGCTGTGACTTGCTTCTGGTGACTTAAAATGCCCATAAAGGATGTCTTAGTCCATGCTTCATAAATAAAATCCCAAAAAAGGAAATTTTTACTAATATTTAAAAAAGAAAAATTGTCAAGTGTCCACCTCATGAGGAGGAAAGAGGCCTGAGAAGGGGCCCCCTCGGGCTTGCCCACCCAAGTAACCCCGGGAAGAGAAAGGCATTCATTCCATGAAAGGGTTCCTGGGCAGCGGGTTACGGGTTATGGCCTGGCTTCCTCAGGGCTGAAAATGTCATCAGAAAGTGCCACTCACAGGCTGAGGAGGAGGAAGCCAGGCCCAGGGGCGGATGCGCCCTGAAGAGAAGCAGGTGCTTCCCTGGCCCTGCCCTGCAGCTGTGGCCCCTGAGTGAAGCCAGACACCAAAAGAAGTATTTATAGCTGCTCTGCTGGCCCCTGGCTGTTCTCCCAAGACCGGCAGCAGATCCCAGCACCACTGGCTGGAGACATGAGGGAGGGAGAGGCTGGTGGACCCAGGTGGAGATGGCCCAGATGTCCTCCCTGAAGAGTTGCAGAAATCAGTCGCTCTTAAGTTACAAATACAATGGAATTTCAAATGAGGGCGAAGGGAAGGTCATGGGAAGAGGCTTCCCATTGTTCTTCCATGATCCAAAGTGAGTGGCGGGCCCAGGAGAAGCCACACGGAGGTCTGGGCCGCTACGGGCAGAGCTGGGGGCCGTCACTCTGCTCTTTGCCAAGCGGGAAGGTCTGGGTCCGGGTCCCTGGCTGTGCTGCCCACCCCACCCCTGCCCAGAGGCCTCACGCTGACACCAGCTTTCCAGATTTCTGGCCAAACCTGTCTGCGGAAACAATGGCCCTCTTTTCTGTCGCAGCCTCTCATTGAGGCTGTCAGGGTACAGACGGAGACTGATGTAACCCAGCTCTCCACGTGGCTTTCTCCACCTGTGGACGGCCAGGGGTTCATCCAGGTGACAGGAAATGCACACCCTGAGGGGGAGGTGTCCAGCTGTCCACTCCAGGGGAGAGCCACAGTGTCCCCACTCCCACAGAAGGGGATTAGAGAGCCCATGAAATATCTTGTCAGGCTTGACAGGGCCCAGCTCGGCAGCTGGAAGTTTCTGAGTAAGATCGTTAGATCTCCAGGGGAAAAGCAGCAGCAGAACAGCAGTGCTCCGGAAAGGGTTTCACTTCTGGACTGGCAGCAAGCCCGCCACAGAGCCCGTTAGGCGGGGCCGCAGGTGGGGCTCCTGTCCATGGCACAGTCTGTCCATTGTTCCGTTCTAGCCCGGCTTCCCCCAGGATCGCTGTGAGTGGACGAGGCGGCCCCTCAGTCGCTGGTGAGCTCGACTGGCGGGTCTACAGAGAGAGGCCAGTGGCCCTGAGTACTCACAGTGGGTGGGATTTCGGAAAACTTCCTGGAAGTGGAAGGAAATTTATATTTTAGTTTTCCTATTTTTTTTTTATGAGGAAGTAGGTAAGAGTGGGCTGAGACGTAGGTAATAGGTAGAGGCAGTTGAAGTTAACATGATGGTAGAAGCAGGCACCCAAGAATAGCAATAACCAGCCATGAGCACGCCCTTGTGTGCTGCCTTGCACTGTGCTAAGTGCTGTTGAGACATTATCTCATTCAATCTCACAATAACCCAGTGGGGTAGGTGCAGCCACCCTCTCTTGCTTATAGCAGAGGAAACCGAGGCCCAGCGAAGCTAACGGGCTGGCTCTTGGTCCCAGGATGACAGAGTTGGGGCTCCCACTACCACCTCCCCAAGAGCGCCAGCCTCCTGCCTCAGCCCTGTGCATGGCTCTGCCTCATCGGACAGTCCGCACTGGCTCTACAGCTATTCTCCTCCAAGGGCTCCCCAGATCACAGGGGCCCCGGGTCCCTTCCTCGCATAGTGTGGGGCTGGGGACGGGACTCGGTCAGCATCACCACGAGAGAGCCTGTTACAGGGAGAGCCTCTCAGGCTGGCCCAGGATGCTGCGAGCCCCCTTCCCATCCCCGTGGGCTTCCTCCCAAACTTCCACCTGTGCCCAGTCAGCCCCTGCTCCGGTCTGGACCTTGTTCAGCTGGGGTGACTTTCTGGGCTCAAACTCAGTGGGAGTGTTTTGCCCGACTCTAGGTGTGGTAGGAGTGAACAGGGAGAGGGAGCTGAAGGCAAGTGCCAACTGCTGGCCCCCCATGGGAGTCCACGACACCATGCTGTGTCCTGCCATGGTGGGCTGGTGCCCTTCTCCAGAATTGGCTTGCGGCGGCCACTGACAGTGTACCGTGTGGAAAGGATACAACTGTAACACAAGTGATGTTGCATGGACCGGAAGATCTTTGCAGTCTGGTGGGTGGGAAGGTCAGTTTGTACGTTTCTTCACCAGATAGGAAATACTGCTGTAAGTTTTCAGCCACGCCCATGGGAAGCTCCTCCCTGAGCCCCTCCTGGTCTTTCATTTGACAAGTTGCCTAGATAAGATGGTCATTTATGGCTTCCTTGTTTACCATTATATCCCCAGATCCAGAGGAGCTCCTGTCATGGGGTGGGCACTTAATATTTATGATTAAATGAATAATTAATTGGATAAGTAAATCAATAAAGCATTTTGTATTGCTTAGGTCCTAGATTCCTTGAGATGACCAGAGAACACGACTCCGGGATTTTCTCTGGGTCTTAACAAAGGAATGCCACTTTCAGAGATTGGAGGAATGTGTCAGTTCAGATCCTGCGAGGAGCAGACACTGGAATAGAATTAAAGTGCAGGTGTGTTGGGGGAAACACCTGTGAAAAAGGGAAGACGCAGGACTGGGTGAGGGAGACCACTGTGTGGGAAGAAAGACGGAGTGGGCGGGACTGTGAAGGCCAGGCGGAAATGAGGCCTCCTTCTCCAGCACTGCCTGTACCACGTGGCTCTCAGCAGGAGGGGTGGGGACTACCTGGTGTGACAAGGGTTATCGCTTTTCCTTGTCAAGCAATGACTTCTCATCCCATGTTTTTTCCATTTGGGGGCACCTGCGTCTCCATCACCTCTCCACCTTTCTTCTTTCTAGCACCCCTGAGTTCTCCCCATTGGGAGGTCAGGTGACTCGGGACACCCGAGGCCTCTCAGCATTGCCACGTTCTCCCTCTTTCTGACCAATTTCCAAATGTCTCAAACTCAAAAAGCCCCAGACCTCCCTGGAACATATTTGTTTCTGCGACTATATGATTCCAGCTCTGTCAAGGGGGCATCAGGTGCTGCCCACGAAACCTCGCAGTCCTCATCCCTTCACTCTGAGGTTCCTTTCTCATGGCTCAGACACCACCACCCACCCCCTCCAGCCCCAGACACGGAGGAAGGGCTCTCCAGGCCCTACCCAGCCCGCAGGTCCAGCGGCAGGAGAGTGGGGGCACGTCAGAAATCCAGCTGCGTCAGAAACCCAGCTCCTGGCAGAAATCCAGCTCCGTCAGGACAGGCCACACAACATCCTTGTTTTAGTCACAGGGTCTGCTTATCTGCTTATCAGGATCTCAGTAAACAACCGAAAAGAGGAGGTCTCTGTTATCAGCAGGGGGGAAAGCACTTTTTTTTTCTTGACCCCTTGCTTCTTGGCAGTGGACATGCTGAGTAAATAATCCTGTTTACTTAAGTTGCTTTCCCTGGAAAAATGCTGGTTCTAACGGCAACCCCCCAACCCCCCCCCCCCCTCTTGTATTAGGCGGTTCCTCTCACTGTTACCTTCTTGTGCCTCGTAGTTACAGTGACTGCCATGGCCTTCCTCCTGTTCATTTGTTTGTTCATTTGTTCATTCATTCATACACTCATTCATTCAGTTTTTGTTTATCCCACATTTACCAAGGAGGGAGCCACCTTATAGGCACTCTGACTATAATGATCTTATGGTCAGAGTCATGGGCTCTGTAGCCAGACGACTGGTCTCATATCCCAGCTTAATCCCTGTCTAGGATGTGGGACCACAGTCAAGTTGCCTAACCTCTCTCCACCTCCGTGTTCTCATCTGTGAGTGGGCTTGATAGAACGCCCATCTCAGAGGTTCATAAGGATTAAAATGGTTAAACAGTGCCTGGCAAAGGTAAGATAGTGAAAGGGATACTGAGTCAGTAACTTCAAATCCTTACACTCAAGGAAGTTCTTTCCAATGAGGCGTGAATGATCCTGTGGAAGGCTGGTGTGAGTTACAGCCAGGGTAAACTTAGAACTTCTCCAACTTGGAAGACTTTTGAAATGGGGGTACTAGAATAATGAAAATTACACAGGTCTTGAAATTATTTATTGACTAACATTAGTTTCAGCACAGTGGTAGAAATATAAATAGTTCTCTTCAAAAGTGAATACAGAGACCCTGGCCAGTTTTCTCAGTGGATAGAGCGTCATCCGGGCATGTGGAAGTCCCGGGTTCAATCCCCAGTCAGGGCACACATGAGAAACAACCATCTGCTTCGCTTCTTCCCTCCCTTTCCCCCTTCTCTCTCTTCCCGTCTTGCAGCCAGTGGCTCTATAGGTCTGAGCGTTGGCTCCAGGAGCTGAGGACAGACAGCTCTGTTGATGTGAGCATTGGCCCAACACGAGGTTGCCGGGTGCATCCTGGTTGGGGTGCATGCAGGCGTCTGTCTCACTATCTCCCCTCCTCTCACTTAAAAGGAAAAAAATGATTATAAGAAGCATTTGAGATCTTGTTCTCCACATGTCAGTAGTTTGGCTCAAATAAACTCGTAAAAAATGAATGTAAAGAATAACATTCTTTTAAAAAATAAAATAACTTTGTTCATGTACATAAAGTTTTTAAATAAAAAATTTCATGTAAATTAAGAAAATATAAGCAAAATAGGATGATATTGTACGTGCTGTACATAAATACATGTGTGTCTACTTTAGTTCCTCAGTCATGACTGTACTATGGTAAGTTTCTGGCATTTTTGAAGAATATATTTATTTCTATATCTTTTTATTTTTAATTTTTAAAATAAAATTGATTGCTATATTATTTACAGTTGCATTTTATGAGTCATAAACTTGAAATTGACTCCTCTCTGTGGACCAACGTTTTTATAATTGAGAAAGTACTCTCTGGGGGTGCTGAATTATTTAGTAAGCTCAGAACAAATGCAGCTGAATGGAAGATATTCTCAATTCTAATGTTTTAGATTGGATGTGTTCATATTTCTGCCCAAACAATTTTATAGGGCATGTCTTTTGTCCTTATTCAGAGCCTCTTTATTCAACAGAGATTTCTACAAGGCCTGAATTGTCAAATAACTTTTCACTATGTATGATTCTTTAGAACGTTTCACGAAGGTTGGGTGTCGTAAAACTGCAGGCCGTTTCAATTATATTCCATTTTAGTACGGAATATAACTTGATCCAATTAAAAACAGGAGCTTCATCAAAAGACCCTTCCCACAAGTCAAGGCATTGTCACCTGTGAGCTCCTGCAGTTTAATTTCTTCATTTCCTCCCTGGTCCGGGAGAGACGATCTCAATGTTTGTTTCAGATCGCTACAATTCCTAAAAAGCGTCGCTACCTGAATTTCTTTCGTCTGCTCCATTTATTGAATACTCTATTAAAATACTCCAATTAATTTTCATCAGAGTGGAACCAGCATTGAAAGAATTATTTCAAGACACGTAGATTGATTTACAAAATAGTTCTTTGAAGGCTCAAAGATTTGTAAAATCGGCTTGCCAGTGGGCACCAGAGCAAGGAGGAAAGCGTGTTCTGGCACGCTGAGTTTCTGTTGTCAGAGTTGATGCTTGGGTCGGTTTGTTTTGAGAGGGGTGACTGGATAATTAATATAAACTCTGTCGCAAGAATTTTATACTTCTTTGTTTAGGTACAAAAGCACTTGTAAATTTTGACAAGGACTGTTTTCTCTTTCCTTCCGTGGAATACCTCAGTTGTTTGGATACTGTCGTGAATTACGTGCTCCACCGAAATTTCCTAGTACATTCCACTCTGTAGCTTTTTTATTTTGGTAAGAACATTCTTTCCCACGAACCTAAGCACCCCTCAAAATTTGTATTTCTGTTACGAGTGCAAAAACAAGCCTGTTTTTCGATGCTGAACTTTGGAGCTAAATTTATAACAGTGTTCTCAACAATGTCAGATGTACCTGAGAAGACACTTCCAACAATTTTACTCTGATTTCATAGATTGTATGGGGGAAAAAAACCACCACTGTTGGAAGTAACCAATTTTCTGTTTGCCTTGTCTGAGGACTCATGTACAAAGGGCTTCATGCAGCTGGTCAGCCTCTCCTCTTTTGCTAATGTCACCAGCTGTCAGCTCTCAGTCAGTATGTACAGACTTGATATAAAAACAAGCCAAACTAATTGAGAAGGGCAGTCCTTGGTCTAAATGAAAAGTCATGCTCCCCAGGGCAGTATGTAAACACATTCCTTCGGCTGTTGCCCATGTGAAATTGTTGTTTAGGAGGACAGCCTTCTTTAAATAGTGCTATTTTTTTAAGTAGAGGCTGGCACTTCTTCAGTACAGTTGGGTCTGGTTTGTATGTGGTCAGCGATGTCCCCAGCATCCCATGATGGATGGTCAACGTCATCAAAGAATTTGTACAAGTTACATATATATCAGCTTTTTCGATGCATAGAAATCCAGTACTTAGTTTTTCATTTAACGTGCAGCTTTTTGATTGACTGCTGCTGAAAACATTCGTTGCCTGATAGTAAAATAGACAGTTGTAATTTTAGGCCATATTATAAACGAGAAACTTCTGCCTCAAGAACGTTCAGATTGGTCATCGTGCCCTTTATTGCAGGAGTGCGCAGTCTCTGGCTCCCACGTGTTTCACATGGGTGCTCCCATGCAGTTTCCCTCACCTTCCAGAGTGCAGTGCACTGGGCAGGACACACGTGGCTGCCATAGCCAATGGCCAGCAGGAACAATCGTGCTGAGTGCATCCCCTGTCACCTTCAAAACCAGAAGGAGATAATATATATATAAATATCCTATATATGTCTCAGATATATATATATCAAATACATATTTGTAAGTAGCAAGTGCCCTACATGCTGTCCTTAAAAGGAAGATGTTGTTATCCCTTGTTCTGGAAAAGCTCAAGGAAAGGGAGAGGTTATTGCTGGCCACCTTTCACAATTAAGCATGGCATTAAAATGAGAACCATATACATCTTATAATTGCAGACCAGACCACAATAGAAGCTGGAAGTACAAAGGACGTCTACCAAACTCACCCCAGTTCATTTTAATGCCATCACCATTCACAGTATTTTATAGAAAAAGAAAACATCTGGGACACATGTTAAAAATTGCACGGGACGCCAGGCCTAACTTGGTACTGTCAGGTGCACGGGACGTGATATCTCACTGGTGATGGGGGAGGGAAGCTGGCATTCCTCTGGGACGGATACCCAAGGGAGTCAGGTATCCAAGGGAGGACAGGGCAGCTTTCTCAGGCTGGGCAGTACCTGAGCAGAACCTTACAAGACAGGTCGGAAATTATCAGGTCAAGTAAAAAAAAGTGTTTAAAAAGTTAAGAGCTCTGTGTAAGCCTTTTATTTACCTCTGTTATCACAAAAATCCTTGGATCATATTACTCCGACTTTACACACAAGGAAACTGAGGCTTGGAGAGCTAAGGAGTTTGCGTGAAGTCCCTGCCGGTCCTTGGTGCGCTGGGATGCAAGCAGAGGTCTGTGCCTCCAGTGCTCGGCACCCGCCCTGGCAGGTCCACCAGGCAGTTCCATACATCCCGTGGCTCAGCACAAGAGGTGGCGTGCAAATTGAGAAACTGCGAGCCATTTTGGCAAAAACCTTGGTGAGGTGGGTCTGATGAAAGATGCTGCTGGAGGGAGGCAGAGGCCAGGTTGGCAGGCTTGGGATGCCAGGCTAACTGGAATTGAGTCCTGAGAGTTGCAGAGAGCCATTGCAAAGCCCCCCTTCTCCAGGAAGACCTCCGAGTGACTGCAACCTTCACAGGCCTCTCCTGACCTCTCACCCGTGGTGCATACTCTGGCTAAGGTACATGCAACTGAGTACTTTATGGAACACTCTCTTGTATAGTTTCTCACTGTTTTATGTGTGCATGTTTGGTCTTTTAAGCAAGAACTTCAGTTTGTTTGTTTTTTAAGGCAGAGATTGATGCATTATGGATAATATAAGTTCTTAATAACCCCGTCTGGATGCTAGGCGCACAAGAAGTTTTCAGAAAAATATTTGCTGATGAAGATGGGTTGTCAGCAAATGGATTTTGGTTTGCATTTTATTGACTTCTCTAATATAGTCATGTATCACTTCCATGATGGGGATATGTTTTGAGAAATGCATCATTAGACGATCTTGTTGTGCAAGCACACAGTGCACTCACACAGACCTAGACGGCGCAGCCTCCAGCTGTTACTGTACGTGCTGTGCTTCCGTACAACCTGGCAGTGCCGCGGGTTTGTTTATACCAGCGCAGCACAAGACCACAAGCATGTGAGTCATGTTGGGTGCCATGACGTCTTTGACATCGTTAAGCAATAGGAATTTTTTTTATCTCCAGTATAATCTCTTGGTACCACCATCGTATACGTGGATGGCTGTTGACTGAAGCATTATTATGAAGCACATGACAGTATCGCAAAGTTTTAGAAATTTGACTTGAGTTTGAATGTGCCTGAATTCTGCTTTTTGACATTCAACCACTTTGTGTTGTCCTGAAAACTTACTGTTTGGTTTGCTCTTGCCTGGGGCTTCCATGTTTGTTGCTTAGCCTAGTGTTTTAATTGTACTTCCCACCTTCTTTCTGCTCCATCTACCTCGCAGGTTTGTTTCCTCCCTGACATTTATGGTTGAGTAAGTCCCGATGGTCAGGCAGTTGACCCATTAATGCAGTGGTTCTCAAACTTTTTGAAGTCGGTGCACATTTAAAATCCTACAATTGCCTGACCAGGCGGTGGCGCAGTGGAGAGAGCATCGGACTGGGATGCAGAAGACCCAGGATGGAGACCCTGAGGTCGCCAGTTTGAGCACGGGCCCATCTGGCTTGAGCAAAAGCTCGCCAGCTTGGACCCAAGGTCGCTGGCTCCAGCAAGGGGTTGCTCGGTCTGCTGAAGACCCACGGTCAAGGCACGTGTGAGAAAGCAATCAATGAACAACTATGGTGTCGCAACGGCAACGAAAAACTAATGATTGATGCTTCTCATTTCTCTCTGTTCCTGTCTGTCTGTCCCTATCTATCCCTCTCTCTGACCCTCTCTCTGTTCCTGAAAAAGAAAATTAAAAAAAATTAAAATCCTACAATTAATTGTAGGCGCATTATATACAAATTTCTGAGAAATATGTTATAATAATTAAGTCAAATATTAAAGAAAAAACATATAAAGTCCAAGCATACTTTTATGGTAATTAAATGAAATAAATATGACAATTAAATTTATTCTGACATTAAAAAAACATTTTTATGTTACATTTTCTGAGTTATACTTTTTAGAATTCATAAAAAAAAGGGGTTAAAAAATAAGAAAAAAATGACAAAAAGTTATCTTTTTATATATATAGGTACATTCTTAGTAAGATTTAGTAAATTTGGCAGTTCCTGGTGCAAATGTGTTAAGTTTTTTCATTCTTGTGTTTATGAGAAACAGGAGCCTGATGTGTCCTAGTGATTTCTTCAATGTTTGGGCATATATTTGAAAGGCAAACTCTCATTTCCTCATCAATACATTGAAGAATTCCTCTCTTTTTACTCTTAATTGTTTTGAGTGCAGAAAACCCCCACCATACATATCATCTTAACTTTACACCAAACAAAGGATAGAAGAAACTTGCCTCCAGTCTGTCCGGGGAACATGGGGGTAGTGTAAACAATCCAGCACCACAGCTTAACAGCCTTTTGCAACCTAATCAGGCAAGTGAGGTGGGGGTTGGGCAGACTGTCAGCTTACAGCCAATTCCCTACACCTCTGTCCCCTCAAAATCTGAACTTCAAAAACCCTGTTGGTTTTTTGGTCCCCAACAGGCACATATTTCTCTGGAATACCATAGGGCGCACCTGGAGATCTTCTAGGGCGCACACTTTGAGAACCACTGCATTAATACCTCACTGGCCACTCCCATTGGTGTGTTACTTGATTTTAATATCAATTGATTAGCCTGTACTCATTTTGGTCAATCTGCACAGATATACATAGGACAAAAACTCTAGAATGGTGTGATGAAACATGATAATCAGCCACCACATGTGGCTATTTATATTAAATAAAATTTAAAATTTAGCTTCCTTGCCTCAGCAGTAGAGCATCAGCCTGACATGTGGAAGTTCTGTGTTCAATTCCCGGTCAGGGCATACAGGAGAAGTGACCATCTGCTCTCCACATACCCTCCTTCTCATCTCTCTCTCTCTCACTCCCTCTCTCTCTTCCCCTCTCACAGCCATGGCTTGAATGGTTTGAGCAAAGTTGGCCCTGCATGCTGAAGAAGGCTCTATGGCCTCACCTCAGGTGCTAAAATAGCTCCATTGCCAAGCAACGAAGCAGTGGACCAGAGAGGCAGAGCATCACCCTGTAAGGGGCTTGCCAGGTGGATCCCAGTCAGGGCTCATGCGGGAGTCTGTCTCTGCCTCCCTGCCTCTCACTTAATAATAAAATAAAATAAAATAAATAAAATTAATTTCCTCAGTCACACTAGTCACATTTCAAGTGCTTAGTTGCCACACGTGGCTACTGGCTACCATATTAAGCAGCACAAATTTGGAACCTTTTCATCATTGCAGAAAATTCTGCTGGAAGCAGACAGTTGATTTAGGGTAAGAGTATTGAATCAATTAACACATTCTGCTGCCAAAACTGAGCGGTATAAATCAAAGTTTTGTTGACTGATTCTTATTCTGGCTTATTTATCATTTAATATAATATTAATAGAATCCCTAGGGGTAAAATTACTTATATAACTATTTAAGTATCTATGTCTTTCAACAAATCTGTGAGCTCTTCCCAGAATAGGGCACGTGTTTTATCTTTCTGTCTGCCAGGCTTGGATTTGTGTCTGAACAGACAGGCTCAAAAACTGTTTGGAGAATGAATAAATAAATGCTTAGAAACATCATTTAATTTTCTCTTTTTGCTTACTCTAGCTATTAGTCTCACAGATTATGTTCTGAGATATCTGTTCTTATTAATTTTAATGCTGTGTACTCTGGGAATATGAGAGAAAGAAACAGTTCACGAGTGACACAAAAGTTTATTTGAAAATATGAACAATCTATGGTGGGGGACACAGAAGGAAGAGCTCCCCTGGGGGCCCGTGTGGGGTCAGTGGCAGCCTTGCACTGGGGGACACATGGCCCTCGTTTGTCTTTTTTTGTGAAGTTGGGGGAAGCTGGCATGGGTCACCATGACTTTTGATGGCCACAGGTGCCCTGTCCCTTGGGCAAGGAAGGCAGGACAGACAATGGAGAATCAGCTTCCTGTCCCTTTTCTTCCCCTGGAGGGGCCCTCTGCCAGGGCCCTGTGATGCTTATCTGGGCTCTGCAGAGCTTAGGAATGAGGTCATCCGGGAAGTCGAATCCCTTTGATACAATTATCTCCGCATCCTCGGGGCTTTGTTCTCCCAGAGGATGACGGTGACCCTCGTGCTTCTTACGTGGTTGGAGCAGCTGCTGTGAGGCGAATGCCAGGTGCAGGCTTCGGTGTGTCTGTGCGTGTTCGTCCCCTGCCATCAGGGCAGGGCCGGGGATGTAGGTGGGTGCCCCTGGTAGCACTACACAGGAGAGGGGAGGAGGAGGAGGCTGTGTCTGTGATGGGGACTCTTTCCCACACAAACACATCCATATATACACACAGGTAGGTACACATGCATTTGACATGACAAAGCCAGCGGTTTCTCCTCTTCAATTTGTCTTAGTTGACAAGCAGTTAGACCAGTTCTGCGGGCTCTTTGTGTCCTAAAAGGGTAGGGGTGGTAACTTTTTGAAATGACATTTCTCCTCAGTCCTCAGCCCATCTCTTCGCATCTTTTAGTATACGCTTCCTTATTGTATGTGGACGTATTACAATATTTTCTACCCAATAGGAATTCTCCTGTGTTGCAGGCCTTTCCAAAACCCTGTAACGGGTGCCCCCTTTCTACATAAATCCCCACTTCCTACGCCATGCACACCATGTGTGGTCTAACCTGTCCTGCCGTGAGCACTAGATCACCTCTTCCCAGGTCACAGTGAATCAGTGGGGGGGACGGGGGCTTGGTGATAGTGAGGGGAAGACTTCCCAGCCATTGCCCAGGTCCAGTCAAATAAGTAGGAGACTTTGAAGTGTGGATTTCTTGTGGACTAACACAGTCACTTAGGTCTTGTTTCATTCTGAGAGTCCCTGTCTTCTCTCTCTCTCTCTCTCTCTCTCTCTCTCTCTCTCGTTTCTCTATTTCATTTTCTTGTTGATTGTTGAAATGTGCTGTGAGCAATTGGGGAGAATTTGTTGGCAGACCAAATGCTGAAGATCTTAGAATTTTTCTGCTTGGAGTTGAGCTCATAAAGCAACTGGAAGTCCTTGGCTCTCCGGGAATGATGAGAACAGTTCTCTAGAAAAGGAATTCCGTGTATGTGTGTGTGTGTGTGTGTGTGTGTGTGTGTAAATACTTCATTGTTCATATCATCAGAAGTCCATAGCAGAATAACAAGCTAGAAGAGTGAACTGCCTATTAGGAACCTGAAGGGAAGTTTTCCCACTGGTGTGTGTGGGGGTGGGTGGTCGGAGTGCTGGGTAACAAAGGGCATTGGCTGACTGGAGCTGCCTGCTGTTAATTCTCCCTTCCTCTTGGGAGCAGTTTCCCAGTCTTCATTTAGATACTGCACTAGCCAAGGAAGGAAACAGACGGCACAACCTCAGAGTTTAACAAAGAGGCTGGTTATGGAGATGTGGGTGGACGGGGACCAGTGGAGGAGAGAGAAGAGCCCAGGAACTAGCAACCACAGAGAGCCATTGCCAACCCCGGGCCCGATGGGACCAGAGCCTGGCTGGAGCTGTACTGCAGAGATTGGCCACCACCCAACAGAAGCTGTCCCTCTATAGAAACACAACCTCTGTTAGAACCTCAGCAAGTCAGGGGGCAGGCTGGGCAGGTCATTACCCCCACCCTCTTCTCCGCCCACCTTCTAAGCAGCTGGTGGTGTCCCCGGGATGAAACCCAGAAGCCAGACAGCAAGTGAGCTGAGTGACGCAGTCTGAAGAGTGTGCCCCGGAACAGAGAATGAATGGGGGTGGGAGTGGGGTGGGGTGGGTAGGAGGTGTGTTCAGACAGCACAGGTATGGTGATGCCTCTTCCACCAGCCCCTGTGCTCTGGGAGAGGAGGCGCCACCCCAATCCCCAGCCTTGGGCTCTGATTCTCTAACTTTTAACCAGGAGAACACATGGCCCCTCTCAGGACAATGAGTCCAAGGAAAGTTGTTCTAGATTCTTGAGAAGAGAAGATGTGTCCCTTCTATGAGAGCTCCTGGGAGAGAGAGATGTCTCCCTTAGTGCTAGACATAAATGTGGGGACCCACGACCACTCCAGCTGCTCCCGCTATTCTGCCGGAGAGAGGGGTCGGCTGTCGGACAGAGGGAGCTGGAGAGAGGGGGGGAAACTGTAGCTTTGTGCCATCGCTGGCCACCGAAGTTCACCTTCCTACTGCAGTTTTGAATTATGGGGCCCGTATTGTGTCTTTGTCATTTATGTCAATACGCGCTGGAGTTGCTGGATGGGGACGTGGTTGGGGAAAACGCAGGTCAAGAGCCGGTGAGGAAGGCTGCGTCATGGTGTGAGTGGCCCAGCTCAGGCTGGGAAGGCCTGGGGCAGGTTGGACAGGCCGTTTTCAGTGAGATCATCACATTCTTTAAGCAGCAGACACAGCTTTCTATACATTCCTCGAGAATAACTGGGTATTGAGGTAAAACCGAGGGCTATGTTCTCAGCACCATGGGGCATGACCCTTAGCAGAGTAAGCCTGGAGACTCAGCCTGTGGTTTGTGTCAGAACCAAGCCAGCCATGGTGGAGGGAGGAGATGAGGGTGTCCCCCAGCATCCATGTCAAATCTTCATTAACAGCATCTTCCTTTGTTAGGGGTTTCAGTAACGCCTCTCCTTGATCATGTTCTTAAAGATGTTTTCCTAAAAGTGTTCCCCTGCCAGGGCTGATGGCAAATAGGAAAATAAATTATGGCATTAGTTTCAGTTCTATTTATTGAGCACTTTCTATACATCTGGCTTTAACCTAAGCACTTTATGGGCACTAATTCATTTCCTCTTCATCACATCCTATGAGAAAGTGATTGTTATGTTTCCCAATACGCAGGTAAGAGAAATGAGAAGTTACCTGGGTTGAATCTGAAGTGATTGGAAAGATTTTAGTCATTTGGTTCACCCTCTTTAAAACACTTTGAAATATCGTGTATACACAAAGGAATACATATGTAAATGTATTATAGTGAGTGCCTGTGTCCACAGCAGTTGGCGAAGAAGCCCTGTTGAAGACGCTGAGGATCAGTTTCCTAACTGAGCCCTCACGCTCGCTGTCCTTGAGGTCGACCGTTGACTGAACTTTGTTTTCAGAACTCCTTGCCTTTTCCATATGACTTCATTACCTGTAGAGCTGCCCAACCTGTGTCAGACCTTTTAAGCCCATTAGACACACTTAAAACCTTACACAATAGATTGTTTATATTTACAAGGTTGTGAACTTTATATAAATATGGTATCATTCTGTATAATGATGCAGCATGATTTGAGATTAACTCAGGTGGGTACTGGTAGCTGTTTCCTCATTCCTTGTGGAAATATGATGTCTTATGACTATACCCTAGTGTGTGTGTGTGTGTGTGTGTGTGTGTGTGTGTGTGTGTGTGTGTTTTGCTGTTGTTGGACATTTGGGGAGGAATTTGTTACTATTCAAACTTTGCCACTATGAACACTCCCATAGTGTCTCCTGGTGCCCATGGGTAGGAGTCTCCCCAGGGTATAGGCCTGGGAGAGGGGTGTCTCATTTGTAGGGTTTATGCAGCATTGAGTGCCCTGTTAAAGACTCATTGTTCAGCAAAGAGATTGTGTCTGTTTACATGCCCACAGACGTGTATAAGGGCTTCTATACACCATAGTCTTGCTTACCCGTGGGGTTGTCAGATTAAAAAAAAGAAATCTTTCTTCTGCGTACGTCAGACACTATATGATTTGTTTCAAGTCAGTATCTGAACAAGGCTCAGACATCACGATCGCGGGCCACGCTCAGAGGTCCCTCAGAGAGAGGGATACAAAGGGATAGAAAGGGACAGACATACAGGAACTTCTGTCTGTCCCTTTCTATCAATCATCAGTTTTCGTTGCCGTTGCGACACCTTAGTTGTTCATTGATCGCTTTCTCACATGTGCCTTGACCACGGGCCTTCAGCAGACCAAGCCACCCCTTGCTGGAGCCAGCGACCTTGGGTCCAAGCTGGCGAGGTTTTGCTCAAGTCAGATGGGCCCACGCTCAAGCTGGCGAGCTCGGGGTCTCGAACCTGGGTCTTCTGCATCCCAGTCTGACGCTCTATCCACTGCGCCGTCGCCTGGTCAGGTTGTCCTGCGCAGTTTCTTTGTTGAAGAAACCAGGTCATTGATTCTGTGTGGTTTCCCCAAGTCTGTACTTTGCTGATTGCCTTTCAATGTGTCACTCAACATATCCCATTGACCTCTCTATTTCCAGTAAATTAGTGGTAAGAGCTAGAGAATTGGTCAAATTTAGCTTTAATTTTTTTACAAGAATATTTCAGATGATGTGTTATACTTCTGCCCATCAGGAAATATATCTAGTAACTGTTTTTTTTTTTATTTTCCAATGATATTAACAGCAGCCATTAGTGATTCTATTATCTTTTTTTTATTGCAGTTGATGTTCTATATTACTTTGTATTAGTTCCAGGTGTACAGCATAGTTTAGACAATTACTTAATTTACAAAGTGTTCCCCCGATAGTTCCAGCACCCACCTGGCACTATACTTAGCTATTACCACATTACTGACTCTATTCCCTAGGCTGTACTTTACATCCCCGTGACCAATCTGTAACTGCCGATTTGTACGTCTTAATCTCTTCACCTTTGCTACCCAGCCTCCCACCCCACTCCCTCTGGCAACCTCAAGTTTGATCTCTGCAACTATGAGTTAGTTTCTGTTTTGTTCATTCATTCATTTTGTTCTTTATGTTATTATTTTTTTAAAAGATTTTTAAATTGATTTTACAGAGAGAGAAAAATTAAATAAAAAGGAGAGGCGGGAGGGGGAGCAAGAAGTATCAACTCATAGTTGTCTCACTTTAGTTATTCATTAATTGCTTGTCGTATGTGTCTTGACCTGGCAAACCCAGGGTTTTGAACTGGGAACTGCAGCATGCTGGGTTGATGCTTTATCTATCTACTGTGCCACTGCAGGTCAGGCTTTTCATTTCTTTTACTCTTTAGATTCCACAGAGAAGTGAAATCATACGGCACTTGTCTTTCTCTGACTGGCTTATTTCACTGAGCACAATACCCTCTAGCTCAGTGGTTCTTAACCTTTTTTGAGGTATCGAACCCACCAGTTTCATATGCACATTTACCGAACCCTTCTTTAGTGATAAATAAAATATGATTTTTTTTCCAAATTCAAGACATAGGTATATGTTTTTTTACTGGTGCACAAAATGAGCTGTGCATGAACATCACCTTGCTCAAAGAACAAAACCAACAAAGTGCATGAACTCACAACAAATTACAGTATTACTTTATTCTGGCCTCCACGGCAGAGGCTTCTCCGAACCCCTGAGACTGACTCATTGAACCCCTAGGGTTCGATAGAACCCAGGTTAAGAACCACTGCTCTAGCTCCATCCATGCTGTCACAAATGGTAAAATATTCTTTTTTACAGCCAAGTAGTATTCCATAGTATTCATGTATCACATCTTTATACACTCATCTATTGACGGGCATTTGGGTTTTTTCCATATCCTCAGCCATTAATGATTGTTTCCTAGCTTCACTATTTAATTATGGTGTTAAACTTCTATCCCTCCCATTTCGTGTATTAGCTGGGATACATCTGTGAAGAAATCCTTTTCCTCATCGGCTATTTGGCATCCTAAGATACAGTTTATAAACAGATTCAGTTTGCTAGATTTTTCTTTTCCATTTATTTATTGTTTCAAATTAACAAATTGATTGTCAGCGTCCTCTGAATATGACCAGTGAGTTTTATAAATGATTTTCTACCATTTAAAATATGTTTGATATTTCAACCCATTGGAAATATTAAACTTACTATTTGATAGTGACATTGAATTTCAAAGTTAACTTGGATAAATCTAAGTTCAAAGTTTTATTCATACTGAAATGTTCCCATAGAAAGTTCTAATTACAAAGTCAGGTGCATATTGGAAGAAGTCTGTACTTTGCTTTTAAGCTCCCCACTGAGCAGGTAATGAGTTTCTGGTCTCGCTGGCCTTGGTGTTGAACTCGATGAATATCAAGCACACCTATATTCCTTGTAGTCCTCTTCAGAATGCTAATGATTCACATTTCTCACAAAAATGCTAGGGAAAATCTTTTTATTTTTTTGGTTTACTGGGCTTCCTCCTACTATATCTATATTCCAGAAGAGTGTTGACAACACCAAAGCTCTCCTGGACGTCAAAACAGAAATGCTCAGAATTGAATTTGAACACAAGTGGAACTGTCTAGCTGTGGTGGGAAGCTGATGGAGAGAGACTCCGGAGAGTCTAACTCAGCCGCCTTGTAGACAATGTCGTCAGAGCAGCCTAGACTGTGAGCTCTTCGATGTGCCCTGGGGCTCCTGACACCTTTCTGGGCCTCAGTTTCCTCAACTGTAAAATGGGCACAAAATAAAAAATGTTCGTCTCACAAGGTCCAGCAAAATTGCAATGCAGTGACACTCAGCGCAGTGTGTGGCACTTTGTAAACATTCAAATAATGGTAACTCTTATTGCTGTCACTATTGTCAGTCATCACCATCATCTCTGTCCCTCCATCAGCACCCACTAGAGCCGTGATGGCAAACCTATGACACGTGTGTCAGCACTGACACACGTAGCCATTTTCGATGACACGCGGCTGCATGTGGCTGCATACCAGAGAAGTATGGGGCCGCATGCTGAGGATAAAACATTTGCTGTAGTGTAGACACTCTGTGCGGGAGGTCTGTGGGCCAAAACAACAGAATTCCGGCACAGAGCATCTAGTTCTGGGACTTCCGGTTAGGCTGTTTTTCTCCAAGTGACACACCACTGGAGTTATGCTCAGTGTTTTGGCGAATGTTGACACACCAAGCTCAAAAGATTGGCCGTCACTGCGCTAGAGCCTGTTTCATAGGAGCACAATAAATGGTCCCTCAATTACAATCACCCCGGTCCTCACTTAGCACAGTCAGGCGTACAGCCAGTGTTCAATAAATGAATGCTAAGTGATTGAAATATTCCACTTTCACAATGTGGTCGCCAGACGTAATTCATACCGGCTATTCAGAAAAATGGTGTTTAACATCATTTTTTAAAGTAATCAAAATCTTACTATTTTTCTGTTTGTTACATGCTCTGAAAGAGAGGCAGTGCAGTGTGGTTGATATAAACACAGTTGGTAGAGCTGGACCAGCTGGGTTGAAATCGTCGTTGTGCTTCTTACCTGCTGTGTGACCTAGAACAAGTGATCTGCTCTCGCTGTGCCTGATTTCTTCATCTGTTCAATGATGGTGTTTTCCTATAGGGATTAGAGAGTCTATACATGGAAGTTATTACAACTGGCAAATCACAAAGGCCCTATAAGTAGGTGCCAGGGAAGGTAAGAAGTTTCAAAGGGCTAAGGCAGAGAGCCCTCTCCTCAGAGGAGCCCCCAGTCCTGAAGGATCCACTATGCCAACGGGGCAAGCACGAAGGAAATGCCAACCCTGTGGGAACAATTGCGAATAGAAACAGGTTTTTTGGTACATGTTAACACCGCCTCTCCCTGAGAGAAAACGTCCTGACGTAATGGCTTTTCCCATTTTTGTGTTGTAAATATTCCTTCCGTGGCCAATCTAAAGCCACCATGGTGACACTGCTGAACGTGGCGCTGGGAAAAGACGCACACAGTTGGTTCTTGCTGGGACACGGCTCCAGGACACTACTGAGTAGGAGCTTCAGGATTCCAGAGGGGAACTCCACATATTGGTGATAGGGGCTGAGTGCTTTAAAGTCCCAGCAGTTGGAGAGTTCTTGCTGAGTTTGGGGACCAGAAGGTAGGCCAAAGGGAGAGGCTGCTTTGTTTTACATGGCCTATCGCTTAAGCAAACAAACAGACAAACTCTTATTACCTGATTCCTAAATCTCTCCAGTAAATCAGTTTCTTTGACCAGTCAATCCTTAACCTTGAGATTGCCTGTGGCTAGGACCATTATCAAGATAGTTAAGGCTTGTTGATTTGAGAGAGAAATAGGAGAAGGATGGGACCCCCACTGTAGTCTTCTTCAGGCATCTCAGGGTGAAAGAACCGCACCATAATCCTAAACCCCGGCTCTGTGGGTAACATTAACAAAACACTTTAAATTTACCATATATATATATATATATATATATATATATATATATATATATATATATATATATATATATATAAAATTTTTTTTGACAGAGAGACAGACAGGAAAGGAGAGAGATGAGAAGCATCAACTTGTAGTTGTTGGCACCTTAGCTGTTCTCTGATTTCTTCTCATATGTGCCTTGACTGGGGGGCTCCTACCAGGCCAGTGACCTCTTGCTCAAGCCAGTGACCTTGGGCTCAAGCCAGTGACGTTGGGCTCAAGCCAGCAACCTTGGGCTTCAAGTCAGCGACCATGGGGTCATGTCTATGATCCCACACTCAATGTGGTTAGCCCATACTCAAGCCAGATGAGCCAGCACCAAAGCTGGCAACCTTGCGGTTTTTAACCTGGGACCTCAGCGTCCCAGGTCGATGCTCTATCTTCTGTGCCACCACTGGTCAGGCTTAAACTTGCTATTATTTTTTTAGGTTTTACCATAATACAACAGGTAGAATAATGTGGTAAAAGTCATTCTTTTTGTACAACAAGGGTTTCTGGCTGCCTGCCTTCTAGCAGCACGATAGGATCAACATCCTGACCACATAGGCTAGATTAGTGACCTGTGAGAGGAATGAGCGCTACCTTTGAGCACCAGATCAAATTACTAAAGCAGAACACTCCTTAGAGCTCTTCTGCCTCTGCCACAGTGAACAGCCAGGTTCCAGGCGGTGGCTGCTCGTGGGCGAGGATGTTGCAGAGTTTGCCTGGAGGTACTGCCCCAGGGAGTCAGAAGAGCGAGCAAGAGACGTGTTTGTTGTGTTAACCCACTGAGATTGTAAGGGTTCATTATAGAGCACAACCTATCCTATCCTGACGCAAAGATCGGACACGGGAATTGAATGCAATTATAAAAGTTGGATGGAAACATTCTGACAACATTGAAGCATCTCCTTAAAGAAGGAAGGAGCACCTCTAAATTAGCAAGGGGGTGGAAACGTTTGAGAGAACTCATTCTTGGAAACTTCCTTGTATTTCTTTGACATAGAAATTGCACTCTATGCAAGTACATCTGATATGAGGTCTATACCACAGGTCACGTTTATTGTTAGCTTTCCTGGGCGCAGGCTGGAGAGCAGTCAGCCGGAAGCCTTTGGGATAAAAGTTTCCCGAAGTGTTAGGGAGAAGGGGAAGCTGTGCTGCGGCTTGGGGAACAAAAGCCCTCTGAGATGCAGACCCGGGTGGTTGGAAGCATCAGAAACTCATGAATGTCCAGTGCTGTGGGTGAAGAAATGACAGCTGTCGCTCCAGGCTCCAAAGCCTGAGGTCTCCGGACCACAATACCCTGCTTAGCTCCCTGGGTCCCTGAGCTGTGAGAGTCTCCTGGGCACGTCCCCCCACCCCTCATTGGCCCCTCTCGAGTCAGGGGAAACCCCTCATGGCCCCAAAGGGCTTCATCTAGAGGCCATTCGGTACCCAATGAGTAGAGGAGACAGATCTTGGATGAAACTGCTTTAAATGGACACGATGGAATCCACTGCCCAGGGTGGGCATAGAGTTAGATGAGTGTAGCACCCTTGGAGCACTGTCTGGTACAGAGTACACGGGCAGTAAATGTGTAGCTATGAGGGCACTGTGGACACTGGGTTGGGCAGGACAGGATGAAGTGAGGGAACAACGGGCTGCAGAGGGAGCGAGAGGGTCGGAGGAGGAGAGAGAGTAAAAGCTCTCATCGCAGTGGGCCGTTTCATAGGGGCTGTCGGCCTTAGCAGACTGTCCTTTTCTCTCCTCAGGGTTTGGGGGTGACAGACTTCCTTATCAACCAGAGCGGTCTGAGAGCGCTTCCTGCCACATCCCGGTTCCCACTCTTGTTCCAGGCTGTCCTCCTGACCGTAATGCTGATGACAGGACAAGGCAGACAACCCGGGGTTGGAATTCCGGGCTTCACGGTGCCTAGGATAGGGCTTTCCAGATGGCTTCTTCAGCTGAGACTATGGCCCAGAACTTCATGTTTGTGTATGTCAGCAATTTTCAACCAGTGTGTTGCAAGAATTTTTAAAACATGCAATACCTGACTAGTCATGGACACTGACCTCTTTCCCCTTAGATTTTCAAATAAAAATATGACAACAGCCAATACAACAATGGCCGTCCAGTGTGAATGAATCAAAATTATACCTTTTTTTTTTTTTTGTCAGATTGGCAAAAGACACATTTTGGGGTAGCTGCAAAATGTTATTTTAAAAAATATTTATTGGTTATTTTAGAGAAAGAGAGGATGAGAGGGTGGGTGACAGACACAGAGAGAGAGAAGGAGACACTGATTTGTTGTTCCACTTATCCACGCACTCATTGGTTGGTTCTTGTACGTGCCCTGACCAGGGATTGAACCCACAACTAACTGAGCTACCTGGCCAAGGCCTGGTGTACCACAAAATTTTAGCAATTAGGTTACGTGTGCCATGAGATGAGAAAGGTCGAAAATCACTGGCTTATGTGATACCGCCAATTTAGAGTGTCCTGGAAGTGTGTGCACACACACATGGTCAATTTGCAGAATAGGTGTCATTTTAGATATTCTGGAAAATAATTGTTCTTGATCAGGACAAATGGCAGTCACCATTTCCTATTTTTCCTGCAAGCTAAAGGAGAAAAGCAATGGCTCACATCACGGAACAGGTGTTTCAGATTAGATATAAGGGGAAATTTTTTTTTTGGATGGATTTGATAAAGCTTGGAATGGATTGTCAAGGGAAATTTTGAAGCCTCTTTCTCTGGGAGCTTTTAAAAGTAGAATAGATGCTCATCTGCTGATAGTTGAAGCACAGCCTTGCCTGGAGGTGGGTTGGTGGGTTGGCTTCGGGAAGGGGCAAGGGAGCAAGGAGAGCTTCATCTCCCCAGCGCTGCTGACCAAGCGTTTAGTTCCGCTTTTCAGAGCAGTACGCGTTCCTGATTATTTTTCCTGACTTTAAAGGTCACAGATGTCCATTATTTAAAAATTCAGATAATACAGAAAAGTATGGAAAAGTAAAAATCAAAATTCTAAAATCCAGAGGCAACAAAAATGATTTATTTTTGAGGTGTGTATGTGTGTGTATTCCAGACTTTTTATGCATTCCACAGGGCCTGTAGAGATTTATATCATATACTGCATGCTTTTGTAATCTAGCTTTCATACCAGTGGACTCCTTCCCACGTTGATAAACATTGCTTTATATAATATTTGGTAGCTAAAGATTATTCCATGGTACGCATGTAGCACGATTTATTTAATCACTTTTCTAGCGTGCAGGTTTAGGTTGTTTTCCCTGAAATCCTTGTGTATATAATATATGCTTGTGGAGTTGTCCAATTATACCTTAAGAATAAATCCCTAGAAGTAAAATTGCTATGTAAAGGGTATGTCTGTTAAATTGTTTTTTATCTATTGCTCGATTCCCCTCCAGGAAGGTCGTATCAATTTACATTACCATCAGTAATGCTTGAGAGAGTCTGCTGCCCCTTCTTCTAAGTAACATTGGCTACTGTCCATGTTCACTGGCTAGTCTCAATATTTTAATATGCACTTCTTTGATTCCTGTGAAGATTGAGGTCTTCCATCACTTATATTTTCTTTGTTTACTTGCCTTTTGTGTTCTTCATCCATTTTTTGATTGGGGGCCTAGAGGGAGAGAAAGAGAGCCATATAGGTGGGTTATAACTATATCTATTTTACTTCCAAGCTGTTTTTTAACTCTACTGATTATGAGATTTACTACATAGAAGATTATTCTTTGGGCTACATTAAGTATATCTAGAATAAAATGAACTTCTGGAATCCTGGCCAAAACTGTGTCACCTGCTTCTGGGCCAGATGAAGTCTCAAGTCACCAAGGAGTACAGGCACTCCTTGTGGGTAGATGGGTAAAGCTGTATAGAAATCACCAGTGCATATTTTATAGAATCAGGTCAGGAATGCCTACCATTGAATGAAGTCAGAGCCACTGGGCTTGACAACAGAACACAAACTAAGTCTTCAGTACATGAGCTCGTGGTGTTGGGTCTAGCAAGAGATAAGGGACAAAGGGAAGAGAGGAAAGGTGGTCCTTCAGGGCCAGTTCCCCTGATCCCTTCCATCTAACAGTAGCAGCACTGATGGGATCAACTGATCAATGTAATGGAAATGCCCAAATCAATAGTGTGTGACAGCCCTTTCAATAGGATATCAGGATAATTGCTTGAAAAGGGTAAAAGTCAATCAGTCAAACAGGTGTTATGTCCACACAATGCTAGATAATCAAATTGATGCTTTTCCCAAATTGACACATTTAAATTTATATTGTTTTTGTCCCATGTAGAGAGACAGTCAAGCACATTGTTTCTTCAACTGGAATCCAGGTACCATCTGCTTTGGGAAGGTTGTTTCAATACAGATTCCTAGGTCCCCGCCTTGGACCTCATGGGTCAGGCTCTGGTTCCCAAGTATTTTTAAGGCAGAGGTTCTCACCTGGCTGCACATTAGAACTACCTGGGGAACTTTTACATAGCACAGGCTGCACCCCGGACCCATCAATAAGAATCTAGATGGCATTGCGGGCTGTGGAGTGAGAGCCCAGGCATCAATATGCTTTAAAGCTGGCCAGGTGATTCCAAAGTGTAGCCAAAGTTAGGAATCACTGAGTTAAGTTGCATGGGAGGAGGTGGGTATCAGATCTCTTCAGAGCTTCCTGTGGGATCCTAATGTGTGGACATTATAAAGCATGCCTGCTGAGAGATGTGACCTATACAAAGGGCCTGTGAGCGTTCCTTGTGAGCTCCTGGGGCTGTGCGCTGTAGTCATGACTCGTGGTGGGTTCTGGCCTGGTGAAAACTGCTATGGAGTGGCTACGGTCCTGTTCTGTTTCTGTTTCTAACGCAGCAGTCGGAAAGTCCCTACTGCCCGAATCCTAAACTCTTAACATTTTTCTTGGTTGTATGTCATGGTCCCCTCCTCCCAGAGCATTCCCAGGTGCATCCTGCCTCCCTCGTCCCTCCGTTTGCCCTCAAGGCCTTACCCGGCCTTCTCTGGGGCATTCAGAGCACAGGCTTTTCTCCTACCGAGTGTGTGAGAACCTGCTATTTTAACCTATCAACAATCCCTGTTCATGCAGACTAAGGGAATCAGGTACTACTCTCCCCGGATAACCCTTGTGTTTTAATTGGAGTCTATTGGAAAGAATTCCTTCAACCAGACAAAGCAAAAAAATTCCTTCTGATCCAAACTCAACTTGTCTTTTCAAAAATCTTTGTGGAACCATATTAACAAAGACTGTTTCTTATCCACGCTGTATATTCACTGAGGAGCCCTGAGGAGATGGGAGTGGGGGTTGGGGGAGATGAATGCTCTGCTCCACAAAGTCACTCAGGGTCACAGGCTGAAAGGGGTTTTACCATCTTATAAATGGTGGTGGTGGTGGGTGGCCTTCTCAATCCCTTGGTCCAGGTAATAGAGAGGTAAGATAGTCACACATTGGTTTTACACTGCTTTAGCCAGAAGTGACATATGTCATTTCCACTCATCCTTCATTGGCTGGGTCTGGTCACATGAGTCCACCTGGCTGCATGGCTTTGGGAAGGGCAGGGAAATACTTGTCAGCATTTATTTCTTTGCCATCCTCTGTAAGGTGTCTGTCATTCCTGGTTCAAGGAGCAGTCTCAAGGAGATTAAAAAAGACACAAGAGACACAAAATTTGGAGCTGGGTCTTACACATGGGTGGTCTCACTTGAATTTTTGTGCTCCTTCTACTCCATCAGTGACCGACTTTAAGCACTTGGAGGGGTATTCCCCACTCCGGTCAGCACTTATTTATCCTCAAGGGCATCTGGCAAATGCGAAACACCACCACCAAACAGAAGCTGACACTCGAAATGCCTGGGTTGTAAATATGGATAATTGTGCTATTTTTATAGGGTGTGCTCATTAAACCATCAGGTGAAGTCTCTAATGCCATCCTGGGGATATAAAGGAGCATGCTTGGTGCCTAAAAATAAGGAACTGATTCACTATGGGTTGTTAATACATCTATTGCTTAAAAAAAAAAAAAAGACACCAGCAGCCATCAATCAGCACAGCTCCTGTGCGTATAAAAGACACATTTGCACTGCTAATGGCAGCTTTTTGCAGCTTCTGGAACTCTGCCATCCCAAATTGCTGCAGGTACTGAGATGACAGGTTGGAGGACAGTTTTTTTTCTCCCTCCCCTGTGATCAGCATGGCTGTGGTTGTTTATGAACTCACAGCAAGTACGGGAGTGAGGAACTCATGACACTGAACACTTCACAATCGTAACGTGAAACTTGGCAAGGGACGAGATTTCTTACCTCATCCCATTGCTTGGCGTCTATTGTTTTGATTATTGCATCTTAAAATACTGGACTTTTTCCAAGCGGCCAGCCACGTTAATGGGAAAGAAGAGCGTGCCCCGGGGTGGGTAGACCCCACTTACATTTGTTTCAACAAGGAGCTGCGCTGTCCCTGGTCTCCAGCACCTCTGGGAAGTACCCACTTACACAGTCTGCCCCTCACAACCTAATGCCATGCTTCAAGTTGTATTTGCAGAAATATTGACAAGCCCATCCCAAACCTTCCTTTCCAACCTGGCACCTCCTCCCGTCCCCCAAGGAAACTGTTTTCCTAGAAAGGAGTCCAAGGCAAGAGCTTCTAGGATGGCATGCTAGAACAACAACATCAAAAAAATTCAAACAACGATAAAAATAGCCAGCATTAATGAGCTTGCCCATATGCCAGGCACTCCTATAAGCACTTTATGTTACTGAATCCTCCCAGCATCTCTCTGAAGTGGCTGCTACCATTAGCTTGAGGCACAGAGAGGTTAGGAAACTTGACCAAAGTCACACAACTAGAAAGTGACAGAGCGAGTGATAAAAGCAGGCAGAATGGTTTCAGAGTTCAGACTCTTGACCCATAAAGAGAATGAAAACAACAACAAAAAAGGTTTTGAAGGGAAAAAATGATTGAAGAGAGGCAACCCACAATCTCTTTGCTATGTGTCTCTTGTTGACTGCTAGGAGGCCCAGCATACGATGGAGCTACCTTCCCAGCAGGTCAGACCCAGACCCTGGCTGTGGTGCCACAGGGTCTGGGCCCCACACTGAGCTCATCATTGAAACCACCTGGGGACTTTAAAATGCAGGTATTCAAGCCCTGCTCCTGGCCCTGGAAATCATGTTTGACCTGAAACTTCTTTGGGTGTTTCTAATGGCCAGGGAGGCTTTGGGGTCCCTGTCCTAGCAGAATCACACTGTTCCCAAGCACAGGGACAGACCAGAGCAGGCCTGGGGTAAAGGAGGCAGGCCCGAGACAAATCGCCCTTCATGTGCATGGGAAGTCTATTTTAAAAATAGCACACAGGCTAGGTTTAAAGAGAAGAAGTGGTCGTTGTTCAGAACTGGAAACGTTCAGCTGGCCAAGGTCTGATCATCAGTCTGCCCCAGCCGTCCATATTGCCATAGTGATGGGACTGAGGGCCTTTGAAAGACACCTTTTATTGTCTCCTTTCCTATGGGCACAATGTGCACCCCTGTAGAAAATGCACATTAGTAAAAAGAAGAAAATGAAAAGCAATTGCATTCTTACCACCCAAAGTTATACTTGGGGGGACAGAATCACTTTGTGCCAGACAGAGACACACCTGTTTTGGGAACAAGCTGGTGGCACCACCATTTTGCCATCTGCCCACCTGTGGCCTCAGTGAACGAGGCATCAGTAGGGACCTCATCCCTTCATCCACGTGAAGTTGCCAAAGCTTGAACCTGAGGGCCTGAGTTGGGGTCAGAGGGTCTGAGGCTCCCGGAGAGCCTGGGCAGGGAGCAGGTGTGCTTTGGTGGAAATGTGACACAAGTTGCCACAACTACTGCCACATTAACAGCACCACAACCACGAGCATCTGCTCAGCATCATGGTGTCCAACCCGGGAGGAACCTCAGGGACCACCTGGTGGTCATTTAATAAACAAGGAAACCCACACTTAGGATGCCAATGTCAAGCGCAGCTGTCTGTCTGTCTTCCCTGGCTGTGAGCTCTAAGATCTCGGAACATAGCTCTGGGGTCTGGCTGGGGAATCAGGTGACTCCTCAGGGACATAATTACTGAATGGGCTGCAGAAACAGCAGATGGGCAAAGCCCACAGGGGCTTGACTTTGTAAATCCTTTATGACCACTGGTGCATCTATTTCTGTGACTTATCTGGGGCTTTGTTGGGGGAAATCCACCCAACAGATCCAGCAAGAGTTGCATTCTGACATTTTCTGTGACAATACCCTCTTACTCTTTCTCCCTTTCTGACTCTCTCCCTGTAGTGTGATTGGTTGGGTTTGGTCTGGAGCTTGTAAGTTTGGAGTACCTTAATAATGTCCATTTTAATGGATTTATTTTAAAAAATATTTGTGCTGACCTGCACAGGTTGGAAAACTTTTTCTTAAGGTCATATAGTAAGTCTTTTAGGTTTTGTAAGCTGTAGGGTCTCTGTTGCAACTCCCCATCTCTGCAATTGTTTCACAAAAGTAGCCACAGATGATATGTAAATGAATGAGTATGGGTGCCTTCCAATAAAACTTTATTGACAGGAATAGGTGCCCAGCCTGCCTAACTCCTACTCTCTTGAAAAATTATAGGCTCTCTAAAAAGTCTTAACTGTTTGATGAGATATCAGAAGAAAAATCACTGAATCTTTAGAGTAAGTGTGAGGTCATATCTTTTCATCAAAAATAGTTCTTTGTCCTAAAAACTTTATTTTTTCTGCTTTATAATGACAGCCACGAAAATGTTCTCGCCAAACACATGTGTCAGTGATTCCATGTGAATATCTTCACCGTGTGGAATTGGTTAAACTCAGACTACACAGTTCAGCAGTCTCTCCAAGACATTAAAGCAGATGAAGGATGGTGTATCAACCACCAATGCTAAAACTTTAGTTGTTATGTAAGCAGAAAATGCTCTCAAAAGTAGCCAACTCCCAGGCCGTGGCTGGTTGGCTCAGTGGTTGATCATCAGCCCAGTGTGTGGAAGTCCTGGGTTTGATTCCCGGCCAAGGCACACAGGAGAAGTGCCCATCTGCTTCTCCACCCCTCCCCCTTTCCTTTCTCTTTCTCTCTCTCTCTCTTCCACCCCCTGCAGCCAAGGCTCCATTGCGGCGAAGTTGGCCAGGGTGCTGAGGATGGCTCCATGGCCTCTGCCCCCGGAGCTAGAATGGCTCCGGGTTGCAATGGAGCAACACCTCAAATGGGCAGAGCATCACGCCTCCTAGCGGGCGTGCTGGGTGGATTCCAGTCAGGCGCATACAGGAGTCTGTCTCTCTCTCTCCCCGCTTCTCACTTCAGAAAAAAAAAAAAGGAAGTAGCTAATTCTATTTAGGAATGTATTACAGTTTCCTGTATCAATTAGTTGCAAAAACCCAACCCCTCTAATTTAATGCCTTAAAGCAATTATTTATGAAGCTCACATGTCTGTGGGTCACCTGGATGGTTCTTTTGGTCTAGATCAGTCTCAAAAGATACGGACTGGGCATGGTGATTGTCCGCAAGTCAGCCGGTAGGTCTTTCAGGGGTAGACAGATCCGGCATGACCTTACATGTCTGGTGGTGAGGTGGCCACCAGTGGGGCAAAGGTGGGTGGGGAAGGGCATGGCTGTCATTCAGCCATGCTAAGCAGGGTAACTTAGGATCCTTTACACTGCAGTCGCAGAGTGCCAAGACTGTAAATGGAAGCATGAACAGCGCCCTGAGGCCTAGGCTTGACACTGGCACTTGGTCACTTCCACTGCCTTCTATTGGCCCAAGCAAGTCATGAGATCGACCCATATTCAAGGGACTGGTAAATAGGTTTCACCTCTTAATGAGGGAAGAACGAAATATTGCACCAAAGGGTGCAGATCCAGAGGCATGGACAACCAGGCCATTGCGGCCATCCATCTGGCAGAGTTTGTAAGAGAATAGGCAGAACAATTCTCTAAAAAGACAGGATGGGAAACCCTATTGACATGGTTGAGATGAAAACAAAACTAGCAGGATTGACATGTCGTTTCATAGGCTGTCTTATTGTTGAATGAACCCAAGCCATGCCTCAGGTTCTGTTTCTGTCCTCACAGGCCTGTCCAAATCAGCACGCTTCCTGGTGTGTGCATTTGTGTCCGACCTCGAGAAAGCCCTGGCTCTGACCATTCAGTCAGTCAAAAGAGAAATTAGGATGCTAGTCTTTGAGACAAGAATTATTTTAATTTTTAACAGAAGGTTTTATTCCAGAGTCCCTTGAAACAGTCCTGAGTTCTCTATTTACCATGTAACTTACTTTGTACAAATTTGCCACATTTTCTGGGTACTCCTATCTCATGAAATGACACATCCCTATTTCTCTCAGAACTCCTTACATATTGAGATGATATTCTTACTTTCGTTTCTCACCATGTTTATAATTATGAAAAAGCCAAATTTGCAATAATGGTACCTACTTTCTTTTCTTTTTAGGGGCCAATCCACATTGGGTCTGGGTAGAAAAGTGTTGGGCAAAGGTTCAGCAGGTGTGAGTTACAGCCTCGGCTCAATGAGCTAGGACAGGTACTACTAGAAAGAACAACAGGCTTAGAGTCAGGAGATCTGAATTTGCATCTCATCTACAAATCTTTTCTTTTTATAACGCATCATTTAACTTTTCTTGCCTTTAGTCCGTTAGGGTGGGTACCTCTAGTGTCCATCACTACATGATTCTAGTGGTTGACTGTGTGACTTCTCTGAGCCTCGCTTTCCTTATTTGGGAAGTGAGGCTAATGGCACTTACTGTGCCAATTTTACTGGATGGTCGGGATCATTGGAAAAATCAGAAGTGAGCTTACCGTCAAGCTCCTGAAGACTGAACTTGTGAGAACCTCACTTGCGTGGCTTTCTTCTAAGTAAATATTCCTTTGTACCTAATTTTGTATTTATAAATGTGAATCTACCAGAGTTTCTTAAGAGAAAGAAAAGAATAAGAAAAATACTAACTGTATAATATGTATAAGTTTCTATTTATTAGTCTATTAGGAAAGGTAAATGGTAAAGGAAAGAATAAGGCAGGCCCTGAAGGATGCTGAACCCTGCACATGCCTCCGGAGATAATATTAAAGAAGTGTTTCGTGAGGGCTCTGTGGCTTAGAGTTGGGGGTGCTGATCTTTCATCGAAGGTGTTCACGTCTCATTAAACACAAATACTGCTGGAATCAGCAGCACACAATGACTTATCTGTCATTTATACTTTAACGTGAGTAACTTAGAGCTTTTTCTGAGAGCAGGTTTTAACAGATAGGGAGAGAAGAGAAAGCATAGAGTATGAGACCCTAAAATGGGCAAGGGAACCCAGAAAGGGAAGGTGGGGGGATCGAATCTAAGGTAAGACTCTGGCGATGCCCGATCAGAGAGGAAAGCATGCCAGCCATGGTCCCCAAGGAGGACTCTGGACACTGTTAGGGCCTGGATCCTAGGTGAGGTCCAGAGAACCTAACCGAAGGGTTAGAAAGTCAGTCAGACACCGAAATGGTGACAAAACATTTGTCCCTAGATAGCATGAATATTTTTATTTTCTTGTTTTGGGCATAGTTTTACCCATTTATAAAATGGGCATGAATTCTCTGTGTCAATATATTTTTTTAATGTTTGAAAAAGATTCTACATTTCAAAGCAAAGAGTATAGCGAAAACACCCCAACGTATTGGACTAAAGCTAGACTGGGTTGCTCAGGGTTTAGATGTTTCAGATGAAGGCCCTTTCTCCCAGGTGGCTTTATGTTTCCATACCTATTTGACAGAAGCATTTTTCTACTGGGAGCTGATTCAGGCTTAATAAGAGTTTTTAAAGTTATGTGAGATTGAGTCTAGTTTTCTTATGGGTGCTATTAAGAGACCATTAGGATAGAAACCTTTACCATGGCTCCTTCAGTTTAATTCAGTTCAGTTCAATTCTATAACCATTATTTATTGAGTGGGAGGTATCAAGGCGAGCCAGGCTTGATCTCTGCCCTCAGGATGCTCAAAGCCAAGTGAATGAGGCAGGAGCAAAGACAAGAGCCATCACGTTGTCTGTGATAAGTGCTCTGGTCCTGTTAACCCTTGCCACCCCAATCTATTGGTCTTGACTTCGGACACAGGGAATTTTGGATAGCAATTTCTATGTGAAGCAATTTCTGTCTATCGTATTCATTCAGCATCACCATCAATGTAGGCACAGGTCAAGTTACAGCTCTCATTCCATACTTTAGATTTTAAAACATGAGTTCCTTTCTCTGGCTGTCCCGTAGAGACCTCATCCCTAAATATGCTGGAATATTCTGGAGCACTTTGCATCTTCAAACCCACCAACCTTGCCTGCTTGGCTTCCATCAGGGTTCAGTGCCACAAGCATCACTCTTCCCTCCTAATAAAAGGGGAGTGAAATTAAAAATATCTGCATGTGATCCATCCCAGTTTCTCCTAATAGCCCAAAACATCTGCTGTTCCATCTGTTCCATCCTCCTTTGCCCATATTTCCAGTAAGTCCCATGAAATAGAGACACAGAGTGCCGAGGGAGTGGGAGAGAAAATGAATTTCACTTGGGAAGGGGGGTCTGAAAAAGCTTCCTGGAGGAGATGCCACTTAACTGGGGCCTGGAAAGGTGGGCGTGGTCTCCGACGGAGAGAGCCATGCTTTCTGATAATGGGACCTCGATCAGGACAGGGCCAGCAGTGGGCAAGCAGGAGGAGGGATACAACGGATTTGGAGCCTGCTCTGGGGTAGGTGTACTGCTTACACACGAGTGTGGCTCGGGAGAGAATTAAAGGTGGAGGGATCATTTGCAGGTACGTATTCTGCAAAGGGTTCTGAATGCCAGTCTAGGGAAATTAAAAGTGTTCTTTGTGCAAAGGCAATAACCCTGAAATTGTAATTGAGAGGGGCGCGTCCATGGAATCACGAGTGCTGGAAGTGAGCACAGAATCCCTTTCTGAAAGCCTCCCCACACAGCCTTTATTCTTACATATTCTCCACAAACCAGCCCTTCTAGCCGGAGGCCGGCGAGCACGGCTCCTATAACAGAGCTCCATAATCAGCCCCCAGAAGCCCGCGGAAGTATATGCTCTCGGAGCCGAGAGTTATTTCCTCCTCCTCTGCGGAACAAAGAAATATTTATGGAGTCTAGGCCAGATCCACAGGAGCGCACGGGTAAGCCTCGAGGCTTCAAAACATCTCAAAAAAATCACTCCATGTCCAATTTAAACACGGGAACGTGGGAGCCTCCACCGAATAAAGGGAACGTGTTGTGGAATGCAGCTTTCCTGGGACTTTGCTGTGGAAGAGACCCCCGGTGGCACTCTCGCCAACCCCTACCACGGGATGGTGGGAGTAAGATTCAGCTTGTAAGGAGGCGAGCAGGTCTGGGGGAGAAACACATTAGAGAAATAATCCCTCCAGAGTCATGGGGGAAATGCCTTTGCTTGATCCCCATTGGAAAAAACAAAGTGCATTGGATGAACGCATCCGAGTGAAATCCTGGAAAATTATCTGAGTTTAAAGAAATTTCAAAGCAGAGCTTAAGAGCATTAGCAAGCTTCTGCGAGTGGGGAAACGACACAGACGTGCACACGCACGCACACGTGTCTTAGTGCTGTTTCTTTCTGTCAGCGCCTCTGACCTAAAGCGGGATCATTTATTGTTCATTTCCTATGGGCAGAGGGGAATGGAGGGCTAGTGAGAGGTGTGGATTCTAGAACGGACTCCGGGAGTGAGAGAAATCAGGTGGCCTTTTATACTGGGGGAACCTGAGTCCCTTTGTGTTTTGAAAAAGTTCAACCGTTGAGGCTTGTGCATGGGACTTGACCTTGGATTGTGATGGCTATGTCTTATATGTAGAACAAAGATATCTAAACTGCATTGGGGGGTGGCACATGTCTAGTGGAACATGGAGAATTCTTACTAGCTGCCTTTATCTGCCGTATATGTGTGTTCTCTGTTCTT
Source organism: Rhynchonycteris naso (assembly GCA_037038555.1). Classification (NCBI taxonomy): domain Eukaryota; kingdom Metazoa; phylum Chordata; class Mammalia; order Chiroptera; family Emballonuridae; genus Rhynchonycteris; species Rhynchonycteris naso. Next base: position 134,837,042 of record CM073002.1, on the reverse strand, counting down.
AGGACAGGCCATGAGAGGGAGGAAGTGTCCAATTATCTGTCCACTCCCTTCAGTACCTTGAACTTTCCTTTGCAACACCTGGCCAAGGTGTGACGCTGATCTTGTGTCCATGGCTTCATGGAATCCAGAGAGGTAGAGACTCCGGGCACCTTACTCGAAGGGTGGGCCGAGGTGGTAAGGCTGACCCGCCCTCCACTTCCTCAGAATCACAGCAGTAGCTGCTGCAGCCGAGAAGCCGCTGATGATGGTTTGGGACGCCAGGGAGCTGAGAGCACCTGAGAGAGCATCTCAAATGGGTCTGACGCAGGGAGGAGCCGGAGACGGTTACAGCGGGTTATTAGAAAGAAAGACCTGTACTTCTGGCCAGGTTACATAACAATTCAGGCCGGACAGAAAACTGTTTACAATAGGACTCTTAATTAATTGGGTTTGGAGCACATCATCCCATTTGAGCAATTATACAGAGACTATAATCTAAGAGTATGAAGATAAGAAATTATTTTTAAGGTTGTGTTCAATATCCTCTCTTATGATAATGGTATTCCATCAATTTGTCTGTATTCAGTGTCTTACCATGGGCTTGTTCAGCCCAGAAAGGGGTCCTACCCAGAACAGGCTCCGGATGCTGTTCTGGAATGTGTGTCATCATAGGATTTGAACTGAACATCTACTAAGTACCAGGCCCTGTGAGAAAACAGTGTATGGGGGCGGAGAGCCCGAGCCTGCTCTCTAGGTCCTCACTGTGCAGAGGAGGGGACTCACTGGCCTGAGGAATGCCCCAGGGTTCCCTCTCAGGACCCCAACATCTTCTCCTTGAGTGGTCCTTCCTCTCCTCAAGTCCTTGCTCCAATGTCACCTTCTCAAGGAGACCTGCCCTGAGCACCCTGTTTTTAAACCACTGTGCTTCTGAGCCCCTGTCCCTACTCCATCTTTTCCTTTATTTCTGTACGGGCATCTTCCAACATGCTGTATAATTTAGTTGTCTTATGACAACCCCTTATGAACAGTCTCTTCCCCAAGAATGTAAATCTCACAAGGCAGACATGTTTGCCTGTTTGGATCACTGTTCTGTTCACTGATGTCATCTCAAAGAATAACTTTAGTGCGGTCTCAGCGCCCCGGGTCCCCAGCTGCGCTCTGTTGGGGTTGGGGCTGGGATGGGCCTCCACTTGAGCAGGCTTCTGGCCTGCTGCTGAGCCAGCTCTGTTCTGCAGCTGTCTTCTCCTCATGTTGTGATTAAACATCGACTGCTTGTTAGAACCTAACGCAGGGATCCAGAGCAGCGTCTTCTAAAGCTCTGTTCCTACACTGGAACAGAGGCTGCTTCTCTCTTATCTCCGATCACAGAGCTGGGATTTCATACGAGCTCAATTACTGTTTATTGAAATGAAACTTGGTTGGCATGACATTTAGTCCGTCCTTTTCCAAACAGGGGAAGAGCCCTATTGCACACTGTTTCTGACACCCAGGATACGGCTCTACCTAATTGTGTGTCTCCTGACACAGCCACGTGGAGTGAAAGGCTGGTTAGATGTGGGAGTGTGTGTGTGGGGGGGTGATTCTTGTTCCCTGGTACCGGTCGTCACCACAGCTTCTCCCTCTGCTGTTCCTAAAATTCCTCCCGAATGAGTTGCCCAAATCCTTGCAGGTGTCTGCTTTCCTGGCTGTTCTCACCTGTCATCTCTGAGTCAGCCTGGATTTAGTCACACCCCTCCTTGCTGATTGGGTCCCACATTTCCACAATCAGAAATATTGTTGACATCTCCAGCTCCTTTCTCAGTTACCCAAGAAGTAAAAATAGGGCATACGGGTCAAGAGACGTCTGAACCAACTCTGATGGGTTCCTCATGGGCCGAAAGTCACATCTCTGATTGGCACTTCATGGCGGGTTCCATTTCCAAGAGTCAGCCGTGTTCAGCAGAGCCGGGTGGAGAGCTGCATCGGTGCTCTTGACAGGTGCTTCAGTTCTGGAAGGCTGACTACAGGTGCTTCCAGCCCGCCCCCCTTGCCTGGCGCTTCTAGAAAGAGTGCTGAACAGTGGTGATGGTGCACAGAATCTCTCCGGACGTCAGGCGAGAGCTTATGTGTGGGGAAGAAGCCCTTCTCACCACGCTAGATCCCTTCTCGACAGCCCAGACAAAGCCTTTGAGGGAATATCTGGGGTAAGGCAGTCCTTTGCCCATTGTTATAACCAGAGAGGGAGGCCAGAATGCCGGGCAGTGAGCACCAGTCCCTCTCGCTGCCGCTTCCCTGGGACAGGTCTTTACAGTGAGAAGCAGATCAAATGGGCTGAGAGAGAGCAGGCCAGCATGGAAGGGGGTCCAGGTCTTCTCAATCGGGACAGCCCCCTGGGTTTCCTTTCCTCAAGCTTCTGGCTGCTGTGGCTGTACTGCCCACTTGCCATTCAGAGAGTGGACAGCTCTGGGGACCTGGATCCCTGTCTCAGCCCCTAACAAGTAGTCAGTGTCTTTTGAGAGAACGAGGAGGAGAAAGCTATGGGGTTAAGGAAACAGGACCTGGTCCAAATGCTACGTCCTCTCTTTTTCTCAAGCTTGCTGCCTTGCCAGGACATCTCCCATTTCTTTGCCTTACAGCTGGCCCCCCACCCCAGCCATGCCCTGTCTCTATGTACCTAGTCTCTAACACAAGATTACAGGAACCTAACCAGGTGGTGGCGCAGTGGATAGAGCATTGGACTGGGATGTGGAGGACCCAGGTTCGAGACTCCGAGCTCGCCAGCTTGAGCGCGGGCCCATCTGGCTTGAGCAAAAGCTCGCCAGCTTGGACCCAAGGTCAATGGCTCGAGTGAGAGGTTGCTCGAGTGAGAGGTTACTCAGTCTGCTGAAGGCCCGCGGTCAAGGCACATATGAGAAAGCAATCAATGAACAACTAAGGTGTCGCAATGGCAATGAAAAACTGATGATTGATGCTTCTCATCTCTCTCCGTTCCTGTCTGTCTGTCCCTATCTATCCTTCTCTCTCTGACTCTCTCTCTGCCCCTGTAAAAAAAAAAAAAAAAAAGTACAGGAAGTGGTCATAAACTCCAGGTGGGGTCTCAGCAGAAACATGTGACGTCATCACCTTCAGATCCTGAGTGAGCAAAAGACGAGAGAAGTCAGCCCTCTTGACTCCATTGGAAGCCACCCCCAGCTGCTCCTGATCAGACCCAAGTGTAGGTGTGGCAGGGTCGACGCAGCATGAGGCTGGGGTTTCTGGGAGGACCCCACCACCATTGGGGAGCTCTACATAGTCACCCTTTTTCTCAGCTAAGATCCCATCCTTGGGATGGAGAGGGGAGAATGAATAGGTGGGTGTGGGCAGTGTGATTCTGCCAGCACCTCAGTTTAGTGTAGCATGGCCATTGTAAAGCCATTGTATCTTATCGAGAACAAAGGACTAGAAATGAGATAAATAAGGAAAGAAATCCTGGATGTTTCTATTGACATTTATTTGGCTTTCCATTGTATATGTAACTGGGATGTTCAGCCCTATATTATGCTAGATATTGGCATGTGATTTGGTCTGGTTCATTTGTATTGAAATTAATTTTTTAAATGTCTTATAAGGTCGTGCTCACAGAGACTCCCACCCATGGACATAATTGTAAGTTACAAGTGCTTGCTATGTCTGGGAAGTCAATAAAAGCAGTGCTAACCCAGGCTGTGCTGTCTACTAATACTGTTGCCTATCTATGAATCATGGTCATTTCTGAATATTTTTTTCTGGCTCCTGTGAATAGTATAAAAACCCACAATAGATAGAAATTATGGTTATATAAATACATCTCTCTTTTTGCTTCCCTGAACTGATTTCAATCCTTGGCCAAGAGGTGCATCAATGTCATTTGCTATTTGTTCTTATAGTGAATAGCGTTTCCAAAGAATTGGCTTCTCTGTGAGTGGTGTTCAGTGATATCATGTGTTTGGAAATGTAAGTTCATACGGTCACCCATTGCAGGTAGCAAATATTCCTTCATAGCAGATATAAATATATAAAAGCCAGTTTAATTTCTTTTTATTTTATTCATTTTAGAGAGGAGACACAGTGAGAGAGAGAGAAAGAGAGAAAGGGGGGAGGAGCTGGAAGCATCAACTCCCATATGTGCCTTGACCAGACCAGTGCAGGGTTTTGAACTGGCGACCTCAGTGTTCCCAGGTTGACGCTTTATCCACTGCGCCACCACAGGTCAGGCTATAAAAGCCAGTTTGAAAAACCAGCTAACCAGTGTCTATAGAATCTTTTCTGAAATGGCCAGCTTACACCAGCGAGTTCCCTGCATAGCCTGTGAAGGATTCGGGAAAATAAGTCATGTTTTATTTACTTCTACTTTGATGGATGCTCCATGACACTGTGATCCCTCGGACTGATGTCTAGGAGAAGAAACATTGAAGGATGAATGAAATGCCAGTTAATTCCATTATGTCATTTACTGACATCCTGGCCAGGCTCAACCTATCCTCAGGGGAACTGTCTACAGGGAGCATAGCTGATGGGAAATATAGATTTTTGTGGTCCTGATAAGCCAGCAAAGATAATCACAAGCCGTGAGCTTGGCAGTAGAGAATGTCAGCCCGAAAGCCAACAGAATTGGATAGATTCTTACTCTTCCTTTGTGTGCTGTGCTCTGTGACTTTGGGAAAATTTGCAAAGACTGGGTTAATGCTGTGCAATTGGAGCATTATCCACATGGAAATTATACTGGATGGAAGGTCTGAGTTCAGACTCTGTTCCACCAGATATCAGTTTGTAGCTTGCTTAGACTTCTGTCTCTTTGGTCATAAAATAGTGATAACCACCTGAAAACACTTTGATGACTTTGAAGTGACATTCAAATGGAAACCATCATAGTGTGTCCCATTGTGTCCTCTTTCTTCTCTACTTTAAGTAGTGGAGCAGTGTCTTTAACAAGAACTAGTAATTTCCTGACTTGGTGTTACTGGATCATAGGGACCTGTTTTGCCAGCGTGCATCAAAGCCCAATAAAATGTGAACAGGAGTTTGCAGCAAAGAAAGTAGAGGTTTATTAGTTAAGGAAATAGTGTCAAGCCCAGAGACACAGATAAGCTAGTGCTCTAAAACCTGGCTCCCTGATAGCTTGCATAGAGACAGATCAAATATGGAAAAATTATTAATCATGGTGATTAAGGGTGTTGGGGTCATGGACTCTAATAATTGGTTGGGGCCAGGATAAGGAGTAATTGATCATGTATCAGATCCTGGTGTCAACCATGCTGTTCTTTGTCTAGTTTCATGGCGGTGTGCTCAGTAGGGTCATTCTGCTTTTGTGAACCTAGGACATAAACACATCTGAAGTCAAGGTGTTATCTTAGTTTGACCGAAACTCTGTTTCTGTGCTCAACAGACCTGAGACTTTGTTTTTAAGACAGTTTGATGCTGGCCAGAATCTGATGTCCTAAGGGCTTAATGATTAAGGAAGAGAGTGGATAGACAGAAAGGAGGAAGGGTCGTGATTAAGAAATGGAGTTTCTGCATGGTTATATTGACTTCATGCTTCCCCCACATTGCCCGTTAGAGCTTAGAGATCGACCATCTGACAAGTCATGGGGACCACTCACCTCAGCCCCTTCTTTTGGAGATAAAAAGCCGAGCAACTGATCTTACTGAGATGAGTTGAGGGATTTTTGAATCATAAGAATCTAGGATTTTTGTTTGTTTATTTGTTTGTGTATTTATTTTTACCTGTTTAATAATCTCATCAAAGTGAAATCTATGAGAGGTAATAAGGCAAAATCAGCAATAATGTCCTTCGTTGAACTTCCAGAACTATATGGAATTTTGTGTGATTTAAAAAAAAATTATTGAATTTATTGGGGTGACATTGGTTAATAAAATTACAGTTTTCAGGTGCACAAATTTACATGATTTAAAAACATTTTAGCCAAGAATTGCATTCATTAGTTAAATAATGTAAATGAAAATATCTTGCTCCATTATTATTGCTTACTTTGGAAAACTAACCATCCATTCCAGCCTATATGTTGGCACACATATGCAACTGAAGCTTCCTCACTTCATCATGTGGGATGTGATGAGCGATAAAGGAGTTTCACTTGTGTCTGCCCTAAAAACACATCGGTATTGCTGTAGGAGGAAGCTGATATGAGTCAGCGACCTTGATTTGCAAGGGTTGGACAACCAGAAGGGAGCACATGTTGGGTATTGCAGGAAGGTCACCTATATCCTGGTTAGCACAGATATTTAGGAGATTGAGATGATATCAAGGACTGGAAGTTCAAGTCATAGTAAGTCTAGACCAGTGGTTCTTAACCTTTTTTGAGGTACCGAACCCACCAGTTTCATATGCTCATTCACCAAACTCTTCTTTAGGAATAAATAAAATAAGATTTTTTTTTCCAAATTCAAGACATAGGTATATGTTTTTTTACTGGTGCACAAAATGAGTCATGCATGAACATCACCTTGCTCAAAGAACAAAACCAACAAAGTGCATGAACTCACAACAAATTACAGTATTACTTTATTCTGACCTCCGCGGCAGAGGCTTCTCCAAACCCCTGAGACCGACGCATCGAACCCCTAGGGTTTGATAGAACCCAGGTTAAGAACCACTGGTCTAGACAGAGATGCATAGAACTAGAGCTGGAAGTCACTCTAGAGACAATTTTAACTTCTGCTACTCAAGAGTGTGGTCCAAAGAGTCTCAACCTGGAGTCAGTTAGAAATGTAGAGCCTCTGGTCCCATCCAGCCCTGCAGACTCAGAATCTACATGGAACAAAATCCTCAGGGAACAGAAGGCACATGAAAGTTATAGATGCACCGGCCTAACCCATTCCTCTTGTTTCGTCGATTAGCAAAGTAAATCACAGCAAGTCTAAACGACCTTTCCAAGAGTTGACAGCAGGTCACACGCAGAGCAGGAGCAGTCCCATCTCATAATCTGGTTCTTAGATCTGTGACTTTGAGTAGCAATGGGTATTAGGCATGGTGCCAAAATCAAAGGAGGGTTCTCCCAATGAACGGTGCAATAGTGATATCAAGCAATACTGATTCAAGAAGTCAGTTTCATGCTTGGTTAAATTAAAATTCCTATGCTATTTGTATAAATTGTTTGTTCTCATCAAAGTACCACAACTTTCCTGGAGGCAGTTTATTCTCATTGCAGTTTGAGTACTTAGGTGGCTTGAAAATGAAACCATTAATGTAACAGCAAAGAGGAATGTAGTTTTGCATTCGTTGCATAAGGTAATGCAGTGCAGTGCTGAGATGAGTCTGCCTCAGGGCCTTTGTTCTTGCTGCTGCCTCTGCCTGGGATGCTGCAACTCTCAATCTTTGTATGGCAGGCTCCATCTTACATGCAAGTCTCATCCTTGGAGAAGCTTTTTCTTGGTCATTCGATCTAGAGTTCACTTCTCTCCTCATCCCATTCCTTCAGTGACTCTCTATCCCATTGTCTTTTAATTTTATTTTTTTATTGAGAGGAGAGGAGGCAGACAGACAGACAGACAGACAGACTCCTGCATGTGCCCTAACCAGGATCCACCCAGCACGCCCACCATGGGGTGATGCTTTGCCCATCTGGGGCCCTTGCTCCATTGCTCAGCAACTGAGCCACTTTTTAGTGCCTAAAGCAGAGGCCACAGAGCCATCCTCAGCGTCCGAGGACAACTTGCTTAACCAACCAAGCCATGGCTGTGGGAGGTGAAAAGAAAGGAAGAAAGGGGGGGGTGGAGAAGCAGATGGTCGCTTCTTCTGTGTGCCCCGACCGGGAATCAAACCTGGGACATCTACATGGCAGGTTGACATTCTACCACTGAGTCGACCGGCCAGGGCCCCATTGTCTTGTTTTATTTTATTCCTGGCAGCTAGCACATGAAATTATTTAGTTTAATTCTCCATTGTCTGTCTTCTGTCCCAAAGCATGTACATTTGATGAGAACAGGAACCTGTCTTGGCTTATCCATAGCCACAACAGTTTTGGACACATAGTTGGCTAACAACATGTTTGACACATAGTAGGTACTCAATAATTGTTTGCTAAATGAATGAATAAATAATTTAGAACAAAGTGTGCCATTTTTCATGGCAAGGATAATCATCAATAAGAGCTAACAAGTAGTGACTTTAGCAATGTGCTGGGCATTGTTATGGGCCTTCCATACGTTATCTCATCTAATTTAATTTTGTATTATTAAAGTTTCATATAGCAGGCTCTGGTGTTGACTGCTTACAAGTTGAAGCATTAAATGCTTCTTCCTAAAATTAGGGAAACTGATGAAACCTGGACTTTTCCCTAAACTTAAGAAAGCACTGGCCTTCTGCACAGTGGTCCATGCTGGCAGAGCCCTCAATAATCCAGGCTGAACTGGTTGGACCAGGAAGATCACTACACCCAATACTGGAAATTGGGCCCCTTGCCAGTATGCCTTTGAGCACATGGATTGGCGCAACTGGACTTAGAGGGATGTCTTGGAATGAAATGTCCTGATACAATTTTCCAAAGTGACGATAGGAAAATTAACCCTGGCCCATTACCCCTTTGCATGACCTAAACAAAACCCTTTGTAACAGAAAATAACCTGTGCAGAAAGGAACATGATGCCAGCCAGAGGGCAGTCCTTGATCTCCTCATTATCCGCCAGAGAAGCAAAGCACATAGGTCAGTTTAGGCTTCAATCATGAAGTACATTTCATGGTGCCCACGGAGCCGGGAAGGGTCATAGACTTGCCCTCATGACGGCCACTCAGTACTTTGGATTGATTTTCTTTTTTTCAATTTTAAATTTCCCAAAGTGCTCCATCCACACTCCATTCTGTGTGGTGGTTTCCACCCCGTCTGCCCGCCCCCTCGCACCCCCCACCCCCCAGCAGCTGCCAGCTGACTCAGTTGCGAGAGCCAGCCCACCGAGCCAGTCAGCCGGAAAGGCACCTCTATAAGGAGAAGCAGGAGGACGAAGTGACAGGCGAGTTCAGTGAATGCATTTCATTCCAGAGAAGAGCTTTTTAAAAAACCATTTAACATTTAAAGTTCTATTATTATTTTTGGCAGCATCCTGAGTCCATGTCTCTTTTTTTGGCTACTTTTCTAGTACTTTATGTATCTGGAAGCAAATTTTGCAGCCGACTTCAGTAACACTGGGAATGATTTTTCTGTATAATTATAGGAGGTATTTTAATGCCATCTAAATGTTTTTTGTATACTCACCAAATAAGAGGGACAACTCAAAGTGACTATATAGAATGACCTATAATATAATTGTTTATAGACATAGAAAATGCCTTAAGCATTGGTCATTGCAGAATTCGCTGTATAAAATTTTTAAAATTACCCCTAAATTCCCTATTAGTTATCCAATGCAAAAAAAAAAAAAAAAAGCAGATGGGTATAAGGCTGGGGGCAGTTCCTTCCTTCACACGGTCAGTGGTGGGCCCTGTGACAGCTGGAAAGACAGGACAATTGTTTATGAAGGCAGGGATGGGTCTACAACGGATCCTACGTACTATTTGAAGCTGAAGATAAAATATGTAATTCGCAGGCTCAGTCTTAACTTCTGCACGAAGACACGGAGGCGGGGTGATAAGAAGCTAGGGAAACTCCTTGGCAAAGAGGATGGGGAAACTGAGACAAGATGGACAAGGCCAAACAATCTGACCAATTTACAGGTGCTAGCGAGTCCCAAGACCTTATCTTCCCTTACCAAGGACACTTGAGAGCATACAGTTTTACTTCTCTTCCCTGACCAGAGAATGAATAGCTTAAATCATCATGGTCAGGCAGATAGGTAACAGAGACCCAGTGAGTGCCATTTGTACCAGCCAAACCCAAGGACAGATGACGTCAGGGGAACAAATAACAAAAAAATGCGATTAGAGCCAGACAGACCCAAGTAAAGCAGTAAAGCTGACCAGAGAATGATCCCAAACTCCGCTATCTGCTCATTTTGATGAATCAGCATATTGAAGGACACACCTGAAAAGTTAATGAATATTCTGTTAAGACCTCCTCTAGGATTCCTGCCCACAGAAGAGGTAGAAAGAACCTCAAGACAAAGGAGACCCGTGCCTATGCTTTTTCTTGAGCATGTCTTTTTACTTTCTCCTAAATGCTAAGGATCCCCATGAAACATGCAACCAGGGGAGCAGTGGGCAGTGGCAGCTTGTCCTGGGCTTAACCCCTGACCCTGTCGCCAAGGCCCCCTTTTCTCTGACAACCCAGAGAGCTGACAGCAGCCCCACCATGGCCCACCTCTTTCACGTAATGTTTCTAGATAGCCCACACAACCCAGCCTAGTCTCTCTCCTGCTGTTTCTCCTACCCCAAGTCCTTCCTTTGTCTCACTGTCCCAGCTGTGTTGTGAAGTCTTTTCTACACAAATCATGAACCCATACACTACTGGCTGGCCTGGGGCAGACCTCCTCCAGGCTCGGTCCCCACCCAGTGACAACATCAGACCAAAAAAATGCCAACTTCGTAAGCATCTGTAATCTACCTTGAGTCCATCATTGTCCTAGATACTGTGATGGATTTAAATTAGTCACACAATCAACAGTTCAAATGCTATAGAATTATTTGCCTGAAGTCTATGTACTCTTATTGATCAGTCACCCCATTAAATTTAATTTTCTAAATAATAGTAAGTCATTAAAATATTGGAAGGGCAGACAGTTTCTGTTCGTCCTTCCACGTAGAACCTCCCCATTACTTCTCCGTGCTGTGCATCCGGGAGCTTGCTCTGCGCTGCACCTGAAGTACCCCTGCCCTCTGCCTTCTGCTGGCTAGAGCCAGAGGGTGGCAGGAAGAGGGACCCCTGCAGGATACTGGGGAGTGGGAAGCTAAGTGGAGAGGGCACAGACAGGTTCACAGAGGATGTGAGGCAGCAGGCAGGGCCTTGACCATCCAGCCAAGAAGTTTTCGTTGATTCAAAATGCAAGTAGTATGATCAACATCGCTAATCCTTAGAGAAATACAAATTAAGGCACAGTAAGATACCACATACCACGCTCATTGGGATCAACATTATTGGAAAAAACAAAACAAAACAGAAAATAATCACCATTGGTGAGAATGTGGAGTAATTGGAAACTTTGTGCACTGCAGGTGGGAATGTAAAATGGCACAGCCACCATGGAAAACAGTATAGTCATTCCTCAAAAAAAAAGAAAAAGACATTGAATAACTGCATAACACAGTTATTTCACTTGTGGGTGTACATTCAAAAGAATTGAAAGCAGGGATTGAACATATATTTATACACAAACGTTTATAGCAGAATTATTCACAATAGCCAAAAGGTAGCAACAATCCAAATGTCCATGGATAGATGAATGAATAAACAAAATGTGGTATATACATAAAGTGGAATATTATTCAATCTTAAAAAGATATGAAAGTCTGACATAATGCAGCAACATGGTTGAACCTTGAAGACGGTATGTGAAGTGAAATAAGCCAGACACAAAAGTGCACTTATCATACAAGTTCACTTATACAAGTAGTCAAATTCATAGTCAGATTCATAGAGACAGAAAGGAGGCTAGAGGTTACCAGGGGCTGGGTGTAGTGGGGGTTGGGGCTATTATTTAATGGGTACAGAGTTTCAATTTGAGAATATGAAAAAATTCTGGGTATGGATGGTGGTGGTGGTTACAGAACAATGGGAATATATACTTAATACCCCTGAACTGTAATATCTAAAAATGACTACAATGGTAAATACTATATTATGTGTATTTTATCACAGTGAGCAAAGTAACAGGTAGACTGCATCTTCACCCACAAGCAAACATACGACAATTTGTTTGGAGAAATTAAAATATGCTCTCCCCTTTGATGCCCAGCAAACTGTTTAACTTCTTAGGAAAAACAGTCTCCTCCTCCTCTTCCTCCCCCCCCCCCCCTCCTAATTTCTCACTCAGAAGCTTTGTGTGTATGGACGTGTTCTAGGGAGGAAGGAAGGAAGCAGGCAGCTTTATCAGCAGGGAGTTAGGGTAGCCCACAGCCAGAGGCAGAGAAGGAAGGGCAGGTAACAGAACTGCTATAATGAGACCTGGCCAGATCTTTTCAATGTGCCGCCGGACCCTTTTCCTCATAGAGACCTGTGCATTTGACTAACACACAACGCTGCAAGAAAAGAAAAAGAACTAAAGCTTCATAGGTTATTTATAGAGAACTGGCCATTAATACTCACTGAGAACTGGTTGCTGTAAACAAAATATGCCCGAGAAGGAGGCTCAGTGACCCAAGGGCACAAAGAAGTCTGCAAATTATCTCTTCAGTGGCAGCTTGTTTCCAGGGGGAGGCTTAAGGATGGTATTTTAATAAGGCAGATGCCACATATTATGCCAAAATATCACAGATATCTTATATTTGAAAATCAAAGACCTGAATTTGAATCTCAGATCTTCAGAAAACTAATATTCAAATTATAATGTCATATAATATAGATTGTTATTATTTCTGTTAAAAATCACTTGTACATCATTCTCATTTACCATTTACTTCATAGCATCTCTGTTCATTACTCCCAGGTCACAGGCGGAGAAAGGTAGCGGAGAGATGAATTAATTTTGACAGTAGTTCCTAATTGACAGGCAGATGTTGAAGCAAATCTGCCTTCCTGAACACTGAGCTCTTTGGGTTCCATGGAGCTACAAAGGCTAGCAATTATACGCATACATTGTCCAGAAGACATGGTCAGAATGTTCTAGTTCCCTCTATTGTGTTCAGGGACAGGAGAGTCAAGTATTGAGCCAATATGTAGGTCCAACTACACTATACATTTCTTGCTTGTGGTTTCTGTTTACTTTATGTTTTTAAATGGTTTTTATATCATGACAATTCCGATTCAGATAGATGAGTGATGGGTTTAAGTTTCTGTTATAGACGATGAAATTGAGATACAGAGAGACCCTGATTTTTCCAAGATGACACTTTGCCAGCGGCTGAATGGGGGCTCTATTCCAGGACCCTTGTCTCCGGGCCTGCTGGTTGTCATGACCATGCAGAGGTGGCTGTATGGTGGTTCTTAAAAAAGGTTCAGGTGGTAGAACCTGGATGTCACACTGACTTAGGCTAAGAACTGTGGGGGGGGGGGGCAATGCATGCTGGTTTCTCACATACGCAAGTTGTTCATGACAACTTTTTGAAGAAAAACTCAAAGTTGGAAGGAAGTACACTAACTTTATTTTCTGCAAATTGGCAATAGATCATTGTTAGGTGAATGTGAGAATTTGAAAAGTTTAGATGTTCAGAGTAAAGTGTTCCCGCTCTTGCTTCTATAATCTCTCCTTTCCCAGCCAGCATTTCTTTGCGTCAGTTACACTGAAATAGCAAATCTAACCCTTCTGAAAAGCAAACCCCCTCAAGGGGTTGCTATCTACTCGGAGGCTGCGGTCTCTCTTCTCAAACCGCCTCATTATTCTCACTTCCCAAACACAGACTCCTGATACAGCCGGCTGCACTTGACCTTCTGACTTCATTCACTCAATCAATAAATATTGAGCACTTAACCTGCACAAGCACTATTCTGGTCTCTTGGGATGTTAGTGAATAAACAGATAAGACTCTCTGCTCTCTGGAAGCTTACATTCTAGCAACTTTGAAAGTAATTTACTTTGCACATATTAGTGATATTAAATATGTTGATGTCTAAGGAAAATTGAGTTCATTACAAATATTCCAATGGAGCACTGGCTTCTAACCGCAACCTTTTTCATTACCAAACCTGCTGACAAATAATCTGAGTAAGGACTATTGGAAGGAAAAATTGTTATAAACTCAATATAGCTCATGAATTCTCCTGACAGATAGGACAGCTGGATGCCTGAGGTTCCTGGCTAGGAGCCCTTAACAGTTAAGGTCAAATCAGAGCTAAGAAGTATTTCCTTCAGAGCAGTGAATGTTAACGAAACCTTTCCCCACCCCACTCCAAGCATCATCCTCACCATTCATTGCTTGCGAATTCCGGGCACAGATTTTGGTTTTCTGCACAGACATTAGAAATGATAGAAAACAAAGGTCCTAGGTGGGAAGAAGACACAATGAGCAGGGAGAGAGGGGGATGACGGGACATCCCAGTGGCATTGTCAACAGCACAGAGAAATGTTTGTTTCATCATCTCGCGTGTTGTCTCCCAATCTGGGCCAACCCTTTTTCAAACATACTACAGCCTTGGAAGTTTAAAGAGACTCCTCGCCACTCAAAACCTGAAAAGCGTTCGGTAAAGGGAAGGAGTGTGGGTTCCCATTTCCTTTAGAAAATGTGTTCAAGTGTAGATATAACTGAATGCAGTAAGCACATTTTAAAAAGCAAATGTGAAAAATATTGAGCTTAAACGTATATGTAATTTTTTCATTTCATGACTGTTCTGAAGCGTATAGGAAGACTTTTTTAATGAAAATTGTTATCTTGAGGTAATTATAGATTCTCTGTATCTTTTAACTTTTAAAAACTTAGTATATTTTGTGTGTAGTTTTTCATACAGGAAAATGCTATTCAGTACGTCCCTTGAGGTCATCATCTTGGCTCCAGATTTTTTTCTGTTTATTAGGTATAGCTGACATAAGAAGTTGTTTTCTTGCTTTTCTTTTCTTTCTTTTTTAAATGACATTTTTCTTTTTTTTTTTTTACTTTAGAATGTGGGTGGGAAGACAACAAATAGTGGGACGTACAGCGTTAGGCACTAGAGGCGAAGTTGATTTAACTCTGCAGTATGTGTTGGGGACACAGGCAGAAAATAAGAGGATTTCTTAGCAGAGCAGCCGCTGATGAGAAAGCCCATCGCTGACCGCTGATGAGCTTACGAGGTGGTGCTTGAATTCCGCAGTGGCGCTGAGCCGGTCTGTGGTTCCGGGTTAAAAAAGAAAAAAGATACCTAGTGAGGATTAATAAAATAGTCTTCTCCTCTGTGAAGATCTTCAATGTTATAATTTTCTTAAAAATAAATATTTTAAAATGAATTTTGTTATGTTTTCTCATCGATGCATTCTAGACTTTTTCTTTCATGGACCTTCTTGCTTTAATCCTGATGGGTCCTTCCACTTAGCTAGTGTACAATCCCCTTAGCTATAAACTAGAAGCATAGCTCTTCCCAGATTAAATTTCAGAGAGGGTTTCTTAATCCTTGTTAATTGCAAATTGGAAGGATTGCTTGCCTGTCTGCAATGCTGAGATGTGTGTGGATAGAAGTCCAATTCATAACCAGGTAGAAAGGCAGAGCATTGGCCTGAGTTATCTTATTCTCACAAGCTTGAGTGTGTATGTCTGTGTCCATGTGTTTCTGGGCAGGGGAACATTGTTTAGATAAAAAAATATAAAGACAGCCATGAGCTGAACTTTAGGTCCTCCATTTCATATGTAAATTTAGGAAATTGAGTTGAAGGAGATATTGATCAGGTACAAAAGCAATGAATTATGGACCGTCAAGAGCCTTTCTTTCATTAGTGGAATTGCCATTGGCATTGGCCTGGAACCCCTGGGGGCAACCCAGGGAACAACTATGTCCTCACGAAGCCCTGTGCTGCTGTCCCCGCCCCCGCCATCCACAGAGCCGCAACTCTCGGGGCAGGTAGAAAGGACCATTGCACCACATCCTATGGAAAATCAGCTCCCTTTTCCACTCCCCACTTTCTCTCCTCAGTATTCTGCTCTAAGTGTAAGTCAGGATTGCCCTAAAATTTAAGGGATGGGGAGCAAATAGTAGTGATTTTAATGATACATTACATACTCCACAAAAGCTTTCTGAATCTCTGTTAGGGGCCTGATAACATCGGCATCATTATAATTCAAACTTTACTGTGAATGTACTCACATATTCTTAGTTTTAGTCTACCATTTATCTCCTACTCTCACGCTAAAAAGGTATCAGCTGTCAGAAGACAGTTTTCTCTAACACTATATAAAAAGCAGCATGAAAAATATGACTTCTCATGACAAGGGAAATGCAAAGCTTCAGCCAGAAAACTATTTACGATATTTTGTGGGAATACTGATTGGTCAAAGTCTAGTACTCTTCCCTTGAGTCTAACACCAAATCATTGAACACCATTTACCTCATAAATGGTGGGGGTTCCCTGCTTACCCAATCCAGCTCCCAAGAAGTTGGGGAGCCTAAGGATTGGGAAGGCTTATAAACCAAGCCTGACAGAGCACACATTATGGGAATGGAAGAGGGAACTGAGGTCCTGTTAGGTTTTCTAACATTTGGGGTATAATGGAGCCAACCCAGCAGCTGTTGCGGGACCAGCACCATTCTGGTCTTCAGAGACAGACCTACCTGAGTTTCTGTCTTCTGAAAAACCCCAAACCTTTGCTGCCTTTACTCGGAACCCTGTATAGACAATGTATGACTGGGAATTGTGGACCACAGATTAGCTTGTAGGTATATATTGGGGGGGTGGTTAACAGAGAATATGCTGAAAGCTTATCAGAAATATCGCCTCATAACTAAGTTTGACACCAGGGTTTACAAAATATTCAGGGATCCTATTGATTGATGTAAACCTATTGTGTTTTATGTGTGGCAAGTTCTTTTTAAAGTATTGTATATTTTTCTGGGGAGATACTATGTCACAAGTGTTATAAAGAAGTATACTCCAGAGGTTCCCCACCTTTTAGAAAAGAATCTACTGTCCTTTCCCCCGAAAAGCTTGGAGGTATAACTAGAAACAATGAGCTAGACATACACGAGAATCCTATACAACCCTTAAAAAATGGTGTTGGATGAAAATGCTTTCCAGTGAAAAAGAATGCAGTGAGATTTAGCACAGTATTACTTACACAAATTAAAAACACAGACACGCAACCAAGGACACTACACATTTTATAGGGGTACAAGCACGCCCAACACTTCAGAGCGACATGGGATAAGTAACCCATGCGAGGTCCTCGCTTGCCGCAAGGACGTTGTGCCATGGACAGAATATAATTCATTCACCTCAGTGACCGTGATGGCCAAAGCAAAAAGAACACAGCTTTCTGTTCAAGTCGAGAGCATATCCCGTAAGCAAATGCAAATGCTCAAGAGCTTTTCAGAGTCTGCAGCATGGGGCATGAATTTATATTTTGCATCTCCCAGTAGATCTGAGCCATGGGCTCCTTCTCCGCTTTTATCAGAGTCCTAGGGACATTCCCTGCAAGAACCCCCACACTGGAGCGAGGAACATGTAAGAAGAGAGGTCTCTGGGCACAGAGTGGGGAGAGGAAACAAACTCAGATCATGCTTCTTTCTTTGTCCTGCATTCTACCAGGTGGTCCAGGGATGTCTGGAGAAGGGGCCGTGCCCAGGGCTGGGGTTAGCAACCTTTTTCTATAGACGACCATATAGAAAATGTTCTGGGCTTTGCAGTCCACATGGTCTTTGTCGCAACTACTCAGCTTTGTTACTGTACCGTGAAAGCAGCCATAGACAATCCATAATGAATGCACAGGGCTGTGTTCTAGTAAAACTTTATTTAAAAAATGAGGTGCAGGCTGCACGTGGCCCATGAACTGTAGTTTACTCACCCCGGCATAGGGAGCTGGACGTCACCAGTCGGCATGGCCTCCCTTTTACGGAGGGCTCAGAGCAGAACCTCTAAGATAATTCTGTCATTCAGAAGTATGACCTATGAGGACAAATGCAAAGGCACCAGGCTTATTTAAATTCAGAGTAGAAGAGCCCGAGGTCCACAGGGGCTTTTGTGATTGTGGAATCTCTCAGACTCTGAACCTTTGCTGCTGGGATAAATAACCTGTGGGCAGGGTTCACATCGTTTTTCATTTGCTTGAGTTGAGAGCGTGTTTCATAAGCAAATGCAAATGCTCAAGAGCTTTTCAGAGTTTGTAGCAAGAGGCATGAATTTACATTTTGCATCTCCCAGTAGGTCTGTGTCAAGGGCTCCTTCTCCGCTTTTATCAGACATCCTGGCTTAAGTCCTAAGGACATTCCCTCCTAGAACCCCCACACTGGAAGGTTGTGGGCAATAGCTAATCCCATGCCTGCAGCTCGTATTAAGGAAGAATAAGATAAAACTCTAAAGCCATCAAAATGATCATTCCTAGATGAATGGGCCAATCACGCACGGTACTTTCAAGTGCAAGAATCATCAGTGCCATGATTTTCAGATACCAGCAGGAAAAGGCAAACAAAATCAAGTGTGCTGGACTGCCTCTCACCTCTGCCCTGATGCGTCCACTTCTAGTTGCTAATCATTGTCCCTAAGGGTGCCTGCCCTGTCTTTTCCAGCAAGCATCTCAGACTCTCTCTCTCTCCCACCCCCTCTCTCTACTGTACTGAGTCCCCTGGCTGTTTCTCTGCAGAGCAACGACGTCCTCTGGCTCGGGAGGCAGCCTGTACCCTGAGGTGGCTGACCTCTGACACTGTGCTTACCCACGAGGCCCGATTTGCTCCCAGTTAGACTCCTCCGGGTGCCCACCCATTTCTTCCTCATCTGGACTCTCTGGCTACAGCGCCTGTGCTTTGCTCTCCCGAGAGAGGTTGTGAAGCAGAAAAAGGCCCTTTTAAAGCCTGTATAAATCAGAGTAAGTCATAAAATTCACCCACAGAATTGCCTAGGAGTCTACGGGTCAAGAGAGGGGTGAGGAGAGTCATTAGCTAAGATGCTCGTCTGTCGGGACCCATCAGCATTTCACTCCAGGGTCTGGACACAGGGGAGGGAGTTCTCCAAGCAGATGCGGGGAGGAGAGACGAATCATTAAAGCCCCCTTGGGCCTATTATTCCCATGTCTGGTGATAAATCCAGAATATTGAAATATTGAAACCTTTCATGGAGGAAGTACGTCTCGTTAATTTCCCTTTAGGTCATGGGAAATCGCCCTCAGTGTGGTTAACTGGACCTGACACAAAAGTTTACTGTTGATGAGCTGGGGGAATGCTCATCTGACTGTGCACTTCCCTATAAGTAAATGTTACCTCAGTAATTGAAAATGATGCAGAAAGTATTCATTATAGCTCATACATGAAGCCTTGGGTGCTTGGGAGCAGCCTTTTACATTGTCTGTGTTTTGTGGGGATGAAAGGAACAACTAACCTATAAGCGCTGAGTGACCTCTGTCTCCTCCCACCCACCACCCACCCCTTCCCGCCCAGGTCAACCATTCAGCATTTTCTCCACTTGAACTCTGCGCTCTTTCTCTCTCTCTGGGTGTACCAGACCTATGCAGCCCTTTGCCGTCACAAGCCCATACTTCCCGGGGGGAGGAAAATCAAGTGTGCCCCCTCTTTTCTAGGCATAAACTTGACAATGAACTTGAGAGAGAAACAGAGAGACATGTAATCCCTTCCACTTCCTTACTTCCATGAACTTTCTGGGCATTTCTTTTAAGGAAATAATAGACTGACCTTTAATTAATCATACTATAAATAGCTAACATTATTGAATGCTTGCTATGTATCAGGCACTCTGCTAAGCACTGGTATATGTTTTATCCTCACATCAATCCCAGGTCAGAGGTATGAACACAATGTCTCTTTTGGATGGGGACACTGAGGTCGGGTAAGTTAGGTGACTTGCTCAGGACATGTAGCTAACAGCAGTGGTGAGGTGAAGCCAGGACTCTGGCCCCTGCTTTCAGCCTCCGTGCTGCAGGGAAAGAAATACAGGAGGTGCCACCCTGAGTCTGCCACTGTTCTCGGGGGGGATCCATCCCCGTCATCTGGGTGCAAACTCAAAATGCCTCGTGGGTTAGCCTGGCAGCCCACACCTCCCCACCCTCTGCCTTTATGCAGTCAGCCCTGTCTGTGCACGGACTGTGAACTCGGGCTGTTATTAGCTGAGGAATAATTATGAACATACATATAATTCATGTATGTAAATATTAAAAGTAGTAGCACTTTTTTTGCCTGTCCTTAATCTCATCTAAACTGTTATTGTGGAGGGGCGTTTTGAGACCTACAATCCAATCCCTTAGACAGCACAGATTTTTGTTTGTTTGGATTTAATGTAATTGGGATATCAATCTTTAGTGCAATAGAGATTGGATGTGCTTTCTTGGGTTTTGTTTATCTGTTTATTGAAGGGAGAGATGCTTGTACCTGGTCTACGAAAAACACGCCACTGATGGTATTGTCAGTGAAACGCTTTTGTTCTCTTTCTCTCATGCCGTTATTGAATAATGACAAGCAGGAAATGGCCAGGCAGCCAGGATTGCAGAACTGCTTTGGAAGAATGCAAAACTAACCATCCTGCCTATGCCCCCAAACAGACCTTGGCTCCATTGGCATTGTTCCCTAATGGAGCTCATTATCCAAAAACGAACACACACACTGACAGAACCCGGGAGCCCCCATAACAAATAATAAGAGCTGACCTCTACTTAATGGAGCTTTCTGTGGGTCAGGTGCTGTGCTAAGCAAATCACACATGTTAAGTGTCTGCTGTCCATATGAGTGCACTATCATCCCAACATAACAGATGAGGAAACTGAGCCGTAAAGAGGGAAATTGCATAGCTAGTAAAATAGCAGAGCCGAGATGAAAACACAGCTCTCATTGACTATTTTAGTCCTCTGAAGCACCATGATACTCAGCCAAGTGAGGCCATCACAGGGCCTGTGACAGTTGGTTATAACAGCGCTAGCAAACGAGTACATGCTTTTGCCTTTGGACTTTGCTTCTTCTCTGTCATGCAACTTCAGAAAATAGGAAACGTACATCTCTGCCAGAAGTGCGTGGGAGAAAAGAGTGCTTTGGGGGAAAGGGCATGTTTGCCCGGACTCTCTGTCTTCTGGCCTCACTCGTAGGGGGTTGCTGAGGAAGAGCGGTGTGGCAGGTGGACACACCAGCCGGATTTGAAATCGCCAGTATCATGTCACTGTGTGCGGAGGGTCCAGCCCAGTGTCTGAAACCTGTCCTGCCAGCACTCAGGGCAGACCGGAAGTGCCAGAGAACTGATGCCCAGTGACTGGTAGGAGCTGGAGTATGAGTATCCCAGCTCTCTCGTCCTCAGATGGAATAACTGCGGCCCTGGCCAGTTTGCTCAGTGGCAGAGTGTCGGCCCTGCGTGTAGAAGTCCCAGGTTTGATTCCTGGCCAGGGCGCACAGGAGAAACGCCCATCTGCTTCTCCAGCCTTCCCCTCTCCTTTCTCTCTCTCTCTTCCCCTCCCGCAGCCAAGGCTCCACTGGAGCAAAGTTAGCCTGGGTGCTGAGGACGGCTCCATGGCCTCCGCCTCAGGCTGCCTCATTGCTCCGGTTGCAGCAGAGCAATACCTCAGATGAGCTGAGCATCACCTCCTGGTGGGCATGCCAGGTGGATCCCGGTGGGGTGCATGTGGGAGTCTGCCTATCTGCCATCTCCCTGCAGACCCACTTCTCACTATGGAAAAATACAAAAAAACAAACAAACAAAAAACTGCAATAACTTTCCAGAGTTCTCCAGTGGGATTGAGTTTCCTTAATCTTTCTTGATAACGCACCTTTTATTGGCCTCTTCCTATCCCAGTTGGCATTCTCTGCTCTTCTACTGCTTGCTCTACAAGTCTCACTTTAGGGTGTGATTCTGGGGGACCCAGAACTAAGACAACCTGCTTTCTGGCTACCTGGGCGTGCGTACGAACCTTCCTTACTTAAAGATGCTACTGTGGTTTCTAATTTAACGAGCTGACACACTGGCTTCGAGGTCTTTCTGGAGTAAATGGTCTGTTCTCTGTTGCCCTCTTGGCACCTCTCCTTGCCTGGAGGGGTGCCCACAAAGTCCTGTCTTGTGTGAGTGTCTATGCCTCAAATCAACCACTCTGCATTTTTCCTTCCATAAACATGGAAGCCCAACCTTTTCTATGCATATAGGCTTTTATTAGCTGGCGTCCTTGCATCATAGATATGATGTTGGGTAGATGTGTCTGCATCAGCACTGTATCATTTTAATAGGTTGGCTTGCGGCTGAAGCCAAATATTTCCTTATGGCGCAGCTATAATAACTGCTATGAAGTTTAGTTTGTCCTCAGGGTGGGACTGGGGGGATTCTGACTGGGAGTCCAAGAGACTGACAGAAGCAAACGTCTCAGGAACAACGCAGGCTGCCCCGAATGTACATTGAAGCATCGCCGAGGACGACTTGACCCTAAGCCTGTCTCTTTGTTGTGTCTCTCATGAATGTTTTATATGAGTGCATCTATCCTAAGAAGTATCGTTAGCTTAAGGGATTTGTATGAAACGTTCACCAGTGTTGCACCAGTAGTCAGTGCCACGGGTGGGGTCTTCAGCACAGGCTGACGGCCAGACCCACAGGTTTAAAGAGCTGTGGCTAACTCACTCCGTGCAACTGAGCCCACTTGCTTACCTTCTCATATACTGGGGAAAAAAGAAATAGTAAAAGTGCAATGCATTCTTCTATTTTTCATCAAATTACGGAGAAATGCCTCCTATGTGAATTGATTAGAGCAGTGGTTCTTAACCTTTTTTGAGGTACCGAACCCACCAGTTTCATATGCGCATTCACCGAACCCTTCTTTAGTGATAAATAAAACATGATTTTTTTTCCAAATTTAGTTTTGCTGGTGCGAGACTAAAGTTGCTCAACTTGGCATTGCATATCCTGCAGATAGGACGCTGACTCCCATCCTGTTCCGTGATACATGTGAATCCATGTTGTACATATTCGTCCGACCACTTTCTTTTTTTGCTCGACATATTTAGTATGGATTAAAATATTAAGAAAGAAAGCACACGACGTACAACTACGACAGCCGTTGACTACTGCGCGCACTAAATTCCCCGCAGCACTGGTGGGGCGTGTCATCACGACTTTACACAAGTGTGTCTTTACCTCCACGGCAGAGGCTTCTCCGAACCCCTGAGACCGACTAATAGAACCCCTAGGGTTCGATAGAACCCAGGTTAAGAACCACTGGATTAGAGTATTATAAGGAGGGAAGATTTCAAATAGACTCTCTGTAACCTACTAACTCGTGTAAAGCAACCCATTCCATTTAGATGGACTTCCTTTGAAGGAGGTCATTCTGCAAAAGGGAGGAGGGCCTTAATCCCGTCTTTAGTTTACATGTGTTTTGCAAGATAGTTTCTCCCAGCAACCTGTTGGGGTATTAGTTTGGTCCTAATGTAAACAGGGTTAGCAGTCATCTGAAAAGTGCAAAATCCCTTGTTTGGTTTCCCAGAATTTTTTCCCTAAAATTTTAAATATACGTGGTTTTTTTTTTTTTCCTTTTTGTTATGTTTCAATAATGGCAAGTGAGTTCATGAGGCTGAAGATTTGACATTATCTTATTATTCTTGACAAGGGTACTGAGCATCAGAATTGCCTTGGGAAGCTCATTGAAAGCAGGTGTCATCTTTGCCTGAATCCTGTCTTTCATCTCTCAGTTCCCGTCTCACCATCCGGTTGGGTTTCGTTTCCATACATTCAACTCCTCCATTCCCCTCCATTCCTGCTTATACTCTTTGGTGGCCTAAATTGTCATGACCTCACCCGGGGTCACTAAAATACCTCCAAGCTGGCCTGCATGATCTTCATGCTGGATGTTTTAGGCAGCTCTGCCTTCAGTTTCTTGGCTAGCCACCCCAAACACATTCTTCCCTCACGTCCCTCCCCAACTCGGAAACATACCCCGGTCCCTATGGCTCACCACGCACCTTCCTTCCGAGGTCCTCCCCTGCCGATGCCCTTTGTGGCCTCGCCTCGTCCCCACGCCCCTGCATGCTCCCTCCGTTTTCCCGACTCATCACGTTCTGCTTTTTCCTCTTACCATGAGTAAGTTACAATCATTTCCAGGGGCCATGGCTATGCTTGTGCCGGTGGTATACTTTCAAATGCCAAAGAGCACTGCTCACATAAATTATTACCTAAGTGACAGCC
The DNA here is from genome assembly GCA_037038555.1 of Rhynchonycteris naso. Classification (NCBI taxonomy): domain Eukaryota; kingdom Metazoa; phylum Chordata; class Mammalia; order Chiroptera; family Emballonuridae; genus Rhynchonycteris; species Rhynchonycteris naso. The sequence continues at coordinate 134,813,255 of CM073002.1, read as the reverse complement.
CCGGCATGGAGCATCACGCAGGGCTGGTTGTTTCGGCTTCCATGATTTTCTTCCTTCACATTGCCTGTCTGTCTAAATCCTGTCTTCCTTAACTATGCCAAGTCTGATTTGTCTCCTCCTCCTTTGAAGTTCTGGAAATCTTATAAGCTGTCACCCCCCCACAGCTCCTTGTAAGAACTCGCCGGCTACAGAGAGCATGAGCCCTTCTCATCCATCTTTCCATCACTAGAGCACAGAACCATGGGGCTTTGCGACTGTTAAACAGCTCACTCTCTCTCTCTTAGGATGTGATTGTTTTAGCTCTTCCAGTTAGTTTCTGATCCCCTCCAGGGAATGGTCACTGCCACCCACCTATGTGACTGGCATGGTGCTGAGCACAGAATTGGTGTCCTAGACATATTGCTTGTTTGGTTCCTGGGTATGATCTCTGATTAAACCAGAAAGGAGAAAGAACATCAAGTGTCGGTATGTTTCATAAGACGAAATCAGCATCATCTCTACTTTGATTCCAGAAATATCTGCTGTGAACCGAAGGTGTAATCTTAAAGCAATAAGGCCCTTTCTGGGAAGCTGTCAAAAACATGGTCCAGAGAGAAGAAAGAATAAACCCTTTTCATTTTTTTAAAAGCAGCAATAATAAAGGAAATTTCAAGCAAGGCAGCTTCAATTACTTAGAACGCCAAGTAGCTACTCAAGGTTATTAATACGCAAATCGAAAGGCAGAAAAGCTAGAAAAACGTCTCTGCCCCCTTGTTAGAGATTGAAATTTTATGTGGTTTACCTGTTGTCATGGCAGAAAATTATTTTAACTACGTCTCCAACAGTCACTACGAAGAGTCATAAATTCTCTAGTAAATGCTCCAGAAATCACAGCCACAGAGTTCTGTCATCCCATCTGTCTTTTCCTTCTCGCGGAGAAATTGGGCTGCCTTAGAAAGACAAATGCGGAGCCGAAGCAGAACGTGTTCCCCTGCAGATGCCTTTTTGGCATTTTCCCCCTACCATTTCCCCCCTCGTATCTGACCCTGGGATGATTGTCATGTGCTCAGAGTATTTTTAGGATTTGAGTGTAAACAGAGGTTATTTCACCCTTCCCAGATTCCCTTCATTTCCTCCTCAAATCCCACAGATATTGGTCTGCCCCCATCCACCTGTGTGGAAGGTGAACTAGGTTCATTTTCAGATTTGTGTCTTGTGATGGAGGAGGCGGGGCTGAGGGAGACCCCTCTGTACTAGTTAGATGTTCACTAAGAGATGGAACCATCCTTTAATGAGTAGTGGAATTCACAATTTCATAACTAACACCATGGTGTCAATGGGGTGGCTCATGCCCCTCTTCATTTTTGCTCTGTCTATGCAGCGCCCATTTAGGGAGCTGGGCTCTAACCCAATGCCATAGGTCTTAGATGTTTCCGTTATTCCATCACCTGCTTGGAAAATCTGACAAAGATTCTGTCTCTTTCATCAAAAAAGTACGCAGGCATTTTCCATGTCATTTCAGGAAAACCCCAGCCTTTCTAAAGCCCATGGAGCCCAGATTGAAAAGAACACGAAAGGTAATCTCTAACACACCTGTGTTCCAAGCTATGCCAGCACCACTGCAGGTGATTTAACACGTATTCTCCTAGTCCCCACAGTAATCTAATGAGGCAGCTCCTGTGATTTTCCTCATTGTACAGTGAAGGGAACTGAGGCCAAAGAGACCGTCTGTTTAACATCTCAGGACGGGAGAAGGCAGTGGGGGGCGGGCGCGTGGACCCAGCCAGTCTGGCCCCGAGACCACTGCCACTACATTGGTGCTCCTTTAGGGTCCCTGGATTAGAAACCACAAGGAAAGACGGTAAGAAGTGAGCTATTAAAATAAAACGCACAACGTTTCCAAGTCCCTCCTAGGATTTTGTGGACTCTTGCCTCGTTTTACCTCTTCTAATGTCTACACCATCAGCAGAGATCTAAAAATCATCAAACCTTACAAACTATTAAAACTTTACGAACACTAAGTAAGGCCTAGGGATCCTCTGAGTCTCCTTTGTAAAGAAACATGAAATTCTGTTGTTGCCATTGTGAAAGGTTTCTAAGAGAATGTTTCAAATCTACATGTCTGAAAAGGGAAACAGTATCAGTTTGGATGTGGAATTATAAAACGAGTGTTCCAGGTAATGTCCACCATGCAGAGAACAACACTGCAGTGGGAGTTTATACTCTGTTCAGAAGTGACATCAGTCCTCTGGAAGTTCACAGACAAAGGGAGTCAAGGGTAAAAAATGTGCAGATGCCACACCAGACGATGCCTCAAACTGGCTCATCCTGAATCCACTGGAGAACTGAGTCAGGCTCCCTCAGCCTCGACAATGAAGGTTTTGACATTTCACCAGGAATGAACAGAACATTTATGACTACCACCCCTTTCTACTTCTAAATCAATAGACATGAGAGAGATAAAATATTTAGTTAGCAGCTCTGTCAAGAGCAGTTATAAATTATGACACCCCAAGGGTCTCTTCCTCTGGTCCTCCTTTCCTTCCCAAGAAACCGAGTCATCAGGAGACAATCAGATGACTGTCACATTTTAATTTTCTAAGAAAGTTCTTCATTGCTGCTCTTATCACTGCTACCTCTTGTAAGTAATAGAAAAAAGAAATAAAGGTTGCTATGTTTTACTGTTTCTCTTTATATGGTCTTGATAGCAAGCTTTGAAATAAGAAAACAAATTTTGGGGATTACCTAGAACACATTCACACAATTTGTGTGCTTGTAAAAATATGTGCAGGTTTCATGTTACTATTCAATAAGTGTGTGTGTGTGTGTGTGTGTGTGTGTGTGTGTGTAGATAATTTTGATGAAATATTCACTGTGGAATTTTTTAGGTTAGACCAATTCTGAACACAGAATAGATGAGATTTATTAATGACATATTTTTACAGTTTGCAAGGTGTTTTTATAAGTGTTATTTACTTTAGCCTTTGTAACCACTCAACAGAATAGGTTTTATCATCCCTGTTTTATAGATGGGGAAGCAGACTCAAAGAGCTGAAGTGCTTGGCTAAGGTCATAGTGCTAATAAATCAATAAATGTGGACCCAATCTAGGTGTTTTGCTTCCAGATTCAATGTTTGTTCTAACCACCGCACAGCTTTATTCAGTTTATAAAGGATGACGAAGTTAAATTTTGACAGTGGTAGTAAAAAAGGCACTTCACGACTAAGCTGTATAACCTTTGCCTGGAGAGGTGAACACACGTGGGGGAAGTGGGTGAAAGCCGTACCTGGACCTCGTTGGTTCACCAGGCCGGCCAGCCTCCCTGACGCTCACTGGGGATTGACAAATCGCAGCCTCAAGTCGCATGGACAGGTTGAGAGGCACTCATTGGGCTAAATCTTTCACGTAAATCTTGTCGAGTCTCAACAAGCTGGAAGCATAAATCCTTACACAGAGCATAACACAGGGGCTCACAGAAGCCGAGAAATTTGAGGTCACATAACTAGAAGGGGGACCAATCTGTATTTGAACTCAGGCCCATCTGACTCCAAAGCACGAGTCTTTCCAAAGAGCAGCCATGTTTGTGGAAATCACGAGTGTTGTGTCAGGATACAAGTGCTCTTGGCTCCATGATGCCTGACCCGTGGTGGCGCAATGGATAAAGCGTCGGCCTGGAACGCTGAGGTTGCCAGTTTGAAACCCTGGCCTTGCCTGGTCAGGGCATATATGGGAGCTGATGCTTCTTGCTCCTCCCCCCTTCTCTCTGTCTCTGTCTCTCTTCTTCTATAAAATGAGCAAATAAAAAAAAGATTTTTTAAAAGTGATCTTAGCTCCATGAAGATGGCCGGGAAGTGGGAAAGCAAGCAAGCTCGTTTAGCCTGTTCATCTCTTCCTCCTTTTTTATTGTGAGAAATCTTTTTCTGACCACGCCCAATAATAGCAGTTCTCAAGTTGTTTGTTTATTAGGACCTCTTTACCTTCTTAAACTATGAAGGACCCCAAAAAGCTTTTGTTTATGTGGGGTTTATTTATGGATACTTGCTATATTAAAATTTAAAACAGAAAACAATTTTAAATACTTAATTCATTTAATACCAAATTGATTATATGTTAATATCAATAATGTTTTATGAAAAAGAACTGTTTTCCAAAACACAACAAAATTTAATGAGAGAGGAGTGGAGTGGTTTACATTCTTGTTAATTGCTTCAATGTCTCCCGTTATAGAAGCAGCTGGCTTCTCTCATCTGTCCCTGCATTCTCTCTGTGGTGATATCACATGTCCATAGCTCGTAAAAAAACACCAATGTATGCTCATGAGAGAGTAAGAACAAAAAGGGAAAATAATATCTTAGCATTATTAAGAAAATCGTTTTAACCTTGTGGTGCCCCTGAAAGGGTCGCGAGGATGCCCGGAGGTCTCCAGACCACACTTTGGAAACAGCTGCCCTAGACCCACTTCATTGTGGGCTCCGGCTGGTGAAATAACTGAATCTTTGTGTTGAAAGAAACATGACTGGGTCCAATCATCCACTTGATGAAATAAAACACCACGAAGTTCAGTCTAAGCTCCCTGTTGTGCAAGGATAAGGACTCCCCTATGTTCAAAGGTCTTTAAATAGATAGAAAGACCTTCATTATATTGAGAAGAAATTTTTTCTCTTTGGTTTTCCAATTTCATCTTAACGCTGTACAGGAGAAGTCCAATTCCTCTTCTACATATTCAAAATATTTGGAAACAACTACCTTGTGGCCCCTGAGTACTGTCATCTTCTCTAAGCTAAAGGCCTTCTTTATGTTTAAGGACTCTGGAAACCTTCCTGCTTTGAGTTTTCTCTAGCCCCAAATCTATGTCTTCTTTCCAACATCTTCAAAAACTAATCCGAGCTCATTTAGTTGCCAGGACCTTCTAAAGGCATATTTTCTTATGGCTTATTCCGCGCTTGGCTCATGTCAAGGTTTAACATTCTCAAGCTGGAGGAAACCTTTTCTTAAAGGTCTCTCTTCTGGTTTCATGATCTTCGACATCCTTCTCCAAGGCATCGTTCCATCTGTCCCTTCCCTTTCCACCCCTACAGAAAGGTAGTGCTATGGGTGCAGTGTTTCAACACCTGCAAACAGTTACAAGCATCAGCTCACTTAATGAGCACAGAAACTGTGCACAGAATGTACTCATGCAAATAGTATAAGAAAAACACAGAAGTAAGTTCCCATTAACCCAATTTTATGGATTACCATCTTAATACTTCATGCCTGGGATCCTGTAACCTCCTTTGCTGGCTGTCCAGTTTTCAGCATCTCCCCATTCTAAATCACTCTACATAGTGATGCTAAAATCATCTTCCTTCCCTGCTGATTCTAACATTCCACCATCTGGAGTCCATTTATAGCCTCCCATCATCCTTGGGATAATGGATTTTCCTGTGACCTTTGAGACTATGCATCTGCTAAGACCTCTGTCCTGCTTTCCTCTACAAGGATGGCAGTGTTTAGCTGCTAATTACAATTTTGTTCATTTGTTTACTCATCCAGCGTTCGCTTATGCATCTATTTATTTACTTAGCATCTACTATGTGCTAGGCTCAGCACTGGAGGGGAATACAAAGATAAATCATTTCTGCCTTCAAAAGATTTATAAGCTCACATAGGTCTTACATGCAAACATGCAATGCAAATATAAGACAGGCTGCGGTAAGAGGGGTGATGGAAGTAGATGCTTAGTTGTTGTAGGTGAGCCGTTAGGGTTACCCAGTGAGAACAGCAGAGGCTTCCAAGAGGAGGTACTGTTGGATCTGCATGAGGATGAGTAGATTTTCTTGAGCAGAGCAGGGGGATGGGATAAGTAAACTGGCTTGGCTTTCTTGCTGTCTGCTGGTCAAGTTCTCGCATTTCCCTCTTCATCTGTCTCCTTGTGCATTTGGCTGCGAAGATTTTTTTTTTTTTTTTAGAATTGTCCTAAACCAGTGGTTCTTAACCTGGGTTCTATCGAACCCTAGGGGTTCAATGAGTCGGTCTCAGGGGTTCGGAGAAGCCCCTGCCGCAGAGGCCAGAATAAAGTAATACCATAATTTGTTGTGAGTTCATGCACTTTGTTGGTTTTGTTCTTTGAGCAAGGTGATGTTCATGCACGGCTCATTTTGTGCACCAGTAAAAAACATATACCTATGTCTTGAATTTGGAAAAAAAATCATATTTTATTTATCACTAAAGAAGGGTTCGGTGAATGCGCATATGAAACTGGTGGGTTCGGTACCTCAAAAAAGGTTAAGAACCACTGTCCTAAACACTCAAAACGTGCACATCTAACTTAAAAAAAAAGAAAGAAATTCTCAGGAGGATAACAGTAAATAGCATATGAAAAGACATGAGCAGACAGATTTTATTTTGAGATTATGAGTGTAATGAATAGAAGACAAATTTATAAGGAAAGGCATCCAGCCTTACCAGCCAGTGTCTAGCTGGAGCCACCAATGCAAACTGTGTAAAGAAAATGTATCATCCCTGAGGGGAATACTTGCATGACGCATAGTACATGATGTACTACAAAAATAATAGCACAGACTCACACAGGTTTGTCATGATCAGTTTGATGGCAGATAGTTCTATTTAGAGTCTCAAAAATGAAAATAACATGAGTAAGGCTTAACATTTTTAGGTTTGAAATGTTTCATTAATTTGCTCTATTTCTCCCAATTGCATATTCATTCCATAAGAAAACATAAAAATAGAGTTAGTATCAAGTGCACAGTTATATCCGCCATTCTCGGGAGAGGCAGTGTGGATGGTTTTGGGTTTCTATCTGCCTTCTGATCTCCCACTGCTCAACCTTAGTCTTTGGGAAGGTCATACTCAATCCATTTTGATCACATCTGAAGTGTTGGCAGGCTTGAATAGGGAAACAAAACTGTATTTAGACTTTCCATTTTTGAAAGCTGGTTTTAAAGCAATGCAGAACTTCTTAAATGGGGAGAAAATTAGAAACAGAAGACGCTGGGAGGGGGTGCGCTCCAAGGAGAATTCATCAAGGTTCTAGTGGCTGTGGTGTTAGGAGACTCGTTAGCATGATGGGCATTTTGTACATTTATCAGAAGACAAGCAGGTACTCAGGAAGTGGGAAAACACGGGGAAACCCCAGCTAATAGATTCTTTCCCTGGGTATTCATGCAATTGTGAGACCACAAAAATTAAAGGGGAAAAGCCATGACAGTTGGTACTCCAAAGTTTATATGCTAGGGACAGAAAGTCACTTGCTCTGTGTCCTCCACGGGCTCTCCCTAGGAAGGGGGTACTGTCTCTGCCCCTTCCGCCTCCCTGGAGCACCATGGTCACTTTTACCCTTTGTGATCATGTTTGGACACTGGTGTATCTAGTTCTTTCTCTTAGCTGCAGCTGCTCTTGCTGGTTGGATTTCCACTTGGGTGCTCTCTAGTTTAGTCAGTTTCACTGCTATGTAAAACCAAACCCTCAAAACCAGCTCCCCTACTTCCATGACTTCTCTAAATCTGGAACCATTTTTTAGCATGTAGTTTTTAAAATGGCTAATAATATATTCACATGTTTTGAAAAAAACAAAGAAGTTATACATGAAAAAAAATTAGTCTTTTCTTTCCCCGTGTAGTCAGTTCCAGCCACTTGCAAGAAATTTCAGTTTCTTCACCCACATATAAGTATGAATATAAATTCCCCTCCTTTTTATTCACAAGGACTGTATTCTTTATACTTTTCTGAACCATGTATTCTCCTGTTGTGTAACAAATATCTGTAAACCTAGAGGCTTAAAATAATTTATTATTGTCTCTCAGTTTGGTGAGTTGATTGGGCTCCACTAGTTGTTAGTTCTTGCCTTGAAATCTCACCTGTGGCTGCAGTCAGATGATGGTTAGTACAGGAGTTACATAAAGGCTCAGCGGGACTGGGTGTCCCAGTTTGGCTTACAGATGGCCAGCAGTTGATGCTGGTTGTTGGGTGGAAGTCCAGCTGCCAGAGTACCTTTGCATGAACTTTCCATGTCTCTTGGGATTCTTCCAAGTGAGAGCATCCAATAAGCGAACATTCCAAGAAAGCAGGAAGTAGAAGCCACCAGGACAATTAATGACCACTTACAAACTGGCTCCATTACCTCTGCTGTATTTCATAGTCACAGGGTCTGCCCAAGTTCAAGGGGATGGAAAAAAAACCCCTCTCTCTTCATGGGGGAGTGGCAAGATCATATTGGAGAAGATCTTGGGAGCAGGAATACTGTGTTGGTCATCTTCATAAACCAAAATCTGTAACATCACCTGAAATACTTTTGTACTCCTCCTGACATGTCAGAGCTTTCTTTTATAAAGTCTAACAGCTAACCTCCCTCTGTTGCCACTGACTCGACTAATTCAGACCCTCATCTCTTTGTAGTTAGTTAATTGTCAGTGTTATCTTCCTGGTCTCCAATTTCCCTTCACTGCAAATAGCCAATAAAACTTGTATTTTTGTACATAGGTATTTCCATAAACTTTAGCTTTGATGATGTCATTCTTCTGAGTAAAAATTGGCTCAAGTACCACAGTGGTTTTGTTTGATCTATGTGATGTTGGCGCATATATATATGTATATATATATATATATATATATATATATATATATATATTAGTATTTACATATTTCTATTAAAAAAAACCTTTCAACATTGCAAAATCCAGATTAGACTCCTTTTGAAAAACTGGGTTTTCAAATGTGGAAATTCTGTTACTCAGTAATATATTCTAGCTATACTGAATGAAAGGGGGAAAAATCGGTCCCTGTGCAGCTCAGATTCCAGTATGGAGAGGCAGACAAGTGAATAAAATCTATAGGATGTTGTATGGCAATAAGCTCTGTGGGGGTCAAGCAAGGCACAGTAAAAAGAGTGAGTGGGGAGGACTGTAATTTTAAATCACTTGGTCATGGAAAGCCTCATTGAAATGAGGTGTTTCAGTTAAAATTGTTGAGGAGTAGAGAAAGGGAAATATGGATTTTTAGAACTTTGCTTTTCAATAGAGTAACCTATAGCCACATGTACCTATCTAAACTTATGTTAATTCAAATTAAATAAAATTAAATTTCTGGTTTGGGGGCAGGCACGCTAGCTACATTTCAAGCACTCAATATGGCTAGTGGCTAAAAAAACATATACAAAACATTTCCACCATCACAAAAGGTTCTATTGGAATGCATTGCAGAGAAAGAGTATTCCCAGGCAGAGAATACAGCACGTGCAAAGGTCCTGGGGTGGGTCATTGATTGACTTGAGCTAAATAACGGCATGACTCTTCTGTTTACACATTCCTATGCTTCCCTATATGCTTGTACTGTGACTGAATAGTAATTTTCATTTATTACCTTAATTCAAGTAAACTTTGCAAAGGTCCTTATTGATACTGAGTTTTAGACCTTTGGTCAATGCCATAGAATCTATAGGATCAAGTCTAAACTCCCTGGTCTTCCATTGAGAAGCTATAAAGACAGTAAAATCTAGAATCTGGACTAGGAGATAGAACACCAGTGTGATTTTAGAGCAGAGTAGATCTGTGATGTAATTCAAAAGGTATCATCAAGAATGAAATGGGACCAGCATCTACTAATCAGAGCCACTGTTGACCAGAAGTACCCAGGAGGGCCTTTATGGGACCAGGACTACTGGACCTGCAGTTGGTGTTTCAGGAGGAAGTCTGGTGTATGGGGTGACATTCTGAGACTCAAGGCAAGCCTGATTTCCAACTGGAGCTGAAGTATTTCAACATTATATCAACTGGCAAGTCTCCCATGGTGTGTACAGGTGAGATTTCAGCCTTGAATAAATAAACGTGCTAGGTATTTGGAAACTGGAACGCAGAGTGAAGTTTACTGCAAAGCTCTTTCCACACAGCTTAAGGTGACAGCATTTAAGGCCTCCTGCATCCATTCTGATATTTTCTCTGGCTTCCCCATGATATTATCTGTCCTTCTCTCCCACCAGTATGAAACACAGTGTCTAATAGGTTCTGTGAGATACCACCTTGGCATTGTTCTCATGATTTCCCTCTTCCCTTACAGGGTCCTCCGCCTCCTTTCTGCCTGGTAGAATCTTCCCCATGCTGCTTGAAGGCAGGTAAGCTGCCTTCATTGACTTGCCTTTGCCCATCCCGGGCCAGAGGCATTTCTCACTCCTGTGGCTCAGAATCCTCATTATCCCCGCTCACTAGGCAATTACCGAGAGTACAAGGCAATTTCTTTGTTTTTCTATAAGTTTATTTTCTTCTGGGACAGATCTTAAGTTCTTGGCAGTCAAAAGTCACAGGTCATTCTTCCTTTTTCCTTATGTGGCCACATTTCCATATATACTTGAGAAGGATCTCCCAGTGAGGGACTAAGGGTACAATGGTAAACCAAGGTTTAAAAATTTTAAATGTAAGTAAGCTTATTCAATTCTTACAAGTCTTAGGTAAAGATGGGTCCTACAAATGAGGAGTAAAAGCTCTACTTGGCCTTTGTTGAAGAGGTGGGATGTGCAGATTCACAGCCACCTGGATTTGAAGGCCCTGCTGGCATCATTTCCTCTCCATGCTCCACAATTCCTAGCTTCTGGAATGGTGAACAATGATTCACATCACGCTGGCCTTTACAGTTTACCAAGCACATTCATCACGCGCACCAGGCTTTCAGGGAAGGTCGGGTTCCAACACGTTAGCAGAGATTCACCTTCGGGTCACCAGACATACACCTATTTTCCTAAACACCTATCATAACTAACACAAGTTTTTCTCGCTTTATCCTTTCCTGATGAGTGTGCAGAAGACCGGACAGCGTGGTGGCCGCAATTGTCTCAATGCTGTTTGACTTTCAGCAGAATACGGGGCCTATTTGGAAGTTCTTTGGCACGCATTCGTTTCCAGGAATAATTTTGGGCTAGGTTGTGCAGAAAGTAAGGAAGGGTTACGGGGAGGGAGTGTCTCAGGCTTCCCAGTTCACTTGGTCCAAGTCCAGATCAACCCTGGCTGTTAGGAAAAGGAGTAAAGTGGGGCTTTTCAGCCTAAAGGGAATTGGGGTTCGGGGGGCAGTAAAGTGGTTTTGGTGGAGGATTATGGAAACCCCGTACCTATGTTTGAGGTGCCCAAGGCGTCCTACCCCCTCCCTCTGGGTTCCGGGAGTGGCCGAGGGGGGCCGGGTCTGCAGGCGAAGGTGAGCAGCGGGAGAGGGCGTGGCGTGGCGGGGCGGAGCCGCGCACCTGGGCGGGGAGGGGGAGGTGCACGGGGCTGAGCCCGGCGGGGGCCCGGCGCGCGCCAATGGGCAGCGGCTGGCAGCGCGCCCCGCGCCAGAGCCGCAGTCGCGCCCTCTCACTGCCTGGCGAAGGCGCGCGGAGGCGATCGCGGAGGAGAGGAGCTGTCGGGCCGCAGCTGCGATCAGGAAATGAGGATGGCCGTGGGCTCCGTCAAGATGCAGCCGCCTTGCGAGAGCCCGGCCCTGGCCGCAGCGGTGGCGGCGGCGGCGGCGGACAGCGCCCTGCGCCGCGGCCCCAGCGCCCGCGAGCCCGAGCGCGAGCAGCCGCCAGCGCCGCCGCGGCCGCGGCTCAGGGACCTGCCGGCGCTGCTGCGGAGCGGGCTCACGCTGCGGAGGAAGCGGAGCGTTGCCGGGGGCCGGGTGAGTGGCCGGCTCGGTCCTGGCGGCGTGGGCACGGGCGGCTCGCACGTGCAGTCCGCGCCCACCTTCGGGGACCGCTGAAGGCGGTGTCTGGAAGTTGGGGAGGTGGCAAAAAGGGCACTCTTGTGCGGGAGTAAGCAGAACAGGGTCCCGCCGGGATGAAGGAGTGGTAGGGTGTCCCCCCTCGCCCCCCCTTCCCCGTGAGCTACGGTTCTCCTCCCCACAGATGGACCCGACTTAACCCAAGGGCACCTGCATTCCGGCTGCGGACTGTTGGGCATCTCCGGAAGAGGGGCCGTTTGTCCCCAGAGGGGGAGCTGCAGGTGTCCGGTGCCGAACTGTCGGCCAGCCCTTCATGACCACAGCAAGCTTTAGGGCCCACCAGGGGTGTCCCAGTTTGCAGGAGGCAGGGTGCTGCGCTTGTTTTGGATGCTCCGTTGCAAGCTCTGGGCATCGGGACTGGCTCTGGGCGCTGCCACCGCCAAGAGGAGACCCCGGAGTTGAAAGTTACCAAGCGAGCTTCTAGCTCCTGGGTTCCGGAGTCTCCAACACTTAGTACTCGGTGATACCCCCTTGAACAGGACAGTGTAACCCCCCCCCCCCCTTAAATCTTCATGCTTCCTGATGGTGTGTTATGGTGTGTTAGATACGATTTTCTGGTGGAGTGTCCCCTCGTTGGGTTCTAAGAGCATCTAATGGCCCGAGCAGGTCAGACACGTGTCGTATGTTAAGGGAGCTGGTGCCTGCCGGTCTCCCGGCAGTTTTCACTGTCCACCCCAAAGGCCTCAGGCCACCTGGTTGACTTACCCAGCTTTCCCTGCTCAACAAGGCTTCGGGGCACCTTTGGTGAGTTCTAGTCAGTTTTATTTTTCATGTGTCACCATTAATCAGGGTTTTTCTGAGAAGCTGCAACAAGGTAGTTTTGGGGATGATCATTTAAAGGACGATGTCTTGGTTATGTCTTTAAAAGAAGACCTCCCTGGGAGACTTTTAGCTCTTGCAAAGACAGGTCTGTGAAAGCTTGAGAATCAGGGAGACACCCTTGTTTTGGTGTGGCGTCCTGTGTGTACAGAAGGGTCTGAACTGCTGTTGGTCTTCAACCTCTCTAGGCTGCGCATTCTTCCTTTCCTGGGCATTTGCTTTCCCACGTTGAGATAACTGTATGTGATCTACCTCAGAAAGATGTTCTGAGGATTAGCTGGGTGTAACAGGATGCCTTTTGGTTCATGACCAGGGGAGTTGAGGAATTGCCCACAAGGGACCTTCACATGTGGCTAAGGAACTGCCTGCGAGGAATGCGAGGAAATATGCCACGAAGGTGCGATAACTAAATAAACGCAAGAACGAGAGTTGTATGTAGACTTTGCAGGAAGGATTCTAGGGGAAAGTAGGTCAGATCATGTTCCTATTATCCTTGACAGTTACTTTTTCATGGCACAGAATCCTGAAGACATGAGGGCAGTCAGGCGATCTGAGAATACTGCTGAGGGGTTCTGTGTAAATAGATCTGGAGTATTCCTCTGCTCGAAGGCTTGTGTTTCTCGCCGCCTGGGGTGATGTTGTGTGCCTCGCCAATATACAAATTTAGGCTTATCTTCTTAATTATTCAGAATGTGGTTACTTCAAATAATGTATACTTTATTAACCCTTCTTCAGTTCTAATACTCTGTTCTCTTTGAGACATTCCAAACACATTTTATAAGTGCATGGCCAGTTTCTTATTGGGGGAAGACTGTCAAATTTTCCATTGTTAGAAATTCATAATTCTCATGTCTTCCCCTCCTTTGGCCTTAGGACCACCTTTGTGATTTGCGAATCTTCCATAGCAAAAAAGTAGGAATTTTAAAGAAAGAAAAAAGGTGAAATATGTACCTGTATTAGTCTGCTCAGGCTGCCATAACAAAATACGATAGACTGGCCCTGGCCAGTTGGCTCAGTGGTAGAGTGTTGGCCTGGTATATGGATGTCCCAGATTTGATTCCTGGTCAGGGCACACAGGAGAAGTGACCATGTGCTTCTCTACCCCTCCTTTTCTCTCTCTCTCTTCTCCTCCTGCAGCCATGGCTTGATTCGTTCGAGAAAGCTGGCCCTAGGTGCTGAGGATGGCTTGGTGGAACCTCCAACCTCATGCACTAAAAATAACTTGGTTGCCAAGAAATGGTCCTAGATAGGCAGAGCATCGCTAACTGTAGGAGGCTTGCTGGATGGATCCCAGTCAGACAATGTGGGAGTCTGTCTCTCTGTCCCCTCTCCTTGAACTTAAAAAAAAAAACCATAGACTGGGAGGTTTAAGCAACAGAAATTTATTTTCTCACAGTTCTAGATGCCAGGAAGTCCAAGATCAAGATGCCAGCTGATTTGGTTTCTGGTAAGAGTTCTCTTTCTGGCTTCGGACAGCTGCCTTCCCCTTGTGTCCTGACATTGCTATTCCTCACACACGGCGGGACATCATCTCTCTCTCTTCCTTTTCATGTAAGCCCACTAATTCCATCATGGAGTCGCCACCCTCATGACCTTGTCTAACTCCAAATACCACCCCCCATCTTGGACCCCATTTTCAAATGCTATCACACTGGGCTTTAGGGCTTCAATTTAAGGATTTTTGAGGAGAATCAAATATTCAATCTGTAACAGAAGCATTTTGAAGAAATATACATACCAAACCAGTTGGTGACTTGTGAGCATCCAGGGTCAGCTGGTTAGCCCCTTGGTTAGGGCAGTGATGCTAGTGCAGATGACTCATGGTTAGATCCTTCTATGGACCTTATGTTTCGTGTCTCTTGGGCTGCACCTCCAGATGACAGCTGAGTGATTATATGGATAAGTTAACACAAAATCATTACCACTGGTTAAAAAAAAAAAAAAAGCAGCTCTGTGCATTACACGAATTGGTAAGAAAGTTTGCAGTTTCTACATTGACCAAGATGTGGGTGGAGAATAACTGACGACTTTTGTCCCTGCTGCCTTGGACTCCCCCAAAACTGCACAATCTGATAGCAGCTGTCATCAAGTAAGCTGTTTGCTGCTTGTGTCGCCCAACTCAGGGTGCCTTGTAGGTGACCTCTGGGTTTGCGTGTGGAGGGGAGATTAGGCTGACATTTGGTTGATACTGCAGAACTCCAGGGATCCTTCGTTCTGTCACTTCTAACCATATTGAATTCCAAATGCACACTGATTAAGACTCTTTGCACCTCTTTAGGCGAAGTAGGGAATGACTAAATTAGTATAATGCTAATAATGGGTGAACCTTAGCTATCTCCTAAAAAATAGTGGTGAGATAAAGCATCGCTTGAATTCCCACCAAAACCCCTTCAATCATTTTTTTTTAGAACTTTTTGTTATGAAGGTTATGAGAGATAAGTATAAAACGAACCCAAGTTTCAACAGTTTTTAACATCTGCCAGTCTTATTTCATTTATTTCCTCCTTCCCCATTTTTTTGGGAGGGCTGCTGTACTTTATAATAACATCTTAAACATCATGTCATCTTATAAATATTTCAGTTCACATCTCTGATAAGGACTTTTTTCTTTAAAGAAACAACTTCTATACCTAAAAATGTTAACAATCTTTCCTTAATATAATTCCCATATTCAGATTTTCTCAAAGGTATTCTTTTACTTATGATGTGTTGGAATCAGGAACTAAATAAGGTTCTCACATTGCATTTGGTAATTAGGTTTTTAAATCATATTTATTAGTCTTCCCTCATCCCCCACCTCTTTTTTTATTCCATTGATTTGAGGTAGAGAGTGGGTCATTTGTCTAATAGAGCGTTCCACTTTCTGGGCCAATTCCATGGTGTTGTTTCACTTGTTTCTCTATTCTCTGTGTTTCCTGTAATCTGGCAGTTAGATGTAGATGCTTGATTAGATTCAAGTTCAAAGACAAGCATCCTTGTAGATGGTGCTGTGGAAAATCCATTGCGTCACATCACAGGACCCATGACGTCTAGATGGTTCTTTTTGAGATGTTAAGATTGACTTGTGGGTTCAGGTAGAGTCAACTTATCTTTCTACCTTTCACCTAATGATTTTAGCATCATAGATTGTTTTAGCCTCGGTCCGTTTCATCAGGGGTTGTAAAGTGGTGTGATTTAAATCTATGATTCCCATTTTTAAAAGATGTTTATGCTTTTTATTGATGTATAGTTGATATACAATATTAATATTATATTAGTTTTAGGTATACAACATAATTATTCAATATTTATATATACTGTGTGTAGGCCCAGCAGTCAGTCGACTTCGCCTTTGCCAGGCAGGTACAGGTTCACATTAGATTCGGGCAGATGGTAAAGAAACTGTGGAGCCAAAAAATGGTGGGCCATGCCTTTATTCTAGCCTCGCACCCGGCAGGAGAGTGAAAACACACAGGGCTCCAAAACCCACTCCTTCAGTGTTCACAAAGCTACTGACACATCCGGATTTTTCTAGAATCAAAGGCCCCCACCAGTCTTAGTCACCTCTTGTTCCCCATCTGCTCATCTTCTCCCTCCTCATCTCTACACAAACTGGCTTCTCCTTCAGCACCCTGCCATTTTGGCTTTCTTCTTCCTCCTTCTAAAAAACTACCTGGACCCACTAAGACGCCTCCTCCAGCGCACATTAGCATGACAATGGCCCTTCCCAAGCAGGGAGGTAATTAGCAAAAGCACAGATTACATACCTGGGCAGCGGCCATTTTTAACAAGGTGAGCAAATATAAAAATCACATTTTACAAACTTATTTGCCCAACACTGTTAAATGATCGTTACGATAAGTCTAGTTAACATCCTGAATCACCATACATAGTTACAGAATTTATTTTTTGAGATGAGAACTTTTAAGATTTATTCTCTTAACAACTCTCAATTATGCAATACAGTATTATTAACAACAGTTGCCATGCTATACAGCCTATCCCCATGACTTACTTATTTTTATAACTAGAAGTTTGTACCTTTTGACTCCCCCCATTTTGCCCACCCTGTACCCTCAACCTCTGGCTACCAACAGTTTGTTCTCTATAGCTATGAGGTTTATTTTATTTTACTTTTTAATTTTAGATAGAGATAGAGAGAGAAACATCGATTTGTGTTTCCACTTATTTATGCATTCATTGATTTCTTTTTTAGAGAGAGAAGCATCAACTTAGTCGAGCCACTTTAGTTGTTCCTTGATTGCTTCTAATACCTGCCCGGACCCCTGGGTAGGGTGGGGAGGGGTCAAGCCAAGTCAGTGATTCTTTGCTCA
Source organism: Rhynchonycteris naso (assembly GCA_037038555.1). NCBI lineage: Eukaryota > Metazoa > Chordata > Mammalia > Chiroptera > Emballonuridae > Rhynchonycteris > Rhynchonycteris naso. Next base: position 134,796,408 of record CM073002.1, on the reverse strand, counting down.
AGCCTGTGACCTTGGGCTTCAAGCCAGCGACCTCTGGGTTGGGATTATGTTGTTTATCCCACACTCAAGCCACCAACTCCACACTCAAGCTGGCAAGTCTGTGCTCAAGCTATCTTTTATTTTATTTTTTTAGATTCCACATATAAGTAAGACCATACAGTATTTGTCTTTCTCTGACTTATTTCACTTGTCATGATGCCCTCAAGTTCCATCCATGTCGCAGACAGCAAGATTTCAATATTTTTAAATGGCTAAATAATGTTTCATTGTATATATACCACATTTTCTTTATCCATTCATTCATTTACGGTCCTTTAGGTTGTTTCCATATGTTGTCTATTGTAAATAATGCTGCAATGAACATGGGGGTGCACACATCTTTCCAGTTAGTGTTTTTGTTTTCTTCAGACAGATTCCCAGAAGTGGAATTTCTAGACCCTGTGTTAGTTCTAGTTATAATTTCTGAGGAACCGCCTTATAATTTTTCATAGTGGCTGTACCAATTTACAATCCCACCATCAGTACACAGGGTTTCTTTCTCTCCACGTCCTCATCAGCGCCTGTTATTTATTTATTTATTTTGTCATTTTCTGTTATTCCTCTTGCATTTATTATTTGGAATTCTCTTTGTGAAGAACTTACTCTCATGGGTTCTTTGGGTCTCTTGAAATTTAGATCGTGTAGGCAAGACAGGGAGAAGGCTTAATATTTTCCTTTTATCAATTTTCTGAGTAATGATTTGTGCTCTAACAATCTCTCATGGTAACCAATGAGTTTCTCTTTTTTAAGTATCATTAAGAACTTGTGGATCTTAGTGTATTTGTTTCAGTCCATTGTAGTCAATATTTTTTCTGATGCTCAATTTGGCTTTATCTCCTGTACGATTTTACAAGGCCCCTGTAGTCTCTGATACTTTCTTGCTTTCTGGTACAAGATATTCAGAGCTTATCTTGCTCATTCCTGGCTTCAGACCCAAGGTCGGCCATTTTTCTAAGGAGCAAGGCTTCTTTTTACTGGAAACCATTTATCTCCCCTAAATTTTGCCTTTCTTAGGGGTTACATTATTTTTACCTTGGTTTAAGCCTTCCATCTTAAGTTTTTGTTTCTTTTAAAATCCTTCTCATCAGGCTGTTTCTAAGACTGTCATTTTCTCCCTCTAATAAAATAGCTGGTGACAACCATTTCTCGTTCTATATATACTGTTAGAGTACGGCACTGACTGATTTTGGGCTTTGACTGCTGTGATCCTTTTTTGCACTTCTCTGCCACCTTCTTCAGCTCCTGGAAATCTGTTTCATTGCCAGCAGCCGGAAGCATTTGCCAGTGTGCAGGGTCGTTCACCAGAGCCCTTCAGGGATTCTCAGGATTGCCTTTCCTCCCTTGCTCTTCTCTGTGGCGCCCGTCACTCAGGCAGGGTCCCCCGGCCTGGCAGGGGAAGCTGGAGAAACTGGAAGAACAGTCGCTGGCTCTGTGCAGGAGATTCTCTCATTTCCATTTACAGTCACTATCCGGCAATCCTTTCTCCAAGAGGAACAAGGTCGCCCGTTGCCTCGTCCAAGGCGGAGTGCATTACGTGTGTCCTAATACTCGCCTCTCCCGGAAATTAGGTTCTGTTGATTGAGAAACACAAACTGCTCTGAGTTATCCCAGCAGGCCCCACTTACACTCTTTTTTATACATGTATCCTACAGGCAAAGCATGTAATTTGTTCTTTGTATGTAAATGAAATCCAATGGCTAACACTTTATGACACTTAATGCGTTTCCATGCGTGTTCTGATATAAATAAACTTCATTGAACCCGCTCACCAGACCTGTGAGTGGGTCGGATGTTGTTATTTGCCTTCTGCAGATGAGAAAAGGGAAACAGAGATGTAACTTGCCCAAGATCACAGAGTGGCTGAAGGGAGGGAGGCTTGAATCCAGCCTTTCTGGTTCCAAAGTCCATGCTATGAATGAACTATCTTGTTTTCCTCAAGTGCACCGAGGGCAAAGGGTATATTTACTCTAAACTACCATGCACAGCCTTATAGTGCTGCTGATACCTCCTCCGCGCTCGGGGATGGTTGGGTTAGCACTGTCGATAGTGCCAGACATTGACTTTCCTTCGTTTGAGCACACAGATGCTGGAGACAGACTGACTGGGTGTAAGGGCTGGGCGGGAGGGAGGGGATTGTGGTTCTAGGTCAATGGTAACTAATAGTTACTAAAATTAAAAGTGGCATTCAGTGTGTCATAAGCAGAAATGACCCAGGCCCACCTTATCAAAGTCAATCCAAAAAGCTTGTGAATGGCCTGGCCATGTATCTCAGTTGGTTCGAGTGTCATTCAGATGCACTGTAGTTGTGTGTTCGATTCCCTGGTCAAGACACATACGGAATCAACCAACAAATACATAAGTAAGTGGACAAACAAATCATTGTTCTTTTTTTCTCTTTCTCTGAAATAAATAAATAAAAAAAAAACCTTGTGAATTTACCTGTTTACTTTTTTCTTATCCGCTTATGGTAGCCTGTCAGAAGATAAAAGCCATTAAGGGAAGCATGCATCTTCCAGGGAAAGTGAGTCAGATCAGACATAAAGTACATTTGATGATCTAACTTGAGAAACATTGACTACCTATAAGCTTGAACCTCGATATTATTATAATACGATGTTGACCATGGAAACAAATAAAGTAAAACTCTATGGTTACCACCTCTAAAAATATCTATTTGGGGAGAAGGAAAATAAATGATAAATTCATTTATTCTATTTTGATTTCATGTGAATTTTATTTTATTTATTTAAGCAAGAGAGATAGGAAAAGAGAGAGATAGGAAGCATCAGCTCATAGTTGAGGCACCTTAGTTGTTCGTTGATTGATTTCTCATATGTGCCTTGACCAGGAGGCTCCAGATGAGCCCTTGCTCAAGCCAGTGACCTTGGGTTCAAGCCAGTGACCTTGGACTTCAAGTCAGTGACCATAGGGTCATGTCTGTAATCCCATGCTGAAGCCGGTGAGCCCACGCTCAACCTGGTGACCTCAGGGTTTTGAACGTGGGTCCTCAGCATCCCAGGCCAATGCTTTATCCGCTGTGCCACCACCTGGTCCCGCAATTTCATGCAGATTTTAGCAGAGGAACTCAATGGCCAGTGAAAGCTGTATTTATTTCTTCCTCTTCCCTCTGACCCTTCACACAGGCTTTTGGTTCCATAATTAGAAGAGCCCGGGTTATGGCTTCAGAATAGGGTTGGAGTCCCCGTGCTGTCACTTGGCATCTTTGTGTGACTTACTCTCTGAGCTCTTTAAGCCTCCGTGTCTTCTTCTGTAATGAGGTACACTATGGGTCAGGTTTTTCCAAGAATAGGGAGAGGATATACAAAGCTTGGGGCACATTGGAACTGAAATTATTTTCTTCCCCAGCTGGATGCTTATTCTAGGTGAATGAGCTTTCATAGACATATTTATGGAAATTTAGGCACATTTTTTTTTTTTTTTTGCTTTTGTATGCAATGTCAGGTTCCATGTTTTTAAAAATCTTGATATGCTAACAGATAGTGAATATTTTAGGTGGTGTCTAACAGAATAGTCTGAGTTTCACACTTGCACCATCTCTTAAATCGACTTGGCAGTAATTGGACACATGTAGCTAAAAATAGATAGAAAGGTGGGAAATAAGTCATTGGTGGTGACTTTTGAGTCCTTGGGATTTTTTTTTCTTCAATATTGCATAACAACCCTTGTTAGGGATACCATAATTTCAGTGATGATATATGATCTGGAAGTAGTTTGTGAGAAGTTAAACAATTTTCTGTGAAAGCAAAATAATTAGGATTAGTGACCTAACTTTTAGTGGTCAATTGCTATGATGATAATTCATTCATAAATGGATATAGAAAAGGGAAAGTCCACAGATGCCATTGTGGGTACTGGCATGTCTTTTTCGAATGAAAGCTTCAATAGCCCCCTAAAGGGAGGAAACTACAGTCCAGAGAGGTTAAGTAACTTTTCTGTGGTCACCAGATAGGAAGTAGAAGAGGCAGGTTGGAGCTCAGGACTGTCTGATTCCAAAATCTATGTCTTTTCCACAATACCATATTATCTAAGATTCTGGCATAATTATAGCATGGTATATTGAAACAGTGGTTACACCAGACATTTTATACACTGGACATTTCAAGTCTTAGTGTAAAACACAGTGGCTCATTCTCTCTCCAGTGTCTTCAGTCATGGCTCCCAGGATCAGTCTTTACACACGAGTTTGGCAATGGTTTGAGCAACAGCTGTCCATCATATGCCCACAGTAGCAGCCATTTACAAGAAACGCGAAGGTTTGGGATGACTCATCCCAGAAGCCATTGTTTTCTCAGGGGGTTCGGAAGCTGACTAGCTCCATATTGCGATGGTACTTGGAAGAGGTATAAAACGGGCAGGCCCCTCTTCTGGGTGTGTGGGTGGCTGGAGGGAGAGGGAGGAGTTTCTGGTAGCCAGGAATTTACATTTCTGATGGCAACTTGTTTGATATTTAAGAAACTTCAGATTAGGAAATGGGAAGTGCTTACAATTGAATAAAATCATTGAGAATACATAGATATCTTTACTTTTAAAAATTTCCATTGATTAGAGAGAGAAAGTGAGGGAGAGAGAGGTTGGAGGAAGGAGGAAAGAGAGAGGGAGAAACATCAATTTGCCCTTCCACTTACTTGTTGCATTTAGTTGTGTACACAAATAGCTTTTAATAAAATTAAATTTTGATATATTTATCTTCCTTTCTTAATATGGTATGATTACTCTAAGCAAATGGCTCCTAACATTTTTGTCCCCAGGCCTTTTTAAGAATCAGAGGATAGCACCCCAGTAAAATTGCACGTGCAAATGTAATTTTGCGTCTCATTTCAGATGGTTTGTGGATGTTGAAAAGCCTGGGTCACCACAGTCCTTACTTCATAGTCCTTCCCTACCCTGCTTTCTTGAGAGCAGCACCATGGGTCCATAAGTATTTTATTTATTTATTGTATTTTTCTGAAGTGAGAAGCGTGGAGGCAGAGAGACAGACTCCCACATGTGCCTGACTGGGATCCACCCGGCATGCCCACTAGAGGGCGGTGCTCTGCCCATCTGGGGTGTTGCTCTGCTGCAACTGGAGCCATTCTAGTGCCTGAGGCGGAGGCCATGGAGCCATCCTCAGCACCCGGGCCAACCTTGCTCTAATGGAGCCTTGGCCCTGGTCGGGAATCAAACCCGGGAGTTCCACACGCTGGGTCGACGCTCTACCGCTGAGCCAATTGGCCAGGGCCTCATAAGTATTTTAGTTTTTTAAAAAATCCTTCCTTCCTTCAAAAACCTAATCGTATCAAGCAATGATTCTTTATTCGGTAAATATTTCCTTGAATTAAAGTATTTTGTTAGTTTGTTGAATTGGAAATTGTTCGCCTCTGAATGTAGCGAATGCATTAGTAAGCCCTGATCGGTGATGGTGGTCATGATGATCACTGATTATTTATCAAGTCCTTACATAGCATTTATGGTGTCCAGTTATTGGAAGTACATTAAGAACATTCATTCTTTTAATCCTTGTAACAACCTTAATGTGGCAGATGCTCTCAATGTCTTTTTTTATTCCAAAGAGGAAAATAAGGTACAGGGAGGCTAAGTTGCCTAAGATCACCCTTTCAGTGGAGGAACCAAGATTTGAGCCCAAGAAATTGGGCTTCATATTACAAGGTCTACCTATACTGCTTTGTCTTCTCTCTAAATAAAACAGTGTATTTTCTTTTTTTTTTTTTAAACATTTATTTTTTTAATTTTAATTTCTTTTTATTTATTCATTTTAGAGAGGAGACACAGAGTGAGAGAGAGAGAGAGAGAAAGAGAGAAAGGGGGGAGGAGCTGAAAGCTTCAACTCCCATATGTGCCTTGACCAGACCAGTGCAGGGTTTTGAACTGGCGACCCCAGTGTTCCCAGGTCGACACTTTATCCACTGCGCCACCACAGGTCAGGCAAAAACAGTGTATTTTCTGATTATAGTTTCTCTCTTTTCATTTTACACTTCTGAAGTAGGGATGGATGTTACAACTGATGTCATCATTTCATGGGATACATTCCCCCCCTCAAAGCTATTAAAGTGATGGTTTGTCTTAAAATTTTAGTGTTTTAGAATACAGGAACTATAATAAGTCATGTTTTAGTTTATAAAATTAGCTGCAGAGTTTATCTATAGAAATATCAAAGGGAATCACAGCTTTAAAACAAAATCTATATTTATGAAGTGTGAAAAATGTAAGTTAAGATTATATTAACAATGTATATGAACACTGATATAACTTAGGTAATGATTTAAATGTCAGAGGAGAATAAATTTAAATTTTTCCTCCAAGAGCCATGAGTAATCATCTCAGAGTAATGTTAAAGTGGAAAAAACTGAAATTCTTTTAAGTGAAATTATATATACATATTAAATTGGTAACTTGTTCCCTCATAGATTTTTTTTAAAGTAAAATTTAAAGTTAAACTTCCCATATAAATTTCTTGCTTTTTGAAACTAAGAACTGTGAATGTGCTCTAATGACAGCAGATTAAGATTTGCCTTTGAGTCACCAGGCTTTGTATGTGAATGGGCAGATTTTACCCTGTGACTCAGTTCATCTTTTTAAAAAATTCTTTGTCTGCTTTGTTTGTGGGGCTTTGGCTTCTTCTCCCTTGTAAAATGATTTTCTTTCATTTTGCACTACGGTTGTTATCCGTAGGGAAAAGACCTAATTCAAGATTTCTAATAAAGGCTAAACAAACCTTTACTCAAGTTAAGGAGTCTAGAAAGCTGGGACTTCTACAGTCCAGCTGGTTGTCTTCCTGAATATTTCCCCCCTAACTGGTCTGGCAACTTAAACTACAGCCCCGTTGGTGGTTTTGTTCAGTTGCATTTGACCTTGTCAAATCATTTACCTGCCGCTGTTTCGAGGTGTGCAGGCAAGCCCTTGTGACCGCCCCACACTGGCGCCCTCAGTGCTGACTGTAAATTTGTTTTACTCTCTGCTGTTACTGTTGAGGGAAGTGAACAGCTTATCACTTCCGCGTGGTCTAACACACTAAGTGTTAGCTGTAATGAACAAACACTGCAAATGGTTTCCTCCTCCGTATTGTGCTGTGAGTTTATATATAGGTATGAAATCTTTTGTAGGAAAGAGAAAACAGGGTAGGGCAGATGTATGATGAAACCTTTTAGAAATTAGGAGAAGTATGATGTCTATATTAATCCATTAAAACAGACTTAGCAATGGTGTAGTTGAGAGAACATTGTTTTTCTGTGTTTCTCACCTAACACCAACTGTGTGATATAGAATAAATCAAATACCCTTTTGAGGCTCTGTCTCTAAAATGGAATTCCAGTATTCTATCATGGAAATCAATGGTAGGAGAGAGGGGTCAGTTTTCATTACTTGCTCCTTGTCTGACCATCGTCAGAGCAGTGGTCTTTCTCCAATGAGATGGCAATTCAACCTCCAGAATGCTTTGGGGCATACCTTAGACAAATGGAAAGATGGCTTTTTTACTATTTACCATGTCTTTTGAGTTGGGGAGGGGAAGCAAATACATTAGTACGAAGAGTATCTGAAGATGCAGGAAGAATCTGATTAAATCAAGACTCTCATATCAAAAGAGTAGAAAGAATATACCTGTAAAAGAATATACCTGTAAGTCTGTTTCCCGAAGATTAAATTGTTTGGCCATAAACAGAATTCTGGGAGAGGTGTCAGAAGGGAGCTGTAGCAGCCAGCTCTTTGTGTCTGCAGAGATCTTCCCAAGGTGCTTTTATCTTCTGTTAGATAAGAGGTTTGTTGCTATTTCTTATCATCAATGAAAGCTGTTTCTTAGTCTCCAATTAGCATCACTTTTGTTTACCTCTGCTATTTTAAATTTATCACAAAATTTAGCACCAGTTGAAGCACTGAAATTTCCTCTCCTCTTGGCACAACTCCTTAAAATTTTAAAAAGCCATTTAGTCATAGTCTAAATTACCTTGAATATCTAATGAAATTAGAGCTTAAAAAAACTCAACAACTTCAATTCCTCGGTAGTTGGCTGTTTACTCTGCTGTCATTTATATAATGGTTTACGTTTACAAAGTGCTTTCACATAGTTTTATTTCACTGTTTTTATGACTTTGGAGTAGGTGCTCCTTTCTTATCCAGACTTAACGGCAAGGTACTCAGCTTCTCCATGGCAGGACCTCACCGGCTGTGAAGCAAAGATGGTGCCCACCCGGTAGGGTAGTGAGACTAAGTAAATTAATATATGCAGTACTATAAAGACAGGGCCAGTTGGGTAGAGATGGATTAGTATGAGCTGATGCTATTGTTATTGCCATCACCACCACCATCACCATATCACCACCATCACCATCATCACCACCTCTATCATCATCATCATTATTACCACCATCACCATTATCACCACCATCACCATCATCTTCATCATCATCATCATTATTACCACCATCATCATCATTATTACCATCATCACCATCATCACCACCATCACATCATCACCACCATCACCATCATCACCACCATCAATCACATCATCACCACCATCACATCATCACCACCATCACCACCATCACCACCATCACCATCATCACCACCATAACATCATCACCACCATCACCACCATCACCATCACCACCACCATCACATCATCACCACCATCACCACCATCACCATCACCACCACCATCACATCATCACCACCATCACCATCATCACCATCACATCATCACCACCATCACCACCATCACATCATCACCACCATCACCACCATCACCACCATCACCATCATCACCACCCTCACATCATCACCACCATCACCACCATCACCATCATCACCATTATCACCATCATCACCACCATCACCACCATCACCATCATCACCATTATCACCATCATCACCATTATCACCATCATCACCATCATCATCTCCATCACCATCTCCTGAAATGATAGGTCACCATCATCACCATCATCATCTCCTGAAATGATAGGTCTGCGTGTTTCTAAGGCCAATTCCTTTGAAAAGCTGAAAGAAACTTATTGGTTCTATTGATAGCAATTAAGTACAAAAACTGAGGCTCAAACATGGGTATCTTGCTGACGGTCAAAGTGAGGAAGTTAAGAGTCAGGGGTTCCATAGACTGGATTCCGTTGAGTGCATGTGTCTCTAACAGCTATCTGTGGACTGTTCTCCTTAAAGCTGTCAAAAGTGGGGTTGAAAGCAGTGGTTCTTAACCTGGGTTCTATCGAACCCTAGAATAAAGTAATTCCGTAATTTGTTGTGAGTTCATGCACTTTGTTGGTTTTGTTCTTTGAGCAAGGTGATGTTCATGCACGGCTCATTTTGTGCACCAGTAAAAAAACATATACCTATGTCTTGAATTTGGAAAAAAAAAATTATATTTTATTTATCACTAAAGAAGGGTTCAGTGAATACGCATATGAAACTGGTGGGTTCGGTACCTCAAAAAAGGTTAAGAACCACTGGTCTAAAGGAAGATTTCTCAACCTTTAGCATGCGTGAGAGTCCCTGGAGGGCTTGTAACACAGAGTCCAGGGCCCCAATCTTTGAGATATTGATTTAATGGCACATGAATGTTGCCCAAGAATCTGCATTTCTATCCAATTCTAGGCAATGCTGATGCTGCTGGTCCATGGACCACACTTCATAGCTCAGGTCTAAGAGGCCTCAGAAGTTTGGTGACCTCCATCATTGAAAAATTATTGAGGCCAAGAGTCTGCCTTGTTTTCTGTTTGTCCCCTTAATGATGGAAGGCCAAACCAAGGGAGAAAACCATGACTAGAAGATCTTTACTGAATTCATAATATTGGAAATTCCCTTACCGGTCTCCAGAAGGGGACTGGCAGTTAAAAAAGAAGCAATGATCATGCAGAACAAGAGGGCTCGAGGCAGCTGTGCTGATTGTTCTCTGTTGGTCTGTCCCATGTACTCTCTACCCAGAACTTTCTGTTCTGGGCCGTGCCCACAGGGGATGGTGGTCCCTAGGGCTCTCTGGGCCAGCTGGTTTTGGTTTGGGTCCAGTCAATGGGAGGCCAGAAGGAGAGAGAAGTCAGGTGTACCAGCTGCTCCTGCTCCCTCTCTTTTTCAGTGGGGTGCCAGTGGTGACTGTGACCATCTATAAGTAGCAGTCCCTCCTCCATTGCTTTGTCTATCTCTAGTCTCCAGTAAAGCCATGTCTTCCTCTAATCCCTTCTGCCTATGGCTGTTAGAGACTTGTCATTACCAGCCTCTGGGTGCTGCAGCATCTCCTGATGGGTCTTAGAACCTTGCCCACCATCTTCAATGGGCTATTTCTTGAGAGGACCCTTGGAGTAGGAGCCCAGGGGGAGCAGGCATTGCCGGTGACGGAGGCAAGGCCTCTGCAGTTTAGGCAGAGGGTGCAAGTGCAGGGAAGGGGTCTGGCCTCTAGGGGGAAGCTGGGCTTACCCTCCGAAGGTCCTGAGGGGTCCCTGTAGAAGCTATACTGTGCTAGAGGTGACCCAAGTGCTTTTTCGGCACCATTCCTGTGCAGAAACCTGGATGGCTAGGTAGGCTTCAGAATCCAAGGCGCTTTTGTATGAGGAATTTGCATTCCTTCCCTACAATTGCCTGCCAGTTCTTTTCTCCCTCCCCACACTTTTTCCACAGACACCCTCAGCATCGGTAGTCTATACGCAGGAGTTATAAGACCTTTATGGAGCACTTTGATCGTGCTAAATTGTGTTACACTATACTGAGCGCGTTGTGAGACGCCTGCCAAAACAGTGTTTGCGAAGTAACAAACAAATAGTTGAATGGAATAATTATACCTTCGGTTCCTCTTTGCCCACGGGCTGCAGTGATGGGTGCGTCCATAAGATGAAAAACATTTTTCGTGGTTTTGGTGTTCAGCCAAATCATCTGCGAAAACCTCCCGTGAAGCGGGGCCACAATGCCAACCTGCACCAACTCTGTGTGTTTACCAGTTCCCTGATATTGAAATGCTATGGCCAGATCGAACCTATTTCACAGCTTTTCTAGATAATTCGGGGGTAACAAAGGTTGATTCCCAGCATCCAAATACCTTATTTTAGTAAATGACAAGTTTAAAGACAAAACAGACCCTTGGGCTTAAGTGTCCTGTTGTTACCATTCCTTAAGAAGAAGCCAAGGTCTTTATGAGGGAAAATGAACTCGTATTTCTCCCTCTGTTTGGGTTTTCATATATTTGTGCATCAGGAAATGTGGATGTGTGAGAAAGTTGGGAGTATGACCTCTTACAATGGAGGCGAATCACGATGAAGTCACACGTTACTCACTGCAGCACAGATTTAAGACCTATAAACTTTTTGTCTCCTTTTTGGTTTTTTATCCAGTAAGGCCTGGTGGCTGGGCACCCCAAGAAGACAAACCCCTGAAAGCTTAGAGGAGAGGGTCCCAAATCTGCAGGAACAGGGATGGTGCCTTCCCAGACGGAGGCTGCCCAGAAGTGATGGAGCGTGAGCGTCACCTGTTAGAGGAAACTGACCGGAGGAATCAGAGGGGTTCCAGTACAAGTGACACTGGTGGAGAGCCCACATTCTGTCGGGGACAAAGAGGAGCTCAGTGTGGGGGAGTGGGTACAGCTGGGCTCCCGGCCCCGCAGGCTTCTCTCCAGTCTCAGGCCCTAAGGCGAGGCTGGTTCTCCCCATCTACCTTGTTTCCGCCCCTGTCTACAGTGGAAGTCCTCCCTGTGCCCCTCACTGGGGAAGGAGCCCTTTCTCAGTATCTTCCTCTCTGGTTTGGCGCTAAGACGGGTCTACTTAGTCTTTCTCCTGGTTTTTTGAAGACTCATCTCCTTACTCTCTTCCCTTGTAATGAGCTAGCCGTCTTCATTTTGGGTTTGGTTTCCTTTGGCTTTACCACTCCTTTTTACTCCCCCTCCCCCTCCCCTCCCCCTCCCCCTTCCTCTCCCCTCCCCCTCCCCCTACTCCTCCCCCATGCTTTGTTGCTTTGTTCCCTCCCGGCTGTGGCTGTGGCTGTTCGGTGGCCCTTTGCCCAGCCTGCCCTCCCTGAATCGGCTCATCCTGCTGTGTACTTACCCTTTCTCACGGCACAGCCCTGTCACCATTTACTGGGCCCCAGCCCGGGCTCCCCTTCATGTCGCTGAGGATGCTAGATGCTCTTTTAAGGAGTCTGGGTGATTCAAGGCTACTCGAGGTGACTTCTGCATGTTAAAGATAATTACCTTATGACTCTCCCAGGGCCCCTCATCCAACCTCCTTTAGATTTTTTCAGACTATTTAAGTTCTTACATTTACATGATCTCTCCTCCTCCATCTCTAATCCTGACTCCACCCCCACCCACTACCAAGGGAAGTGGAACTTTTGCAAGTGAGTATCCATGATCTAAGTGGTCTTCTTTAGGGCATGTACACAATCGTGTTCATTGCTGAGAAGCCTTGCATTTGCAAAACTACCTCTTTGGATAGGGACTTCTGCCTCGGTCAGAGACTGTATGTAGGAAGGCACTGCTCTGGTGAGAAGTAAGATTGTGAAATTCAAAATCAGTTGTATTTCTTAATGACTGCAATAAATGCAGAAGCTTCGGTTTAAGCAATTAGCTTTAGGAGTAAAGAGAACACAAAGTAAAGTGGATTAATGATTTTATTAATTGTTCTTCCATGGCAGATAGCTTCCTGTAAAACAGCACTTAACCTCTTATACCCCAGACTGAATGAACCTCAGTGTGGTCACCCCAGTTTTGCATTTCCTGGAGTGTCTTTTCTTTCTAAAAATCTGTATTATGCCCCTGCTATCTGATTTGTCAGTTGGGATAGTGTAGGTTTTGCTGCAATAACAAGTATACACCAAAATCTTGGTGACTTAACACAAGGAGAGTTTATTTCTTGCTCACACAAAGAACATTCAGTGTCGGGGGACTCTGCAGGGCAGCAATCGTCCATGTGATGGCTCTGCTTCTATCTCAGGCCATTTCCGTGTCCTCATCTTCCACAGTGACTGCAGCATGTGAAGAACGAATGGAGAATTCCACACAGGCTTTTGAATGCTGCTGCCTAAAGCGACTTCCGCTCACCACTCACTCGCCAGAACAAGTCACATCACCTGATTTCAAAGCACCATGAAGGTGTCCTCTTCCCAGGAGTTTTGAATGAGAAAGGAAGCTCAAATGTTATTCATGTCTGCTTCAGGCATCAGAAGCTGAGAATACAGAAGTGAATTAAGGCACAATCCCAGTTTCTAAGTCCAGCGGGGGAGATAAACATGTTAATAGTATTAGAATATAGTTTTACAAAACTGTACAGAAAACAAAATACATAGCATGATAACCACTATAACAGAACAGAAAGTATCTTGGGAGCACAGAGAGGAAACTTTACCTCCCTGGGCCTGAGGATGGGAGAACTTCAGAGCAGAGGTCATGGAAGAGCTAGGATCTGTCTGTTCCCCAAATTTAGATCTCTATTACCTTGGTCAGGGTGGTATCTAATTTTTTATTTTATGTGCTGCATAACATCTAAACTAATAATTTGGGATAGAGCTAAAAGAAATAGGCTTATCTGTTCTTTGAGACCTCAAGAAAGAAATGAAATCAGCTTGTCAGCAATAGAACAGATCTGCTAGTTCAATGAAATGCAACACACAAGGATCCTTTTAATGAAGACTTGCAAGAGCCACTTTTACTGAGCGATTATGCTACTGACAGTTCTTTGATCTCCAACATTAAACTTGCTGTTACAGTAAGAGGAGAACAAAGCCAAGTGTAAAATAGCAATCAAGGTTAGTTATTAGGCAACAGTCTTGCATATGCAGCACTTTGATTTTCCCAGAGATGCTGACATATTTTACATTAGATTTAAATGTGAGTGGTGTGTGAACAGTGCAAAGAATTTGCTTTATATACAAGAGAAGACAATCTCCTTCTTCTAGCTAATAAAGCCATGTTCTTGTCCCTTTTCAGTGCTGGGGTGCCACTCTACCCTTGCTGGTCCCCTATCCTGCTGGGCTTCCTCTCACCGCAGGGCCTTTGCACTGGTGTTCTCTGTCTGAAATGCTCTTTTCTCCAGACACCTACTCACCTGCTGGAAGTCTTCACTTAAAGGCCATTCTCTAGATGAGGCCCCTTGGCCACCTATTTAAAATTGTAACATCTACCTCCTTCTGTTCTATTCCTATACCACCTTATAATATAAATAACTGATAATTAATGTGTTTATTTTCTTTACAATCAGTCTTCCCTCACTAGTATGTTAGCTACCCAAGAGCCAGGATTATTCTGTTTCAAACACGGTTGTATCCTTAATCAGACAGACCAGTGAGTGGCTGGAGCATAAAAGATTCTCATTTATACTTGTTGAGCATGTGGGAATTATTTTTTTTTCTTAAGTGTTCCTCTAAACTGTACACATAGTTGTATACATACACATATTTTCCTTCCATAAAGCCTCATCATTTTTTAATTCAATATATATCATAATGCACCAGTACCATTCCTTGGAGGAGCAACATTGAGAACCATTTAAAGAGCTCATTGTCTGCTGGAGCAACTTCTCTGATTCTGCTTGTAATATGTACTTAAATTTGGCCAGCTTTGGGGTGCCTAGTGTATGTCAATATGAATTAGGATTCCTGTTTGGGCTTAAGATGTGTCTCTTCATTAACTTCCTTGGAACACCTCTTTCCCAGGGTTGCTTGGTATGCTCGAATGGCTCTGAGCTTTTTCTCTGTCATGAGGTAGTGGAGGGTGGCGTTCACACCACCCCCTGGTATGTTGACTCCTCTGTCAGCAAGGGAAGGATTCTACCAAACAACACATGAAATTGGTCTTCCCCTCCTGTTCTCCCACTCAGAAAGTACTTTGGAAAAAGGCGTTGTTTTAGCAAAACAATCTGCTTTGATTAAAAAAATAATTTATTTATAAAGTTCAATGCTTCACTTACTAATAAAGCTCTTATGGCATATAGCAATTAAGTGTGCCATTAAGGCTCATTTAAGAATAATTGGTAGACAATCTATACTGGAATAAGGAGAAAGAAGATTGAGCTTGATTAGCGGGATTTAAGGGGATTACTGGGTAGAGGTAATGTTTGAGGACAAGACTTAACTAGTTGGTAAGGAGTGCAGGGAAGACATGAGAATAGGTCATGGCAGGAAGGAACATGGCCTGAGACAGGGGGAAGAGCGGGGGGCCTGGCTGAGACAGCGTGGCTCTGTAGACCAAGGGAAGGCCATCAGCGATCTTGAGTTTGTCTTGGTGTTGACTTTGTTATCTGCAGTGGAAAATGTCAGTGGGAAACCCATATACTACAGAGGTTACCAGCTTTTGTATTTAATGGTATAGTAGAAAATAAAATATTTTTATAAGTGAGATATAACATATGACTTCTAACTTACTTTATTTTGCAAAATAAAGGTTGAAAAAGATTCAGTAGCTCTTATATTTTATTGGAGAAAAACATTTTAGCGCAAAAGCCAAAAAAAACCCCCCCCCAAAAAAAACCCACAACAACAAAGGACTGCTTTTCATAAGTAAATAAATTTGGCTTTATAAAAGACTGACTACATTGTCTTTATTATTGTAAAGACATAGATGTTTGGAACCCACTTCACGTGATATATGTCCGGGGCCTGGGGACACAAGCAGGTTGAGACTCTCTGTGGACATGACCTAACTGATGTAAAGTGGCGATCACTATCAGTTGGCAAAAGCATTTCTTTAGAGGGATGAGTCTAGGCTCATGGCGTGCAGGATGGAGAAGGGAGAAGCTGAAGGCAGGGCAGTCACTTAAGGGGTTGTGGACCAGGTGCCAGGCGCTGAGGGCCTGTTCCAGGAAGGGAACACCGAGAATAAGGAGTCTGAGATGAGGACGGGATGCTAGGATTTAGTGATTTTCTTTCCGGTTTAATGGACAGCTAAACATGAGCAAGCGCTCGCACTGAGCTCCTGGTGTTAAGAGGGCTGTCACTGTTGGAAATGAAGGTTGTCTGTATTCTACACAGCAGGCGTCTCGGATTCCTGAGACTCTTAGTTAAGAGATTATGAGAAAGAGCGTGTATGTGTGCATTATGTTTAAATGAGGAGTTGTCTCTGTGCGTGTAAGTCAGCTTATATAAAGGGAAAAGAGGGAACGGGGATGCTTTGTAAATGACTACACGGTGGTATTTTTCTGCAGGACATATTTTTGAAGTTCCAGTTTTTGGTTCAGGGAAGGAGAAACTACATGGCAGTCTGCTCCCGATCTGGCGTGTCTCCTCAGAGCTGGTTCTGCCTTGTGGCCTCCAGACAGGTGGAAATGGGCACCTTCCCCTCCCCGCCCTCCCCAACACCTTGTCCTCAGGCTGCATCTGCTCTGTGCCAGGTCTCCACCCTCCGTGCCCGATAAGCACTGTGCCAGCTGCCCTCGGACCCAACCTTGGGTTTGGTGGAGGATGATAAGGTGGAAGATAGCTCATGTGGGAAGAGAGGCAGCTGGCTGGGTACAAAGGGGAGCGTTTATTTCCTTTAATCACTCCTGACTTTCTCCAGGTCTTACATTTCTCTTTGTATGAAGTCCAGGGAATTGTGGCCTGAAGGGACTCAGAGCTGCTTTTCACAGCAGGCTCAGGAAGAAAATTGTGACCTTCGGGGCTGACCATGTGAAATCCACCGCCTTCTACTCGACATCGACATCGAGACCAGCGAACACTTGTATTTCTTGCTTTCATAGATTACCTGATGGCTGTTGCTTCCCACCCTGTAAGATGATGATTTGGCTCATTTATGAGACAAGTATCCTCACCCCCCTCACCCCCACCCCACCCCACCCCCATGCCTACCTCCCTCTTCACAGTGTTTCTCAGGTAATTGACTTGTTATTGGGCCAGAGAACAGTACAGCCTTTTGTGTTCACCTAAGCTTGTCTCTGTAATTGGGTTTGGGACCGAGTCAGTCAGGGGTCTTGATTGCAAACAGAGAAACCAACTCTGAAATTACTGGAAAGATATTGGAGTGCAAGATGACCTGCAAAATTATCGGACAGCTGGAGGCACAGGCATCCAAAGGGACAGGAACCAAAAGCCATAGAGTAGAAGCCACAGAATGTGAGAAATACTAGCACAGACACTCAACCAGCCTGGGTATCTGCCACTCACCACCTGAATGAGCATGGGCAACTTACTTAACCATGCTGTGCCTCCATGGGTAATTATGAGTAATATAATTGATATAATATAATATAAATAATATAATAGTAATATAATAAAGTTTGGGGTGTTAGTTTCACCTTGCCACTGTGGAAGTTTAGAATGAGCCACCTCAAGATGTTCCCCTATGGTATGTGGATTATTTGGAGCTAAAGACAACTACTGAGACCCCCATGGACTCAAGAGAAACTTCTGAACCCTCATTTCCAACTATCTAGTGCTGTGATAGCAAAACTGACACGCGTGTCAGCACGGCCAGGTGTAGTAGCCGAGGATAAAACATTTGCTGTAGTGTAGACACTCTGCCGGAGGGCTGGAGGCCAAAACAACAGAACTCCGGCACAGAGCGTCTAGTTCTGGGACTTCCGGTTAGGCCGTTTTTCTCGAAGTGACACACCACCTGAGTTATGCTCGGTGTTTTGGAGAATTTTGACACACTAAGCTCAAAAGATTGTCCATCACTGACTAGTGCAATTTGAATTAGGGACCTTGCCCATAATAAGAGACTGTCAGCGATAACCTATCTACATGGCAGGATAAACTACTGACTGCTGAACATCTGCTCTCCCTAGACTCATCTTCTGAATTCCAAGGTGCCTTAGCTCACCCTTAGCCCAGAATGTCGTATCGACCTCATTGTTCATCTAGAACTCTCAGGCATATGGGTCTCTGACTATCTCACATACACAGGGATTCCCATACTTCTGTTGGTTGATCTCTCTGTTTCTCCACACAAACACACGTGTTCTATCTAGAGATACAGTCATGCAGTTCAACCTGATTTTGAATATGGAAATATCTAAGTACTTAAAATCTGAATCTATTGAATATTTGGAAGATTCAAGTAGTTAAAAAAGTGGATGTTTTTTCATTGACATCTTGAGAGTTGTGGGATCATTATAACGGACTATTAGCATTTCATATCAACATAAAACAAGGAGCTGAGTTTATCTCATGAGCAGACAGTATAAAGATGATTAAAAGTGTTTTAGCTCACTTACTTATATGTACATGTTTATGAGACCTGGGTCACCATACACAATGTACTCCTTACTGTGGGTTTTAGTAAAAAAAGTTTGAAAGGCAAAGATTAAAAAACAACAGCCACAGTCTTCTGGCTGTGCCCCTGCTCAACTTGTAACGGGTCGCTCCCATGGGCATAGAAGGGCGTGAGAAACAGAGAGAAGATGGCTCACGATTAAGTGCATCACCTGATGGCGAATAGGACTGTGATTGTCTCAGAGTGTCTGTCACCCAGCTTGAGAAACATAGGAATTCACTGGGAGCTGCGTGAAAGGAACTGCCTGCCATGAGTCATGGAAGTAATTTATAACTGGAAAGCTTTCAAAACCGCGTTTCCCTATGTATGTCAAATGCAGCCAGTAATCAGAAATGGGGATGGACTTCTGAGAGCCTCTGTTAGCCCTGCCTCGACTACGGCAAGGTGGGTGAGGGTGGTGGGGAAAGTGCTTTAACGGGAGAGAGCCACGTTTAGTTCCCTGTCGGTGGGGCGGGGCGGGGGTGGGGACAGCCCTCATTTTTACGGTCAGATTTAAGGCTTCTGTCTACCTTTTCTGTGCTGCATTTAAATACCTTTTATAAGAAGAAAACCGGGGCACACAGTTGTGTTAATTAACTCCTGGAGCTTCATTTGTGGGTGGTTACATTTCCAGTGTTGCCATTTCAAACCTCACTGAAAGTAAGGAGTAGGCTTGACAAGGCAGTAACTCTCCCCCCACGGAGGAGGCCCGGGCAATTCTCAGGCAAAGGCCGAGAGGGCGCCCTGGCAGATAACCTTCACCCTGGCTAGTCTGGTTTTCATTACGTGTTTACTTACTTTTGAAGATCGTCATTTGTAAGTAAATTTGGAATTTCAGAATCTATCAAATATGGCTTAAACTGTATTTTTAAAAAAAAAAAATTAATTGAGGTAAAATGCAAATAACATAAAATTTACCCCCTAAACCATTTTTCAGTGCACAGTTCCATAGTGTTGAGAACATTTACAATGTTGTGTGACCCAATCTCCAGAATCAGATATGGATTTAAAGCCAGAAGAGGATAAATCTTTATTATAAGTGTGCTTTTACCCTAGGACTTTAACAATATTTTAGTGTTCTAAGTTTTTCCTCTAATTCTCAGCTTTGAAATATGGAGCAGAGCTAGACAGATCCTTGGTTATTTGCGCACTGCTGTCCCCTTCTTTCTGGAAAGTTCTTGGTCAGCTCAGTATCCTCTTGTAACTATATTTAAAGAGGTCTTGACCTTTTATTCCAGTGGACGCACATACTACTGAACCCAAACCAATGCAGGGATTTCAAGGTTCTGTGGACCTCATACCTCAAAGGGGCGTTTGTTTCTTAGAAAAAATGCAAGGGTTTCAACCCTGTATTCTTTTGCAAAGATTTCGGTCTCATCCCGTTTTACGTTCTATCTGTGAGTTTTAAAACAGTTCTCAGTCCAGCTTCAGAACTGCTTTAAAGATAACTAGCTATCTTCGGGATTTAATCTTACGTTCATTGAACAATCAGCGTGGGAAAGTAGTTGCTTGAATAATACCCCCTTTTCTCCTATGGGTTGAGAGCTTCGTCCCTCATTGCCTGGTGAGGTCTGAGTCTGAAAACATTCTCTTTTATGAAACTGAAGAGCTTTCCCTCAGGATTCAGGAAGGAATGTGATGGACAACGAAGACCATGAGGTTCAGGGAGTAGGCTTTACTAGAGACTACATCAACCAGGTGCCTTCAGATCACATTGATCGTAGCTGTCACGCAGTCCATTGTGTATCTCTCATTCTGTCCTTGGAAGCTGATACCTGACGTGGCTGTGTACAGACAAGTACGTTCAAACACTGGGAACCCCCAAATTGTCTATATTTTATTTGACTTTGAGTTATTTACTTCCTAAATTGTTTTCTTTAGGTGCTGTTAGCTCTGAGCATTCAGAGGTTAATGACCAGAGAAAGTGATCCTAAACACTTTAGCATTTTGGCCACAGAAAAACAGACACTCTAAGCACTGATGTTATTAGAATAGGAACTTTGGGAGGAGCTGCGTCAACCCTCCTTGCTGTGCTGTTTGACATTTCCGCACTGGAGTCTCTCCTTGTCTTCGCTCTCGCAGAGGCTCCCCCACCCCCTGACCTCCATGTCTTGCCTTCTTGTCCTTGTCTCTGTGGGGCAGGTGCAGAGAGTGGCTAAATGGACTCCATTGAGCAGAAAGGAGCAAGAGGCAGAATCTTCACTGTCCTGTGCTCCTGGCTCTTTAGCTGCAGGTTTATCTTACTCTCCCCCACCCATGAATACAGTTACATTAGCGCTAGCCCACATGTGGGTTTCCTTCTACTGTAGACTCATTCTGAATAATCCTTTCTGTGGGAAGAGTCACCACGTTCAACTGTGTCGCTTTGCCTTTGCTTTTAAGGTAGATTTCTAAATATATAAAAGTAATATATTTAATATAGAAAGGTTGAAAGTTTGGAAAGAAGCAAAAATCTACCAGCAGCCAAGCACACAGAGACCACTGTTATTAGCATTTGGTATAGATTCATTTCTATTTGTTTTAGTTGACCTTGTACTGTCTCTTCAATTTTACTTCCCCCATGCCTTCTCACCAAAACATTTCCATGTGTTACAAGTTCTTTAAATATCTGTAATGGCTGCACAACATCTCATCATGTACTCCGATGAGGACATGGCCATGGAGGAATGTGGAGGGAGCTGGAATGGGGGTGAGGGCAGTAGAGAGAGCATGGTGTTTTTAGATCACCATGGAATATAAAACCTTTATAAGTGGTAAAAATACTCTAGCAAGGAGTCTCCTCCTCTATAGCTCCTATACATTATGTCAGATCATTCCTCAGTTACCTCCTTTTGGAATACAGGTGATTTTGTTAACTATAGAGCTTTCATCTAGAAACAGATTACCAATCAATGTGAAGACACTTGAAAAAGGGCCTCTTAAAAAATTAGGGTTGTGATGTACTCTAGCTGAGCTGAATAAAGTCAGAGAAGATACTGAGTCTGTTACTGAATTTCATGATAGATAGAAAGCCAAAAGAGTGCAGTTGTGGGTGTTTAAAATGAAGTTTGATTAAAAGTAAAAATTGAGGGAATTCTAAAAATGGAACCTCTTATGAAGCACCTCCTACAATAATTATGCTTAAAGCAGAGGGGTGAACACAAGAAGCTTGAGGTTGCTTTTGGCTCTTATTAAGCAGAATACATGGAAATTGGAGTCTGAGTGTGACTTTCCTCTGAGGTGGTAAAAAATAGTAAAGAGAGGAGGCAGAATGTGTCCAGAAAGTGTGGGTGATCACAAGCTGCTTCCTCCTTCCTTCTTCTCTTTCCTCCCTCCCTCCCTTCCTTCCTCTCTTTTTTCCTTCTTTCCAGAAATTCTTGTGCTCACTTTGGCAACATATATACTAAGATTTTTTTTTTTAATGTTTATTGTATTGATTTTAGAGAGTGAGAGGAAGGGAGAGGGGGAGAGAGAGACAGGAACATTGATCTGTTCCTGTATGTGCTCTGACCGGGGATAGAACTGGCTACCTCTGTGCTTTGAGACAATGCTCCAGCCAACAAAGCTATCCAGCTACACAGCCTGCTTTTGTCGGAGGACTGGTCGCTCTGGGGTTGGCCTCTTTCCTGTCTTTTCATCTTGGCAATAGACTGTCCTGCCTTTGGGGCCAAGGCTGGTCACTGCTTGACCTTCTTAACCTAAAAGGTAGAAGGCACCATCGCATTGAAACTTGATAAATATATGTCCTTAAAAGTCATTGGTGAACAGGCCAGCAGGAGAGGTTTGGAGGGGTGAGTTCAGTACTTTGTAATTGTTGAATGGAGGTATTTATGCTCTGGGACGAGCTTTTTAAACATTATTTAGGAATTTTTTATTTCTTAGTATCAAATGTCTATTATGGAAACACTGAACAACAACAACAGTAGGAGGAAAATCAGAGTTAGTGTAACAGCGGTTAGAAACATGAACTCAGGAGCCAAATAATCTCAGCGCCACTCCTTTTAGCTGTGTATCCTTAGGTAGGATTCTCCACGTCTCTGCCTCAGTTTCTCCATTTGTAAAACTGTGGTGATAACAGTCCCTCCCTCAATGAACTAAAGGGATTAACAAGTTAATAATTGAAAAGCATTTAGAACAAAGCCTATCATGTAGTTAAGTGCTGTATATATTTGTAAAACTTAAAAAAATTTTTTTTTAATTAACTGGGTTAATTTCTTCAGGGGTCTTTCCATCCTTTGTCCATGTACATGTTTTAGATGTTATAGTAGATAAATATATATATAACTCTGTGTCCTTTTTCTTCCTTTAAGACATGCTTTTTAATTTACTGTTTTCTGTTAGGCCAATAAATGTTGCTTTGAGATGGTAGCAGATGCGTATAAAAATAGATAAACTGATTTTGTAAATTCCTTGATCAGATGTGTTTAAGAAATGTTGTATTAAATGGGTTAATGTACTGCAGGAATTCTTAGTGCCCTTCCCATGCTTAGGGGCATTATTCCAGCTTTAAGGAGGGAGAATAGAATAAGCAACATCTTCAAAACTCATTTTGTGCCTGACCCGCTGGTGACGCAATGGATAGAGTGTTGGATTGGGACGCAGAGGACCCAGGTTCAAAACCCCACTGTCGCCAGCTTGAGTGCAGGCTCATCCAGCTTGAGCGTGGGGTTGCTGGCTTGAGCATGTGATCACAGACATGATCATGGCCATGGTCACTGGCTTGGGCCCAAGGGTTACTGGCTTGAAGTCCAAGGTTGCTAGGTTAAGCAGGGGGTTACTGGCTTGGCTGGAGCACCCCAGTCAAGGCACATATGAGGAAGCAATGAACAACTAAGGTGTTGCAGTGAAGAACTGATGCTTCTCTATCCCTACCTGTCTGCCTGTTCCTGTCTGTCTCTCTCTTGCTATAAAAACAAACAAACAAACACTTCACTTTGCCTGTCTTAGGATCTCTGTCAGTGTCTCAGGGGCTTTCTATGCTTTAGAAACGTGCGGCAGAAGCAGGATTTCATAGCTAGGTGGTGTCGATGGTGATGTGATTCACACGGGGATCCTGAGCTGCTTCTCTTTGTTGGGCAGGTCTGGGTGGTAGCTGACAGCCGGCGTTTCCCAGAGGCGCTCGGTGAGGCCGGGGCTGCTGTGCTGACCGCACTTGAAGGGCGTAGATGACTCACTAGCATCAGATATATAGCTGAGAAGGGGCCTGAGGAAGGCAGGACATGCCAGGTGGTTTCAGCAGCCTTCCTGGGGCCCCCAGTGGGAGGCCCTGATGAGCAGGGAGAACGCATTGGCCCTTGCTGACGCCTGCTGTGGCGAAAGGGGAATTTCCAGAGGGAACCAGAGATCCCCTTGGATTCCAGAGCATCTGCGGGATGTGCTTTGTCTCCCTCCTGGCTGAAGGGATCACTGTGGATGCATGCTGGCTGGGGCTGGGACTGGGGGCGTGCAGAATAGAAAATGGGGGGAGGCAGGATACGGTCTGAAGACAGCCCGTCAGTGATGATTTATTAGAGCAAAGAAAGGCTGTCTAGACAGGTTAGAAGAAATAATTGGGCGGGAAGATTAGGAGGATGGGGATTCAGTGGAAGCAGAAGGAAGTCCACATCATGTGAAGGCTTAGGGAGTGCAGGCACAGGTCCGTCAGCACCTGTGCGGCAGGGTGCTGAGCAGGTTCTGCCCACTCTAGAGAGGGCACCTGGGGAGAAAGCGGCCCTGAAAGCGGCTCTGAAACCTGCACTTCGTGGAATTGGGTTTCAACACACCAAGAGATGTGATCGTTAGGGTGTTATCTCTGTATCCAGTAAAAGGAAATACAAACACGAGGTGAGTGAAATTCTGATTTCACGGTAGAACACATTAGAAATGTAGAAGGAAATGAAAGGACTCCCCATGGCTATGAAGTGAGCTTTCAGTGGACCTCCGATGTTCCAAAGACAAGGATGCAGAGGAAGGAGGATAAAGTTTCACAAGCCCGTAAGACTCAAGTGCCCTCTCACTAAGGTCTTGTGCAATGCGTGAAGGCCAACGAAGCTGACGCTTTGTGTCTGATCAGAACAAGGAAAGCCTCCACCTCTTGCTTGTGGCAAATGGTACGATATTGACCAGTGAGTTGACACTATTCTTATCTCCATCAAGAGAACCATTTTTCAAACTGTAATGGCATGAGATAGGGAGTAAAGAGTTCCCGCTTGCTTTAACCGACTCCAGGAGACTAGAGATATGACCTCCTGTGGTACTGAAAGTCTGCACGGGGGATCGCAGCGCTGCTGTACGGGTTATTATTCATTGTGGAGCGTGTGTGTCATAACCCTGGTACTACAAGTGTCGGCCATTGTTTAAGTTGTGTATGTGATATTGTTGACTGCTAAGGTTCATACTGATCCTCTCAGATCCAAAAATGAGTTATTGACTAAGAGATTTTGGAACACTAAGGAAGATTAATAATAACCAAAGACAATATAAATTGAGAATGAATTTTCTGTTTTTCTCTTTTTAGTGCATTTAACAGTTAGAATTATTTCATAAGGAAGAGCTGCCCACCCCAAGACATTTATTTATTTGATTATTTGTATCTGTACATACTCATGGATATTTATTCTATGAGTTATAATGTGATACTTTAGTCATTTCGCTACTTAGATTGTTGCAGATTTAGCTAGTGGGAGCTTCCTCACACTGGCTGTTGTGGAAGGGGGTTCATCTTGGAGTCCAGGTATAACTACTGGGCTGGTGTTAACACAAGTCAGGATTCAATGAAAAGGAGAGAATTTGGCTATTGATCCAAATCTTGAGTGACTTGATTCCTACATTTTAAAAGCTTTTCTGTGATTGCATCAACTGAGAAAGCCCACCCTGTTAGGCAAAACTATTTTCTTGTTTGTAAACCTAGGGAGGAGAAAAAATATTTTCCCACGAATTGAATAAAATCCAGTTGATGACGCGTTGGGATTTGTTTCTGTCGTACCTGTTGAGTATATATTTCCAAGAAGCTGATGGTTCTTGCTGATTATGTCCCGAGGCAGGCATGATGGTGAAATATTTATAAGGATTCCTAGAACCCACTTTGATTTTCTGCTTTAGCTTTTAAGTGGGAAAACATGTTTATACTAGAAGAGAGGCCTTTAACAATGGGAAGTGAAAATAAAGTTTAACCCTATGGAAGTCATGAAAAGGTATGGCCTTTCACAGGGTGTGTAGACGCTGTGCTACTCTGCGGACAGGAAGGCATCTTGGCTTAGGGCTGCGTCTGGCTGGGGTATGTAGAAAGCACATACCATCCGAACAAGTGCAACATGGGATTTATTGACACACTGGTTCTTTGTTCTACACCAACCATACTTGGAAGCTCAACCGCAGAGCCCAGTGGGGTTGGTCAAATGACTTACTCCTCTACTGATTATGAAATCAGCCGGGGTGCAATTGAGGTGATGTTTGAGGAGTACTCCAAGCCTCGGAGCTGAAGTAGATGAGGAGAGGTTCACACTGCCCTTTTCAACCACTGATTTGGACAGTTTGTTTCAAACCTGGGTTAGAACTACCTGAGGAGAGTGGGAAAAACCAGCAGGCACCATTCCTTAGAGGTCCTTAATTCTGTGGGTCTGGAATGGTACCTGGACACCTGTTGGGTTTCTGTTTGTTTGTTTATTTGTTTTCATTTCCCAGATGGTTCTAATTTATAAGTAGGGTTATGGACCACTGGATCTAGCAGTTACTACTTGTGACTTTTTCATGCAGTTAGATGTACTTACGTGTCATGTTTCTCTTAAATCACCACACCTAAGTTAGAAGATACATATATTAGGCAGTAACTAAAGATGGCCTTAAGTTGCGAACTCAGGTGAATTTCTTAACCTCTTTAAGTCATTTGTCATCTGCAGAAAGGGATTAATAATATTACCTACCTCATAGCTTTTCAAGGATTAAGTGATATGTTGCATGTAAAATGTTTAGCACAACTCTGGTACATATTAGAAATTTAATTATTACGGTATTTAATGACATGTAGCATGTCACAAGAAAGTGGTGGCTTTAGAATCTGTCACTTTAAAAAAGTTTATTGATTGATTTTAGAGAGAGAGAGAAAAAAAAACCCTCAATTTGTTGTCTTACTTATTTATGCATTCATTGGTTGCTTCCCATGTTCCCTGACTGGGGATTGAACCTGCAACGTTGGTGTATGAGGATGACACTCTAAGTGAGCTACCCAGTCAGGGACCCTGGAATCAGTCACTTTCGTTTCAGTCCTGGTTCTGTAACTTTCCAACTTGGAACCTTAAGTAAATTTCTTTTTTTTTAAATTGAATTTACTGGGGTGACACTGGTCAGCCTAATTATACAGGTTTCAGGTGCCCAATTCTACAACACATCTCCGTACACTGCATTGTGTTCACGCCCCCTCCAAATCAAGTCCTTGTCCATCACCATTTATCCCCCCGATATCCTCCCGAAACCCCCCACCTGGGCCAATCACCACGTTTTTGCCTGTGTCCATGAGGTTGTGTGTGTGTGTGTGTTTGTGTGTGTGTGTGTGTGTGTATCCTTTTTTCTTTTGCTCACCTCAGGACTTTTGTCTGTAAAAATATGAATAGGTGGGTGCAGTTTCTAATATAGGAAAATGCTTAAGACAGGGAAAGTGCTCAGTAAGCATTTCTGCCACCTTCCCTTTTATTCCATTTTCTTAACACATCACAGAGCAATAGAAAAATGTAATTTCAAGAACATCATGGGCTTTGATGTGGCCAGGCTGTGTTGAGAAGATATTATTTCAAATGGCCTTTGTGGCTGTGATTGGCAGTTGGGAGTGCGTTCTTTGTGGGCCTGAATTGTGACCAGAGCTTGCAGGAGAGGTGTCATGGTGAGCTGCCCTGCCCTTCCATCTCGTCACTGGGCTCGTGTCTCCAGTTGCCATTATGCTTCACTTGTGGTGACCGTGTAATTCTCAAGCTA
Source organism: Rhynchonycteris naso (assembly GCA_037038555.1). Classification (NCBI taxonomy): domain Eukaryota; kingdom Metazoa; phylum Chordata; class Mammalia; order Chiroptera; family Emballonuridae; genus Rhynchonycteris; species Rhynchonycteris naso. The sequence continues at coordinate 134,769,254 of CM073002.1, read as the reverse complement.
GCATCCTGGCTGGGATTCTGTCCCTTTAACCTTGATCAAGCTGTGATTGAGGTGCAAGTATACCCTGGGGGCTTAAAAAGGACCCACACCCACTCTTTGTGCTCTACTGGATAGCCTACTAGATCACATCCTATATTATTTTAGCCCATGATCTCTTATGTGCCATCCAGTTATTTACGGAGCTTCCTGGCTTCCTAGGATTGTAAGAAATCTACGTATAACTTATTATGCCTTCACAACTTCATATTCTACTAGATCACTCAGAATGGGAAAAGCATAGTGGTTGAAGGTGGCTTACATTGTGTCATGAACTGAATTCTCTATTTATCAATAAACTTGGTGGTTCTTGTTAATTCCTGTTTGTAATAGAGCAGGTCATACTTCTGTGGTGACAGAAGTGATTCAGCCCTTTTTCTTTAATTCCCTCTCTCCTTAGTAGCGCAACGACTTTAACTCAATCCAAGGGGAGTATTAAGATGTGTTCTTTTAAGAGCTGATTTAAAAAAAAATGTGCCTTAAGTCTACCATATAGTTTTTCAAGATATTTTTAGTGAATGGAATGAGTTCTGTGCTTGGTTCAGACTCAGCCTTATAAACGATTGTAGTTTAACTTTTTAGTGGGCACTTAACTTTTAAAAACCATGAGAGTAATATATGGTTGCTAACCAATTATCCTTTTGAGTTATGCCATTATTTTTTTTAATTTTATTTAGACAATTTTAATGGGGTGACATTGATCAATTAGAGTACATAGATTCAGAGAAAACTTCTTCAGATCATTTTGACATTTGATTATGTTGTATACCTATCACCCAAAGTCAAATTTTCCTCCATCTTCTTTTATTTGTTTTTTTTTTATGCCCCTTCCCTTCCTCCCTCCCCTTCCTCCCTTCTTTTCTCCTCCCCATGGTAATCACTGCACTCTTATCCATGTCCATCAGTCTCAATTTTGTGTCTCACCTAGGGATGGAATCATACAGTTCCTAGTTTTTTCTGATTTACTTATTTTACTCAGTATAATGTTATCAAGGTCCATCCATGTTGACGTAAATGATCCGATGTCATCATTTCTTATGGCTGAGTAGTATTCCATGGTATATATGTACCACTTCTTCCTTATCCAGCCATCTATTGAAGGGCTTTTTGGTTGTTTCCATGTCTTGGCCACTGTGAACAATGCTGCAATGAACATGGGGCTGCATGTGTCTTTACGTACCAATGTTTTTGAGTTTTGGGGATATATACCCAGTAGAGGGATTGCTGGGTCTTATGGTAGTTCTATTCTTAATTTTTTTGAGGAACCACCATACTTTCTTCCATAATGGTTGTACTACTTTACATTCCCACCAACAGCGGATGAGGTTTTCTTTCTCTCCACAGCCTCTCCAACGCTTGTTATTACCTGTCTGTTGATAAGAGCTAATCTAACAGGTGTGAGGTGGTATCTTATTGTAGTTTTGATTTGCATTTATTTCTCTAATAGCTAGTGAAGATGAGCATCTTTTCATATATCTATTGACCATTTGTATTTCTTCCTGGGAGAAGTGTCTGTTATTTTTTCTGGAAGTCTGAATGGGTTGTAATTTTCTAATACGTGTTTAAAATAGGAGGTTTGCCTAGAATCATTTAGAGAATCCATTTTCATGGTTTATTAAAATAGAAAAGAGAAGAAATAAAATTTGTATTAAAATCTAATTTGTGTTGTTAGCAGTCTTCTCTCTGTGATGTATGTATGTCTTTCATGAAAGGATCGTTACATCTAACATAAGTAATCCTAGGAAGAGGAAGTGAAGGCGGGAAAAGAATCATCTTGTCTGGGCATTGTGTTTAGGAGGTGTGTTGGAGATCGCCATTTAAAACAGGGCACTCTGCATCAATTGGACCAGCCACCCAAGATTAGAGAGGAAATTGATAGGAAATCGGGATCAAGAAAGAGAATTCATGGGATTACAGTGTTCTTTAGATCCTTTGTCTTCTGATAAATGGATTTCTAAATTAGGGATGAACAGACATCTTGTTCATTTGTATGTTTGTGTAGACTTCCACAGTGCCTGGCATGGAGCTCAGTGGGGGCTTCATAAATATAAGTGAAACAAATGGAAGTTCATTGCCATTGGAGTGATTTGAAGAAGTCCTGGAATACTGAGAGGAGAAATAAAACCAAGGGATTCAAAGACGAGATGAAAAGAACTGAGTATCTATTAGAGAAAGCATATTGAAAAGGAGAAAGGTGCATTTTCAGGGGGGTTCTTCTATAATAATGCTCCTTCAGGTAAATGCAATTTGTGAGGTGATTTAGGGCGGGGCTTCTCAGGATCCTGTGAGTTGGCTCATGGTCTTCCCCTGATAAAATTATGCACCACTCCTTTCCAAATACCTAAAAATGAGGTAATGGACCGACTATTCCTCCGTGTTCTTTTGTGAATCTTTGGCACTTGCTGTTCAGTTCTTTACAGAGTTCTACAGAGAGCCCTGTGGCTCATCTGAGCTTGAGAGCGGCCTAGAGCGTTAATGAAACAAAGCTCCCGTGGGTCCCGTTAAGAGAGGGCTTCACAGGAGTTTCTGACAACAGATCTAGGTTTTGTGTCCTGTAAAAGACAATTCTTGTTATGTTGCTCTTGTCAATTCCCTGTGGGCTCCTAGTTTATCTAACACCGCTATCTTCCACAGCATGGAAGAATCCCATTGCTTTATTTACTCACCTTACCAATCTTTTCAACCAAGCCATCCAGGGGAGTGGGGGGAATGTTTCAGTGAAGTGGAATTGTGTGAATGTAAGACTAGTGCTGAGACCGCCAGATTGAGGTTGGCAGCAGAGCGAAAGGAAGTGGTTTGCTCTCTTTTGTGAAAGGGCCCCTGCCCAGTTCTTTAGACTTGTCCCTACCTAAATGCTCTCTTTTGAATAATATCATATAAAGTATTTGCTTTTCTAAGCCGTGTCAGGCAATTAGATGAATAATAAAGATCTTCTGTTCTGGCCCACCATATTGATTTTTAAAGCTGTCTCTGTTGAGGTAGGGGAAGTCACTTATCATGGTGATTTGTCTTCAAATTATAAATCTGGTGCATATGCAAATTTTAAAGTGTTCAGTATTTCAGTAAGTGAATACATTACCAGGCTCAGATGACAGAAGGCCTAAGAAGAACCAATTGGGAGTGTGTGTAGACTAGACCAGAAGGGGTAGGTGGGTGATTTATTTTAATACATGGGAATTAAAAATGGCCTGTCTACCTTATGCATTTCATGTTCTTTGAAGCCATTGCAAATCTTTAGCAGAGTGTATCAACTGGCATTTTTGGGTAAAGAGTCTATATATCTCTTTTGGTTTAATTACAATAAGTAATGTGGGAGGCATGTGAAGTGGGCAAGGGACAGAATGGGAATTTTGTCTTATATACAATTTTAGTAGAAGGTTCACATGCTGGAAGGTGATGATTAACAGGGTATATTTTGTATATTTGGCAAATTTTAAGACATGGAGGCGCCAGATTAAAGACTGTGGGATGTGAAAAGACAGCTAACCTAGGGCATAGAGGTGAGGTGTAAGGAGCTTTTAAAACCAGTTGAAAGGTCCATAAGTGTTAGTTCCTCTGTTCTCTTTCCCATGGTGCAATGGGAAATTGGGAAACAATGATAATTTTCTGTTGTGTTTAAGCATCTGTGGGTGATGGTGCTGCTTGCTAGATGGTTAGGTAGGAAAAGTTAGTTCCTACTTCACCAACTTGATACAGAGCTATAAATATCCGTAAATAAATGGATAGAAAAATGAACACTATTGCTCAGAGTGTGGTGAGTGCAGAGCTGTGTAACTGCTGGCATTCTCCAAGGCCGTGTGGGTTTGTGGGGCCAAAGGCACGCACAGCCGGACAGCCGATTGCACCAAGCACCTGAGCGCTGACTTGTGAATGGCCGCAATGATGAAGCACTCCAAAGATGGACAAAGCCCAGTGTACTGGGGTGGGTCAGAGGAGCGTCACCTAGGAGGTGACCCACACAGATCAGGACTTCGACATCAGGTGGTGGTGGCGTTCAGGAAAGCACCAGGGAAGACGGAGGGCTTTCTAAGGTGGAGGGTGGTGTGAGCAGAGGCTGCGTGTGAGTGGCAGGTTTTTCTGATGAGGACACCTTGGAAAATTACAAAGCCGGGTGGGGAGTTGGAAAGAGAAGACTAGAAACCTGTTGGTGGCAGATGGTGGCGAGCAGGCAAGGGGCCGGGGGAGGCAGCATGGTTGAATTGATGCACTTAAGCAATAAGAGGCCCGATGTAAGTTGAGGGGACAATTCAGAGACATTTGTGCAGTTGAGGTCTGTGCGGTGACCTGCTTGGGCATGACTGGAGGGCAGGGGGTCCACTGTGAAGCTGAAACAGCCACAGGTGGTAGGGATGAAAGCCTGAGTGAGACTGGTGACAGTGGACGTCGGCGGGACAGGAGGCCTGGAGTCAAAATCACATGAAGAATGAAGTGACAAGTGCAAAACCGTCCTGGTCTTTCTGTTGCCCATTTTAAACTTGTACTGTATAGATTGGGAGTGGTTCAAATGTCATATCCTCTGCCATTGGCGTGAATGTTGGCCAGGTGTTTACACTGAGTGAGAATAAGGACGTTAATCTTCTACGGTCCATGGCTTGAGATTTAAGCTCATCTTGTGGCATGGACAGCTAACTACTGGGCCTTCCCCTGTTGCATATATTATGCTGTGATGGGTCAGTGATTTCTATTTTGTTCTAATATTTTCCTTTTATTTTTTTAAATAGACACTGTCGAGAAGAATTTCCAATCCATACCTTGAACATACATCTTCCCAGGTACGATTCTTTTCTCTCTGACTATATTTTTTGAAACAGTGGCTCACAGATTCCGGTGTAGAATTCTCTAGTGACAGCTACCCCCTCACTCCTGACCATGCCACCTCCTTCGCCCAGGGATGACACAGCAGAAGATGAGACATCCTGATAATTGTGTCATAACTCAAGATGTTCGCTAGACAGGAGAAAACAAAGTATTTCCCCCTCTTCCAAGTCCTTCACATGAATGCGTTATCAATATAGCAAGAGTTAATGTATACTGTATTTCCCCATGTATAAGACAATCCCATTTATAAGACACACCTTAATTCTGGGGCCCAAAATTTGAAAAACAAATGTATTACATAAAGTTATTGAACTCAAGTTTTATTCATAATAAAATTCATACAACTCCTCAAGCGGGAAATGCAAGTAAAAAAATCCTCAACCACTGTATAAGATGCACCCAGTTTTTAGAACCCAACTTTTTCAAAAAGAGATGCATCTTATACATGGGGAAATATGGTAATACAAATATTATCAATTTTCTGTACAGAAACAATGTATTTTAAACATAGTGGATGTTTGACACTGAAAACTGGCAAAGGGATTATTTGTATTTATGGCTATTTGATAAAAGAATCTCACTGTATCTTCATTGATAAGAAAAAATTAGTTATTGTGTTGTGTTAAAGAATCAGTCAACAAAAAGTTGCATTTCTTAAAGAACAACTGGAGATTGTGAGCTTTGTGAGGACAGTGACGTTTTTGGCCTTGTTCCATTATTGTATCTTCAGCATCTTGATTGAGGCCTGATAGCTGCTTATTAAATGCTTTTTAGAATGACTAAGTGACTGGCTACTGGCACCATGTCAGGACTAGTCAAGTGTCAGCTGACTCAGGCCTCTCTCAGGGTAATAGTTCCTGTTGTCAACTTGTTCAAGTCTGGTGTTTTTTTTTAAGTTTTAACATGTTAAAGATAAATCATTTTCTGTTCTCACTTTCTCAGAAGGTTGTTCTTAGGAGGTGATAACAGGAAAATTAAAGAAGTATCAGGAAGGGATAGAATTATTCCCCATCAAGTTATAATCAACCTGTTATCTATTTGTTTGTTTTGAGAGAAAATATATGTATACATCTGATAAGGGCACAGTTTGGCAGGTGCAGAAAGAGTTCACCAAGAAACAAGGAAACTGATGCGCACACACGCGCCCTGTCTGTGGTAATTCTCATGAGCCTTGCCTATGGAGACGGTTCCTGGTCATTGGGCTTCCTTTCTTTGTGCAGCAACGTCACACTCGCGGGGACAGGAGGTGGTAGTAAAGGCCATACACCCCTCTGGGTCTGAGGAGTACCCTCCTTCATCAGAGACTCATGGGGGCAAATTAGAAGATTAAAAAAAAGAAGTAAAATGGAATTTTCACCTGCTAGGTGGAATCGTGACGTAGATGAAACCAGGTTTCTTGGCATTGACTGTGAACTCTGCCGCTGAGTGAAGCTTAAAAGCCAAGCACACAGCAGCCTGCTCTCAATTGCGCCCTGCTGCAGAGTGGTCGACCAGCAGCCAGGAGAAAATTATTTCCCCATCTTCTAAGACCTTTACATGGGTGTATCAGCAATATGCAGAGTTGATGCATAATAAAAATGTTCTTCGATTTGCTATATTGGTAGAAATACTCTGTTTTTAAAAACAGTCGGTATTTTACACTAAAAACTTTGTGTAAAAGGAGATTATTTGTAATTACAGTTAAAGTAGTTTAGCATAAGCAAAAGAGCTATTATAGCTTTATAGCATAAAGGAACCAATAACAAAAGTAAAATAAAATACACAAGTGTCTTAAACTTATGGATTTGGTCATGATTTTTTGCATATAGTCTGCTCACAGATTGTTGCGTAATCATTCCATATTTACAATGGCTGTTTGCTTTTTCCACTTAGATTTACGGGGAAAATTCTTCTTGTGCAGGAAGAGCACTGAGGAACATTATCATCGTCCAGGCAGCTGACCTGATAAAGGACAGAGTGAACCTCAAGGGATTTTACAGGTACCAGTTTTCTAACACCTTGTCAGAAATTCTCCTTGTGGAAAAAAAGAATGCGTTAAAAATATTAACCTTGACCGCAGATAGGCGGCTATCTCAGTAGTAGGAGGGCCTGGCAAATTTGTTTGAAGTGTCCTTTTGGGATACTGGTTGTGATTTCTCTCTTCTTTCAACTTCCCTAAGTGTTTGTTGACAGTTGGACTCCTGATTCTGAAGTTTGAGTCTGGAATAGCCACGTGCAGATAGGTTCCTGAGAGAGCCCTTGCTTTCTCTGAGATGGGGTATTTTATAATAATTTTATTGTATGTGTGCTGCCCTGACATGTCCATAAATGTAGGTTCCCCTCTTCAGGGGTCTTCTCAAGGCTCGGAGGGCACTCTGGGGTTAGGGGGTTGAGGGAAGTGTTGCTTGCCTTGTCAGGTGAGGTGGGCAGCCTCCTAGGGGGCGGGGAAGGGGGCGAGGGGCAGGCTGGCACAGGGATGGCATTTCTCTGCCTTAGCTAGTGAGCAAGGGCAGAGGCATTCGAGGGGGTGGGTGGTAGTGGCCAGTTTTAAAGTACAGCTGGACCCAGAGAGGGGTCACTTAGAGAGTTTGAAGGACGTTTTCATTTTCTGGAACAGTTTAAAGAAAAGACAAAAGTAAATTTTCATCACTGTTATTTTTTTTTCTTATTTTTTTTATTTTATTTTAAGTAAAGATATTAAACCACACCAAATAATACCAAAAGAAAACTACAGAAAGGAAAAACGACCATCATTTATTACCATTATTCTTTCTTACAGAAATGAGATTGTGATAAATCTTGTAAAGAAAGAGGAAGAGTGCTCAGAATAAGTGACAGAAAAAAGTGGGAAAGTTTCCCAGAATAAAGGGCATTTCTTTAACTAAATTTAGACATGTCTGGTTTTTTTCCTTTTTTTAAACAAGAACTGTATAAGTTGTTGGGTTTGGTTGTGAGCGAGCGCATAGGATTCATTGTAGCTACCACATAAGACCATGTGCAACATCTATCACTGTTGTTTGGTTTCTGTGTCATCCCTTTGGATATGGATTGAAAAAAGAGTTGAGAGATACACATTAGTCAGGTCCATGGGCAAGAATGATCCATCCACGTTAGAGCACACCAGCGGGAAGAGAATGGAGAGAGAGCAGAGGTTTGGCTATTTCAGATTCCCAGCGATCGGGCCAGAAGCTCCTTTCTTACATAATCTAAGGACTGATTAATATTCAGGTATAAAGACAAAGATGGCCCGGAATGGATCATTTTCGAGTGTCTGGTAGTGAATTGAGGTAAAGTGTTCCCCATGCCCCATATGAGAATTACTTTGAAAAAAACTGATCTCTGAATGCCATACCTCCCCCCTCCCCCACCGTTTCTATTCAAGATTAAGGTTGTGTCTGCACAACCATGAATTAATCACTAAAAAATGTAACCAGAGGCAGAAGGAAGACGAGAGATATCAGATGCTCAACTCCAGAGATTGTTAAAATTACGCTTTGTTATAGCATTCACAGGGCCTTGTAGCTAATCACCTCCATATCACAGTGTCCCTACCTGGTGTGCTACTGCAGTTGGGTCTCCATGTCCTTGGAACAGTTTCTGAATTCAGTACAAGACTCAAAATACACTGGGAGTCAAGACTTCTGTCCGTATTACGATTGCTCCCTTCCAACTGTCTCTGCTTTCTTCGTCTCTGTGGATTTAGGTATTTCAGCTGGGTAGTTGCCGGCCTGGTCAGAAGTCTGGAGTATGAGTTAAAAGCAGAGGCAGCTCACCTTGTTGTTAATTAATTGTCATAGCAGTCCCGGTAGCATACTGACTCAGCCCTGCCCCCCAAACAGTGAGCCCTAGCCAATGACAAGGTAGAGCTGGGGGGTTGGGGCTTTGTGGTCACAGGCGACACCCTGACCAACACCCTGCCTGGGTCTGAGAAATTTCTTCCCCATCACCTGTGAACAAACATGCACACCCATTTGCCTAGCTGCCTTTTGCAATGTGGCAGTTTAGTTTATTCAGTAAATGTTTCATTGTGTCCTTTCATATTCCATAGAGTAGGCTGAAGAGCTGCATTGTTCTGAGAATAAGGATTAAAGATGATACAATTCATGTGATTAAAGATGATACAATCCGCATGATAACTGTGCTGTGAGCAATTAGTTAGAAGATGCTGGCTAATTGACAGAGGTGTTGAGGAATTAATTAACACTTTGAGCCTTTAACATGAAAGGTGTCCTATTGAATGAGAAGTTAATATTGGCCTAATTGCCTGTTTTGTTGTGATCGGTTTCCTCATTTAGTATTTTTAAAAATTCATTTCTTTGACTGTTAATCTTTTTTAATATCTTAATGCTAACCTGCAATTAAACATATCTGGTATTGCCTTAATTGTGTTAAGAGTATTTTACAAACAGTGACATTGTACCAAAAAAAGTGATGCATTATTGAAAGCTAGAATATTTGATCAACTGTCTCAGCAGAAGAGTATACCACCTTATTTTTTCTTTACCCTAGAAATTGTAGCGTTTCATGATGTTTCTTCATATTGTTGGTTACTCTGTGGTTTCTAGGTATTTGTGCTTATGCCAATCACAAGAGAGAGGCAATACTTTTTGTTTCAGGAAATAAAATTGACATCTTTTGGTCCTTAAATACCAAATATAGAATAAACATAGCCATTTACATGATACATCTTTTAAAAACACCATTTTGAGGACAATTCCTCATTAGGGAGGGTAGGCTTCAATGAAATTTCTGCAAATGAAAAAACATATTTCAGAAATATTTCTTCTTTTGTTTTTTTTTTTTATCAAAGGCTGATAAAGATGGAAAAGTAGACATGAAGATGCTTCTTATAATGTTAAGATTGGGAGTGTCTTTGACTATAGTTGTATATTTTAAGACAGATTGTAGAGAATATTTTGTGTGTATGTGGTTAGTGGAATCCTTCACAGACATCTGGGTTTATGGGTTTTACATCGAGATTGCTTAGCTAGGTTGCTTAGATTGTATTAAAAAGATTTGCAGTCAAATTTATTGTTCTTTGAGACAAATTTTAGGGTTTCATTTCTGAAAAGTAGCAAACAAAATCCGACACCACTTGCCATGTTACTGACTTTGCCTAACCTTCCTGGAGTTATTTTGTTCTTATTAAAGAAACTAGATAAAAATCTGTAAATAGTTGAACCAAAGTCTAGCACCACCAACTTGAGGTACTTACCAAGACAGAAGCATTATCTTTATATAAAGGACTGCTAAATTTATTTAATTTTGTTTATTCAAACTTATGTATTCTGAGAACTTACTGTGTAGCTGGACTGTCCCAGTTGTTGTTGCTTAATAGTTATACACAGTCCTTGTTCTCGTGAAAATTATTCTTTTTTTTTAATTTTTCCAAGGACAGTGAGAGAGAGTCAGAGAGAGGGATAGATAGGGACAGACAGACAGGAATGGAGAGAGGTGAGAAGCATCAATCATTAGTTTCTCGTTGCCCTTGTGACACCTTAGTTGTTCATTGATTGCTTTCTCACATGTGCCTTGACCGCGGGCCTTCAACAGACCGAGCAACCCCTTGCTGGAGCCAGCAACCTTGGGTCCAAGCTGACGAGCCTTTGCTCAAGTCAGATGGGCCTGCGCTCCAGCTGGCGACCTCGGGGTCTCGAACCCGGATCCTCTGCATCCCAGTCTGACGCTCTATCCACTGCACTACCACCTGTTGTGGCCTGAAAATTATTCTTAGTTGAGGAGAGCAGTTATTAATTCAGAGAGATGTATAGTTATTAAATATTAGGTGACTTGAAGAAAAGGTAGGAGAGAATTTGGTTCCAAGTTTCTCCAAGTAAGTGATAGTTGAGCTGAAATCTGAAGGAGTAATGAAGAAGAGCTACACGTCATTAATTATTGAGTCACTTGTTTAAAAAAGCAAGCACCTGAGAGGGATGCTTGCTCTTCAGTATCCATTTCTTGGCAATTGAGAGGCAGCCATGTCTTATGTGAATGGCTTTGTTTTTGTCCAGGAGAAGCTGTGTTGGGTCAGAACTGGTTGACTGGCTTCTGGAACACTGTCCTTTTGTCCAGTGCAGATCTATGGCCATAGGGGTCTGGCAGCTCCTACTGGACATGGGAATTATGTCATCAGGTGAGTGTTACATATTTTGAAGGCACAGAAGCATTATTTCCTTAAGCCAGTGGTTCTTAACCTGGGTTCTATCGAACCCTAAGGGTTCGATGAGTCGGTCTCAGGGGTTTGGAGAATCCTCTGCCACAGAGGCCAGAATAAAGTAATACCGTAATTTGTTGTGAGTTCATGCACTTTGTTGGTTTTGTTCTTTCAGCAAGGTGATGTTCATGCACGGCTCATTTTGTGCACCAGTAAAAAAACATATACCTATGTCTTGAATTTGGAAAAAAGAATCATATTTTATTTATCACTAAAGAAGGGTTCGGTGAATGCGCATATGAAACTGGTGGGTTCGGTACCTCAAAAAAGGTTAAGACCCACTGCCTTAAGCTACGAGACCAAAATATATTTGATTTTCTAGAGGATGTTACAATGTGGATGGAAATTGTTTTTGCAGGTAAATATTTGCATTCTCTCTTATTTATTTTATAAATAAAAGTGACAGGTCATACTTTTTATGGACAGGTCATCTTTTGATTGTTATTTCTCTCACACTTTTTGTAAAAATAATTAGGTACCTGCTGATTCATAGACATCTATCTATAAGAGTCTTTCATTTACCCTCTCCCTTCTCTTCTCAAAATTCTGCTCACAATTTTTTTTAAATCGGTGACATTTTTAGTTGTGCTAAAGGTGTGATTTATCTTGCTGTACTTAGAATTATCATCAGAAGCTGATTTTTTAAATTAATTTAAATGGGATGACATTAATAAATCAGGGTATATATGTTCAAAGAAAACATCTCCAGGTTATCTTGTCATTCAATTATGTTGCATACCCATCACCCAAAGTCAGATTGTTCTCTGTCACCTTCTATCTGGTTTTCTTTGTGCCCCTCCCCTCCCCCCTCTTCCTCCCTCTCAGAAGCTGATTTTATGAATGGAATGTATATGGCATTTTGATTAACTAACTAATTATAAACAGAGGTATGACCTATAGAAATTAGCTGTTTAAACAGAACAGAAAATTGATGTTACCTAGAAACTAAAAAGACAATAGATATTTCTTTTAACTGAGCCCAGGGAATTAAAGAACAGGAGTAAAGTATCTGGATTTTTTATTTAGCTCTATCACACAGGTGCTAGTTGGTAACTGTGAAGCCTCCTTTTTCTATAGGTGATAAATATTGAGAGCCAGAGAATACAGCAAGGCTCAGAAAGGCATTCCTGTGCCCCATCATGGAAGAGCGGGACAGATGGGGGTGTGGCTAAAATCTTAGTGAGTTATAATACAGCCACATGATATTCTTATTTAGAAAAGAGTTAGCTACCTTAGGGGAATTTTATCAGCTTGCTTGGGAGGTTCAACAAAACATTTTGTGTTAGTATTTTTTGGAAAAGTCTGTAGTACCAATTCTTTTAAAATGGTGTTTCCCAACTTTGGCAGTGTTGACATTTTGGGCTAGATCATTCTTAGTTAGAGGGGACTGTCCTGTACATTATAGAATGTGCAATAGCTTCTCTTTCTTCTACACAACAGGTGCCAATAGCCCCGCCCCAACCCCAACCCCAAACCCCAGCAGTGACAACCAAAAGTATCTCCAGATGTTGCCAAATGCTTCCTGATCGGCACCCTTGCCCTGGCTGAGAACCGCTGGTCTAAGCCTCGCCATCATGTTGTATTTGTGTGCCGCTAGAGGAATTCCATATGTTAGTTTGCTTTGGGACACTAAAACAATATCTCCCCTCTGTCTCTGAATTACTAACAGTTCACCTGTCCCCCAAACAGAACAATGATAAAATATATGTGATTTTGCTAGTCAAGGCTTCAGGTAATAAAGACAACAGATTGGTCAGTAAATCCCTGTTAATTCACTGGAATTGTGAGCATGAGTGGATTTAGAATGGATAATTTTAGTCCTACCCGTCTTCTCCCTAATGATTAGTAGTGCTTTCAATTTAGTATTTGGTTGAAGACTCTCTAAATAATATAGTTTAAAAAACCAACCCATGCCTTTTTTTCTTTCCAACAGTGGACCAGCACTTGTACTTTCAGGATACCTACGTTTTCTATCAGTTTTCCTCTGATGAATGCAGCTACTTGTACTGTGAATTTGAAAGAGAAGAAGAATGGCAGAATGGCGTCCGACTCCTACTGCAACTGGTGCCGCTTGTTCCCGCCAGAGACGGCATCTGTGAACTGTAAGTCCGGTGCTGTGCTGTGCTGTTGTGAAACTGCTCTCACTCTATGAACATTTACTGTGTCTAAGGACTCCGCTTTGCTCGTTAAGATGAACATTTCCCTTTAAAGGTGGTAGTTCTATTCCCGCTTCTCAGATTCAAGTTCAGGAAGGTAAAACAAATTGCTTAAAATTAACTCAGCTAATAAATGACTGAACTAGGATTCAAACCCCAGAAGCCCATGCCTTGCCAGCCACACCACGCTGCACCTAATTTAATTATTGCTATATGAGTAGAGGATCTAAATTAGGAAGAGACATGATTTGGCTTGAGTTGAGGATAAAATAATAACTCATATCTTATTCACTACCCAAGTTGTGACTTTCCCAAAAAAAGAGCTCAACAGACATTTCTGAAAATAATCTAGAAGTAACATTTGGCAAATTTAAACACATGAGTCATTATCACATAAAAATACTGAATCACTGTGTGATTAAAATGAATTAGAATTAACTCATTAGAGAAGGTTTGGGAAACCCCTGTCCTGATAAGGTGATTCTGACATGCCTTTGTTTATCCACACCATTGGTGACAAGCATACTTCAGTATAGTGCATTGCAGGTTAAGACTCTCAGTTAATAATTTTATGTATTTAATTTTTAGAATACGTTCTCATATCGTTGACTCTTTCAGTTCAATGAGGTTAGCGGGGCAAGTAGTATTACCCTCATCTCCTGGTTAGGGAAGTAGGTTCAGGGAGAAACACCTAAACCGTAATAAAGATAAGATATACCCTTGTCTAAAAATGAAAATTAATACTGGACAGTTAATAAAGCTTTTAGAAAAATAGCCCTGGCTATTTGGCTCAGTGTTAGAGCGTCAGTCCGATGTGTAGAAGTCCCGGGTTCAATTCCCGGCCAGGGCACACAGGAGAAGCACCCATCTGCTTCTCCACCCTTCCCCCTCTCCTTCTTCTCTATCTCTCTCTTCCCCTCCCGCAGCCAAGGCTCCATTGGAGCACAGTTGGCCCAGGCACTGAGGACGGCTCCATGGCCTCTGCCTCAGGCGCTAGAATGGCTCCAGCCGCAGCGGAGCAGCGCCCCAGATGGGCTGAGCATCGCCCCCTGGTGGGCATGCCAGGTGGACCCCTGTCGGGCGCATGTGGGAATCTGACTGCCTCCCTGCATCTAACTTTGGAAAAATACAAAAATAAATAAATACAAAGGGGGTCAGAATACTAATGAGATAGTGCTAATGGAAAGAGAACACATTTTATATCAGGAACTATGCTAAATGCACTATATTCATTATTCCATCCTCGGTTGAATCCTGTAAGACAGCCACTACTATTTTTCCTATTTTGTGAGTGAGGAAACTGAAGCACAGAAGTTAGCTACCCTGTCCAGGGTCACACAGATGGCAAGTGGAGTGTTTAGGACAGGGGTCCCCAAACTTTTTACACAGGGGGCCAGTTCACTGTCCCTCAGACCGTTGGAGGGCCGCCACATACAGTACTTCATACACTGACCACCAATGAAAGAGGTGCCCCTTCCAGAAGTGCGGCAGGGGCCGGATAAATGGCCTCAGGTGGCCGTAATTTGGCCTGCGGGCCTTAGTTTGGGGACCTCTGGTTTAGGATTTGGATGCTTGTCTGTTTAGCTCTAATGCCCAAGCTTTTAATACATGCTTCCGGGTTCCTAGGAGTTATGGGGGATCATTCCAGCTTCCCTATCTGTGATGTTCTAAATGGAAGCTATAAGAATATGAGGCCAACCCTGAAATGGTTATGAATTCACCACCACTGTTTATAGAGGACGTTGTGATGGCAAAGCAGAATTCAAATATAATTCCCCACAAAAAAATGTTCTTTAGTGTGATATGCTTTTACTGTAGGTCAGAAGTTTCCTGAGAAAAGTCAAGGAGCATTTCAATAAACTTGAATGAGCTTTCTAAGAAGGAATGGTATGCTTTTGAAGCTAGAGGTGGCAGTGAATTGCTTTAGCTCTGGCGTGCTCTCACAGCTCTTAACCATTTCCTGTCCCGATCACAAGACTGAGAAGTGTGCGCTCCCATCGGCATACCCTCAGGACCACTGACATCAGCTTGTGAGCCAGCAGTGCTCACGCTGCAGCTCCAGTCCTTCCCCGTCCGCTGAGAGAGCAGATCCGTGTGCCAGGGAGGGCGAGGACCTTGTATGTAGGGAAGTCCTAAGTCTATCCTAAGTTCTAAAACTGTTTTAAAAATTTGAGTCTTAATAATTACATATTTAATTTTCAGTCTTTTGTCTCACTGATCTCTGAACACAAATGTCATGCCTCTAGAGTTGGGAATCACTGTAGCATGCCTTATTTATCAGCAATCATTTTTTATTAAGTTAGAGACAGAGTCTCACTATTGCCCTGACTGGGTTCCACCCAGCAAGCCCCTCCATGGGGTGATGCTCTGCCCATCTGGGGCCATTGCTCTGTTGCTCAGCAACAGAGCTTTTATTTTAGCACTGAGGAGGAGGGTGCAGAGATTACGGAGCCATCTTCAGCACCTGGGGCCAACTCGCTCTGATCAAGCCATAGCTGCGGGAGGGGAAGAGAGAGAAAGAGAAATGAGAAGGAAAGGGGTGGAGAAGCAGATGGTCACTTCTCCTGTGTGCCCTGGCCAGGAATCGAACCCAGGATATCCACATGCCGGGCCAGTGCTCTACCACTGAGTTAAGTGGCCAGGGCCATCAATTTTTTTCCTGTCAGCATGAACATGCACATTTGGAATAGTAATTCCTCTGGGAGAATTTGGTCATTGGAAAGCTATAGATCTGTCTGTTTTATATATTGTAAGTACTAACTATAAAAAGATAAAACTACTGAAACACTGCAAGTCTTTTCTGGAGAGACAGAACATATGTATTTTCTATAGTAGAGCTATAAGCAAATGTCTTAGCTATGGTAGAGTCTTTTGGGCCAAATTTTGGAAAGGCAAGGTTTAGGTTATACAGACTTAGAATAAACTATAGTCAGAGAAAAAGATTCCCGGGGACATTGTCCCCTTTCAGTTGCCACAGCCCTCCCTGTGATTTGATGCATATGATCCTGTCCTAACTCCTGCTCTAATGGAGCAATCTCCATTCCCTCCACCCCATCCCACACCCATAGAATGCTCTGACCTTACCTCTGCCTCTCTCCCGCAGTCACATTCTGCCCACCCCTCCAGGGGGAGCCCAAGTCCTGCTTTGACTGCACAACTTTCACAGTGTCTCCAGTCTATGTCTGTATTTCTTTTAGGAACGTACTGTTCTTGCTGTCTGTATCAAAACCTTTTCCATCACCTGTCATGCTTAGTTGTATCCATTTTGCTATGTTCCTCATTATTTTTATCCATTCTACCGAAGTGCCCTCTGACGGCCACTTGACTCGTTCACCTAGGCTGACCACTCATGAGCTGAAAACCCAGTCTTGCGGTCCTTCTAATAACCTTTTTGATATTTGAAGGCAGTTAAGGTCTGCCTGTGCAGTTCTGTAGGCCTCTCTAATTTTCTGTCTTCTCTCTAAATCTCTTTGAAACTATGTGAGGAAACCACTTAACATCTCTATGTAAAACACAAACTCTTCTATACAAATGTATTTTTAAAAAGAAAAGTGGATTTTTTTCTTCCACTTTAAAAAATGTTTAAAGCAGGATGGAAAATGGAGCTGCGGCAGATCTCTAGGCTGATTTAAGGCAACACAATTCCTCCTCTGTACAAAATAACTTTCACACCCAAACTGAGTAGATAATTTGAGAGGAGTGAACTGGTTGTCAGGGTATTATCTCTTGGGGAGGAAATAGCAGACATGGCATCTCATTCAAACCGAAAGCCAAACCAAGTCATCGCGAATGTACTTTTTTCTAGCTCTTTTTATTTATATTTTAGTGGGGGGAGGGGAGGAATGCTGAAGAAATCCTGCAGGGAAAGGCAGCCATTCCCTCTGGACTAGTGGGACGTTTCTCTCTAATGCTGGCGCCCACACGTTGGAGAATTTCCGTTGGGAAGAAGCTTCGTTATTTCAGCTCAGCGACCTTTGTAAGGGGATGTCGTCAGGGTGCTCTGAACGCCAAGACTGTGAACCTTGTATACATAAAAAACTGCCCATCACAGGACAGTTAACATTGACGCTGTTTTTGAAGGACCTGTAAGGAATTGATAAAATTAAACTCACACCACACTCAGACATGTACAAAGAAAAACATAGCTTCTTCATTTTTCCCTGAGCAGTCTTTAGTTTGCTCTCCACAAAAGCCACCATTCTGGTGGACAGCCGAAAGGAAGGAAGAGCAGCCCCACATTTTGAGCATCCTCCAATAGAATCTTTCCAATCTAATAGCATAATGGTCCCTCTAGTTAGCTGTTCGGCATATTCTAGTGAAAAGGCTCAGTTTCTCTGCACGTCCTCCCTGCTCCTCAACAACACAGCCTGTGGGTATACGCTGCTTGCTGTGGGCCCTGGCGCAGGAAGCCCTGTCCAGTCCTCGCTGATGTTGTCTCAGGAGTGGGCAGCCAGTTTCCTAGTGACCCTGGAGGTGACCTTGAGGTGCTCCGTTGCACCTGCTATCAAGCCTGGGGCTGGTGGAAGTGGGGTCAGTGCCTGGTGGTCCTGCCCAGCTGATCTGCCGCCCTGGATGCCTGCTGGTGTTGCTCACGCTCCTGAGGGTCCACACACACCACGTCCAGCCACGTGACCTGTGCCGAACGGCTCCTTCTCATTGCGTCTCAGCCTGACTTTTCCTGATTCTGATATTTTAAAAATCATACCTGTTCCTTGTTGTTACTGTTACTGAGCAGTGTACGTAATTGGTTGGTGTTGCTACCATTCAGATTCCTCACTAACCAGCACTAGGGAATGCTTGGTCCAGTAGGTTAAGATGGATTTCATAGCCTTCATGACTCCATGCTCCAGGTGGCAAAGCTGAAGGGTCCCCGCAGGAGACGGAGCTGTGGGGAGGGTGTGAAATGAAATAGTTTGCGACTTGAAGTCACAGTAACATTTTTGTCATGCATGTGCTCGGTCAACATGTGGAGTGTATGGGTCTGTGATCTGTATCTATGTTCAAGGAGCTTTCCTACTTTAAAAATGGGGAACAATTGACTTTATCATTTTTTGCCTAAGCTTCCCTGGCAGTGACAACAATAAAAACAAGAATAACAATAATACTTAACACTTACATGGCACATGCTATATATAAAGCACTGTTCTGAGCATTATTACATATAACGACTCACTTAATACAACAGTTTGACGTTCCTGTTGTTCGGGTTTTTCAGATGAGGGAACTGAGGCAAAGGCAGGTTGCCTGACTTGCGAAAGGGACAGGCTGCTGTACTTACTTAGCAGCAACAATGTGAATTGAAGGCAGCAGGTGGAGTTGGAAACGACCTCTGTCAGTGGCACTCAGCTGTGACAGCTTTAAGAAATAAAGAGGTATAACATGAGACCTACTGCATCATGATTGGGATAGAGAATTGTGCATAGGTATCAGGATTTTTGGTAAAGTTCTAAAGGTGAGGCTCATACAGACCAAGGTTGAGAACTACCGTTTGATCAAGTTACTCTTAACAAAAAGAGCTCTGTGCAGTGACAGGAAATGTGAATGTTAATCAAATCTAAGTCTCAAAATACTCTGTAATGAAGCCAGATTAATATTATAATATAACAAGAATTTTATCAAGCACGATACCCATCACCACTTGGCTGACTTCTGAAAATTTCATAAATTTAGCTTCATAAGCATTTCTATCTGGAAGATATAATTTTCTAGGTAATTGAATTTTCTCCTCTTAATTATTAGGTGAGGAAAAGGGGCAGAGAGCAGAGGGTCTAAGGAAAAGACAACCACTTGTCACTAAAACTCTAATGAGTGACTTAACAGGCGTTTACTCATCATCAGGTATAAAGTACTTTGCTTGGCTCTGTAAAGAATATGACAGTATATAAATAATGTAAGGCTGTTTGTGAGGCCAGCATTATTATGACAAAGTTCAGGAAAAGAAGACAGACCAATATAACCCATTCTTATAAACACGGAAATCTTTCTCAACAAATATTAGGAAATGGAGTCCAGTAACATACAAAAATGATACTACGTAACGGAAAGGGGGAGCTTATCCCGGAATACAAGGATGGTTCGATACTAAAAAAATCAATGTGGTTCACCTTAATGACTGTCTTAAAAAAAGACTATATGATAAACTCCATAAATGCAGATAAAGCTTTTGATATACATTCTTGTATAACTAGGAATATGATGAAACTTCCTAAATCTGATAAAATCCATAGTTTATATCATCCTGAATAGTCAAAAGCTGGATGCTTTCCCATGAAGACTAGGAGTAAGACAAATACATCTCTTCTTATCCCTTCTCTTCAATACCAAACAGTGCAATCAGCAAGAAAAAGAAGTAAAAGGCATACAGATGAGAAGGAAAGACTAAAGCCATCTATCTTTGCAGATAACATGATTGGATACATAGAAAATCCCAAAGAGTCTACAAATAACTTACTACAACTAATGAATGGATTTAGCAAGGATACGGAATACAGAGCCAATATACAAAATTCAATTATATTTCTATGTATTACAATAAAAAGGACACTATGAATTACTTAGGTATAAATATAAGGAAATGTGTGCCAAAGCTGAATGCCAAACATTTCAAACGTCAAATGAAAAATCAAACAGGACGAGCAACTAGAGGATGCATTCATGTTCGTGGATCGGAAGACTCAGTATTGTTAAGGTGTCCATTTATCTCCCTGACTGACCTATCTTTTCGACGGCAGCTGCCTCCTGATCTGTTGACCTCGCCATCCCTGCATAGTCATACAACCTGCCTTTGGAAACATTGACCTCTGAACAGGGGTTGCCTAAAGCTCAGTCTTCAGACTTCTCTTTCTCTGCTCTCATTCTGGATGTGCCCTCACCCAGTCAGGTGTTTAGTATCAACTCCACAGTGATGACACCCAGCTTTATGTCCCTGTCTTCCCTTAGCACCCTCTGTACACTGGCACCGCCACCAGCCACGACCATGTCACCTCTGCTCCCTTTATTCTCTTCATCCTCCCTAACCTTTCCCTTCCCACCTGACATGTAGAAGCAACACGAGAAAGCCATTGGCGTCCTTCATTTTTGAAATGGTGCTGGAGTAACACCTTCTGATTGGGGAGGTCAACTTCCACTGTGCCATTCCTACTCCCAGACCCACGCTTTGTAGTTTTGTGTTTCCTCATCAGATTTTTATTTGGTGATCTTTAGAGAGGAGGAACTACTGTATGAGTAAGCAAACAGTTTTTTAGTATTTCTCAAAATTTTTATTTGTGATGGAATTTGGTGTAAGTTTTGTATTAGGATCTTAGGTGAAGAAAATTTCCATTTATCACTTTAAACTATTTGTATAAAAATGGCTTTGAAATCAGCTGACCTTTATCTTTGCTATTCATTACCCCTTCTCCCAAGTCCTCCAAAATTCCCATTGTTTACTCACAAGCCTTATTCCAGGTGTGGGAACAGATCGCTTATCTTGGTCAGAATACATCAATATTTAAGAGTAGATCAGGGAGTTTTAACAAAAATTGAACTTCTAGCCCTAACTGGTCTGGCCTTGGCTTTATTTCTAGCTTTATCTCGTGCCTCAGTTACAGGGCCATCTTTACCCATCAGAAACTCACCTTAGAGATCACTTCCCCCAGGACACCTCTGACAATCACAGATTAGGCTAAGGGACTCTCACTTGCGTTGGCAGTGTCTTAAAAATGAGTTTTGCTAACTCTACTGGCTGTTACGATTTTTTTCACATATTTGTGTGCCATGCATCTCTTGTTTGTTCTGGGATCATGTCTGAAAGATTCCTCTTTGGTTTATCTTAGTTCTGATATAGTCCATGCCCTAGAATTTCATTAACCCCGAGCAGAAGTGGTCTGAAGTCCATCCCATAGATTTTTCTGTGTTTCATGTACTCACAACTCTAAGCCTACTTTTGCCCCACCCTGCGTTCAACAAATATTTATTGAATGCCTCTCATGCCAGATTGTGTTCTAAGTGTTGGGACTGTAATAATGAACAAGACAGACAGAACTCTCTACTCCCACAGAACCTACAGTCTAGTAGGGGAGAACAGAATTTCATAAATAAACCGATTTATGTTGGTTAAAGGTGAAACATGTTATGAACAAAAATAAAGTAGGAAGTAAGGACTATGGATATGGGTCAGGAAAGGCTTCCTAGGTGCTGGAGGACTTGAAGGGAGTGAGTAGAGGAGCAGTGTGGGAGGATGGCCCTGGCAAAGCCCGGGACAGGGCGTTAAAGCACGTGTGACTAGAAGAGAGGAAAGAGACGGAGAGAGGAGAAGACTGCCAGGAGGCAAATCCCAAGGGCTCTGTCTGCTACTGTGAAGACTCTGACTTTCTCCCGAAGGAGATGGAGATTCCTTTGAGGATTTTGAGCAGAGGAAGGGCATGATCTAATTTGTGTATGAATACCTCCCCTCTGGCTCTGGGGTCCAGGTAAGAGATTTTGTGGCTGGACCGCAGTGGTAGCAATTGGGGTGGTGAGGAGGAGTCAGGTAGGCGATACACCTGCAGCCAGTAGGATTCCAGGGTGGATACAATGTGGGATTTGCGTGGGTAGGTGTGTTTATGGAGGGTGGGATTCAAGGATGACTTCCAGCTGAAAGGATGAGCTTGCTGTTAGTCAAGGTCGGGGAAGACTGCAGGGAGGGCAGGATTTCTGTTTGTTTGGTGGGGGCTGGGTAGGATGATAATATGTCCCGTTTGATAGTTAGAGGGACAAGGGTAGAAAACCACAGGCTTTGCCATGTCTGTGTTCTGACTGCTATACCCTTAGTTAGGTACTAACCTCTAGAACTTATAAAGATGTCTGCCCACAGCACCAGGACTTGGGTTCAGGCTCGGGCTGTTGTTAAGCAGAGGCCCTGAGAAGCAGCCATGAGAATGTTGAAAGGGGCGTGCCTGTCGGGCAGGAGCTCCCAGCTGGCACAAGCCCTCAGGGATGGGTCTTCCTCCCTGGGGTCACTCCTTTCCTCTGCTCTATCTTAATGTCAACTTGTCATTGCTGACTCCAGCCAAGGCTTCTTTGTTTCCCTTCTCTGACCTTGACCCCACACACTCGGAACTTCTCTAGTCCTCTCGTTCACGGAGCAGAGCCTCCTTTAGTGATAATGGGAAAATATGGAAGTATTACAGCTGATTCTTTTCTGTATTGTTTCTCATTATCTACTTTGACCTGATACATGAGAACTTCATCTTCCCTGGACTGCACTGATGAGTCTTTACATACATAAAATAATCAAAATGCATTTACATTTTATAAAAATACATTGGCTGAGAAAAGAGAGTCTGGTATTTGGGCATTTTGGCATTGAGCTGGGGAGGGACCACAGTGATGAGGAAGAAGAGCAAGTGGTTGAGGGTCAGTCTTCTCTCTTCCTTCCCCCCTTTCAAACTTCTACTGTTTGCTCATTCCCACCAGTTCCGTTCCCAAGATTCTCCTTTCCACCAGGTGAGAGGCAGGGGCCTGCAGGTGCAAGGGGCATGGGCCATGCTAGCAGGAAAGGAAGAGCATCTCTGAATTCTAGAACTCTCAGCAGGCAGTGCCATAATCCTTGCGGTGCTGAGTCTGGACAATGGCAGGACCAGATATAGGTGTTGGAAAGGTGAGCGGGGTGGCTACCAGAGAGTGAGCACAAGAGGCGAAGCCGGAGATGAAGGAGCTGGTCAGAAAGTGGTTTAAATAATCTGTGCAAGAGAAGGGGAAGGCGTCGACTGTCAGTGAGGCTGGACCGTGAGGGACTGCAGGAAAGCAGACTTGAGGCAGAGAGGGGCGGGGGTCTGGTGTCCGGCAATGGCGGGGAGTGGGGGAGGAAGGGGATGGCCACAGGGTGACCGTGAGGCTGAGACACAAGTAGGCAGGGAGAGCAGGAAGCAAGACAAGTTTAATGGAAGGTATGTTGAGTTTGAAGAGCCTGTTAAGATTCCCCACGTGGGTGAAGATATCCTGGAATTATCACCTAGAGCCACTTTGAGGGCAGATGAAAAAACAAGGTGAGCTCAGGGGAGGTTCGGGGGCTGGAGAGAGACTTGGGAGGTTGGGCATAAATCGTGGTGACTGAGGCCATAAAAATGGGACATGGGCTGCGGGGGGACAGGGAGATCATCGCCCTGTCTTTCCTCACTCAGTTCCTTTAGAAACAGCTCTGCCGACGCATGTTGTGTGCTGAAGAACGATGAGAGATGGTTTTGCCGCTGAACAGGGACTAAATTATTCGCCACTAAACCGGCAACTGCTCAGCCGTTACTCATCAAATAGCCATTATCAGTCACACACGCAAGGGCTTCCCTCGGAACTCTGAGTTTCTGTCAGCAGTTTGTTGGAAAGACATTCATGACAGAATCTGTCGCCGCGCAAAATACCTCATCCTGTTACCTAACCCTTCAGCGTCTGCCGGGGACGGTGGGACGGAAGGCAGTGTGGCCGGCCCACGCTCGCTGCAGACCCGGGTGGGGCAGCGAAGCCCCTGTCACAGCTGTACGGTGCATCTGGTGCTTGGCCTCTTGTCAGATCTGTTAGTCACCTCATCTTACTCATATAATAAGGCTTAGATTATAAACGGTTGCAAATCTCTTCTTACTATAACTTCATATATAGGGAAACTTTGTGAAGAGATCATTTTACTAAGAAAGCTCATTGTGTGAAATACTCATTATCAAGGTAACTAGTTTTTAGGGAAATACAGTAAATAATAATGCTCAGTTGGGACAGGGTATTAGCTAACATATCAAACACTTGGCCACACGAGTGTTGAAGCTGTTTGACAACATCCACACTGCTTCATACCTGTATCACGCAGTCTTGTACAGGGAGTAGTTTGTAACTCACTGCTCTGATTGAAAGGCTATGCTTTTTTTTCCTTTATAAAAGGTTTAATAACGTGTACAGAACAGAGAGGCAATATCAGAATTGATCAGACTAGCATTTCTTTTCTTTTCTTTTCTTTTCTTTTCTTTTCTTTCTTTCTTTCTTTTCTTTCTTTCTTTCTTTCTTTCTTTCTTTCTTTCTTTCTTTCTTTCTTTCTTTATTTTTAACAGGGACAGAGAGAGTCAGAGAGAGGGACAAATAGGGACAGACAGACAGGAATGGAGAGAGGTGAGAAGCATCAATCATTAGTTTTTTGTTGCCATTGCAACACCTTAGTTGTTCATTGATTGCTTTCTCACATGTGCCTTGACCGTGGGCCTTCAGCAGACCGAGCCACCCCTTCCTGGAGCCAGCGACCTTGGGTCCAAGCTGGTGAGCCTTCGCTCAAGCCAGATGGGCCCGCGCTCACGCTGGCGAGCTCGGGGTCTCGAATCTGGGTCCTCCGCATCCCAGTCCGACGCTCTATCCACTGCGCCACCGCCTGGTCAGGCTAGCTTTTCTTTTCTTAAAGTGCTTCCTCTGAGCCCCTGTGAGCCGGGAGAAGCCCTCCAGCCCACCAGGCTAGCATCCCAGCTGGCCCGCTGGTCACCAAGACTGAAATCGGTCGCTAGACTGCCCTTCCGATAATGCTACCCTGAGCCACAGTTACCACCAACCCCTCCATCTGCAGAAGGTGTTGAAAGTGGTTGCTGGTGGAAATGGACATGGAAGACAGTTGTATATATTCCATTGGCATTAGTTAACTTTTCTTTGACCGAACCAGAAAAAAAGAATGTAGTTTTAGAAGATTTGTTTTAAAAAGTAGATAATTTTATATGTTCACATACAGATTTGTGTGGTGAAAATTTTTTCATGAATTACATTATGGATGCAATTTTCTTAAACAAACAAACCGCTCTTACACTGTGTAATATAAACAAAGAAACTGCTCTTATACTGTGTTATATGTTATGTATGTCTCTGTAGTTATTTAACATAGGCATAATTTTTTTGGCTTAACTGGGCTGTGTCTCTTAAAAAAGAACAAAGGGCTTTTTCTGTTATTGTTTTCCACATAAATCCTATCATAGTATCGGGTCTATAATAGACCACTTCATAACACATCTGTTTTGGCTAAAATGCAAATGTAGTGGAAAATTCATGCTTTTTTTCAAAATCTGGATTTCATTTAAACTGGGGGGGGGGTTAGTACTTAGCCACCGTGTAAGTACTACACAGCTACTTATGCTATGTGCGTGCCCATATTTGTAAATCTAGTGTGTCAGAATTATTTCATGAAATCATTTGGAGAACAGTACTCCAGCTTCAGGATTTAATTGGTGTTTGGTAAGAGGTTCTTGCTAACTGATTCTGGAGGAGCTGTTGGGCTGAAACAGAGCTGTGTTCCCACGGAATTATTGACACCACGCTGTTTGTTTGGGTGCTTTCACACATGCATTAAACAATACATAATAAGTAAACAACAATGTGTTAAACAATGGGGAATACCGGGTATTCCCCATAACTTGGTAGATAATTTTTTGTGTGTGTGTGTGACAGAGCCAGACAGAGCCAGAGAGAGGGACAGATAGACAGGAAGAGAGAGAGATGAGAAGCATCAGTTCTTTATTGCAGCACCTTAGTTGTTCATTGATTGCTTTCTCATATGTGCCCTGACCGAGGGCTACAGCAGAGTGAGTGATCCCTTGCTCAAGCCAGCAACCTTGGGCTCAAGCTGGTGAGCCTTGTTCAAACCAGATGAACCCACGCTCAAGCTAATGACCTCTGGGTCTCGAACCTGGGTCCTCCACGTCCCAGTCCGACGCTCTATCTGCTGCGCCACCACCTGGTCAGGCAGTAGATAAATTTGAGCAACCAAAACTGAAGATTAATTTGTTCTTTGTTTTTTTTAAAGGTCTCATCAGAAAATTGAAGACTCGGAAGAAAGCAGTGATGAGATCCTTGCTCGTCTGACGTCTGCGGTAAGGCCATGCAAGTTCCCTTCCTGGTAGTGCAGAAATAATGAACCCAGGGTTTTGGAAGGGGGGCATTTGGGTAATGATGTAGAGACACTTGCCCTGTGGCTGCTCATCATTGTGGGAGTCGAGTCCCAGTCAGGGCAAAAGGAGACAATAGCATTGACTCACTATACTTGATGCAACCTCTCTTGCAAGATCATAGATATTCTTGGTGTAAAATTCCTGGAACCTTGGTGGAGGCATGATACCTGATTTTAAAAATGCAGTATAACTTAAACTAGAAAAGTTATAACCTGCTGTACAAAGAAGAAAAGACTGTGTTTCATTAGGGGAAAAAAAAGAATTACCACAGCCAAAAGGCCAGATGGTTGGTTTTTAATGTGCTAGATTGCAACATTCTCATTGTATTTTTTAAAGGCGTGAATGCACATTGCTAATTACCTCATTGGTTGAAGAAAAGTTTATGCCCACCTTCATAGAGAAGACTAGCTATGGTGGCTAATCCCAGAGCTTTAGTTTTGAAGAGCTCTAGCAATCCTTCACACAAAATATTTATCCAATGGCTTGGCTCTCTGGAACTTTGTCTAGGCTTACCAAAGGTTCTTTAATTCTCCTCTACCTGTATTATTAAAATGGTAATTGCTGAAAATCCTGCTGGATTGGGTTGTGCATGTGGATGAAACTGACCTTGTAGAGTTGTACACACCAGGTTGTCATCTGGGCACAGCTTGAAAGTGAAAAGCTGCATCTCCTACTCTTCTTAAACGTGGATTAGAAAAGTAATTTTTGACTACATACAGTGATCAGTGGTATAAAACTTCTTGTGAAATGGAATCTTGACAGCATGTTAAGAAAAACTTTCCGATGGCCTTTGCAGATTGTTTTATTTATCTTTTCTGTCAGAGTATAATTGACACACAATTATTATACTAGTTTAAACATAATGATTCAATATTTGTATATACTATGAAATGATCACCACAATAAGTTTAGTTAACATCTGTCACCATACATAGTTACAGATTTTTTTTTTGCAATGTGAACTTTTAAGATTTACTCTCTTAGCAACTCTCAGTTATGCAATGCGGTGTTATGAACTAAAGCTACCGTGCTGGACACTGCCTCCCCATGACTTACTTATTTTATAACTTGGAGTTTGTACCTTGACCTTTCACCCATTTTGCCCACCCTCACCCCCACTTCTGAATAATATTTCATTGTATATATACACACCACATGTTCTTTACCCATTTATCTGTCGATGAACACTTACATTGCTTACATATCTTGTAAATAATATTGCAGTGAACATGGGGGTACAGCTATTTTTTCTAGTTAGTGTTTTCCTTTTCTTTAGATAAATTACTTAGGTGTGGAATTTGGCAGGAAACCTCCATTGTTTTCCTTAGTGACTGTATCAATTTACATTTTCACCAACAGTAGACAAGATTTCCACTTTCTCCACATACTTTCCAGCACATGTTATTTCTTTCCTTCTTGATAATAGCCACTCTAACAAGATATATCATTATTTCAGTGTGTTTTTGACTTGCGCTTCCGTGATAATGAATGATGTTGAGCGTCTTTTCTAGTGGTTCTTAACCTGGGTTCTATCGAACCCTAGGGGTTCGATGAGTCGGTCTCGGGTTCGGAGAAGTCTCTGCCGCAGAGGCCAGAATAAAATAATACCATAATTTGTTGTGAGTTCATGCACTTTGTTGGTTTTGTTCTTTGAGCAAGGTGATGTTCATGCACGGCTCATTTTGTGCACCAGTAAAAAAACATATACCTATGTCTTGAATTTGGAAAAAAAATCATATTTTATTTATCACTAAAGAAGGGTTCGGTGAATGCACATATGAAACTGGTGGGTTTGGTACCTCAATAAAGGTTAAGAACCACTGGTCTTTTCATATACCTATTGGCCATCTATATGTCGTCTTTGGAGAAATGTTTATTTAAGTCCCCTGCCCGTTTTTAAATTGGATTGTTTGTTGTTTTGTGTGTGTGTGTGTGTGTTGCTATTGAGTTATATGAGTTCTTTATATATTTTGGATATTAACTCCTTTTCAAATACATAATAAGTTGCAGATATTTTCTCCCATTCTGTAGGTTGCCTTTTCATTTTCTTGGTGGTTTTCTTTGCTGATGAGTATTCAGTGTATGGTGGTTTTTGTGGAAACCAATGTAAAATAGTTCAAAGTGAAGCACAAAGAATTTTTTAAAAATCAATAGGACGAGATATAAAGGTAAAGAAGGAGTCAAATGACTACATTTCTGAACTTGCGTGAATAGAAAAGTGATGATATTCTTAGGAAGTTGAGTAAAATATGTGGAAGAAAAGATGATATATTTTTGGAAATGTTGTGTTTGAGAAGATAGAAACATAAAAATATTTGGGAAACACCTGGAGACATGAATCTGGAGCTCAGAGAGGTGAGGGCTAAAGTTATGGGAATCAGTTACAGAGAGGTTGTTAATTGACAAGCAGAGTGGGAGATCGAGTCTTGGGAAAGAGGGCAGTAGGGAGGTGAAAGATGGTGAGAGGAAGTGGAAATAACTAATGGTTTATACCATGAAAGTCAAATTCAAGAAAGCCTCTCTAAAGGAGGGATGGACACAGAGTGTTTGCTGTATATTTGGTTGAGGTACTCTTCCTAGAAAAATCTCCAAGCTAAAAAGACTGAATAAACTGAGGTAAGGTGCTCGAGTAGCAGAATTTAGGAATAAGTATAAAGGGCAAAGGAAAAATTTCATCTGTTCAATTGTCCCAGACGAGTGAAACTGTCATTAAACTGAGATTGAGGACCTTGACTCTTAATTCTTCCAATAGTGTGACCTTGGTCAAGTTGAGTGGTTAGACTAGACAGTATCTAAGTTCTAAAATTTTCTCAACCATTGTATAAGCATTTATTAAGAGACTGTGGTGCTTCAGTCTTCATAATATACTTGTTCCTGTTGACAGTGGTATAAAAACTTTGTTACCTATGTGTGAACACCATGCAGGAAGGAAAATATTTACATACCTCACTCAAGTAACAGTTCTCATCTACCGTGGCCCAAAATGCATTCAGCCCTCTTCTTCCTCTAATCTTGCTGGTTCTCGTATTTCTCTTCCACTCATTTAAAACTCCTCTGCGTTGCCATGTCTAATGTTTCACCTGAACCTTCGGTCATTTTCCTTAAGGATGTCTGTCACAGGACTCTGTTTATACCCTTTCTGGGTCTAGGAAGCATGCAAAATGGCCAAGATCCCTATAGTTTATATTTCTTGATGAATCTGCAGGTTGGGTTTGATTCATTGGAGAAGTTTCTTTTTCAACAGTACTATCCGAAGATAACAGGGACAGCTTTTTAAATGGGAAACCTTTTCATTGGTATGGTTTCAGCAAGCAAAAATAACATGGGATGTTGGTTTTGAGTAATCTCAAATATTTAGAGTTTTAGAGACTTACTTAAGGGACTGTGTGCCCAGTTAGCAAGGTCTAGAAATAATCTTAGATTAGTCAATATGGGGAGAGCCTTCACATTGAATCCCTGATGCGCACAAGCCAGTGACAATTTTTACCACATTGAGAAAAATGTTGTTTTGTTGTTGTTGTTGTTTAAACACTAAAATACTAGTCTCCACTCACACTTTGCCTGGCCATCTGCCTCTTTCTTCCTGGGGAATGGAGAAATGGAGTATACTTAATCTTCCTTTTCTTCGCCTATGACAGACCTGAGCGAGCTCAGAGAATAAAAGGAGGTTACTCCCTCCGGGAATGACTAACTGTCTGTCTGGCTGCCACAGGATCGTGAACATCTTGTTACCTTATATTTCTTATCTGTAGGGAACATAAAATTCCTACTTGGAATTCTTAGCCTGGCTCCAGCTCTTCCAGCAGCTGAAGAATAACTCTGATTTGGAGAAGGGCCAGGTAGATTGAGTTTTTAGAGAAAGTGTCAAATGAGACCCTAGAAGACAGATCTGATTTCAAGGAGCATTTAAAAAGCACCAGAGAAATTGTAGCACATTTCTGGTTTAGTGTTCTTTGTTCTTATTTTTATAAGAAGTCATAGGGCTCGTTAGTACCTTCCCTAATCAGCTGGAGTGTCCCCAGGTCTTGGGATGTAGATTGTAGGCCCCAAAGACCACTGGAGAGCTCTTCCCTTGGGTAGGATCTCACAACAGCACTTTACAAACCTATGACTGTTGGTACCCAAACAGGCAGCTCAGTGGTGTATTTCTATCCTTTGTCAATAAGAAAGTGCATATGTGTTCTATGTCTATGGCTCATCAAAATGATTTTCTTCATCCTGGAAATAGACACCCCCCGCCCCAAAATTCCAAAAGATGTAGCTGTCCACGCACAGCTTTTTAAAAATTAATTACTAAGTTATTGTCTCTACTTCCAAAAAATCTTCTACACTTACCCAGATTATGTGGTAATCTAATTTAACTCTAGCCTTGAGAATTTAGTTTTGGTGACCATGCCATTTTATCCACCAAAACGATCCCAATTCCCAATGCTAGAATGATCCCATTGGGGGGACATTTATTTTAAAGCATCTGTTCAGAAAGCTGTGAGTGTGTAGAACCCATTCAAGAATAAAACATGTCTTTCAATGAATCCTTTGTGAATAAGGAAAGAGGAGCGTGTATATGTTTGCCATTTGCGTATCTATTCTCAAAATGAAGGATATTATTTTGAAATGCAATACCCATAGAAAACATAGACATTTTTAATGGACAAGGAATAGAAATATAACATTCAGCTCTCAATTTGTGTATTGACAGTCATGAGTTTGTGAAGCGTTCTGTGAAATCCTATCTGAGGAAAGTGAAAGGAGCTTTCAAAGGATGATCCGTGATCATTCCGTATTGGGCTGCTTCTTTATGCATTTGTTTAAAACTTCTTATAGGCCTGACCTGTGCTGGCACAGTGGATAAAAACGTCAACCTGGAACATGGAGGTCGCTGGTTCAAAGCCCTGGGCTTGACTGGTCAAGGCACATGTGGGAGTTGATGCTTCCTGCTCCTCCCCTTCCCCCCCTCCTGTCTCTCTACTCTCTAAAATGAATAAATGAAATCTTAAAAAAAACTTATAGCTGCTTCAGTGAAATGTAATTTGGCATTCTTAAGTCAATGTTATAGCTTTCTATAGTATGTTCATATTGCAGAAGGACCAGGGGCTATATAAAAAGTAAAAATTACTTGAATTTTTTGGTGGTGGAAAAATAAAGCAGACTTTAAATTAGTTTCTGTTATTTTATTTTGTTGTAAAAATTAGAATATAATGAAATTTCATGTGGCTACTGGTTAGAATTAGTATGAAATCTATTTTTATAAATTTAAAGTGCCAAAATGGTGGTACACCTAGCGTGGAGTTGTCATTACTGTGGAGTATGGCTTGCAGCTTTTACTTTTTTAAATTTAATGTGACACTTGGGTTGTTTAACTTGAACTTACAGGCTTTTAAAAATCCCCAGAATAGAAAAAATACCCAGAATGAAACTACTCAGAAATAACTTATCTGGTGTTTATTACTTTTTAGGTTATTTTTCTTGAATGTGTATTTTTTAATTTAAAAAAAAACAAAGGTCCTTTTATTTTGTGGTCTGTACTTTTCACTCAGTAAATCTTCAGTGCTAATAGTATCTCCTAAGACAGTTATAGTGGTTCATAGTATCCCATTCTATGATTTAGCACTTCCCCTATTTTTGAGTAGTGTGCTTATTTTCTATCTTTTGCTATTTTCACCAACACAGAGACGACCTTCTGTGTGGGAGAATTAGGGGAGACTCTTGCTTGCAGATGTTAGCTTATTTGCCTGGTGTTTTCAGACCAACTGAGAAGTGGGGAGAAGGCTCAGAATAACTAATGCTGGCGGAGTTTCTGCCTTATGCAGGTATTCTGCTAAAGTTTTCCGTGCACTCACACAGCAGAGTGCTTCAGCACCATACCAGTGGGGTGAAGCCTTTTAGACAGGAGGTATTAATTAAGAGTCCCCATTTATTAAAAATAACATTGAGGGTTAATAAAGCAAGTTTTCACATTATCTTCACTCAAAACACTTTATAGTTACTGAATAGGGCTCAACAAATGGGATTTAAGATTTGATTATAGAATTTTTTTATTTGGAGAATTTTATGAAATCAGACCTGTCCTGTTATAGTAAATAATGCTTCAATTTTTAACCTGTTGAGAATCATTAAATAGTGGAAAATGTGGCTTCATGGTTTAGCAATTTAGAATTTATTCAGACTGGTTCTGAGGTCTTCTGGTTTCATTATGTGCGCTTAGAAGTGTGTGAACTTTGGTAAAGACTTTATAAGAGGTAAGTGATTTTCCAGAACTAGACTCTACCAACAAGTTATTACAAGACCCTAAAAAAATGTTGAGGGATAGCTTTTCAGAAAAGCCCTGAGGATTCTATGGTAGGTAGATGGGTCCCCCACAGATGGATACCTGATTAGCATCTGCAAATATTACATTGGATGGTAAAAGATACATTGCAGATATAATTAAGGCTGCAGACCTGGATTGTCTGCATGGACCCAGGCAAATCCCATGAGCCTCTAAAAGCTAAGAACTTGTTCTGGCAAGAGGTAAAGAAAAGAAGGTTCGCCTTGGCAGAGGAGAAGGTTACAAATACTTTCCAAGCATTGATTAAGCATAGCATTGCTGGCTCTGAGGAGGAAGAACCCACATGTAGTGATCAGACAGAGGCCTCTTGGAGTTAAAGGCCGATTCCAGGTGACCTCCAGGAAACAGGCATCCCCATCCTACAGACAGATGCAAGAATTGGATTTCTCCCCAACCCGAGTGGACTTGGAAGCATATTCTACACCCCCACCCTCGAGTTCCAGCAAGGCTCAGAGCCCTGCCCACACCTTGATTTTGGCCTCATGAGTCTCTAAACAGATGGTCCTCTTGAGCCACAGCATGGCCTCCAGAAATGTGAAGTGATAAATGGATGTCTTTTTAAGCTGCTAAATGGATGGTAATTTGTTATGGCAGAACTACAAAATTAATACACATTTCTTACTGAATACATACCCACCATCCCTTGATTCATAAAATAGCAGTTGTCTCTCGAATGTCAAAAGCTGCCGTGCCACAGCCAGTTGATTGAAACCTTTGAAGTTTCAAAGTGAATTTCTAAAACTAAAATCGGTCCTTCATACATTTATTTCCAGAATTCTGTGGAAAGCTACAAGCTTATTTGTAAAGTAAACTCTGAAAATGCAGGCGCTTTAAGCACTGTTCACAACTTTACAATGAAACATATCAGCTTCTTTTATACCAGTTGCATGGGGGAATTTGCTAGGTAGGTATCATATAATAGGCAGTGGTCAAACTAGTTGTCAAGGAGTTTATTTATAAGTTAGGTGGGAAAAAGGGGCTTAAACATATGAAATATTAAAGCAATTAATGGCTGGACTGTCTACTCATTTTATTGTTAAACTCAACTATGTTATAGTGATGTGATGGTGATGATGATGATGATGATAGCTAGCACTCAAAAAGCACTTACTCTGCCAGCCACCATTTCAGATACTTAAGGCATCAGCTCATTTAATTCTCATAACAATCCTATGGGTTGTGACTCCAGCCCACCAACTGGAATTCTAGAACTTCTTTCAATGTTGGCATGAAATACATGGAGATTTCCTTCACCTGTTTTAGGTTTTTGGAGCTTGAGTTCTGGAACTTGGTCTCCCAGGAATCCTTCCCATGTTAGTGGTTTTTATGGACTTTCTAGTTGGGAAAGGTCTCATTTGATCTGGATTCATCCCAATAAAGTGTTTCCTTTTTTTAAATTGAATTTCTTGGGGTGACAGTGGTTCCAATACAGTGTTTCTAACACAGTGGTTCTTAACCTTTTTTGAGGTACCGAACCCACCAGTTTCATATGTGCATTCACCGAACCCTTCTTTAGTGATAAATAAAATATGATTTCTTTTCCCAAATTCAAGACATAGGCATACGTTTTTTTACTGGTGCACAAAATGAGCCATGCATGAACATCACCTTGCTGAAAGAACAAAACCAACAAAGTGCATGAACTCACAACAAATTACGGTATTACTTTATTCTGGCCTCCGCGGCAGAGGCTTCTCCGAACCCCTGAGACCGACTCATCGAACCCCTAGGGTTCGATAGAACCCAGGTTAAGAACCGTTGTTCTAATGTAACATCACTTCAAGTTTCTACAGGAGGTCCCTAAAATACCTGAGGCCTGATAAATGTTGGGGTTATAATATTGCTATAGTTGAGAAGCTTACCTCCAAAAAGCACAATGATTGAGAAAGGGCATTTTATTATGCAAAGAGTGGCATGTGATATGGAATGAAAGGTAGAGTAAAACATGAGTTTGCAAGTTATACTGTGTCTTAAAAGATCCTTTGTTAAATAAACTGTCATGTAAATTCACGGAAGAATCATTTAAATGTGATATAGATTGACAATACTCTGGGTTTATCAAAAAATGGAAAAAACCTTAAGACAAAAATGAAAGGGTGTAAATATAATGTTTTATTTCATTATTATAGCAAAAATCAGAGTGTCCAAAATATACTTGTTTCTTGAAAATACATTTCAGACATATGATTTTTTTATTTGTCAAGAAATGTAGCATTGAAAAGCAGTTAGGCCACTGGGGAAATCACAGATCAGGAGGAGGAAGAGTGGCTTTGGAGACCGAAGGAGCAGATGTACTTACTTTTGTGAAAAGATGTCGGTGTCGTTAGCTTGCTCTTTGCAGGATTTTTTTCAACCAGTACAGCTGTAGCTTATCCTGTTCTTGGTGCCATGAAATTTTTAAGACTTCCCCAATCAAAAATGGCCTCCAACAGTTATTTTTTATCTACTTGTTAATATTTGCCCACCTCTAGCTCTGTTGGATAGATTAAATGGCTATAACCTCCCAGCTGTTCAATTGCAGGCTGACAGATATCACCACCCCCTGGAGGCTCATGCTTGTTGCTTGTTCTCTTTTGATAGTGGATGATTGGAAAACACACACAAACATCTGTGACCTGAATATCATTCTTCTAGTAATATCCCTATAAACATTGTTATCCATCCCAAGTAATCCAATTTTCATTGTTAATTCATACCATGCTTGTGATCATCTGAAAATTATCAGATCTTTTTAATGTGAACCTCTGTCCAAGTAGATGCACGTACACATAGCAGACTTAAGTAAGAGCCTTAAAAACCTGAATGTAGGACTTTATTCCCATTCATTCTGCCACTCTCTGGCCACTTCTACATATATATTAGTCTTTGAATAGTCAGCTATTGTCTAAGTTATAATAAAATTAATAGGCATATTGGTATGTATTCACCAAAAAGTTTATATAAGATATTTTTAGATATCCCTAAAATGTTCTAGTCTTTTCTTGTTCTTCTTCTTCTTTTCCAAATGACAGGAGGAGAGACAGACAGACTCCTGCATGCACCCTGACGGGGAACAACCCAGCGACCGACCCCTGTCTGGGGCCGATGCTCTGCCCATCAGGGGCCATGTTGACAACTGAGCTATTTTTAGGAACTAAGTTATTTTTAGCACCTGAGGCAGATGCTTGACAGAGCCATCCTCATAGTCCAGGGCAATACACTCTAACCAATTGAGCCAGACTGCAGGAGGGTGGGGAGAGAGAGAGAGAGGGTGGGGAGGGAGAGAGGGTGAGAGGGAGAGAGAGAGGGTAAGAGGGAGAGAGAGAGAGAGGGAGGGAGGAAGCAGAGGGGGAAAGGTAGAGAAGGAGATGGTCACTTCTCCTGTGTGCCCTGACTGGAAATCGAACCCCAGACATCCACATGCTGGGCCAACTCCTTACCACTGAGTTAACCAGCCAGGGCTAAAATATTCCTAGTCTTGAAATAGATGAATAAGCATATGCATAGTTTATCATCCCAACAAGCTAAACAAATATGTCTTTGTTGTGGTGACAGCAATTACTGGGAAAACAACTACTTGTTAAATAAACTATTCGGGGGAGCACAGTGGTGATGAGCCAGGTATTTATATATCTTTATTAATCTTTCAATTACTGGTTGACATTAGAGATAATCACAAGATTATCCATATGTCAGCTTTGTGGCAATATTAGCTCTTTAACACAAAGTAATGAACTTGGAGATAGACAAACAGGCTTCTGAGGAACAAAGAAAACTTAACTTAGTCCGTGGACAAAGTCTAGCCACCGTCACTGCTCAGTTTGTGTCTTATCTAAAAGTATGTTGATTGCTTTAAGAGACCTATTTATTTGTTCATTTTTTTCCCCTAGAGTGTTTAAAGTCCTTACTAGCTTAAAATTTTATAGAGGTTTAAAACAGTATATTGGAGAATAAAACAGGAAAGAATAATCAACAGATTATGATACTTCTTACATTTAAGAAATGAGAAAATGGGTTCTGTGTTTTAAACACATTTATACCATAGTATCAATATGTAAATGTTTCTAAAATTAATAGATTTATTAAAAACGCTTAGGAAATTTGTGAACTGGTGATTCTATTGAGAATTTGCTTGTAAGGACAACCCTCTGGTTAACTAAGACATTTGCCACCATTGGTCTGTTCTCCCAAATGACCTTCATTCTGTCCAGCTTCTCACTTGGTTTTCAAGGTCTTCTTGCTCCATGAGGCCTTTTCGTGTCTTCCTAGTTGACCTTTTCCATGGAGATGCCCGCTGGTACTCAGAGTTTGCACTTGACTTTTTATGTTGCCTCTTGAATCTTGGCATTGATGCAAAACAGTTTACTAGGCATTCAGATTTTGAGGCTGAAAGTACCATTAAAGTGGGAAAAAAGACAGAATGCTAGAAATAAGATTGGCTCTTGTGCCTGTTAAATTTCAGGGCTATTTTGTGAACTGGCCTGCTGGTTATTGAAGATAGAAAACCAAAACAATTCAACATGCTTCTGATGGGTAACAAAGGGAGAGGGAAAATTTTGAAATACGTCTTATCAGTCACTTAATTATCCTCTATTTAGATATTTATAAGGCAAATATACTCTAAGCAACAGATGTATTTTGAATTCTAGAGGGTTTTTTTTTTTACTATTGAATAAACTGCATTTAAAGTATTTAAGTTTAACCCTTTGAGCAGTACGAACGTTCATGTACGTCCTCGTGCCTCCTGACCATCCAGAGTACAATCGATTTATTTTAAAAGTATGGAAGGCAACATTACAAAAAGGCAAATGTATGCTCTTGTTTCCATAAATTGATTATCAAACCATCATGATGTTAAGTTAATAAAACTGTAACTGAAACTAATTGTATATTTTGGAGAAAAAAAAAAACAACTCACTCCTAGGGGTCAGGGAGCATGAAAACAACACCCTACTCAAAGGGTTAAGCTTCGTAAGCACCCTTGCGATGTTCCTTGTACTTGAGTATGTAGTTCATGTCTGTCAAACTGCCGATAGTAACTGAAACTTACCATTGCATTGGATTATAGCATCATTTAATGCCTAAAAGATAGTGAAGGCCATATTCCTTTCAAAATGAATTAAATTAGAGAAGAACAAAATGAAAAGCAAAGATCGATTGTCAGTTGAAATGATGGTAACATTAAAAGGCTGAGTCTTGGGAAGACTAAGATATCTTACTGAGCAGAGGACTGATTCTCCACTCTGGATACAACCTAGAATCTCTTAGAGCCTGACCAGGCAGTGGCGCAGTGGATAGAGCATCGGACTGGGATACGGAAGACCCAGGTTCGAGACCCTGAGGTCGCCAGCTTGAGCGTGAGCCCATCTGGCTTGAGCAAAGCTCACCAGCTTGGATCCAAGGTCGCTGACTCGAGCAAGGGGTGGCTCGGTCTGTTGAAGGCCCATGGTCAAGGCACATATGAGAAAGCAATCAATGAACAACTAAGATGTCACAACGGCAATGAAAACCTAATGATGCTTCTCACCTCTCTCCGTTCCTGTCTGTCTGTCCCTATTTATCCCTCTCTCTGACTTTCTCTCTGTCCCTGCAAATAAATAAATAAAAATTAAAAGTTAGAATCTCTTAGGAACCCTTGAGACAGTAGCAGCAGCGGCAGCAAATACTGATGCCTGGACCTCTCCCCCAGAGTCTGATTTAGTTGGGGCCCAAGGGTCAGTAGTTTCTTAAAGCTCCCCAAGTGACTCTAATGTGCAGTCAGGTTTGAGAACTACTGAAATAAATAGATGAAAATCCAAACTATTTAAAGACAGCACTTGTTAGTAGACTTAAGCAGTGACTACCTAGCTATTTGACAAGAGGAAACATGAGAAAAAGAGCAGGGAGAGTAACTTTTAGTGTAGAATTAGTAGAGGTTTACAATCCATTATTCAGTTCTGAGATATAAAAGCTCTGAAAAACAGAAGCTTTTCATAGCTTGATGGGAAAAAAATCTAACCTACTAAACATATTTAGTGGAAAATCCTGAGGCTTTTTCTGTCTTCCTTTTCCCATTCAGTATGAATAATCATACACTTTATTGCATAAATAATAATGTGTCTGATTTCTGATTACAAGTTGCTGCCCCAGACTGCACTGAGGGTGTGATGTAAGTAGGGAACCCAGTCTGAAATGTATATAAAATTTTGTATTTTGAAATCTATTTAGCCCCAGGGGTTTCAGATCATTGCAGGGAAGGGCTGTGATAGGCAAGACCAAGGTAATGAAGTACTTGTTCTGTCTTCTAATGACCTAGGCAGTGTTTTAACCCCTGCATTCAATACAAACAGTGGCCATTATCAGATGTGGTTCTTTGGCTCTACATGTGCACATTTCTCCACCAGATCTGAGAAAAAGAGGGTTCCATTTCAGGCATGGTGAGAGAAGCTAAGGTTAACCAACAGCACACCTGTAGGTAAAGCAGAAAAATAACCATTGTCCTATTAAAGACTCTTCAGCATAATAAACAACCCCCAAAAGTAATGTTTTAGTATATGTGCTGCAGAAGCAAGCACCAAAAGTAACGTTTTAAAACAAAACAACCCACATCTATCATCTCAAACAGTTTCTGAATGTCAGGGATTCAGGGGCATCTTATAGCTGGATAGTTTTTGCTCAAGGTATCTCAGTAAGTTGTCAAAATGTGTGCGGCGGGCTGGGGGTCAGCCCTCTGAAGGCTCACCTGGTGCTGGAGGATGACATTTAGTTTTCAATTCCAGCAGGTTCCTTATTAATACTTAAAGAAAATTCTCATTTCTGCTTCTTCATTCGCTCAAAGTTTTTGTTTTCAGTATAAACCTAGCAGTTCTGTGCAAAGGAGGCCTTGTGTGCTAGTGTGTTTGGAAGATTCCTGTTGGGGGTAGACCAGTGGGAGGTGCCTTTTCTTGTCTTTTGATTATTATTGTTTTCCTTGGGCAGCTCTTGAGGGGTGGCCCATGCATCTACCTCCTAGGGGTCAGTGAATGGGTGTGGATGCCCAATGAGACCACAGAAAGATAAACAGGGCCCCCCCTCAGTGGGTCTCCCATCCAGGAGACGGGCGTTAGTTGTACGATTGAAAATGATTAAATGCTAAAAGAAAAAAGGTGCTGTGAAGAAGCTATAGGAGCTTATAATGGGATCTTAGCGAATTTGTGTTTTTGCTAGATTAGTACTTTGCGGTCTGTGTTTTGCTGAAAAAATAATTTACCTTTGGAGTTTTGCCAAAAACCTTTTCCATTCTGGAGCATTGGAAGCTAGTCTACACCCTGCCCTGCATAGAACATTCTGACATCCTCCCAGACTGCATGCATTCAGGGCACTCATTTAGTGTCCTATAGTAAGCTCACTTACTTTATGTTAAAAAGTAATAAAAATAAAATAAATTAAAAAGCTTAGGTTCCTTCTAAGCTGGCCTGTTCAGTTCTTTCTGCCATCTCTCATCCCCTATGTTGGCTTCTTGCTCATCCCATTCCTCCCTGTCTTTCCCCACCAAACCTTTGAAAAGGTGTAGTGTTACTCAGTGGTCGGAATATAATACTTTCCTTCTCTGAGCTATTTGTATTTTGAGCCTTATTTCTAATTAGAGAAAGAAAGCCAACGAGCTCATGAAGAGCATTTCAGGTTTGGAAAACAAAGAGAGGGCCGAGAGAAGACTTGCTTTGAAACAGCAAATCTTGTTTAAGCTTGAACTTCCCTGTTCTCCCTTTAAAATGTCATTATCGGGACCCTTCCAAACTCACCAACACCAATACCTCTCCAAACACCTGAAGACACACGCACTTCTAAGCTTAAAAGATTGCGTCCTCTAGGAATGAGCTTGTTCATTATGGAATATTTCATTGCTACCAAACACAGATTTCTCAAAGGTTATCTTTGTTACTTTTTTTTCCCCCCATATTATCTTTGAAAGTGACTGTGGTTAACCTTTTTTGGTCTCCTTTGTCTTCCTTTTTGGGAAGGCTTTTAGGAAAGGATTTAAGCTTGCAAAGTGTGTGGGGTGGAGAGACAGAGTGAGCAAGCAGAAATCTGGACTAATCAGTGGGCGGTTACGGCACATAGGAATTTTAAGTTTGTCTTGTCTGTTCCCGTTTCTCCTGCCCTGTGAGTCTGTAGTACGTGCTTTTATGTGGCATATTTTCCTGTTTGCTGTGAACCTCTCAGAATTCTAATGAACGTGTATTGTGTTTGAGTGAGGTCCAATTAAACCAGGGTCACCTATCTTAATTGTTCTAGAATTTCTGTATAAACTAAACTTTGTGAGGTATACAATAGTGAATGTCTTTGCCAACATATGTGCCTGTTTGAATAATTTATTCACATTATTTCTGAATGTTTTATAATACTTCTTTTGAGGTTCTTCCCACCAGTATGGCAAAAATACTAGTGTTTTACAATATATATGCATTCTATCAACTAACTTCTTTTTAAAGTAAGTCAATATTATTCTTTCAGATTTTTGGCCTAAAACTCCTACACAGAGGTTTTTCCACATTATTAAAATCAAACAAAAACCTCAAAAATGGCAGCAACCTTAGCTCTAATTGCAGTAGCTCTTAATTTGGTGTGCAGATATAAAAACGAAGTACCTCTTTAATAGCTACATTTTTCTAATTCTGATTTTTTTCCCTCTGATGTTTTATTAGGTGCAGAGAGAGCTAGCAGCTGTTATTGCTTTGAAAGCAAAGAAGTCTGGTGAGTATCCTTTCCTGGGGGCTATGGAAGGTTTCAGTTCTTAGGGAATATTTTATATACTGTGTGGTAGTGAGCAGGTGAGTACATCTCAGGAAGCTTCGCTGCAGAATGCAGGCAAGTATCATTGTGTTTGTTTTTTTAAAATCATTTATCTACCATCAAAATAGCGCAGGATGTTACATACAGTTCTTCATGTTTTTATTGCCTTGCTTTTATTTTACATTTCGAGGAAAAATGAAATAAAAAATTTCCAGTTCATTGCAACCATGAAAAAGTCTAAGTATACAACAAAAGACAGCAAACACATTACATTGCCTGTTATAATGAGAGAGAATAAATAACATAAAGCTTGTCTTCTTAAAAAAAAAAAATATATATATAGATAGATAGATAGATAGATATAGATATAGATATAGATATAGATATATAGATAGATAGATTTTTATCTCTAAGTAATTTCTCCTAAAAATAATGTAATTGTGTAATGACATTTAAAAGCCAGCGTTTTCCAGACGAGCAGTGGCGTGGATCTGAGTTCTCATACCTGTAGGAAACGGCCAGTGGGAGGGCTGTGTGGAAGGGGAGCTTTCACGTACACTTTGAAAGTGCGGCTGAAAGACAGTATGAAATGGAGACTCAGTGAGGCAGAAAAACACTTGCTTGGGGAGGAGGAGCCTCGGAGGAGTACCCTCCGCGTCCGGAGGGAGGGGCCCGTGCTGAGGGGGGGGGCGATGACAAGCACATGAGAGATGTGTCTTGGACAATGTAAACCAGAATGTGCTTCTTCAGGCAGAAAGACCAAGACAAGACAAAATAAGAGAGGAGACAAAATTTGAAGAAGTAAATAGAATCGAAATGTTCTGAGAATGCAAGCCACACATTTTTGCATCTTTCTGTTTTCCAGTTAGAAACTCCGAGAATTTGCTTTTCTCTGTTACTTACTGAATTGCACACACTGTAGGGTGAATTAGCTGGTCCTATTCAGATACATCTTTGCTGATTTGGCAGCAGTAAAGGGCAGAGTCTGGATGCTGTGAAGGTGAGAAGGAGGGTGCAGAGAACAGCAGTCCTGACCCAGAGGTTGCGAGCAGAGAGGCCGGGGTGACTAGAGCTCCAGGACAACAGCGCGAGATTGCGGATATCTGCGTGGGTGGAGGCCACTCTGGAGAAATGACATCGGTATAAGGTTGTAGGAGGGAGGGCTGGGAAGTGCACTGTGCTAGAGCTGATCTTGGTTCCTGTTATGATATGGAGATAACCTTACAGTCTAAGTTAGGTTGGCAGTGCCTTGGAGAATTAAAAAATTTTTTTAATTTTAGAAAATGTTGGAAAAATAGTCAAAAACTCATAGTGTGTCATTGCTGGAG
Organism: Rhynchonycteris naso; assembly: GCA_037038555.1. NCBI lineage: Eukaryota > Metazoa > Chordata > Mammalia > Chiroptera > Emballonuridae > Rhynchonycteris > Rhynchonycteris naso. The sequence goes on along the minus strand of CM073002.1, from coordinate 134,726,745 downwards.
GAAAACTGAGCAGGCGAATACAGACAGGGAGGCTGGAGGTAGGGTTGCTGGTTTGCACAGTGTAGGGTAGGAAGGCCTCCCACTGGGGACTTCGGAACAAGGACCTGCGGTCAGGGACACAGGGAGCCCTGTGGATATGCGGACAAGAGCATTTGGACAGAGGTGGTGCCAAGTATGTCTGAGGCTCAGCACGGAGGTGAGAGTGGCTGGGGCCAGGTGAACAAGGAGAAATGAGGCGGGGTTTGATTGTCAGGCTGAGAAGTTTGGGCTTTCTGGAGGTGAAGGGAAATGAAGAGGAAGAGGCCCACCGGTGTTAGAGGGTGCCATGTCCAAGAACAATGTGAAGTCAGCTTGGTTATGCCGTGACATGGCAGTGTGAAGTTAGCATGTCTATTTCTGTCACTTCTTTGGTCTGTGGAGCTTGGCACACGAACACAGCTTTGGCAACTTCTTAGGGACAGAGTGAAATGTTACTCACACGCTCATGGTGGAGACATAAATTCGTGGTTCTTAGGACAGCAATTTTTGGGGGTATTCTAGTATTCCTGGCTCAGTTATTTAGTTACTCCATAACTGGAGTTCCGGCTCTTGGGCATAATCAAAGAGGTATGTAAATATTCAGGTAGAAGGAATCTATTGTACTGTTGTTTATTTGTTTGTTTGTTTTTAACAATAAGAAATTTGAAACAATTCTTAAGTCCCCATAGTACAGAAATGGTAAAATGGAGAGATCAATATAATGGAATGTTGAACAGCTTTTAATTTTTTTTTAATATATATATATTTTTTACAGGGACAGAGAGAGAGTCAGAGAGAGGGATAGATAGGGACAGATAGACAGGAACGGATTGAGGTGAGAAGCATCAATCATTAGTTTTTCATTGCCGTTGCAACACCTTAGTTGTTTATTGATTGCTTTCTCACATGTGCCTTGACCGCAGGCCTTCAGCAGACTGAGCACCCCCTTGCTGGAGCCAGCGACCTTGGGTCCAAGCTGGTGAGCTTTTTGCTCAAGCCAGATGGGCCCACGCTCAAGCTGGCGACCTCGGGGTCTCGAACCTGGATCTTCCCGATCCCAGTCCAACGCTCTATCCACTGCGCCACCAGCTGGTCAGGCAAACAGCTTTTAAAGCTATATTTTGAAGAATCAATGTAGTAAAATGTTCAGTGGAAAAAAATCATATAATAAGCATGTATTCTCTTTTTTATAATAAAATTAGCTTTAATTATATTTTTCTTACAATTATAGTAGGAGCATGCTCATTGAAAACATTTTGGTAACGCAAGAACATGAAGAAATTGAAAAATGACCCATCATATCACACAGAGATACCCACTGTTACTCTTTTTAAAAAATATTTATTTTTATTTTTTATTGAGTTTATTGGGGTGACATTGGTTAATGAAATATATAGGTTTCAGCTGCTCAGTTCTATAATACATCATCTGTACACAGGGCTGTGTGTTCACCACCCTGTCAAGTCTCCTTCCATCACCATTTATCCCCCTTTACCATGTTCTACCTCCTGCCACCCCATTCTTTTTTTTCTTCTTTTCAAAGTGAAAGGAGGGGAGATAGACTCCCATATGCGCTTCAACTCAAATCCACCCAGCAACCCCATCTGGAGCCAATGCTCTGCCCATCTGGGTCCATGCTTGCAACTGAGCTATTTTTAGCGCCTGAAGTGGAGGCTCCATGGAGCCATCCTCAGTACTCAGGGCTGATGCACTTGAACCAGTTGAGCCACTGGAGAGGAAGAGTGTGAGGGAAGGGGGAAGAGGAGGAGTGGAGAAGCAGATGGTCGTGTCTACTGTGTACCCTGATCGAGAATTGAATCTGGGACATCCACATGCTGGGCCAATGCTCTACCACTGAGCTAACCAGCCAGGGCCTCCTCTATTCCCCTTAACGTCTGGTCATCACCATACTGTTCTCTGTGTCAATGAGTTTTTTTCCACTATTACTCTTTTCTTGTCTATGTTCCCAGACATTTCTTTATATAAATGTATGTAGACATTGTATTATTATATATCAATGTGCAGATTTTGTAGAAGTGCACTCATGTGTGCTCTCATGTTTTGAGATACTTGTGTATTCATATGCAGTTGTAAGAAATTATGCTCATGCTCCCTTTGCCCAGTTTTCCCTAAATAGTAACATCTTGCAAAACTAGAGTTCAGTATCACAACCAGAACCAGCACTGATTCAGACTATCATTACCCCAAAGGTCTGTCATGTTGCTCTTCTATAACTGCAGCGAGGTTCCTCTTACCCCGCTCCCTCGGTCACCCCTGCAATCCCTCCTCTGTTCTCTATTCCTATAATGTCGTCATTTCAAAAAGATTACATAAATGGAATCTTTGGGGAGTGGCTATTTTCACTTGCCATCATTCTCTCAAGATTCATTCCAATAGCTTGCTTTAAAATGATCTTGAATTTTCTGCGTGGGAAAATACAACAGGCATCAGTAGTGACTATTTTGTCTCTGTGTCACCAATCCAAATAACTCTTCCCCCCCTCATATTATTTTCTTAGCCATGGTCCTGCAATACAAGGTTGACTAATATTGTTGATAGCTGGCATTCTTATTTAGTCCCTGACTTTAACTAAATATAATATTTTAAGAGAAGAAGAGTAATATGAGCAAACAAGATTGTTTTAGAGAAGAACAGAGACATTTCTTTTTCATACCCCAAACAAATTTACAAAGCATTCTAGAGATAAAAATAACCAACAAGTTGTGTTTCACAGTATTCGAGGAGTTTGAGTATAGAAGTACTAGCAATACCATTTCACCCTAGACTTCTCATTACTTGAGTTGGTATTAATAGTAGATCAAAAATAAAAGTGGCAAGGTACAAGAAAGGTTAAGCCATAGGTATTGCATTTATTCCTTTTATTAGAGTCTAATTTGGCACCTACTGTATGCCAAGTACAGGGGAAAGTGTGAGGATGCAAAGGTGGGTATGGACAGAGACAGTCCCTGCTGTTTTCAAATCACCTCATGTGTTTTATAAATAAATAAACATTAATAGTCAATGGCTGCCTGAAAAGGGAAAACATTACTGTATAGTTAGAAGGTGATAAAACACAAAACTGTTAAGCACAGCCTTAATTAAAGATTCCCAGCTACAGAGTGGTACTGGGTGTGCCTGTTGTCCTTTAGAACAATTTTTACAGTATTTATTTTTTAAGAAGGAGAAAAAGAAGCTGGTAAACATCTAATAGAAAGTATTGAAAAGATAGTTGGTACATCTGTGGCTTGACGGAAGGAATTGATTACCCTAATATACTATGTCTTGCTGTAAAACTTAATCAGGTGGTCATCTCACATTTATGTCTTACTGGGAAGGGTTATTAAAACAAGAATTCATATAAAGAAAAAGTTTTGGTTTTATTTTTCAGTGCACCATACAAACAGAAATGAAAGTAACAGCTAGTCAATAAATTATATAAATGAGTCAAGGTTCTAGACTAGTAAAAAGTCCATTTTGTTCCTGACCAGGCGGTGGCGCAGTGGATAGAGCGCTGGACTGGGATGCGGAAGACCCAGGTTCAAGTCCCCAAGCTCACCAGCTTGAGCGCGGGGCCCATCTGGCTTGCGCAAAAGCTCGCCAGCTTGGACCCAAGGTCACTGGCTCCAGCAAGGGGTGGCTCGGTCTGCTGAAGGCCCGCGGTCAAGGCACGTGTGAGAAAGCAATCAACGAACAATTGTGGTGTCACAAGGGCAACGAAAAACTAATGATTGATGCTTCTCACCTCTCTCCGTTCCTGTCTGTCTATCCCTCTCTCTGAATTTCTCTCTGTCCCTGAAAAAAAAAAAAAAAGTCCATTTTGTTGTTCTCTTCTCGGAGGCCATTTGATTTTTCCTTTCCACACTTTGCTCCTCGAACTGCTAATCTAACTGTGAATAGCGTTTAAGCTTCGCAAGAGTTTTAAAAATGAGCTCCGATAGCCCTGCGTGTCTTACTTTTTTGTTGAATTGCTTGTTCTACTGCTAATGTTGGCTAATTAGAATTTTAGAAGATATGTTTCTTCCTTTTTCCAAATTCACTTTTAGCTCTGTTATCTTTTCTTTTATTACGATTTTATTTGTTGATTTTAGAGAGGGGGGAGAGAGAAAGGGAGCGAAAGGAGTGGAAAACATCATCTTGTAGTAGTTGCTTCTCACATGTGCCTTGACCAGGCAAGCCCGGGGTTTCGAACAGGTGACCTCAGCATTCCAGTTCGACCTTCATCACCTGCGCCACCACTGGTCAGTCTAGCTCTGTTATCTTTAGGTGACATGAACCCTGTGCTGTGGTAGGCTTCTGCTTCTGGAAAGCCAGAACTCTCATATTGGCAAATCTCTTCAGCAGTTTTTATATATCGCTCTCTCAGCTTAGCCTGTGGCTAGTGCAGTGTTCCAAATGACCTATCTAGGATATTGTTTGGAAAAGGAAAAAGTGAGGGGTGGGGGTTGGTGTAGAATCTGGTAACCTTAGAGATTCCTTCCAGCTCTAACATATCATTATAACAATGAATATTCCATTCATTATCTTCATCATCCTTAATGAAGTTACAACCCTGGGAATATTTTCTTCGGGGCCCTTTTAGGTGCAAGTGGTAGAAAAACTGGAAACCAGAAAGGGGACTGGTTGGTTCAGAGAATCCATGGAGTTACACCATCTCAGGGGAAAGACACCAGCTCTTTCCTGGGAGGCCCAGCAGAAGTCTGGGCGGGACCACGTCGGAGGTGTGAAGTGCCCATCTCTGGTGGCAGAGGATCAGTGAGAGCATGGGGGAGTGGGGATCAGGTCATCCCCCACAAGGCACAGGGAGGACACTGGAGCAGGCAGTTGTGGCTCCTGGAAGAAGAGCAGCGGCAGAATGGCTATTGGTCACCAGAGCCCCGTGTGTTCACCATAGGCAGAATTGTTTGAATAAACCCCATCTCAAAATTTAGAGAGGAAGTATGGTGCCTGAGACCACCCAGGCTAGAAAGTCTGCAGGCAGAATGCAGACCAGGGTTTTCTAGCCACACAGTACCCTCTGCCTTGTCAGTGATTTTCTGGATGAGAGCAAAGATGTGATTTGTGAAAAGACATTTCCCGTTTTTCCACTTTTGTAACTGGAAATGGAAAAGAACAGAGTGACAACTCAAAAACTTTTCAAGTAGTGGATGGCAGCTTTTTGTTTTCTCTTTCTAAGATAAATCAGCCAGGGATTCAGGTTAAAGTGTTATTTGTGTGCTAAGATCTTTTATTATTTCTTTGATGTACTAATACACACACACACACACACACACACACACACACACACACACCTTAAAATAGTATAAAATGGTTTACCTGTTGCATTTAGTTTTGGCTTTTTATAAATGTTATTTTTAATGGACTCTTATTTTTCATAGGTTAGAAAGGAGAAGAGGACAGTCAGTGTTGACATTGGAGTTAAATTGTTTCTTCTACCGTCAGAGATCCTTTTGTTTGATCATCTTTGAATCCTATCTTCAAGCTTAACTAGGCATTTGAATGGTTGTGTGATTTCAACAATCTGGTTACTACTATTGAACTCTGTAGTAACCTCTGGGTCTGGTACTCGTGGTAGACCCACCAGGCAAGCTAAGGGTCTCTTATCACCTGGCTACTCTGGTTTAATACCCAGCTTTTCTTTGTGTGTGTGTGTGACAGAGACAGAGAAAGGGACATATAGGGACAGACAGGAAGGAAGATGAGAAATATCAATTCTTTGTTGTGGTTCCTTAGTTGTCCATTGATTGATTTCTCATATGTGCCTTGACTGGGGGCTACAGCAGACCGAGTGACCCCTTGCTTGAGCCAGCAGCTCCGGGCTCAAGCTGGTGAGCCTTACTCAAAACCGATGAGCCCGCACTCAAGCTGGCGACCTTGGGGTCTCGAACTCTGGTTCTCCGCATCCCAGTCCGACATTCTATCCACTGCGCCACTGCCTGGTCAGGCTAAATTCCCAGCTTTTAAGGTCTACCATAAGTGACAATCACTGGTCACCAATAATACTTTTTAAGAAATTTTGGCAGTTTTAAGCTCCCTTCTGAAGTATATATGTTTAAGATTGGGGATGTCAAACATTGACAGGAAGCTCTGTCTGAGGTTTGACGTCTGACACGGTTGAAAAGAGATGGTCTCCTTCAGGGCAGAAGCATTGAAAAGAAAAGATTTTCCCATCACTTTGTCATGAGAAATGAAGTATGGTAGATTGATTATTTTTAACACTGGAAAATAAGCCTTTTCCTTTTGCACATTTAGAAGAAAAAAGAAACCATTAAACCTCTGCAATTGCTCTTTTATGGTGCTCTAAATTTTTAGTTTTTATTTTTAGTTGACAGGTTCTTCTTTTCATTTGCACTATGTTGGACTTGACCATTATCCGTTGGTAAATGCATCACTCAAATATAGAGGGCTGCATTTTAGAGTGGATGTTAATAATAAAAAGAAGGGCCAGCAAAGATAGACTCATGTACTAGTACAATTTTTCTAGTTCAAGCTCCTTCTGCCTTTTTTATTGCAATAATTTCTTTTTTTTGCTGTTCATTTCAATATCTCATGTTTTTTTCTTTTTTTATCTTTTAATTTTTATTAATTTTAATGGGATGACATTAATAAATCAGGGTACATATGTTCAAAGAAAACATCTCCAGGTTATCTTGTCATTCAATTATGTTGCATACCCATCACCCAAAGTCAAATTGTCCTCTGTCACCTTCTATCTGGTTTAAGTTGTGCCCCTCCCCTCCCTCCTCTCCCTCCCTCTCCTCTCTTCCCCCACCCCTAACCACCACACTCTTGTCCATGTCTCATAGTCTCGCTTTTATGACTCACCTATGTATGAAATCATGCAGTTCTCAGTTTTTTTCTGTTTTACTTACTCGATATAATGTTATCAAGGTCCATCCATTTTGTTGTAAATGATCCAATGTCATCATTTCTTATGGCTGAGTAGTATTCCATAGTATATATATACCAAAGCTTTTTAATCCACTCGTCCTCTGACGGACACTTGGGCTGTTTCCAGATCTTCGCTATTGTGAACAATGCTGCCACGAACATGGGGCCACATTTCTTCTTTTCGAACAGTGCTATGGTGTTCTTAGGGTATGTTCCTAAAAGTGGGATAGCTGGGTCAAAAGGCAGTTTGATTTTTAATTTTTTGAGGAATCTCCATACTGTTTTCCACAGTGGCTGCACCAGTCTGCATTCCCACCAGCAGTGCAGAAGGGTTCCCTTTTCTCCACATCCTCGCCAGCACTTATTCTGTGTTGTTTTGCTGGTGAGTGCCATTCTGACTGGTGTGAGGTGATATCTCATTGTGGTTTTAATTTGCATTTCTCTAATGATTAGTGATGTTGAGCATTTTTTCATATGCCTATTGGCCATCTGTATGTCCTCTTTGGAGAAATTTCTATTCATTTCTTTTGCCCATTTTTTGATTGGATTGTTTGTCTTCCTGGTGTTGAGTTTTATAAGTTCTTTATAAACTTTGGTTATTAACCCCTTATCAGACGTGTTGTCGAGTATGTTCTCCCATTGTGTGGTTTGTCTTTTTATTCTGTTCTTATTGTCTTTAGCTGTGCAAAAACTTTTTAGTTTGATATAGTCCCATTTGTTTATCCTGCCTTTTATTTCAGTTGCCCGTGGAGATAAATCGGCAAATATATTGCTGTAACAGATGTCAGAAAGCTTGCTGCCTATGTTTTCTTCTAAGATGCTTATGGTTTCACAGCTTACATTTAGTCTTTTATCCATTTTGAGTTTGTTTTTGTGAATGGTGTAAGTTGATGGTCTAGTTTCATTGTTTTGCAGGTAGATGTCCAATTTTCCCAACACCATTTGTTAAAGAGGCTGTCTTTACTCCATTGTATGTTCTTTCCTCCTTTGTCAAATATCAGTTGTCCATAGCAATAATTTCTTATTTAAAAATTCAAATTCTCTTAAAAGCTACAGTGCTTGTCTCTAGAATATTTTTTTCTCATCTAAAATCTGAGTGTTCTTATAATAAATGAGCTAAAAAAATACTAGTTTAAAATTGCAGACATCCATTGGCTCTGTTTTAAGTAATTAAGATATTGTACTTAATTTTTAGTGATCCTTTCAGCCACTTACATTTTTCTAAGTCTTTCATAGTCTGTCCTCAAAGAATGCACCTTGTTCTCTCTCATATTTGCACCTACTTTGGTTTTTGTCCTTTTCTTCTCCTTTGCGACCTCCTAGATTGCAGAGCTGGCCAGTGGCCACCACTTTTCTTTTGTGGTCAGCACGTACCTGCACTGATTGCCTTGTAACCATACTCTGTGTGGGATTTATTGTTACCCCAGAGGAAAGATGTGGCTTCGCTTTTCTCCTAAAGCAATCAGCCATATTGTGGGTCTTCCCAGAATGGTTGATTGATGGTCTAGGATGTTTTCACTACAAGAGAGGTCTTCGTCTAACACCGTAACAATTGTTGGGGTTTGTAGGATCTCTCCCTTTCTCTGGTGCTACAATAACCCCTCATTCTAACATTTCCCGAGGCCGTTCTGTCTCCGCTCGCTCACACATCTGGTACATCCACCGCAGCCCGTCCCGTGCGTGCTCTCACTGGGCAGCACTCAGGTCAGCGCTTGACAGGTTGTATCTGGACTCTTGAAACCAGCATTCCCCATTCGGTATAAAGTAGGAGCATACTTGAAAATGTAAGTGGAGAAAATAACAGCATTGCTAATACCTAAGAACAATTGAAAATGTGTGCAGCAGATGCTCTGTAAATTTTTCCTAACTCTCCCACTGGGATACAAAGAAAATTGCCTTTAAAAAAAATAATCCCGTGACAGTCTCTTTTGTAATTAGCACCATTAAGTCGAAATGATAAATAACCATTCAATGACATACCCTGAAAGAGAGTAGCCCTTTGCCCTGATTTCTCCTGAGGAGCAAGAGGGCTAAGAGCATCAGGTACCGGAAGCCAGGCTCCTTTCACCGTGAGGATGGTTCAGAATTTAGGACATGAAAAAACAAGGCGAGGTGATGGTCCTTTTTATCTGTCAACATGGTTGCATCTATTAAGATAGTAAAGGACACTGCCAAGGAGGTGAAGAATTGCAGCCACAGCAGAGTACACTGGAGAATAAGTGTAAGGGTTTGGAGGCCTTTGACATGTGGCAGGGCACTTGGGTGGCACTATGTGGGGCTCCTTAGACCAGGGTTCCCCAAACTTTTTACATAGGGGACCAGTTCACTGTCCCTCAGACCATTGGAAGGCCGGACTATAAAAAAATATATGAACAAGCCTGACCAGGCGGTGGCGCAGTGGATAGAGCATCGGACTGGGATGCGGAAGACCCAGGTTTGAGACCCCGAGCTCGCCAGCTTGAGCACGGGCCCATCTGACTTGAGCAAAAGCTCGCCAGTTTGGACCCAAGGTCACTGGCTCGAGCAAGGGGTTGCTTGGTCTGCTGAAGGCCCGTGGTCAAGCCATATGTGAGAGCAATCAATGAACAACTAAGGTGTTGCAATGGCAACGAAAAACTAATGATTGATGCTTCTTACCTCTCTCCATTCCTGTCTGTCTGTCCCTATCTATCCCTCTCTGACTCTCTCTCTCTATCCCTGTAAAAGAAACAAAAACAAAAACAAAAAAAACTATGAACAAATCCCTAAGCACACTGCACATATCTTATTTTTAAGTAAAGAAATCCAAAACGGGAACAAATACAATATTTAAAATAAAGAAAAAGTCAATTTAAATAAACAAACTGACCAGTATTTCAATGGGAACTATGGGTACGGATGCATCCTGTGCTCCTCTCACACTGACCACCAATGAAAGAGGTGCCCCTTCTGGAAGTGCGGTGGAGGCATGCGGCCAGGGCCTTAGACAAAGGTAGTTACTGCTGTAAATGGGGTTTTGTGAAGGAGGATGAGTCCTGAGGCTCCCTGAACCCAGGAATGTGAGGGCTAAGAGACCAGGTCTGTGCGGCCCTGTGTGGTCCAGGGCAGTGACTTTACATCACTCAGAGCCCTTCCTGTTACTGCATCTGTCGGACATGTCGCCCAGTCTGGAGAATGGCTTCCCGAGAGTTGGAGCTGAGGGGTGGTCCCGAGGCTGTAGAAGGGTGGGAAAGGGAGGGTGACGTGCTGTTTGCGGGCTGCAGAAACAGCTTCTAGCACTGCAGCTCCTGGGAATGTCCTTTCTGTGAGGAAACTAAACGAGGATAATGAGTGCACCCCGTGCATCCATCCATTCAATATCTGTTCTACATTCAAGGTCAAATGAAAGTTAATGACCATTTGCACACCAGAGATCTGAAACCCACATTTTACCTCTTCCTTGTAATGAGAGGAAGGGAGAGTAATTTATATTTAAATTGATTTAAATTTCAAAGCATAAACACAGGTCTCCCTGGTACCCCTTTTTTCGTGAAACTTCCAGTCAGGGCCCCACTTCCATAACAAAGGAAGCCCCATCCGTCCTGGTTCCCCAGCGTGGACAGTTCTGTTTTCTGTGGAACGACCCTGTTCCCACCCTGCTGGGCTGGTGACACCAAATCAGAAGGCAGCTGTGCCATCAGGGCCACTTTCTTTAATGATTTCGGTTTTGCATTTGTTGAGCTAATTAGCTGACAGAAGCAGCTAATGGGTGACTCTCTAACACAGTGCAGCCCGGGTTGCTTCCGCCGCAAAGGCCCCAGCTCAAAGGTCCCTGGCCTTCAGGGGAGAGGGAGCCGCACCCCAGATGGCTACTGGATAAGGGCCACCCCGTGTTCGGACTCCAGCCCAGGAGGCTGAGGGGCTGTGTACTAGGCACCCCGAGAGCACGCGTGCCCACGTAAAACCCTATATCTGTCTGACTAATTCTCTGTTTGAATCAAGGTTCACATTTGAGGGGAGGGGGAACGCAGGAGGATGACTGATCTAGAATCTGCTTTCAAAATGTATAATTCTGCAATTGCTTCTCTGTACATCCCGAAGGTACAAAAAGAAATCTGTAGATGGTTTAAAATATTAACTAGAATGTTTAAGGAACTATTAAAAGAAAAAGTGATTAGATAATTATAAAGAAAGCTAGATTAATGTCTAAAATCATCTCTTATGAACTAAAACATCCCCTAAGAAAGAGAATAATCCTGGCCATATGCTGTTTCTATAGTTATGAATTTCTGCCGTTTGGTATAAACACAGACTCTTGCCCAAATCCAGCGGTCCTCAGCACGAGGTCAGGAAATCTGACTTCCACACTGGAAGTAAGAATCAGGCTTGACTAAGGTACCATGCCAGGCCTGCAAGGTCAGGTCCTGAATACTAAGTATTATGGTAGTTTTGTTTTTTTTAGTCATACACTGCTGTCTATTCAGTAAGAATATAGGAATAATGACTACTGATCATTTCGTTTGCTTCCTAAACTTTTTTCATCTCATTGACTATTTCCTAAGTGAAAGTCTACCCAAGACCCTCTCTACCCACACACACACACACACACACACACACACACACACACACATATCTGCCTCTGCCACCCCCACACCTCTGGGAACATTTTCTGCTGTCATTTGTATTGAGAAGTAAGAGCTATCAAGGGAAATCTTTGCCTTGGCCATATGACCCAGCTATTGTCCATCACTCATCACATTAAAAGTCTAATTGTGTAAACGGCCATGAAAATGGAGCCGTTCTCAGTAAAACTGAAAATGACATGAACGCAACACATGTGAATGTAAGTAAATAATTCTCCACGGTAGGTAACACAAAGCACGTGGTTTCATTCAGCTGAATTCGGCCCGAGTAAGGGATGCTGTCGTGACAGAAGTGAAATTTACTTTATATGCTATTCTTTCCATCGATGTGATACATAAGTACTTACCATTTGATAATTGTTAAATCAGACATTTTCCTTGAAGGTAGCCAAACAAATCATGGTTCTAGCTATTTGCATTTTTCAGATAAGTTGTAAAAATATTTTATTTGAATACTGCATACAGTCATTGCTGTCTGTTTTGGGGGAGGAGATCGGTGACAGAAATTTTGACCCTGGAGTCAGCAAAGGCTTGCATTGTACAACTTCTCCTTGAACAAGTATCTTTTGATATAAGTGGCTTTGTTTGGAGATTAGGAGACAGAGATGGATACATTTAGAAATAATCCTGGGTTTCTTTCTATAAAGCTGTATCAAAATTCCTCCTCGACTGAATAAAGTTTTGTTTTCCTGAAGCAGGGGTCTCCAGGTTGAATTTTCATAGCAGTTTCCTGCAGTATTTGTTAAACGTGTTAATCCCTGCCCTTCCCTCTCCCCATGAAGTGTGGATGGAGACCCAGGCATGTGGCGTGGTAACCACCATCACCCCGAGGTGACTGAGATGCCCCACTCTGACGGACGCATTCCAAATTTTGTGTCTGTTCAGTAAGAATATAGGAATAATGACTACTGATCATTTCGTTTGCTTCCTGAACTTTTTTTATCTCATCGACTATTTCCTGAGTGAAAGTCTACCCAAGGCCCTCTCTCCTGCTATCTCTGTCTCAGGGAGCGCGCCGGTGTGTTGTATGAAGAGTGTTGGTCTCATGACCCAAGCGTGGCAGAGAGAATCAAAAATATTATCCTTTTGCTACCCGCTTGTTTATTGGACAACTGCCTAACTTTTCAGTGTTTCTAACTACCTGAAGGGAGATTTTTCTCATGGGACTGATAACGGAATTACTGTAAAGGTGTCGTGGCATTGGCAGTAAAAGCTTTAAAGTGGAGAGAATTATCACCAAACTTTATTTGGTAGGCAGAGTGAGGAATACGCAGTCATTCTCAGTGAAGTTTCTGTACTACGCTGAGCAGGAAGACATTTTGGAGGCAGTGGTTTACACTAGTGTAAAGCGAAGTGACTTTAACCCTGGTTCCGAGTGCACCTGCCCCAAAGCCCTGTGCTCGTACACTGTGGGCAGGTCCCAAGTCAGCAGAGCCAAAGGGCTTGCTTGGTTCTCCTTTTGCCAAGAAGTGACTAGCTTCTATCTATTGAAAATACAAACATTTCGGAAAAATGAAACATTTACTTTCAGACCTATTAAGATCAATTGAGGAAGTTTACGCCTTATCCTGTTATTGTGTTCTGGTAGAAAAAGAAAATGACCGAGAAATTTGAGGCTAGAGTTATCTCTACATCCCTAGGAACAGATGGCAGTTTTCAGAAACGATGCCAGTTCCCCTCCACTCTATCTGCCACGGAGAGCAAAGCCTGACAGACACAATTGCCAATTCAGTTTTGTGTGCTCGCATTTCCTTCATTTTGATTTTTAGTTTTGTTTATGTGTGTTTAAAGGGCCCCTTTCTATATCTTATTTCTGAAGGTGGAGTTAAGTGCAGGGCCTTCTCTTCTGTCTAAAGGGGACCTTATACAGCAAACACAGATTTATGACAATTAGTAAGAAAGCAACTCCCCCATCCTTCATTTAGGCGGCAGTAAGGGAGATTGGAGATTGTTGTGAAGCCCTGTCCAGGACACCTCTCGCTGACAGTGGTGGTGGCTGAGGGAAGGGGGCGGGCATTGTCCCAGCAGCCTCTGGGCCCCGGAAAGTGGCATGACTCCCTTGGCTGGTCAGCAGGGAAGGGGCAGGTTCCAGCGTCAGGCTGTGCAATATTGGAGCAGCACACCTAGGCTGGGGGCTTGTTCACCAGGCACCTGATACCCTCCAGTCCTCTCAGAGTCATTACCGACATTTTAACAAAGGGCAGAGAATTCAGGCTTAGCTTCCTATATCCAAGTTATTGAACCTGCTCCTTTTTTTGCTAGTAACATTAGGTCTGTCTGCATGAGTCAGCTAATTTCAGGGTTAGATGTGTAACCCACTGGACAGTCTCACTCATCAAAAGATCACATTTATTGGGGTGGTCCAGGCCCCTCCTAGGGAGTTTGCCTGGGGCCTGCCCTAATGCAGTTTTTTTATTCCCTTGATAGTTCAATAAGAAAGCCAGATAGCTGCAATAACCTATATTTTGTCTGTTTTAGCTGAAAATTCAAAATGCGTATGCTTTTACTTATGTGAGAGGAAATAATGGCTCAGACTCTTTGCCATGGATATGAAAAGTAGTTTGGACTAATAGCCAATGCTGTAGCATAGCTTTTATTTTTTTTCCCAAATATATTTTGGCTTAGTTTGCTATCTGGTAATCTTATATAAGAGTGTCTTATCTTTTGAGCCATTAACACACTTACCCCTGTACTCAAAAATGGTACTGTAACAGTTCTTGAAATTATTCACTGCACTGAAATGCCGATGGGGCCTGCTGTGCTCCTTATTTTTGACAACTGTACCATAGTCCTCACAAGCTGCTACCCACTGCCAGTGAGCAATATTTTAGCTGTTTCTGATTTGAGTTCTTTTATGAAAAATGTTCTGTTCAGAATGTCGCTCCTGCGGGGGCCGAGTTTACATCTTCCCTTTTGGATTGCTCAGTGTGAGGGTCCCTGGAACCCACAGTGCCCCTTGGCCCCTCTGGTCTCTGCAGAGGTGCCCATGCTTGTTGTCCTTGCTGCCCCCTGAGGTTGGCAGTGGTGGGCAGGAGCACATCTCGGCTGAGTCAGGCTGTCCCACCCAAAGCCGCCTCTTGCTGGGGTTGTAAACCCCTGTCACAGGCTCCATACAGCTCTCCCTCTTTGTGAGGGTAGGCTCCTTTGCTGGCCTTTGTCTCTAGGGCATGTAAGAACTCTGCAGCCCTTGCAAGCTCCCCATCCTGGGAAAGAAGAGCAGCTCAGGAGAAACAGGGTATGCCCTGACCTGCCTCTTTTCCTACTGCGCTCACTGCTGATCTGCGGGAGCGAGCTGAGCCCCAGTGGGCTGGGCGCTCACTTCCAGGCAGTCGGCAGGCCAAGGCGCAGCCTGGCTGTAAACCTCCTCTCCTGCCCTCCGTTCTCACCTTCTCGGAGCAGAAGCCCAGCAGGGTCCATGGGGCCCAGGGCTCTGACCTTCCATCTCTGCTTCCTCTTTACGCTTCTCCTGCCTACAGTGCACCTGGAGCAACTGGGGCAGCCTTCAGCCTTGACTGCGCCTGGCTGGAAACACACCTGTGCCTCTGCGGTCCGGCCTGGCAGAGAAGGGTCAGGTCCGAGACTTCCAGGGCTCTGAGAAGGAAAGCAACGTTTCTCTACTGCTTTTGCCCTTTCAAGCCTGACTTGCTGCAAAATTCTGCCGTGGATGAGGTTACAAATATTAATGGCTCTGTTTTTACATCGCTTGTCTTCCTCTCTACCCCAGTAGCAGGGATGTCCGATTAAAAAGAAGCTCCCAGCCCCGTAAAAGACTCGGAAGTAAAAAGCACATTACCGTGTTTTGTGGAGTGAAGTAGTGACCCTTGATAAAGCACTTCACGTCCTTCCTTTCTTCCACACGCCCGTCCCGTGGGTAGTGCTCATTGCCACCTCCCTTTTGCAGTAATGAAGTTGAAGTTTGGCGAGCTGACCTAACCTGACAAAGGTTATATACTAGAGATATTGTAGGAAGGATGCCAAATGTGTAACAAAAGGAAATTTCTTTAAGTTCTAGCAGGTTAGATTTTGATGAAGGTTAAGGAAAACGTTCACATCTTTCCTGGCCTCCTCTTGGGCTGCCCATCCTCCATTGATTGATTGCTTGAACCAGTACTTTGCTTGTGTTTGCAAACATGAGGTCTCTTAGGGAGTTCTCGTGGTTCCTCTGTCATGTCAGGGGGCAATTTTAACAGTAGAATTGCTGCAAACTCAGGAACAGAAAAAATCTGATGAGCTTCATATGAGTGGCAGAAAGCTGTAAGGTTATTTTTTAAATGTAGATGCTTGTCTACCATAAAACTTACTTAACGAGGGAGTCATTATAGACCCAGCCTGTTGTGTTTTGCGGTTTACAACCCCCGAAGTAGAGTTGTGTAGCTGTGAAAAACTAATCAACAGACTCGGGTTCAATTCTGCATTAGCCACTTTCTATGGCTCAGTGGCTTCCACAGCCTCATTTTCTCATTCTACAAAGTAGAGCTAATGGCACATAGCTCTGGGGCTTGTTTGTTTATTTGGGGGGGGGTAGGGTTGAGGAGTTAGGAGAGTTAAATGAGATGGCATATAGTTTATAGCTTCATGTTGGCACACAGGCTCAGAAATCACTTTTATTTTACCCGTGAGTTAAAATTACTTCTCATATCTTTTATGGTGTGATCACAACAGATTGACCTGGACCTGTCCTGTTACTGGAACACATACTTGAAATGCACTTAAAAACCTAAAGCATTTCTGTTTCTCAGTAAAAATGTTGAAGAAAATTTATAGCTTAGGTTCCCTTGATATTTCTATTGACGTTTTATTTTAGTTGGACCATGTACAAGCCGTCATTGCATTAAAAACAAAACAAAACTTGTTTTTTGTTTTTTCTGGTGTTTCCTCATAAGAAGGGTAAACAAATGGGCTATTGGGATTAAGCACGGATTAGCTCTTTATTTCTCTGGCCTGCAGAACAAGTATTTATGGTGTAATTAAAGGCTTTTTGACACGGGCGTTATCATTTTTCTCTGTTGAGTAACTTTTCCGTGGACTGGACATGTATTCAATGTTAGTCAAAAGAAAACACTGTGAACACCTATTAAGAAGTGGAAGGAAAGGAAGTTTGGAGGGTCTTTGCTACAAGACAAAGACATAGGAGGGAAATGGGATTGTATCTGCCCAGAGGTGGGGGCGATAAATCAGCCAGCCATGCGGCAGGGCGGCAGCCAGAACCCTCTCTCGGGGGCTTGAGCTGCCTCCAGCCACGTGTGCAGCACGTGGAGAAGCTGATGGGGGAGATGGCAGTTTTTCAGCCACATCTGATTTCATCCTTCTCACTATATATTTTTATGTGGTCTGGGTGCTGTGAGTTTTCACGACATCTGCACACCTTTATTCAAGTGTTAGTAAGAATAGTGCATTTCTTTTGTGCTGCAAGCATTTATTATTTGCTCTCTCTAAGCCTGTGGGTGATGAAGCATGGTGAGGGTTGGATGGAAAGGGGTGGGGTGTGCAGGAGCTTTTAAAAATGAGTAGGTCATTATGGGCCTAAATTTCTAAGAGACTGATGTCCTAGTAGGAAATTCAAGCCAATTAATTCTTAGACTGTTTGCAATAAACCTCCTATTTTCTGTCTTTTCAGTCTCACTCCTGTTCAGTTCATTGTAGACAATTTAAGTTTTCGTAGCATGTTGGATCAGATAAAGAGTAAGAAGTATGTGTTTGCCTGTCCTCTACACTGACTTCCTGTGTTGTTTGAACAAGCCATTTAGCAACTCTCAGCCTCAGTTTCCTCACCTGTAAAATAAGGATAATCCTAACAGTGCTAGTAATCTGATTAAGGATGAGGACAACCACACACACGCCCTAGAACATCACTTGGGGGTAAACATCCATTTTGGGATAACAGACACATGATCTCATGTAACTCAGACTTATCTATGAAATGAACCAAACAGCTGTTAGGTGCGCCTGGAGATAGTGTGTGGGACACGATCGCCCAGCCTTCCTAGCCAGGTTGAGGCTTCAGCCTGAATGTTGGGCAGTGTTTACTAATAAAGTGGGGATCACAGGTGTCAGGGTGCTCAACTTGCCCATCCCTGGGATAAGCCCTGATACATCAGGAACACAGGGGGCAGAGTCCTGGAGCTCCAATCGCTATTGACCTTCCTGTGTGCTTCTCGTGTTCCCTAAGTGGGGAGAGGCAGGAGTCTAAGGGTTGGGGGGTGCCGCCATCAGACTGGCCTTTGGAAGTGGAACTCGGGCTGCTGTGTGGAGAATGAATGGACTGAGGGAGAGGCCAGCTTGCAGCCTGTGGCCGTGGCCCAGGTGAGAGGGGGCGTGGTCATAAGCTATGGCGGTGGCAGGGAGGAAGAGGATGGAAACCTCTCAGAGGTAGAAACGATAGGATTTAGTGAAAGATTTATGTGAGGACGGAAGAAAAGGGCAAAACGTGAAGATGCCTGGCGGCGATCCAAACTAACACACGGACCCGGGAGGGAGGGAGCTTGTGGAGCACCGTGAAGGTACACGTGCAGTTGCAGGCCTTTGTGTCCTCACGCCCTGTTAAACAGGTGACCCTTTCTTGAGGACAGAGGTTGTGCCACCACACTTGTCATAGCGACTTGTACACAGCAGATACGGGAAAGTCTGCAAAAATGAAAATATTCAGCACGTAACTGGAGATGCGGGCCCAGGACTCAGGGAAGGGGGAAGAGATGGAGACGCAGATTTGGGAGTCACCCACATAATGGTGCAAGGTGAAACCCTAGGAACGGATACGATCAACCAGGAAAGGGAGCCTGCGGGAAGCTTGCATTTTTAGAGGGTTCGAGGACGATAAGGGCCAAGAAAAGAGAGTTTAAAAAACAACAGTCTCAAGTTCAGCTGACAGGCCAAACAGACTGGGGCTGAGAAAAGATTGTTGGGACAGAGATAAAGTGGCCGTTGGTCTGCTTTCAAAGACAGGTTCCAACGGCACCGGATAGGCCAGATTATAATACTATATGGCACATCTCGATGGTGAATACTGACCACTATTTTTCAAATTTTAACACTGAAAGAGTGATAAGGTGAATGTTGCCACTGCCCTATTTCCCTTACTTTATGAAAAATAAAAAGATTGGAGCATTCTGAAGCATTTGTGATTATGCTCCTGGTAACCCCAGCTGAATGAACACCATCAGTGTTCCTGGCTGCAAGCTCAGTTCCATGCCGTCTCACAGGGAGGGTACCGCCTGCTGGACGCAGCCCGTGTGATGCTGAGGGCCTCCTAAAATAAATATTATGGCCCTTCTCCAGGAATGGTACAAAAAAATAGCTGGTTATTCAGATAATGAGGAACTGGCTCCTGCCTCCTGTGGCCCGGAAACACCTCTGTTTTCCTAACATGTTTTTGTGTCCACAACCCACAGAACACACGAAAGAGCCAGACCTGGTACACACCCATCCCCAATTGTGAAAAATACTCATGGCAGTGCATTTTGATTTTTTAAGCCTTCTTCTACTCCGTGTGTTGTATTCCATTCTGTTTTGTTAAAGAAGTGGAAGGAGATGCGGGTGCCCGTGAGTGGATTTGGGACATGCAGCTGGCCCAGCACTTTACTGCTCTGCCCTCCACCCAAGCAGACTTGACTGCCAGATACATACATTTATATGGAGGACCAGGACGGGTGACTTAATCTGCCCAACTTGTCGGTTTGTGTGAACATCAGATGCCATTCTTTTCTTTTTCTCTGTAACATACTGTTCAGGTGAAAGTTTATATTGTTGGCAAAACTTCAATCTTCAGAAAAATACCCATTAAATTATTTTTCATAACTATGTCTGCTGATTTCTCACATTGAGACTAGAAATGCTAACTTTCCATCTGTAGTTATATTTTTGATTGACTTGCAAATTAAAAAAAAAAGATAAAGTTTTCTTAGCAACCATTCTAGTAAGTGGCAGGGAAAGAATACCTGTGGTCCCCAAGGCAACAAGAAAGTGATATCAAGGAAGCACTTGGCTGTCAACTGTCGCTCTCTCCCCAAATTGCTCTAGGCTAACTTACAAATAGGTACATTTACAGTAAGTACTCTTATGTGTATTGGTGCTAATTAATCCACATATATTCTCATTCGGGCTCTCATGTTTCCTATTCAAAATAATATGCTTTTGATCTTGTGCTTGTGACTTTTGTTGTGGTTAGGTTCTTTTCAAGGGCCTCTTCTTGCTTTTAGACTCTGTGTGTTGAGAGATAAGGGGGTAGTTTGTGTTGGCAGTCGGGCTCTGAGCCTCCCTGGCCCCAGGAGCTGTCATTCCTGTGTACCCGGTACAATGGGGGGGGGGGAACTTTCCCAGAATCAATATTTACGGAGGAAATTTCTTCTAACCTATTCTTACTCTGATCAGATTAAAAAAAATTAAGCTCAAAAAATCTAAATAACTGCTCCCTCTTCCTTCCACCACATGAGCCGCATGAAGAGAGAAATTGCCTCCTTATTCATTCCTTGGCATTAATCTTTGCATTCCAGGGTCACAGAGCACTCCCTCTTTGGTGCCTGAGCATGTATTTCATACATGAGACTTCATGGGAAGATTGTACATCCTTAAAAGTCCAGTATGACTTAGGTTTTTGTTCTCAACCAGTATATAGGAACCACTGGCTAAAATGCATTTTGGGCAGGGGTGGGTGGTGGTTAGGAATAATGTGGTGTGAAGAGGGTGTTATATTGAAGGGGACACTTGAAACCATGTCAACACAATACATTTTTTTAAATGAAATTTTGGAATCATAATTTTTCAGTATTTCCAAGGAAATAATGTTATCTCTGTGTTGGAAGAGACAGATCTTGTCTTTGTGCTCAGGGTGCTGGGGTGAAGGACCCACCAGAACTTGGAGAGTCTCTCTGTTATGCTGATTGAGACCATTTGCTTTGCCAAGTCCCTTAACTGGCTTGTGTTTCTCATTGTTGCTCGTTAACCAAAGTGTAACGAAGGGTGAGGTCTTCAAAGTGTAACGCAGGGCGAGGTCTTCAAAGTGTAATGCAGGGCGAGGTCTTCAAAGATGTGACCAAAAATTGTAGCACTGTTGTTGGGGAAAAGCTAGAGCTATAGGACTGAATTTTTATCCCAAGTGTGCTTTTTGGTGCTAGTCTCTTCCCCGCTTGATTCTATTTATATGTATTTTAAGAATTTTGCCTAAAACTCAAAAAATGGTGTTAGCTCTCAATCCTGAAATTGATATTCATGTCTTATTTCTTAGTACAATAAGATAAGAGAAAGAAATGCCTCTACGCCAGAGCATTGTTGTTTTAAAAACAAAAACATAAACTTAGTAGGTAAAAAAAAAATCCAAAATTTAAGTTTCTTCATTTTTATTGAAACTTGAAGGAACAAAAATTCAAATAAACCATAAATTAAGTGGCAGGGTATTCTTGGTATTTCAAGTGGGTAATATTGTCTCAAATAGCACTCCCCATTTGCAGAATGAGGAAAAAATTCTTATATTATTTCAGTTAGTTAAATGGAGTTCCTTATTTCTTCAACCCCTTGCATTTTAAATGGAACTTAGCGTGTTATTCTATACTTTATTTATTCCTTTGCCTTCACCTCTAGTTTTTCAGAGAAAACATTAGTGTTTTTCTTTATTATTAAATTTCCTCCTAATCGGGCAACAGTAGCAATAGGGGACCTTCTTTGAACAAGCATGAATGGACCTTTTTGCTGGAAATAGAAGAAAAGCTCCTGCCTACTTTCACTGCTCCCGCCTTGCCTTTACATGCTCAGCTTGGAGGAGTTATCCTAGGTATCCGTGGAGTTGAACAGAATTTCCCTCCCCTCTTTTTTCATCAATAGTATGAAAGACGGAGCTTATAAAAGGAGGTATCATGCCATTCTGGTCCCTTGGGGAGGAATTGTTCATTTCTTTAGTTGTTACAAAGCTCATACAGTGTGCACAGTGTTTAGGTGGGTGTACAAGGCATGCAAAAGGTACACGAGATGATATATTTTTAAAATGCAGAGCAGAAAGCATAGTATTTAAAAGTACACAAAATCCAAAAGCACAGTGGGTGACCTCACTGTATGTTCCTGGTCTCCTTTTGATGGAGAGGGCAGAAAGAATAAATGGTACAATGGATATGAGCAATAACTCACTCTACTTGGGAGTCACCCTTGATTTCTTCCCACCGCCACTACCTCCTGTAATCACTTCATTGGCACATTGTGTCCCTTTTGTCTAAAAATAACAGCTCAAACCCTCCATGTTTCCTTAGCTCCTTGCCACCTCCCTGGTCTGAGCCAATGTCATCTGCAGCCAATATGAGCACACCAGTCACCTACCTGACCTCTCTGCCTTCTGTCTTGTCTCTTTTAAGCCTGTTCTCCATGAGGAAGACAGAAAGGACTTTTGAATCAGGCAGTTCCCGGCTTTGAGTTCCTTAATGCTTCCCCATGTTCTCAGACTGCAGCCGGAGCCTCCCGTGGTCTGCACGCTCTCGGGCCTGTCACATCAACATCACGTGGCTCCCGCCTGCCGTGGGCGGCTCCGTCTCAGCCTTTGGGTCTCAGCCCAGTGCCACTTTTTTAGAGAAGCACCATCCATTGTAGCCTCTCCAAAATGACCTCTCCTGCATGGTTTTCTGTCATTTTCCCATTTATTGTGATCTTTAATTTCATTATATTTTTAAAAGGTATTGTTTCTATTCTTATTAGTTGTAGTAGAAGTTATTGTTCATTGACTCACTCCCAGTTAATATGTGTCCTTGTCATAAGGTCAGGGGTTGTTCACTAGACTAACCCAGTGCCAGGCACATTATAGATGCTCAACAAATATTTGTTAAAATGAAAGAGTATGTTTTGGGGTTGAATGTCAGGGTGAAGTTGGAGATAAGGAGAAAGCTCGAGAGTTCGAGGTTGGCCTCCAGTGATGAACGGATTCAGACTCAATAAGATAAGCAATACATAGGCCAAAGCATGGCACTTGTTACAGTTTTTGAGATTGGATATTTTAGCAGTTGTGCCCATGCTGGACTGTATCAGGGAGAGACTGGAACGGGGGGCTTTGTGATAGAAGGTTATTGCACCAGCACAGAAGGCGAGGCAAGGACTTGGACAGGGAGATGTGTGGGGGGGAAGTATAGGAGAAGAGGGGGACGCAAGGCTCCACGGTTCAGGATTTTGTGGTAGCAATGTACTGAGCAATCCAAATATAAACTACTGTGCTTCCTTTAAATCTAAACTATTAGCCAAAAAGCACATTATAAAAGAACATTCTCACATGAACTTGATAGAAGCCTTCCTCTACACCCCTGCTCCCTTTGGGTGAAGCACAGAGCTGACATGATGCTGTCTTGATAGGTTTTGGTGGAAAGGAGAGGAGGTCAGAGTTTTCCACTGCCATTGATTCAACAAATGAGATAATGTTCATAAAAAGTGCCCAGTGTTGTTGGTTCAACTTTTCATCCAAGTAGTAAGAAGATAGTACTGATACTTCCAGTTTGTGAATCTACCTAACAATTTTTTCCTGTCAAGTTGCTATCTGAAGAAAGATGATCTAAAACAGTTTCCTTATGATGCTGCATGTGTTTAATGTTGTTCTTTTTGTATTCATTTAAGCAATTGAACAAGATGAAGAGAACAGTGACAAGCACGTACCTGTGGCAGAAGCTGAAGGTGCCCCAGATTCTCAGGTATGGCGGATTCCGTGACACTCCCTCTGTGCCACCTCTCTTTCATGTCAAGAGAGGTGAGAGAGTGCTGGTTTGATACTGGTTTTACCTCTTGTGTTTTGGAAAGTCGTCATTTTATCAGAATAAAGTCCTTAATTTTGTGAAGAGACATTTCACAGGAACGACTCTAAATTGATAATCACATTTACAATTTTATTCATGGGGGAGGGATGGGTAGGAAGACATATATCACTTCCCAGAGAAAGCTAGGAAAGCAAGCAATGACCCAGAAGAGAGCACCCTTCAGGTGGGAGACCGTGCTCTGGTGACAGCGGGGACACTCGGGTGACTGCACAGCCGGGGCCTGGCTGGGCAGATCGAGGCCATGCCTCCCCTGCCAGATTCTGTGCCCACCCCCTACCATGGCATGGGCATGCTCTTGGTAGCAACTTACCTCCAAATACTATTGCAGCATAAAAACTCGGATCCCTAGTGCTGCTATCAGCTGTTAACTTGATGTAAAAGCAGAGCACTTAAAGGTTTGTAGTGGGGACAGCAGGAAGAGGAAAGAGCAGGTGACATTCTTTTGCAAGTCCCCAATAATCCAATTCTCCTCCTCAGAATTCCACCTCCCCTTGACCCCCGCTACAGCGTTGTGTGCCATAGTTAGCCAGGTAGCTCTTAAGCTGCTTTCGTAACCTCTCAGAATTATAGATAACTCATCTATAAGCCTACCTGATAGGATAGCAGTGAAGATTAAAAAGAAAAGTATATGAAATGAACAAGCCATTGGATTTTATTGTGTTTGAGAACACAAAAGGAGGAGGTCCAGGGGAGTCTGCTACTTGGAAATTGGGGCAGGTACGAAGTGGTGGGCTGATCTACCATGACAGAAAGATCTGACAGACTCTGTACTCAGGTGAATAGGGCTGGAGAAACTGCAAGCACGTGAGCCCTTTCGGGAGCCCTCACCTCAGGGCGTGTCTCTGTTCTACTAGGCCAGGTGTGGCCAACAGTTTTTGCCCCCGGGCCAGATTAGAAAGAAAACTTTTTTCACGGGCCGGATGAAATATTAAAATTAAAAAATGTTAAATACAAAAACGATTCATTTAAGTAAACAAAATTTTATTATGTAATTTGTTTATGAATGTAAGTGAGTGAAAAATAATTTCAATATACAATATTATTTTAATAAAAATATAATCACATACCGTATAAATATCCAAACTGTATCGCAATCAATCGAAACAATATTTAATTAATAGGATGAGCTTGAAGGGGTTATATCGCAAATAAAACAATTATTTCATTTTACAAACAGCCTAGACACGTTTTCAGTTATCAACTGCAGCTGTTGTCTATGCTACAATGCCACTTGATTCAGCACACTTGACCACAAAAATAATGAATTGTTTGACCTTGGGTGCGCACTGGCAAACTCTGCCTAAAAGAATGTGGGTTTCATATTACCGCTGTACATCGAACAGTTCATATTGAGTACAGATGAGTACAAAAGTTGTAAATCTTTATAATGGAATTTTTTTAAAAAATAAAGAAGTATCACAAATCTATTCGACCAATTATTAGAAGTTAACCCTAGATTAGTCACATGCAGAGTTCTTTTTCACGTATCACTATCTTCTTAAATATCTCGATTTACAATAATCAAAGACGCTTCTGCTTCTGAGTAGCTGAGATTTTAAAGTAGCGAAGAATATTAAAAATTTAATCGCGGCCCGCATAAACTCATTACACAGGCCAGATTCGGTCTGCAGGCTGTATGTTGACCATGCCTGTAGAGGAAATTGCCTGTAAGGATTATGGCAGCGGTATCACCATATTACATGTATTCAAGCTCATCAAGATATCTGTATTAAATATGTGTGGGTTATTTGCATATTAAGTGTACTTCAATAAAGCTAAAGAAAGAAAAGACACCTTGCATGGTTGACCCATTCTACTTCACCTTTAAAGTTCTAAAACCATTCAGAATAATTGCATTAGGTTTTTCAGGCTAGTGCACAGGTTATAGTGTTCGTAAGGTCACATAAGGAATCTCTGGAATTGTTTTGCTCTGGTAATATTCAAACTGCTGTGGTCCACAGTTCATACTGAAATTACACGTCAGGCTTCGTGGCAAACCTGGGCAGGGTTTCCTTTCTTGAAGTTTTCTCAAATCGGTACGTTATTAGAGAGATAGGTGTTTCTAAACTTAAATCGTTCCTCTTTATTTGTTTTTGAACTAATTTTGTGGGCTAAAGTCTGTCTTAATGCAGTTTTATTTCTTTGTGCATCCCAAAAGGGTACACAGACCTTGCTTTCCGAGACTTTGTGATTGTCATAGTCACTCAGGACCATGCAGAGGAATGGAATCAGGAAACCAGTCGAAGCCAGTGAATCGATAATTAGATCAGGAACAGATTCTATTTAGGCTTGAAAGTCATGAGTTAAGTTCACTGGGATGCATGACTATGGGTGTGATAGGCCTAGGCTGCGTGGGAAGGAAGGCGGCTGTCACCTCCTCTGGTGCTTCTGAGAAAGCTTTGCTGCCGCAGAAGATGCACCCAGAACGGGTTTTCTCGGTTTAATTCCGCAGGTTTGATGCTCTGGGTAGGACCGTCAGTAGCTCAAACCATGTAACGTGAGCTTAATGAAAACTTGCCAAGTTTTACCATCAGTTGTCTAGGCAGAATTAGAAATAGATCTCCATGTGTGCTGACGGCTGTGTATACATGTGTGCACTTTTATTTGACATTTGATGTGTGTACATATAATTGATCAAGCACCTAAATACAGGAGCTGTCTTATTTCACACAATTGCAGTCTTCTCTCCAGAGCCCATTTTAGACAAGTTAAGTGGAAATTTTTCATTCCTTGCCCATATGTGATGAAATATGTCACTATGAGAAAAAATGCTCTTAGGCTGTTGTACACTCTGGGCGTACGAAGGGGGAAGACTGTCACTGACCCCAGGGAAACCAGCCTGTGCACAGATTTCCACCCGCCGGAACATCCAGCCCTGCCCCGATGTGTTGGTTCCTTTTTCACTAAAAAATCTTTTCTGTTTACGAGACTCACTGTTTTCACTCAGATATGAGTGTGGGAGGGAAGAGTGCAGTTTGCCTCCTGGGCCTCTTCCTCATAGCTGGTGCCTGTAGGCAAGTTCCTTCTGTCTCTAACCCTGTGAGTTCCTGTAGGGTAGCATCTGTGTCTTTGTCACCAAAGTGTCCCCGCCTCGCTAGGCAGTGATGAGCATGCTCGGTTTTCATCTCTGGAGAGTGAAGACATTATGAAGTTGTCATGAGTTTGGAATGCAGTTCCGTGAAGATGCCTGCCATGCTGACACGGGAGGGAGTTTCAGTAAATGTCAGGCGGCATGCAGGAGGCGGCCTGGGTTCTTTTCCTGGCTCTGCCACTGCAGCCTTGGGAAGGTGACTCCACTCTCTGGTGCCCCACAGTCCTTTTCTGTAATGGCATTGAGGGTTGACACTTAGGTGGGCAACACTTCATTTGCAGCAGGCACTCTCCTAAGCTCGTTGTTTTGTTAATGTGCTTAAACCTCCGTGCCAGCCCTGTGAGGCTGGTAATATGACTATCACCACTTGACAGATGAGCTGGTCTATGGTGGGTCAGGGATCAAACCAAGGCAGCCTGGCTCCTGCATTCCTGCTTTTAACCACTGTCCTAAACTGCCTTTCTAATGTCTGTAAAATGGGATGATTTGCTGGGTTGTTTTGAAGATTAAATGGGTATATGTGAAGTAGTTAGATCGGTGGCTGGTATATATGATGTAGTGCTTAAAAAAAAATGTTAACCTTATGAGTTAGCATTCTCACTCATCACGGTCATCTGTCACATTGCTTTTTAGGCTTGAATCCTTAAGGCAGTGGTTCTCAAACGTTTTGAAGTCGGGGCGCATTTAAAATCCTACAAATAATTGTAGGCACACTATATACAAATTTATGAGAAATATGTTATAATAAGTCAAATATTAAAGAAAAAATGTAAAATCCAAGCTTGTTTTTATGGTAATTAAACGAAACAAATACTGCAAAATTAAAACTATTCTGACATTAAAAAACATTTTTATGTTATATTTTTTGAGTTATGCTTTTTAGAATTTGTAAAAAAGATGGGTTGAAAAATAAAAAAATGACAAAAAGCTATCTTTGCATATTATATAGATACATTCTTAGTAAGATTTAGTAAATTTGACAGGCCCCAGCATGAATGTGTTAAATATTTTCATTCTTGTGTTTATGAGAAACATGAGCCTGATGTGTCCTAGCGATTTCTTCAATGTTTGGGCATATATTTGAAAGGCAAACTCTCATTTCCTCGTCTATACATTGAAGAATTCCTCTCTTTTTTACTCTTAATTGTGTTGAGTGCAGAAAACCCTCACCACACATATCATCTTAACTTTACACCAAACAAAGGATAGAAAAAACTTGCCTCCAGTCTTTCCAGGGAGCATGGGGAGTAGTGTAAACAATGAAGCACCACAGCTTAACAGCCTTTTGCAACTTAATCAGGCAAGTGAGGTGGGGGGTTGGGCAGACTGTCAGCTTACAGCCAATTCCCCACACCTCTGTCCCTAAAAAATCTAAACTCCAAAAACCTATTGGTTTTTTGGTCCCCAACAGGCACATATTTCTCTGGAATACCATAGGGTGCACCTGGAAATCTTCTAGGGCGCACACTTTGAGAACCTTAAGGTATCTGATGCAGCTGGGCTGCAGTAGCATTTTCTGTCTACCATTGTGATATCTTCACATAAATGTTCTAGACCCTTGACTCATTCTAACTCTTTATATAGATATAAAGATTAAATAATCTTCATCACAATGCATAGACTTTTGCCAGGTTCTAGTTTAAGGGTTCTGATGAGATCTTCAATGAGTAGTTCATAACGTGTTGAACTTCGGAGATTCTCACTCTTACTCAGGTGGCCATTGACCACTGGATTCAGTCATTATTTCATTGTCCCCTATGTCCCATTGAAATCAATTCTTTTAAATGTTATGGTGCTGTTAGTTATACAAATTAATTAACATGTATCAGTAGCCAAAGTGTGGTTTTTCTTAGTAGACTGAAGAAAGCTCTTATTTAAGGCTGCGATAGGTGTCATAAAAAACAAATGATTCTTTTAAATCCTTTATGTTAGAATTTATTAGAATTTGCTTATTCTCTTTTTAACTTTTAAATTATCTGTCAACTTGGCTGCCCTGCTTAGCAGTGTGGTCAATAAAATATGCAGATCTGCGCTATAATTTCTCCAGGTCAAAACCAGAGAAACTATTGGTGACCTCCCTATTCTAGTCTGAAAGTTCAAGAAATCAAATACCTGTAAGGAATGAATCCCTTACTTCATCAATTATGTAAATATATATTTCATTTCATGTAGGGAATGAACTCCTTGCTGTATTATTATGTAGATATATACGGCATGTAGTTTCATCAGAAGAGAAAATTATATCGGTATAGTAGATTAAGAAAATAGTTGAGGGAAATCAGCATAAACAGTTCCGTGTAAGTACGGTTTCTGCCTTCTTTCCGGTTCCCGGCGTGCTCTGGCAGGACCCAGTGTCGTGTAGTGATTGGATAGGGGGTGTCTCCGACCAGCATGGTGGACTAACGTAAGCACGTCCACAGAGGAAGAGGGCCAGAGGAATGAACTGCCCTGAACTGGCATTGTTTCACCTGTACAGTGAAGGACTAGGAGTTTCTGAGTGGTTTCTCAGGCCCTGAGGTGGCCCAGCATGGTGGTGGAGGCCTGTACGAGTGATGCCCTGGGCTCTAGTCAACCTGCCTTTACCATCACACTTTCTATCAAATGCAATTTCACTGTGAGAGCTTCTTGGTCCTTCCCCAGTTATTAAAGTGTGTATTTTTCTATCACAATCAGGAAGAAATATTTTCTTTTTTCCTCTGAAGGAATTTGAGAAAATAAATACTTGCTGCCCTAATACAATAATAATAATAGTTATTATTATTGTCTTCTGAATTTTCCTAGAAAGAATTCTTAATATTTTGTGTTGGAAATAGTTACAGACAATTGAGTCATGTAATAATACACCATCCCTACCCATCAGTGTTTTATTCTGCCATTTGGATTTTTTGTTTAATTAAAGTGGCAAAAAAAATTATTTTATGAATTTCTATTCAAGATTTCATTTTGAAAGGAATGAATCTATTGTGTAGTAATAAGAATTTGTTGGCATACCCTCAATGTGTACTGACGAGTCTTCTGTAATCATAGAAGTGCTTCATATGAGGTGGACTCTTTCATCCTCGATTTTCCCTTGACGGCAATTATTGCATGATTGTTTTTCCCTAAGTGACTTTTAAAGTTACAATAGTGCAGAAAGTGCTTTATACATAGAACTGTACTCTCTCCCCTCCTGTTGTAAAGGTCGTTCATTCATCGCTGTAGCTTTTCCTCTGGGAATCCTGGCCACGTTTCACTTTCCCACTGAAAAATGAACCCACCATTTTTATGACCCCATTTATAAAGGAAACAGACTTTTCATTTACATTCATAACATTTCTCTTCTTAAATACTGAAAATAATAGACAATAGCTTTAACTATATATTACACTGATTTTTTTTTTCAAAGCAGACCTTAAAATAAGAATAAGGCTCTTCTAACATTTAACACATTAATCTTTTTCTTTCTTTTTTTCTGGCCTGGCAGTGTTAGGTAAACTGTTTATAATTAATTTCACATCAATAAATTAAGTAGGCCAGGAATACAAAAGTCTAGATAGAGAGCTGTTATTTATCTTGCTTCTCCTGTCATAACAAAACTCTGAAGCTATATTAATAAATTCATATATTTTTAATTAAATCACTAAATTATGGAGCTTTGAAAGGGATCCCAAGAAAACATGGTTTAATGGTGTACTTCCAAAGAGGACTGCCTTCCTGAATGGATATAGGATGTATGGTCTTATATCCATTCATTATAAGATGATTTTATTATAAATACAAAATAATGAAGTCAATCTGAAACCTATTCTTAAGAATAATATCATTTTATGTTTAAAATACATAATTTTGCACCCAAGTATCAGGTTTAAATATATATATA
This sequence comes from Rhynchonycteris naso, assembly GCA_037038555.1. Lineage (NCBI taxonomy): Eukaryota > Metazoa > Chordata > Mammalia > Chiroptera > Emballonuridae > Rhynchonycteris > Rhynchonycteris naso. Next base: position 134,696,517 of record CM073002.1, on the reverse strand, counting down.
TATATATATATATATATATATATATATATATATATATATATATATATATATATATATATATTAGGAAGAAAAGTCTGTATTTAGAATCCTAAGCATATAATATAAAGAATGTTTATAGTTCCTTAAAAAGTCATGTTTCCACAGAAACCAAAAAAAAATAGTCAAATAGTCAAGGTCTCCATTCAAATGTTATCTTACTACAGAATCCTACCCTGACATCTCTAATCTGAATCTTCCAATCATGTCTGCCCCTTTACCTCGCTGTGTTTTCCTTCCTATCATACATTACCACCTGCTCTCACACATTTGTATGTTACGTAATCCACACTGCTTATTGAATGTCAGCTCAGTGACATGGGTGGGGGGCTTTGTTTCGTGTAGTTACTGTTGTTCACTACTATATCTCTAGAACCTACGGTAGATCTTGGCACATGATTGTTGCTCAAATAAAATCTATTGAGTGAGTGAATGAAAGAATGAATGAATGAATAAGTAAAATAGAGAGCTGGGAGTATCTGTAGGAAATGCTAAAAGGAGGTTGTCATAAATATTGGTGTTTAAATATTTGAAAGATTGTTATGCCTGACATGTGGTGGTGCAGTGGATAAAGTGTCAGCTTGTAATGCTGAAGTCGCCAGTTCGAATCCCTGGGCTTGCCCACTCAAGGCACATACAGGAAGCAACTACTATGGGTAGATGCTTCCTGCTTCTTCTCCCTCTTTCTCTCTCTCCCTCCCCCTCTTTCTCTCTCTCTTTCCCTCTTCTCTCCAAAAATCAGTCAATAAATTCTAAAAAAAAAAAGAAAGATTGTCATATTGAATAAGAAATAAAGTTTCAATTGCTTTCAAAGGCAGAGCTAGTACGCATGAGTTGAAGCTCAGCCATTTCAGAGTTTTGTCTCGTGTGACAGGGACTTCCCAACAGTTTGGCTCTCCAAAGTACACAGGCTGTCTTAAGATAAACTGAAATGTCTGTCCAAGGAAACCTTGGGAAGGAAGTGGAGTACCGCTTGTGACGGATGAGATAAAAATAAACCTCTGACTTGGGTGGAGGAGTTCTGTTTGCCCTCCTCTGGGAGTTGGTGATTTGGGCCACTTCACGGACATTTTTGGTTTCCTTCCTAGTTGTTGGAGAAACTGCTAGATAAGTAGGTGCCCTGGCCCCTGGGAATAAAGATTTAGTCGTTGCCTTGCATGTGTGGTCCCATTTCTCTGATACCCACTCACCAAAATGGGTATCTTCAGCACAAGTGTTAGCACCACGGAGTTATGATCAGTTCTGGCCCCTTTTCCATATTGGTTCTGTTGCTGAGGTCATTTAAATCTTGTAGGTTGTGTTGAGTAAAACAAAAATTCCATAGTTTTGACTGTTCCTGCTAGGAGGAACTTCAGATTATTTTATTAGATCAGGTCCTCATCAGTATGAACCATTTTTGAAAGAATTTGAGCAGAAACAGTTCAGGACTTGAGTTGTAATGAATATATTTTTTGCTTAATCAAAGTTCTAGACTAGACTCCTCCTTCATACTGTGATTACTTAAGTACTTTGACCTCCTAAAACCTATGATGTTTTATGAATCATTTTCTAAACCCTGTGGAAATGGTAAGCCTTTTTTTACAGCTTATTTTTAATAAACATTTCCACTATATTTTATGCAACATTGGAGGTATTTTGTTTATGACCCATAGTAACTTTCCAGTTGTGTGTGTGTGGCAGGGGCCGGGGGGACGACACAAACCTTGTGATCTTGTTAACTGTGTATTTGTACGTGGAATGATCTTGTGGAGCTGAAGAACTAGAAGGCTGTGTCCCGTTATTTTTAGAACTCTGTATCACTTCACCCTTTTTGCCGGAGTGGTTCCTGGCTAACTTTCCCATGAGTTTTTAACCTTCTTGCTGGGCTTTGCTTATGTAACAGGAAACAGGCTGTCAGGAACAAATAGAGGCATATCAGGAGCTCACGTTGGTAGCAAACGATTTAGTTGGCTCTGCCCTTGGCTCTCTTAAAGCAGACCGATCAATAATCTCAACTTTTTCAGTGTGGCATTCCTAGATTTAAAATAATACGACTGCAACTTGGGAAGGGCCAACTATTTTACCAAGACCATGATTTAATCTAGGGGACAGAGAAGATGAGTTTATTATAAAGTGAACTTTGCGGCAGTGTCATGTCCTGGGACTGTGGGTTTAAGTATATCTTTGCTTTCTCCCCAACTCTGAAGGCAGGGGTGATGTGCAAACTTCAGGAAAGAGATGACATCGGACGGATTGAACTGGTCCAGAAGCTGGCGAGAGAAAACTGTCAGTTTTTGCAGACGGACAAAAAAGAACAGGAAAAATCTGAACGCGTAAGCCCTTTTTTTCTTCGGAGTGCGGGTTTGAAGGGGTGGAAAATGTTCCTGCCTGGTTGCATGCTTGAAAAAAGGGCTTTTCTATTTTAAATTTTTGAGGTTTGGTTTTGCTTTTGTCTTTTCCCCTGAAAGCATCCTCCTTAGCAAAAATGACAGCTCAAAGCCAGTGGTTTGTGACCTTGGCTTTATAAGAGAACTCTTCTCAAAAGTCAGTCATGTAGAATATAAGAGCACATGTTAGCAACTATGAATGCATGTCCACTTAGGATCTGGATTTGATGGCTTTCAAGTTTGACTTTGGGAGTTTCATCCCATCAGAAGGTTGATGGAATATGAATTTTGAAAGAATGTATACTTTTTATAGTTAGTATAAGGTTGGTTCTAGTTTCCTAAGAACAGGAGAACAGACTACAGATGCTCTCACCGAGCGGGAGAGCCAGAAGGGAGTTTTCCCCATGTCTTATGAATGTTTGTGTCCCAACAAGAGTTATATTGTTCGGATGTCGATAAACTGGAGGAAAGGGGCGCTGCGCTCGGTTCCCCTGAAAGCGGGTATTCAGCCCGAGCCTCAGAACTGAGGCCGCTGCCGTCACGCTGGGAAGACAATGCGAGCACTTTCCTCTGCTGCACATTGTTGTCTGTTGACTTCTGCTGTTGTTTCTAAGACCTCCCTCTCCGAGCTGAGCTAGCCAGGGTTGCTCACGAAGCGGAAAATTCCTCCGTGCTTATAAACATGGCTTTCTCTGACTTTATTTTTTCCTTGGTGTTTTACTTCCAACCCTTTCCAAGGGGGAAAAAGTGCTTCGTGCTTTTCGTGCTCCCAGGCCATTAATACCAATGCCAGGGCTTCACTGAGCAGTGTTCAAGGATAGCAGGCTGTTTAGTTCAGTCACGTAACGCTTCTCTCACCGCGTAACATCAAGTCATAGCCATTGGTGATTCAAGGGGCAGAATAATTCAGCAGTTTCCAAGCCTTGTTACTTAACTGTTTCAGGGAGACCATTGACTTTACAAGTGAAGGTGTCAGGATCCTTCACTTTGCTTGGTACTATTGAATAGTTTAGGGATTTCTTTAAGTTGTTAAAAGCACCCTGAAGGTTGACAATATCAAAGACTGACTTCTAACCCCCACCACGACCTTAGCATATTTAACATCCCATCCCATGGCTTAATTTTTTCAAAACAATGTTTCTTTTGATTCATTTTAATGGAACGAGCAGCAGTTTTCATATACCATATTTTATTGATTTCAAGATGCACATTTCCCCCACCTTTCAGCATGTCTGAAATCAGGATGAGTCTTAATGATTGATGACATGTTATAGTTTAGGGGTAGGCATTTTTCTTTCCAAGTGGTCCGTAAAATGAATGATATATTTTGCCATGCATTGCATATTCGACTCAACGGACCAGTGACAACCTGAACAAAGGGCAAGATCTTTTAAAATCAAAATGACAGTAGAGTACCATTTCACCAAGGTTAGACATCATCAGCCTTAAGCCACAAACAACTTTATGCTTATTTAAAAGGTACCTGTGTTGCCTTTGACTTATAGTTCATTCAATTCAGAATACTATAGTTATAGCTAATGAGAATATAATACCCTCCAAGTGTATCATAATAGAAATCTGAACTTGGTGTCAATGCTTGTAAAGACTTTTAACATGAGACAGGAATTTAGTGGTAGGAGGTTTGTAACTTTGCTTATGTTACCTACTCGGTCATCTTCAAACCTTTATTTTAAGATTGTAAAATGGGAGCACTATGGGTTTTTTTTTTACTTCTTTCATGTCATAACATGGATGCCTTAACAGTTCTGAAGTGTTTGTGCTTCTGAGAGGAAAGATGGTGTATGAATAAACGTTGGAATTGTGGCCTTTTCTATGCAGACTTTTCCTCCTGAAGCTGAAAGTAAGGAACAGTGAGGATCATTCTTCCTTAGTGATGAATATAAACCCAGGCATTCTGCGATCTCCTTCCTAAAGGCTGGCACCAGTGGAGCTGATCAACCCTCAATGCTATTTTTTCTTTATTTTTAAATGTTTTTATTTTTATAGTTGCTATTCAATGCTACTTCATGTTAGTTTCAGGTGTGATAGCATAGTGCTTAGACATTTATAGAATTTAAAAAGTGACCTCCACTTGACACCATACATAGTTATTACAATATTATTGACTGTATTCCCTAAGCTGTACTTAACTCCTATGACTGTTCTGTAACTTCCAATTGGTACTTCTTAATCCCTTCACTTTTTTCATCCAGTTCCCAACCCCGTTCCCTTCTGGCAACCATCAGTTTCTTCTCTGTATCTATGAGTTTGTTTCTGTTTTGTTTGTTTATTTTGTTCATTAGATTCTACATATACGTGAAGTCATACGCTTTTTGTCTTTCTCTGTCTGGCTTTTGTCACTTAGCACAATACCCCCTACGTCCATCCATGCTATTGCAGATGGTAGGGTTTCATTTTTTCTTTTAACGACTGACTAATATTACATTATATATAGGAACCATATTGTCTTTATCCAATCATCTATTGAAGGGTACTTAGATTGCTTTCACATTCAAGGCTGATATTAATTGGGTGCTCCACTAAATGGGTTATGTGATACTAAGTGTTTTTACTTTTTATGATAATTTTTTAGGAATAAAACCCATCTGGTAGGTTAGAGTACTATTTTTTATGGTATTTTAAGCATTCGACATAGCGATGCTTGTGCCCGCACACTGAGTTCCCCATGTTTGGGAAGTGGGTACAACATTTTCATTTTTCCTGCCCTTGCTTTCTTGTCAACAGCCATCATCTGCTCTTACTCATGAAAACTCAGCAATAACACACAGCATGTACAGAGGAAGCTCCAGTTTACTTAATGTAAACCTAGGCCTGCAGTTTCCTCTTCTTGTTATAACAATAGCAATAAAGGCCAAACCCTGGAGTGACATACAGATTTCCTTTTTTTTTTTTTTTTTTTTTATGTTTTTAAAACGCTTCATCTACCTCATCTACCATTTTCCTGGACCAACACTGGTTTAGAAGACGGTGGTGAAATTCGAGTTACAATCCAAGTTGCCTGTCAAGTCATTCTTTTTACTAAACTGCATTGCTTCTCCCATTCTAGAATGCCATATACCTTTTCATACATGTATGCCAAGTTGAGAAAGTAATACTGCTTAGAGAAAGACCTGAATTTGATAGAATAAAGCTTTTGTTGCCAATACGCCTTGTTACAAATTGAAGGGGCTCAGAGCTTTCTGAGTAGGTATTTCTAATAGTTGCTTAAACTGGTAAATGCCATCATTATAAATGCATGCAATTAGAGAAACACTCCCCTCTGTGCTTTTGCCAAGGTATTTCTGAACTGAAGGAAAAGTTAAATGTATAATTATCACAAGTTTCTCGGGAAGCACTTGGTTTTCCTATTTTCTCTGAACTAGCTTTAGGCAAAATTACCCAGCACTTATTCCTAAGTGTTGAAAATTATGTGAGAACTTCAAGAAGGGGACAGAAGTTTACTCTTTCTTCTAAATGTTATGATAGTGAAATTAACATTTGGTCATTAATTCTTTTTTTTTAATTACCTCTTATATAGGCATTCTATTTTCTTATCTCAATTTTATGATTTTATCAATAGAGGAGGGGGCATGTGTTACCAGATGGAGGCTTTTGAGCTTGACCTTGAAGGATGACTAATGATCACAGAAGAGTAGGGCGGGAAGAGTGTTTAGGCAGAGGGACCAGCAGGAAGACACATGACTTGAGCACTGGGTGAGTCATGGGGAATGAAGGCAGTGGGTTGCAGGAAAGGTTAGCATTCAGTTGTGAAACACCCGGTAAGCCACCCTGAGGAGTTTAGACTTGCTTTTCTGGCGAAAGAAATCCATCTGAGATGAGAAGTGGCATAATCAGATGTCTTCCGTAGGATCACTCTTGCATTTCTTTAGGGGAAAAGTTGAGTGGGAAAGAGGACAATATTGGAGGGAGCCCTTAGAAAGCTATTCTAGTGAGTCAGTTGAGAGATGTAAGCCTAAACCAGGGAGGTAGCTATGGGAATTAAGAAGGCTATAGATGTTGAGAGCCTTGTAGGTGGTGAAATTGGCAGACTTTGATAAATGGTAGGGTGTGTGTGTGTTATTTTATATTAAGCAATTTTTGAATTTTTATTAAGGTTTTTTATATAGTGGTAGAGAATGTTCTGACACATAGGGGTAGACATAAGGCACACAGTGTTTATCTCATTAGCAAACTGTTAGATAGTGGTTATGGCTCACAGTATGCGACTACATGAACCTTCTTCTTAGACCAGACACCTTGACAATACCTTAATCAGTGAGACTCTCTGGTAACCCCGAAATAAACTGGAGTATTTGGCTAAAGCTCTGGTATTTGCTACAATGATATGTATACCTTCTTCAAAATTAATTGTGACTTTAAGGGTGCTCTCCTGACCATACAGTCTGAGTTAGTGCTGTTCTACTGTTATTCTAGAGTACTTTTGCTCACTTATTCATTCAGTATACCTCTATTAAAGCTGATATTGTAGAGGGTCTGGAATGACTGGTAGCTTCAACCTTGTGGTCGTATAGTGGGGCTCCTACCCCCTATACTGAGGGAGTATAGTCAGGTTGTTATTAAGCAGAGCTGCGCTAAGAGCAGACTCCAGCGTGGTAGCCTCTCAGCAGCCATCACGAGAGGGAGGACTGAGAGGAGGACTGGAGCTAAGATGAGGAGAACCATGATCGCTCTGAGCGATTAGGAGCAGAGTCCTGCAAGAAGGACAGAAGGATTACTTATTGAAACGGGGGTGATAGTGTGGGAAGGAGCAAAGGAAACGAATGCTTAGATGCTTGCTTAGTAGGAATCTGAACTCAGGTTTGAAAACCTGTTTGCGTTTTCTCAGCAAAATAGCTGTATTAAAAATATATTAACTTTGATACTGGCCCTATTTTCTGGAATACAACCGCACTATTTACCAGAAAACCAAAACTCTGTTTTTCCTGAAATGTTTCTCATGCTGTGCAGTGTATTAGATTTATAGCCTGTAGAGTGGAAACACTAACAGTAGCTCCTGAAGCGGGTTCCTGATTTCCAAGCGGCAGAAACGAGGCCCTATAAAATGTACGTTGAAACCTGCTGAGCGGCCCTTTTCCCAGGGACCCTGTCTGTATCCCTCCCCAGCCCCACCCGCTTTCTTCAGCTCCTTTGTTAAGTCTGGGGACCCACCCTACTTCCTTCCCCTCTTCTCATTCACTTATGAAATATGGGTGGGAAGGGGGTTTTTGCACATTCTGAAACTGACTCTTGGCATAGCCGGCTGCCAGGGTAGGGTCTCTCTCACTCAACCCCGACCCAGATTTCCTGTCCTGTTTCCTGCAGCCTCATCCTGGAATTCTGCCTACGTCAAAGGGTCCTTGTTCAAGAGTGGCTGGGGCAGAAGTGTTCTGGAGTGTTCTGGCTGCTGTCACTCTTACTTCACGTATTAAAAGTTGGTCTCTGCCTTTTCCCCACTTTTCTCTTGCCTATGACTTTGTTTTAAAAAATTAAAAGCCTAACGGTAAGCTGAAAGCCCTCTTTTTACTCCATGAAATACTAAAAGGCAAAGTACTTTAATCATTCTATTTTCAAATTTGCATTATTTATCTAGTCAAGTAAAGTTAAGAGCAATCTTGGTTTATTTGAACTTTACCAGTAATTTAATTTAACTAAGAAACAACTTCAAGACAATGAGAATCTTATGACATTGGTTAGTGTCAGAAGCCAGAATTGAGGTGTAACGGGCACTTTCTAATACGTTAAATTGCCCACCTACAAACTGAGAAATTGCTATGTAGAAACCATGTTATTTTTTTTTCATAATAAAATCCTGACTTTCTGTTGGTTTGGTGCTAAAGCTTCTTTTCAAAAGAAGTAGCTTCCTTAAGTGTGTAATTTTAGTTCCTTTTTAACCAGAATTGCTGTAGCCACCAGAGTAACACAAAAGTAGTAGAAGATAGTTCTTGCCTCTAAGAAGTTTACAATTAGCTGGATGAAATAATTCACAAATGGAAGCAAGTCACCCTTCAAGAGAGCATATATTCTTTTTTTTTTTGTTTTTTACAGGGACAGAGAGAGGAATAGATAGGGACAGACAGGAATAGAGATGAGAAGCATCAATCATCAGTTTTTCGTTGCGACACCTTGGTTGTTCATTGATTGCTTTCTCATATGTGCCTTGACCGTGGGCCTTCAGCAGACCGAGTAACCCCTTGCTGGAGCCAGCGACCTCGAGTCCAAGCTGGTGAGCTTTTTGCTCAAGCCAGATGAGCCCACTCTTAAACTGGCGACCTTGGGGCCTCGAACCTGGGTCCTCTGCATCCCAGTCCAATGCTCTATCCACTGCGCCACCGCCTGGTCAGGCAAGGGAGCATATAATGAAGTGTTTTAAATAACTCCACAAACATTCGGAGGGTGGGACATGTCTTCCATAAACTTATTTAACAAATGCCTCAATCGTGCTCTTTAAAAACAGGGTTTACAAGTTTGGTTCACTTCATGTATCCTTTGAATTCTGTTGTGTGTGTGCCCGTGTGTGTGTGCATGTTTTTTTCCAGACAAAAGGGCAGCCAGGCAGCCAGTGAAAGGCAGTGATGTGCCTGAGCTGTGCAGTGGAGCCATCTGCTCATTAGCTGTATTTTTAGGTCTCACAAGAAGCCCATTGCAAGTCCCGACAGTTTTAAACATTTAGTTTCAGCATTTTTAAAGATGGAGGAATTTGTCATTATGCTTTTTGTTTGTTTTTCTGAAAATACCCAAGTCTATTTTAAAAGTCCCAATTAAGAAATGTTGGCTCTGTTAGTTTGATTTATCGAACTCACGTTCTCCAAGCATCTTGTGTTCTCTATGGCCCAGATGCTGCTCCTGGGTTTAGTGAGGTCTTATTGAATTAAGATGGCCCTAGCATCTCTAGTATGGTAGAGAAATCATTCAAGTGAAACACTGAAAAATAGGTTCTTTTTCTTTGGCCTTTGCCCTCCTCATTGGTAGATTCCATTCCAGACCCAATATATTCTTTTCTTCTCTACCCCCATCAAGCCCTGATCTGAATTAATATAGAAATTTTATGACCTTACAGATTGTTGTCTGATTAGATAACACAGAAATCTTTGCTGGTTCGGTCTCACTTGGGTTTATAATGGGCGCTTTAAGCAAATATGTAGAGAAAAGATGGTCAGTCCTTCACGGACAGGTGGACAGCTCTTCATGACTGTGTGTACCGCAGAGGCTGGAGACACAGCATGAAGAGCTATCCAGGGGTAGAGAGACACAGGGACCAACTCACAATGTGCCTTTAGGGCGGCAGTGCTCTGCGGGAAGTTCGGAGGCTGGAGTCACAGTCACCTGTGCGGTGTTATACAGGGTGCTAAGGAGCTCAGCTGCCCATGGAGACATGCATGTGTCCCTGATGAAGAGACAGAATCGGAGGGTCAGAGGAGTTCCCAGGAGAAGAGAGGAAGGTTGGATGTTCCAGACAGAGAGAAAGACGTGTGGTCTAATGCAGAGCGGGTGCTGCCACTGCCGTTCTAGGGGTAGAACCAAATGCCCGGGCACAGGGGCCAGGGCCGAGGGAGGAGGCAGGCGGGTGAGGGAGGCACGGAGGCCACAGGACAGGGCCATAAAGCATTAGCCGCAAATGGTGTGCCAAGAGCGGGATCAGTGCTTGGGAGGAATTCAGTGCACAGGAGAGGGACAGATGATTAGACCCACGTTTCTGAGATTCCTCCGCTGCAGTGTGCGAACAGGTGTGCAGAAGAAGGGGCCACACTCACTGCTCTCAGAACTTTCCTTCCAACTCGCCTTCTCCCTGGTTCTCTCTGTGGTTTTTGCATGAGGCGGTGACCAGCCTCAGCATCAAGGCTGTGCTGTGAAGGGCTCAAGCCCAGGGACTTGAGCTGCAGCCCCTGTGAAGACAGACTGTCCAATTATAATTCAGTTCTAGCCCATTAGCTTTATCCTAAAATATGCTACTACATCATCATTTTCTTTAAAACGTTGACTTTGATTCAGTCCTGCGTTGGTAGACATGAATTTGTTTGCATGCACTATGTATACTTTCTGTTACTAAACACCAGGCAAGCATATGTGTTCACTTTAAGCAAACTTACTCTGCTGCGTGAGAGTTGCCCCATATTGATTCAGCCAAAGTTTGGTGATTTCTGAGTGATTCGGTTACTTCAGTTCATAAAGATGAGGAAAATTAATGTATAAAAGATTCCCATGTGGGATGCAAAGAATTAATTTTTCCTCTTGCAGTGAGAAGTGGGTGGAAAGGAAAAATTCCATCTGGCATACAGCAGCCCTAACTGTTGTTTTAAGATAGCAAAAATAGAGGAGAACTGAAAATATCAGAACATAACAGACTGTGGGCAAGTGTGCAGTACACATTCCTCTACTAAATCATATTAAATACCCATATTTTACTTAAAACATGACCGTGTTCTTATTTGTCATTACCTAAAAATTTGTCCTTAATTAGAAAGAAAAAGTCTGCTCCATTACTAAAGGAAAAAGGACTTGTTTTAGTCTGTAGAAGTCAATGCTATAGCACTTCGGTTTACCCGGAATAGGAATAGGTTTTTGTTTTTTGTTTTTTGTTTTCTTAATATTTTTCTCCAATAAAAATTTTAAAAACAGAGAACTAAGATGTGGCATGTATGTCCCTTTATCGTACATTGGTACATAATTGAGTGAACAAGGCTTAGCATTCGAACCAACACTTGTCAATGTTCTCTTTGTTCCGGTTTCAGGAAGGGCAGGGCTAGATTGGGGCAAGCCTAGTCAGAATAAAGGATTAGGAGCACCTCAAGATCCAAGAAACACACCCAGGGAGAGAATAATGGTGATAATAAGACAATAAGAATGGCAGGAAGTGGCTCGGGGGTAGGGATTTGTAAGGAGGCTCATGAAAATGTACTGAGTCATCTGCGCATATCTTGGTGACCGCAAAGGTGGGGGTCGGGTAGAATATGTCAAGGTAAAATTTGAGCCCTTTGCAATCAAAGAGGAGAGAGAGTGTCTCCTTCCTAATGAGTCTTTAAACCTTTCCTGGTCTTCTCTTGGCTCAGATTTATAGAGGTGAAACAAGCTCTATGTTAATACTCTTGTGAATAAAGAATTCTAATGATCCCCAAATGGTGCAATGCATAATAACATCCCAAACTGAATTTGATGGTTGATGGATGTTATCACTTTCTCCCTGCTCAGCGAACCTATTGTTATTATAAGTTGGGGGATTGTGATGGGGGGGAGGGCTGTTTGCAATCAATCTGAGCATGTGACATTTCCTCTGAGACTCTTTGGCATTGGAAAGGACTTTAGATGTCATGTGTCTTGACCTTTTGGGTAAGAAGACATTTTGTTCAAAAACTGGCACCTGCTTTAAAGGATGGTGAGTTTTCTCTAAAATAGGCAGTAAATACTCTACAATCCATTAATTCTGTCGGAAGTTTATTAAGCCCAAGAAAATATTTTAAAATATTTTCACTGATAATTTTCTTTCAGTGGAAATTATCTGTAATCAGAAGCAAAAACAATGAATAAAAATAGCAAATTTCAGATTTTTTAAAGTTGTAATTCAGACTTCGTGCTTCTGTCTCTTTGTGTTTGTTCCTGAAGTTGTGTTTTGTGGGGCCCCATTGCGAGGCTAGCCCGATTGAAATAGCCCTTGCCCCCACAAAATGTTTCTGCTGAACTGTTTCTCCCCTACTTATTAGCAATTACTCCACCAGAAAACTAGCACAGCATCTCCTGAAAGCAGGCACAAACAATTTTGCCCAAAAAAAGTACATGGGATCATTCAGCACTTCTTACTAAACACCCATAGGGGAGCACAGGCCTAAAAATTATCTCCGTATTGAAACAATACTGAGATGTGACTCTAAAAACAGGGGAACCGAGAGGGTAATTGGAGTTATGAAGATAACACTGTCTCTTCTAGTAATTTGTGTGGCTCAGATTTTAGAAACGACAGAACATAAAGTGGTAGAGACGGGAGCTCACGTGGCCCAGGTATGCCATTTATACCTGCAAGTTTGAGATTAAAGGATAAGCCAAGAAGGTGATGAAGGGAGCATTTTGACCTTGGATAAGACAGAATTCGGACTAACCCTTAACACCCAAGGGAAGAAACCTTGGAACACAGCAGAGCGCCAACCGTGTTCTGATTGTCTTTGGAGGACTCTGCTTGAATGCCAGATGTCTGTGGTCAGAGGCCTTTCACGACCCGCCCAACTATATTAAATGCCATTTCCATTGCAATCTGGCAATCAAAGCTGACCTTTATCTAAATTTTCAGTGGATCCCATTTCCGTCCCAAGTCGGTAATTCTCAAATTCCTGTCCTTCGCTATTACTCATGATCTTGGCATATGCAGAAGATCTGCACAGACCTGAGAGAAGTTCGCCACACCCTGGAAAAATCCTTATTAATAAAGCTCAGAGTGGCCTTGGGTATAGTCAACATCTGCAGCTGCGCATTCCCCGGGGCCACACCCTCTGCGCCTTGCCAGTTTTGTGTCTTAGCTAGGACTTCTACTTTTTTGTTCCACATCTGGGTACTCCAGACCTCTAGGGAAGAATGTAGTGAGAGAGTTTTGATGGTCCTCTTTTGGCCCAAACCTGAGTTTTGAGACCGCATCCATCCAGAATAGAAAAGCCAGGAATGGTGTCTTTTCCTTCTGAGTGACACAGGACAGCAGGCTGCAGACGTCTCAGCCTTGGGGACCCTAGAATGAACAGTTTGGTTGCATTTGGCCTTGGGAAGACCCATAGTGAGCTGAATGTGTCCTTAGCTGAATAAAATGTAGGGAATTCGGTCACTTAACTTAACCGAGGTCTTCAGACAGTGGCCAGCGTCGTCCTCAGGCAGTCATAGACTTAGTTTCTCTACCCTTAGCAGCTTAGCTCGGTGTCCACTGTTTGAGGTCATAGAAATCATTAGAAAGCATCACACCGGATCAAGATGGAAGACAACCAAATAGCTGTTCAGCTTGCTGCTACCCGTCCTGCCATTCAGCCACTTCACGTAAAGTTGACTTTGTTGAGGGCATAAATGATTTTTGTTTTGTTTTTTGTTTTTGTTTTTTACAGAGACAGAGAGAGAGTCAGGGAGAGGGATAGATAGAGACAGACAGGAACGGAGAGAGATGAGAAGCATCAATCATCAGTTTTTTGTTGCTGTTGCGACATCTTAGTTGTTCATTGATTGCTTTCTCACATGTGCCTTGACCACGGGCCTTCAGCAGACTGAGTACCCCCTTGCTGGAGCCAGCGACCTTGGGTCCAAGCTGGTGAGCTTTTGCTCAAACCAGATGAGCCTGCGCTCAAGCTGGCAACCTCGGGGTCTCAAACCTGGGTCCTTCCGCATCCCAGTCTAACGTTCTATCCACTGCGCCAACGCCTGGTCAGGCCCTAAGTGATTTTTAATCTCAGGAGAGCTTTCTCCTTTTCATATACGGAGCACATTCTATCTTTAAAGATCTGGCTAAGATTAAGTTATCCTTGCCTCTCTGCATTTGAGAAAGGCATTTGTTGAGCACCTGTGAACCAGGCATCAGGGAACCTAGAGCAGAGAGAGAAGTGAACAAGATCTCATTTGAATCCCAAAGGCACCCACCAGGTAGGGAGGGGGACGGATGAGAAAACAAAGGCAGCAGAGGAGGCAGGGGGCAGACAGAGGAGGGGGCCTGGGAGCGGTTTCCGGAAGAAAAAGGGGTTACCCTTTGAATAAGGTATATGTTTCTAGGAAATTGTTTCCTCACGTTCCTATGAGGCATTCATTAGGCATCATTTTTTTTAACTTCCTGAGTGATGACCAGGTAAGGACATAAGTTATAAATGGCAAAGATCATCCATCTCAAATCTAAAGACATTGGGCATTTACCCTCTCCCCTCCTTCTATTTTCTAGCATATATATATATATATATATATATATATATATATATATATATATGCATATATATATATATATATATTAGAAGCATACTGTGTATAGTTCTTGACCTGTTTTAGGATTACATTTGGTTCTTGAAAACACTTTATTACTGAAGAGGTTGAAGAACAAGGTATCAGTCAACCTGCTGGAATTGATATTACATTTCTGTTGAAGATTTTTCTGTTTAAAATTATTACACTAATTGTAAAAGTAGTTCATGCCTTTTGTAGAGGGTTTTAAAAATCATAAAAAGTTACAAGGAAGAAAAGAACAACTTACTAACCACAGTCCCCTCCTCCTCCCCAGCATGGATATGATGAGGCTTCCCTCATGCTTCCCCAGCACGTTTCACTTAACCACCCTTCAGCTGGGGTCCAACATGGTTTCAAAATGCTCTTGTTATAAATGATCTCACAGGCACATCTCTACAAAACATCTTTACCTAAGTTTATATTTCTTAAGGATAAATTCCTAGCTGAGTAATTACTACCTACAGGTATGAACTGTGTTAATCTCTTTACGTTTTTTGCTTCACTACTTTCTGTGAAGCTGTGTCAGTTTTCACTCACATTAGCAATACAGGAAAGTACTTGTTTTGTGATGCCCTCTCGCTCACCTTCACCCTCATCGAGTACTATAATTCTTAGGAAAAGAAGCTAAGTGTTTTTGTCAGGCTGATGAGGAGAGGAAGTATTACTTTGTTCAAATTTACATTTCTTTTCTAGTGAAGTTGAGTATTTACAATTTTTATTAATTCATTTATCTTTCTTCTGTAAATAACCTATTTACTTACTTTGCCCACTTTTCCACTGGGATTTTCCGTATTGATTTGAGTTAACATCTGCAGTATTTTATATATTAAAGTTATATAGGCAGTCCCTGGATTATGAACAAGCTAGGTTCTGTGGGTTTAAAATGTTTATGTATTTATATGCACAGAAAAGTAAAAAATAAATACTGTGTTAAGACAAACATCTGAGTTCCACTTAATAAGTAAATGTACCTGTTCCACCTTACATACGATTTCACCTTAAGAACGAACCTACAGAACCTGTCTTGTCCATAACCTGGGGCTGCCTGGAAATCTTTTTCATGTTTGTTACATAAAGTTTTCCCCATTTTGTTCCTTACTTATTGTTATACACTTTTGAGCAAAACTGACGATTCAGTTAGAAACTGTTGATTAAAATTAGAAAGCCCAGCCCAAATTTTTGGCCGAATACTCAGTTTTATTTATTTTCCTCTTTTTCTTCTAGAGTTGCACGTTTCATAAAGGAAAAGTAAGATTACCTGATTAGCTATTACTTGCAAAACATTTCTTCAGCTAATTTACTATTTTGTTACGAGCATTAAAAAATCCCTTTTATTCCGGAGGAAATTAAGTTCTCTTCACAAACATCCTCCAAATACAATCCATAGAGTACAAATTTAGTGAGTCACATTATCTCTTTGAGCTTCAGGTTTCTCATTTATAAAGTTAAATGACTCAAGATCTAAGATGTCTTCTAGCTCTAAATTTCCTTTCTTAAACTGAAACACCCCACCCCCACCCTCCTCAAACTCAGCAGCATCCACACATTTGAGGGTTGAACACTTTCTGGGAAAATATTGCTATGTTAAATGGATACCAATTGATTACTCGGGAGGCTGTGAGTTTTTACTTTGGTTTAATATGCCTATCAATGCCAAGAATCATTCTGTTCTTTTCTGTTCTAAAAATACTCCTGTGGATAGAACTTCTAAAAATTTACTCTTTGTGCAGTGGCGTTGATATGAGGCTGATCTAGCATACCCAGCCAGAAGGATCTCTGCTCTCAGGGTCATAAAGCCATATTTCAAGTCAAGTCATTAAATATTTGGAATTGTTTTTCTGAGTTCAGAATGTCCTGAGGAAGACTGAGATATGGAACTCCCAAATAATGACAAACTAAAAAAAGAAATGTTTGCTCTTACTGGTTTACACTCATAGAAATGGCAAGAAAGGGGCCTAGTTATTTATACTGGCTAAGTTCATTAAATGGCCCCTCCCCACCTGCAAATTTATATCTCTCCCATGTCTCTCTCACAAAGAATTTGCTCTCTGAGGACAGTCCCCATGTTTTATTTTATTTTATTTTTTATTTTTTTGCAACAGACAGAGAAAGACAGAAAGGAAAAAAGATGAGAAGCATCAAGTCCTCATTGCGGCACCCTAAGTTGTTCAGTGATTGCTTTCTCATATGTGCCTTGACCAAGGGGCTCCAGCAGAGCGAGTGACCCCTTGCTCAAGCCAGTGGCGTTGGGCTTTAAGCCAGTGCCCTTTGGGTTCCAGCCAGTGACCATGGGGTCATGTCTCTGATCCTATGCTCAAGCCAGTGACCCCATACTCAAGCTGGTGAGCCCGTGCTCAAGACAGAGACCTCAGGGTTTCGAACCTGGGTCCTCTGTGTCTTACTCCGATGCTCTATCCACTGTGCCACTGCCTGGTCAAATGGTCAGGCTTTATTTGAATTTTATCCTTAGTGTCTAGCCCTAGGCTTTCAGTAATGTTTGTGGGCCTGAATCCAATGGAGAAGGCAATCGTGGGTTATTTGAAATGTTTCTCAAGTTTAAGCCCTCAGACCAAATCTGCATAAATATAAGTTGTACAGGCTTCAGGGTTCTAGTTCATTGGAGGTTTAAAGTTTTAAATGAAAGGTTTTGTGCCTTGGGAAATTAACCTGGAAATGACAAGCTGAAAAGGCAGGTGGATCGCTGATAGTCAATTTGTAACTGTAGACAAGCCTTTGGAAGAATTCATGCTCAGTAAAGAAGAGACACAAACTTTCAAACTTCAGTGAGTCACAGTTTATGGAGCAAGGATCTTACGTGGGCAGGTTTGTAAATGAAGATTTCCATCCTCGTTGCCACCCGAAGAGCACATTAATGCTCAGGAGAAGAGAACTTTTTGTGACTGTATTATGACTTAAAGACTTCTATGTCTTTTCAGTCGTTCTTTTCCTGTCACACCCATCCCCCACCCCAGAGAAAGGGAAGAAAGTGTGTGTCTGTGTGTGTGCATGCAAACATACCGTGTGTCTGTGTGTACACACTACTATGCAACCCAATTTATTTTGCTTTCTTATGACCTTCTCTCTTACTGTTTCCTAATTTTGTTTGCCTCTCAAGTAGCTTTAGCAGTATTTCATTGCATTTTTAAATTGTCTTAACCCATCTTAATACAAACTTTCCATGGCTGTGCAACGGTGCCACGATCTTACCTTTCCCCTAGTCTGGTGGCAAACTGTGCCGGGGAGGGGGCACGTTTCTGAGATGGTTACTGCAGGGACCAAGCCTCAAGGAATGTATGAAACATGAAAAAACAAGAGTGTTTACTTAAGATGCTTTGTATCTCCACACTCCCGTGCTGCCGCGTGATCTAGTAGTTGCTATGGTAACTAGGAATTTTTCATTCCATAACTTGCATAAGTACGGAGGCTGCCCTTTTCATTAATGCTTTTCCCTCTCTGAAGTTGCACACGTTCACGTGTGTACACACAGACACACGGTATATTTGCATGCACACACACAGACACACACAGACAAACGTGCACTTACATATACACCAATGGTTCTTAACCTTTTTTGAGGTACCGAACCCATCAGTTTCATATGCGCATTCACCGAACCCTTCTTTAGTGATAAATAAAATATGATTTTTTTTCCAAATTCAAGACATAGGTATATGTTTTTTTTACTGGTGCACAAAATGAGCCGTGCATGAACATCCCCTTGCTCAAAGAACAAAACCAACAAAGTGCATGAACTCACAACAAATTACGGTATTACTTTATTCTGGCCTCCGCCGCAGAGGCTTCTCCGAACCCCTGAGACCGACTCATCGAACCCCTAGGGTTCGATACAACCCACATTAAGAACCACTGATATACACAAAAGAGATTGAGAGTTTTAGAGTTCCTTGACTTGAAGGCTTTGCAGTTTCTAAGCATTTTCTTTATTCCTATCTCCACATTTTATTTAAAATTTTTTTCTAGCTTTATTGAGGTATGATTGACAAATAAAATTGTATATATTGGAGGTGCATAATGTGATGTTTTGATATACCTATGTATTATAAAATGATTGCTACAATCAAGCTGATTAACATCCATCCCTCAAGCACCATTAGAGAGAGAGAGACGGTTAAGAGGTACTGTCCTAGCAAATTTCAAACACTGTATTCAATACTTCTTAAATTTGAAGAATGCTTCTTTTAGATCTATTCAGAGTTAAGAGCTAACTTTTTCAAAGTAACTTCAGTTTATAAATTAAGCCTTTACTTAAGCAGGGGCATTTCCTAACACAGCTAAGTTTCCAGTAAGAGGCATTTAAGAGGAGAACCATCCGGACCATCTATCAGGTGCTGCTCTAAGAATCCATATCATCCTCTTGGTATTCAGATTTTAAAGGTTCTGTAAACTTGCTACCATGCTTTATTCGAGCCCCAGGTGACAAGCATATCTGCTACTAGAATATAGAGGCTTTGCGTCATAAGGTGGCAGAGGTGTTTTCTCCCATCTTTGGGCTGCTTGGAAAGGTGTCAATACTGATATTTCCCTTAAGAGTAACTTTATATATTTGTCACACACACACACATGCGTACAACACATAATGATTTGAGAATTCTTAGAAACTAAAAGGTAATTCTTTGTAAACTTATATTGTCATTTCTATACGACCTAGGAAGTGACATTCCAGATTAAAAAAAAAAAATCGTAGGTAACATGAATTGTATTTTGAGGGCCACCAGTAAGTATACACCAGTCATGAGTCGTGGAAGTAAGTGCTCTTCCCAGCACTGAGTCATCTCATTTTTTGCAAATCCCAGTGTGACAGAACTCGTTGCAAACACGTTTTACAGACAGTCTGCCTGGGTGCCAAGGACTGAGGAACTCACTTGTTCGAAGTAGCGACCAAGTTTCCTCCCCTTTTTTAGTCCACATCATAGGAATTGCTTAAGCATCTAACTTCGCATCTGAAGGCATCCTCCTCTCTCCTGAGCTGCCGCCCCCAGCAGGCCCCTGTCGGATACTGTATGCCCAAGGCACTGCCCTCAGTGCCCTTCCACCTGGGCTCCTCAGTTCCTGAGAAGGAAATCCTGGGATCTCCCAGCTCTGCCCATCCTATGTTTCCTCGGGCCCAGCCACCAGGGTGAGTGCGTGTAACTCACGAGTCCCAGCAGAATGAAATAACCACAGTACCTGAACCAGAGGGGCGGCAGGGGGTAGTGGAGTTCAGTGGCTTCACCCCTGTGACCATGACTGACATCAGGCCTTGTTTGTTGTTGCTGCTGGTGTTTTATCCTGTTTATACTTCTGGCCTCCTGATGCTACAGGATGCTGACTGCTCCCTTGCAGATAATCAGGAACCCCACCCAAAGACCAGGGGCTCATAAAGCATGCACTAATTCTTGACATTTTATTTTAAAATAACTTAAGTGTCAGAGACAACTGAACTTCATTTTGTCCTGGTTTTGAGATTTCAGCCTCTAGAAAATAATGTGACATAACACAGAAGGGTGGTGTCAGACGGAAATAGCCCTGCACACCCATGAAAATACCCTGTTTCTTTCAGTCCCAGCTCTCCTAAGGCTGAGGGACTTCGAGCCTTCTTTCCTCCAGGTTCAGTGAGCTTTGTAATTAACTCCCGTGAGGGCTTCTGGGCTCTCAATGGTGCATACAGCTCCATAGGAAGCCATTTTCAATGCAGCTGAAAAAGTTTGATGGCATTATTTGTGTGTTTCTTTAAATGTGAGTGATATTTAAACACGCATGCACATAAACAAAATTTTAGCAAGACCCGGATGCAAATCCAATTTTGCAACATTTTGGTGCTGATATACTTGGATGTCATACAGTTGCAAAAGAGTTTGAATGTTTTTCTGCATCCACTTTATTCTCTCTGTTCAGCATTGACAACTGGGTCACAAGGAGGTATAACCCATTTCACAGGCAAGAACACTGACGCTCAGACAGAGTGAACAACTTGATTAAGATCACCCAGCTAGTAAGCGGCAAATCTAGTATTTGAACCCAGGCAGGCCTGTCTTCACTTTGGTGTTGCTTTCAGTTTAATTTGACTCTGGTCATAAGTTCTTTGAAGGGCTGCCATCATCTGAGTTTAATTTTTGTACCAAGAACTTGTTACTGCCCATGAAATAGAAATGAACAAGACCCTTTACATGGGGTCTGGTCGGAGCTTGGTAAGGTAAGGCACGTGGATTTTGATAAACTATTTTATCTGTTCATTGGTGATTGACGGGTAGTTACGGTGAGACTGTGCTAGGCCTTTTGCTTACACAGTTAATTTTTAGTGTCTAAAAATATTCTGAGGGGTGTAATAGCCTCCTATTTCAAATGACACTGTGGGGTTTCAGGAGTGGGCTCCCCCCTACAACACAGCTATTACATGATTGTGAGGATTTCACTCTAGACAAGGCAAACCCAGGTCCTCCCGCTACGATTGGAGGCCTCTGAGTGGGGAACCCAGCCTCTCTCTGAGGACAGGGCTCTCCCTTGATGAGAAGTGCCTCAAAAGACCCCAGAGTCAGAATCAAGCTCCTTTTCTGCTGCGAGTGGTCTGTGCCTATTGATCACTCTGCCTACACCTGACTTTGGACCTTTGGTCCCTAGCCACAGGTGGTCTAGATGTTGACCTTTGCTCTGTAGACTTCTAGCTTGAATTCCTCCTCTCTGCCCTAGCCTGTTCTCTGGACTGTGTCGCTCTATGGATGAACATCTGCCCCCTTGCCTTTACCAATCTCTCTGTCCTTGATCTTGGGCCATTCTGATGTATAGTATCTCTCTGCTCATCCATCATTCACCAGGCCGTTCATTCATTTTACAGACACTTTGTTCTGGATGGTGGGATAGTACAGAGAACAGAACAGATTAAACCCATTTTTATGCAGCTACTATCAGAGAAGAACTCGTCCTGCCATTTCTCCACCCTCTTCTCTCCTCCATCCCCGTCACCAAATCTGGTCATCAACCAGATTTGTACTGGAACTGGAGAACATCCTGGGAAAATTTTAGTAAAATTCAAGCTTTCATAGTAATAATAAGCCAACAACATCTGTGTTATTTAATAACACTTCTCAGGGGTCATGTGGGACGTGTCAGAGATGAAGCAAATGGTAGGTTGTGACTTGCAATGAACAGATTGTAGCTATTAGACAAGAAGGAATATCAAGACACTAAAGCGTGCAGAACTTAGATGAAGTCCAGTAGGGAAATGCTAACAGACCCTACTCTGAAGCTATTAGAGTGGGAGTCGTGTTCCTGGCATCAAGGTGATGGACTACATGGCCATCCAAATTCACAAGTTAGCACAAGCTTCTCTGGAAACTGAAAGGTCAAGTGTGCTGGGTCGTCTCCATTTGCGCCCGTCCCCTCCTTCGCCCAGCCTTGTTCCGTGCTGTGGGCCGTGGGTCCTGACCCCGTGGACTATACCACCCATGAGCTCTTGCCTCCCACCTTCAGGTGGGCCTCGGCCATTGGGAAATGTCGCAGGAGATCGGCATGTAGGAGAGGTTCAGCTGTTCTTCCCACCTCTGTCCTGTTTCCTAATGCAGGTCTGGCCACGACCTCACCCCTCTGTGACTGCAGCCCCGCCTTGGGAGCTCTCATTTATGCCTCTAGCTCCCAGTGGGGTCCTGTACTCAACTCTTAACTCCTCTTGCTTCTCTTTGCTGGTTTATGGTTAGCTCACCATTTTTTGGTTAATTCCCTTAAACCTAGCTACATTTCTGTAAATAGCCCCTTCACTAAACATGTTCCAAACCCTGAGTGTGCCCCTCTCTCTCTCTCTTTTTAATTTTTTTTTTTCCAGAATGACCCTTTAAGCTAACAGAGCATGATAAAATATACTTGGGATACAGAGATACTGACTTTGTATTACCAGGTTTTATGGACTGTCCTCGTCTCGTCCATGCTTTTCCGCAGTAGCTTTACTCGTGGAAGATGGCCACACGATCAAATTCCAAGGCTTGTCCTAATTTAAGGGTTCTTAGACAGCTTGTTTTACATGCTGATCATCAGAGGCAATAAGACATTATAAATACAGTTCTGCTCTTAACAGCCAGAGCTTCCTCTCCAGTCATGTTCGCTGGTTTTCTGCGGGGGTTGTTCGCGCTCTGTAGTACGTTTTATTCACTCTCACACCTACGGAAGTCAGACTTGACTGGGGTTTTGTAACTTCTGTGATGATGAGTCCTATTAGTCCCGTTTAGGCTTTAATTTGAGTTATTAATCTTAACGTGTGTGGGATTTTTAAAGGAGTCAGTGATCGTTATTTAAAAACTCCGTTCCCTCCAGGCTCATCGGGCCAGCGCTCTGCAGTCCCGCAGACCTGCGTCTGCTCACCCCGGCACGCACCTGCTTACTTCATCTGTCTCTCAGTGGACTCTCCTCATCAGCTCTATCTCGCAGCTATCCTTTTGACCTTTTTTCCTTTTTTTTAACCTGTTTACTTTTTTTCCCCATGAGAAAAAAGGATCATGAGATACATTGTCAGCACATTCTGTGAAGGTTGTTCTCAGGTAAAATCGTTTTTGGCCAGAAGAGATTTTTTCCCCCAGATAAGTGCTTTGGTTTTGCAGTACCCACATTTACAGTACAAGCATCAATGCAGGCACTGGCGGTTTGGTTTGCTAAGCCATGTGTGAATTTCTGTCGCATAGGATGAGGAGAGATACCTCCCTGCTAGTTCATGTGTATCTTTCCTATTCCAGAGAGCTGCCATGTTGGGCTTCCGTGGGAGAAGTAGAATTGGGACCGCTGATTTGTAGACCGTTGGGGTCAGAAAGGATGCTGAAGCCATCCTGTGGAACTCCCATGAACTGGAGAACTGTCTCACCTATCTGTGATACGGTGGACAGGCTCTGCTCCAGATGAGAGAGGCCCATCCCCCCTCTGTTGTCATTACTCTTTAAATTAAGCCACACTCTTCCTCCTTTATCTAGCCACCCATCAATGGAAGGTCACCTTTCTAGAGCATCATGGGTAGTCAGTCCTATGGCTCCCTTTCCCACGAGGCAGGGACCTCAGAGAGTGGAAATGACCTACTATGGTTTCATTCTCCTGATCTTTTTCTTCTGAGCTATTCCAGCTACCTGAACTATATATCACAGGACTTGTTTCTCAGACCCCCTTGTAGCTCCTTGGTGCAGGGTCCTGTGTCCCTTCTGTTCACAGACTCATCACAGCCAGTTTTTTTGGGTTATTTATATCACATAAAACTATTTTCAAGTGCGGGGTTGAGTGTCTGCCCAGTGCGTGAGCCCAGCAGGCCCAAAGCAGCGTGTGCACTGGGAGCCCCGCCAGCCTTAGCCAGCATGTCTCTGCGCCTGGACTCCTCGGGTCCCTGCCTTTTTCACTCTGTTCACACCATGCTGTGTTTCCCCATGCTGGGTCCTAAGCTCTGCCCCAGCTGAGTTGGATTAGCTGTGGTCCTGGCATCATTCTCAGCCCTGGTCAACCCTCTTCTTCTCTTGGAATTCATTCCCTGGATAACTTTTCTAAACCACACTGGCCATCCAGAACTAAACAGTGGCTATCCTTGTAGTGTTGAGGCTCACTTTGACTTAGCTACATCGGTTGTCTGACCCACCAAACACATTGGCCTGCTTTGGATTTCAGCACCAGCGTACACCAAGTCACCTTGATAGTTACAATATCTGATGTGTAACATTGACTATCATTAAGGGACATCTGTGGTTCTGATTAAGAGCTTTTTTGGGGAACTTTTATGGGGTCAGTCTCACCTTTACCATGCCCTCACCCTGTGATCTTTCTTGGCCAAGTTACTTTGTCAAAATGGGGGGTTTAATAGTGCTTATGTTAGAGGATTGTTGTAATGATTAGATAAGATGATGGATGTTCAACTCTTAGCCTAATATATGGTAAAAGCTCAATAAGTGTTTGTTATTGTTACAGATTTACCTGTCTGGTCATAGCTTGCTCTCTCCTAGCTTGCTTGTTCCTAGTGGGTCTGTTTGTTGCATATGGCCATGCTGTCTCCTTAGTTCTTGATTTATGGTTACCTCTACCACTATGAGATAAAATTTTATTAGCTTTTAATGGTCCAATAACTAATAATTGCATGACATTTTATATTTCACAAAATATTTATCATGTATTCTCTTGGATATTGGCCAAGCTCTAGGACTGCCTCACAGTGATTTCCACGCCAACCACCCAAGCTGCTGAGTCAATGTAGGTCATGTTGATCTGATATGTAACCCTTTGCCTGTCTTTATCATGTTCATTTTGACAAGCACATCAACTGTTGTTTTGAGTTCACCCATATCAGTTTGAGTGTCCCGTCTAAGTTGATGATCAAGATTCAGAATGGAACGAGCCAGTGCCATGTGGCATCAAGAGTCATTTGCTGACCCTTCCTTAGGAAAAGCACCTCTCAGCAAAATGACCCCTTTTATCTACCCCATCAGAATTTAGCATTTGAAATGTGGTCTTCAATATTTGAGATATTATTCTCTAAACCGCCATTCTAAAACGCACGCACGTTTATCCGTTTATCATTTTGTTCCCTTATTTATTCGTTCAGTTCATGATCTTTCAGTATCCGTGACATGTGAAGACGTGGCTATTTGTTGGGAATTCCAAATTGAAGAAGATAGGGTACCCGCCCACAAGGAGCATATGCTTTGGAAGGGAGACAAGAGAATGTATAAGTATGTGTTCCTTAGAATACTGAGTCAGAAGGACCCACCTGCTGCCAAGGGGCCGTGGCAAAGAGCCAACCAAACCAGACTGGAGGTGGAGGGGTGTGGGTTTCCTGGAGGCAGCAATTCTTGAGATGAACTTTGTGCAATGACTAAAAGACCAAGAAGGTTATGATATGAAAGGAATCATAACAACCTATTGGCTATAAATGCTGTCTTAGTCTGTTTGGGCATTTATAACAAAATAGCACAGACTAAGTGGCTTATATACAATAGACATTTATTTCTCATAGTTGTAGAGGCTGTTCGATCAAGGTCCTGGAAGATTCAGTATCTGATGAGAGCCGCCTTTCTGGTTCGTGGACTGCCATCATTTCATTGTGCCCTTACATGGCAGGAGATATTGGGGAGCTTTTCTGGAACCTCTTTTATAAGGGCACTAATCCCATTCATGAGGGCCCCGCCCTCATAACCTAATTACCTCCCAAAGACTTCAACTCCAGACACCATCATCCTGGGGATTATATTTCAACTTAAGAGATTTTGGGTGGGGGACACAAGCACTCAGTCCATAGCAAATGCCTGTCTATAAGAAAGTTACCATCTTCAGTTGTCATGTTCACAAACTTGAGGGAAAGCAGCAGTGTGACTTGTACTACTTGTAAAACCCTGAATGCCATGGCATGAAGCTAGGTGATTCTAACTCCATCTGAAAGGGTCTGTTGTGCTGCCTGCTTCAGCCAAGTTTATTATGGAGCACTGGGCCACATGAGGAATGTTGAGGGTCCTGGTTGGGGCCACATGGAGGGAAGGGGAAATTAGAGGGCAGAAAATTATACATTTTGCCCAGTTCATAGTTTTGCCCATAGCTTGACCTATTCATGTCCACCACCCTCCCTTTTTTTAATGTGCCCTAGACTAAGGGACAGTACCATTTAGCGAATATATCCCGGTGTTGTGTTCATTATAGACCTCGTGAATTGTGTGGGAGTTTAGTTTGGTAGAATTCTGACAGATGGAATAAATAATTGTAGCACTGACGTTCGGAACACAGCTATCTTGTGTGATGAGCTTTGTAATGGAAAAGTGACTAAGTGTAGAGGGTAAAGTAAGAGTGACCTTTGAGGTATATGAGATAGAATTCTTTGTTTTAAAGACAGTTCACTCACTCTCTTGCTTGCTCATTAATTTGCATGTTCAATAAACATTTATCAAATGAATATCACCTGCCAGGCCCCTCTTATGTTCGAAAGAGAAATAGAGGTCACAGTCCCTGCTCTCAAGATGTCATCATTTAGTGGAGAGCACAGAGGAAGCAGATAAGTAGAGGTCAGTGTCATGACAGGGTTCTTCCGGCATCTCATCTGGATAGAGGGAGTTAGTGGCAGGAAACTTGTCAAGGGCGATGAGGTGATTATAAGTTGCATCGTGTGGAATGGTTTGTACTTTTTGGGGTTCATAGATTCAGTGAGATTTAGTACTCTAGACTCTGCGTGGCATAATGTGCCTACACATAAGATTTTTATATACGTTGAGAGGGCCCTCTGAGTCCCTCAAGCCCACCCATGAACCCCTCATTAAGCACTCTGGTAAGAGTTTATGCTCGTAGAGCTGCAGGGACACGACGCCGTGGAGAATGCCAACGGCTGCTTTCTGCGAGCACTTGCGAGAGGAATATTTTCCATTAGCTCTGATAATGGAAAATCAAACAAGTAGTCGGGCAATTCCGGCAGGCCTGAGAAATCCCTTAATGATCACTTTTTCTCGTCAGTGTTGGTGGTAGGTGGAAATACAAATACAGTCAGCAACATGGCTCAGGACAGTGCAAGTTAAGGCCTGCTAAACCAGGAACGTCAATTTTTCACCTTTTAAAAAAGATCGATATTTTTACTACCTCCCTCTCTGTATTTTTGCTTTAAAATGTCTTTTATGTGAGTAAATGAAAGCAAAAGGTTTGATTTTGAGGTATAAGAGCTGATTGTGATCATGGAAGTTAGTCTAAAGGAAGTCAAAGGTTCCTACGGTTCTAGTCTTCATTCAGAATTCCCGCGTAGAATAGCAGTGTAGGCATAAAGAGAAAATAAACCAGTTACTTGCTCAAAGGGTGAAACAA
This sequence comes from Rhynchonycteris naso, assembly GCA_037038555.1. Lineage (NCBI taxonomy): Eukaryota > Metazoa > Chordata > Mammalia > Chiroptera > Emballonuridae > Rhynchonycteris > Rhynchonycteris naso. Next base: position 134,669,386 of record CM073002.1, on the reverse strand, counting down.
AGATGAGGAGTAGGGCACTCGGAAGCCCTCCTCTGCTTTCCTACCCCGATGGGCTCTGCTCAGAGGACCTGTGATGTGATTCATTTCCTCTGTCAGTCGCCCCCACCCCCACCCCCATCCTACAGCCGAGGACACCTCTTTATTGTTGGGGTCTCTTGTTCTTCACCATCCCTTTAAGAGAGTAGGGAAAAGAACTGGCTTTTACAGATTTGGGGACTAAAGTATGTTTTGGGGAAAGGGGAGATGTCTCACTGAGCATGTTCCAACCAGGGCTGAGCACCATGGGCACAGGTGCCTTCTGGGAATATGCCCCGTGCCCTCACCTCGCCGTCCATATCGCTGACGTACCGACGACAGGGCCTTCACTTCTGACGTCTGTGCCACTCGCTCAGGTCACCATTCCACTTCCCTGGGTAGCTTTATTCTCTTGTCTCCTGCCTCACCCTGACAAGGGAATGTTGTTTTATTCCTGACTCCATTAACGCCCGTTTCTACACCACTCCCACCCCGAAGGGCAGGGCAGCCTCTAACGCCTCTTGTCAATGTCCTTTCCTTTCTTGGCTCACTCCTTTCCCAAACCAGGCAGATAGCATGTGGTGAGGAGCTGTTCTCATGGCGTGTGATGGCCTCCCAGGATCCCACCCCTACCACCTCCTCTTGTTCCCTTTGCCAGTCCCTTCTCCTGGGTGGGCCCCATGGTTCACTGTTTCCCTCTACAGCAGGGGTCCCCAAACTTTTTACACAGGGGGCCAGTTCACTGTCCCTCAGACCGTTGGAGGGCCGCCACATACAGTACTCCATACACTGACCACCAATGAAAGAGGTGCCCCTTCCGGAAGTGCGTCGGGGTCCAGATAAACGGCCTCAGGGGGCCACATGCTGCCTGTGGGCTAAAGTTTTATACCCGTCGTTTGGGGCCCTCTGCCTAAGGTTTCTGAGCACTTCAGCAGAAAGGCGTAAGACCATAAGCACATGTCTTCTACCTTCAGCAGTCCACGAAGTGCTGGCCGTCCTTTCTTTCATAACTTTTTATCCCCTTTTCCCAATCATCTCCGTAGGCCACCAACTTCACCACGACACTCCGTAGGATGGTCTCAGTTCCCACTGTCCTGAGAAGATGGAAGCCATCTCCTAGGATCTACCTCAGCCTCCTCATTCTCTGCACGTTCATTTTTTCTGACGGGATCTCTTTCTTGTGATCCCCTCTGACAGGATGACATCTCTGTCCGTTTATAGCCCCACCCCTGCGCTCATGTTTCTGCACCTGTCATGTCTTCCCAGCACACTGCTCACCCCACCACCTTCCCCAGCCACACAGGGCTCTCCAGGCTGGTGTCCTTTCCTGGTGGCATCGCTGGGGCACGGCGGGCTCCCTGGCACTGCCTCCCCACTCACTCACACCGTCACACTCCTCCTCCCACCGCCGCCGGACCTAAAGGGGTGTTCTCAGCACTTTGTCTGAGACCTGCAATCTTTGTGAACTTGACAGCGTCCTGAAAGCTTTTCCCTTGAGTCTCCTGAGAACACGCTCTCCAGATCCTCCTGACTCACCGCAATGTCGCTTGTTCAGAATCTCCACACATAGGTTTGCCCCGCGACTCTGCTCCCCTGCCTCTTCCCCTGACTTTCTGTGCCCTTTCTTCCTTTATCCTCATCTTCATCTTTCCCTTTCTCTCCTGTTCCCTCTTTGCAACCTCATTTATGAGTCTGTCTCTGTCCCTGACCTTTGTCCCGGGGCCTCCCCCTTTATTTCTAAAGGCCGGCTAAGCATCAACAGCATGGTGTCCTCTCAGCACTAGGCCACCAGCGGTCTGAAACAAGGGTCAGCTCTCTCACCAGAGCCAGTTTCTCTGTACGTTATTGCCCTGCTTAACGGCATCCCATCCTCTGTCACCTGCAGTCATGAGTGATGGCTTTGCATTGTCTCTTGCGTTTGGCTTCCTCTTAGGGTGCTCACCACGTTAGCCTTATGTTGTTATGGAGCCTATTAACTTGGCATTTAAGGGCAGGGTACTTGTCTTACTCATCTCGGCTTGTCACTTGGTGACCAGCACAGTGCCTTACCAAAGGAGATTCTCACTGCCTATTGAATACATGACTGTAAATAGTTTTTTGTTTTGTTTTGTTTTTTACTGTAAATAGTTTTAATGCTTTACTTGCATTTCATTAGCTATTTGTCACTGAACATATTTTCTGTCACTAGTTCTCTAAATACTTTCATTCTTAATCAAGAAAGCACTAAAGTTTTATACCCAGAACCCCAACCGTGGTACTTCTGCATACTTTTAGGAAAAAGAGCAATTAGGTAAGGATGCTTGGCTCGGAAGGCATTCATTTAACCACAGCCAGATATAACACAGAGGGCCATTATGTTTTCATGGCAAATTTTAGATAACTTGCATCTGTCTTTTATACATTGATTTTTCTGCATTTCTTCTTTATTTTTAAGAGGTATTCCAAATGGAAACCACCGCAATGACATTAGATGCTATTGATGGTACATTAACATGATTCAGCGCTTCCCCTGCCCAGCAGAGTGTGGCTGCTCTGTGCACAGCCCTGGAATACATACATGTCAGTGACACAGACATGAGGGAAGCCCTTCCCATCTGAATGTGTGTGCATGGCCCTTGGAAGTTAATAATGCCGTATATCACGTGTGCGTAGAATGTAAAATGTACTTCAGAACAACAGTGGGCTCCTATAAAATGAGTATTGGTTTACAAGGAGAGGAAAACCAGGGAAAAGATTGTTGTCTTTTCAAATTATTTGTTTCTGTGTATCTCAGTATCCCAGACCCACATTCTGCCCGTTGTGTTTGTGTGTTTTGATTTTTTTTTTTTTTTGTCAATTTATGCCCCTCTCTCTAGCCACCTTATTTCACGTGGATAACAAAAGAACCCCTTTGGAGAAATGAAAGATAGCAATTACACATTGGTATTCATGTTACAGGAGTCGCACTGCTGTCCTCGGGGATTTTAACAATGAATATCCAACGTTAATTGCCACAGTAACTGCATGTCTGACCTTGCTGAAGTGTAACACATCAGTGTTACATAGTAAAATTATTTGCCACTAAAAGTTTTAAAAAGAATCATCATAAAATCATCTTGCTGTTTAGAAAGACTGATTTTTTTTTGTTTGTTTTTAAGAAGATCCTCGCAGACTCAAATGACTAGGTCACGACATTGTTTTAGGAATCAGGACCCTGGGAGTTGAAATAATAATTTTATCACTGATTTGGTGGGCAATGATCACAGAAGGAGTGCTTTCTGCTTATTATGAAGGGTGAATAAAATACATTGACATCCCTAATAGATCTGTGGAAGTGGTTAATAATAAAGTAGAACGGACCTAGGACCTTTTTATCCTTTGGGAGAAAACCATTTTTTATGTTTATGTTTAATTATGGGTAGGATTTTCCTGCCAGTAACAGAAACATGCTAGGAATTTTAGGATATGTTTCCCTTTTTAAAGAAGTGATATCATTTTGAAGATGAAGCCTACTTACTATCAACTTGCCTTGCCTTAATCTTCTTGCTCAAATCCTTAGATATACAGAAGTTAGAGTTTCTTACATGCATTTTAAAGTTGTTGTTTTTTTCCCCTGCGCTCTCTGACACTTCCTGGGTGTCACACATCAGGAGAATTTCAGATGGCACCCTCTGGGAGAGTTCATCACTCAGGGTGGGTGGCACAGTGCTGGGTCAGCAGTGAGCCGGGCGCCGACAGCCACGTCAGCGGGCCATGCTGGCTCCGGGGTGGAAGCTGTGTGTGCAGAAATGAATGATTGTTCAGCCTCCCCCCACCTCCCTTTTTCAAAGGGACTGAGGTGAAGGAAGTCAGTGCACTCACCCGTAACACCCGAATTTCAGCCTAGCTGAGATTCTAGCGAGAGATCCATTCTGGCTTGTATTCTGGCAAAGCAAGTACATGATAAATTGGAAGGCCATCTCAAGTCTGGAAAAAAAAATGGACCTAATGATAGAATGGGTAGTTTGGGGCCCGCCTCTTAAAGCCAGGTGGTGGCGGCAATGGTTATGACAGTATCTACCACAACTGCTTAATGTGGCGTGTGCATTGTTTTAGTGTGTAAATGATGCTGTTAATGACTTTCCCCGTTTTGAAAGAGTGATTGTTTAATAAGCGTTGACAAGGTAAAAGAGAATACACATGCAATTAGTATGTTGTGCTTTGTTTTAGTTTTTTGGGGTTTTGTTTTTTTTTTTGAAACTTTGAACTTTGGATTCCTTAATTCGAATCATTCAGGTAGCTTTAAATATGAACTCTCTGAATTCTGTCCCCACTTTATTTTTTTCCTATTTTCTTTAAAGTACTTACCTGCCTTGTGCCTTATGTGTCCTTATGTGTCCGTAGACCTGGAAGGAACATGGGTCCTGTCCACGAGGGAGGTTCTTGACCAGACTCCTAATTTATTCTGAATCTTTAAAGAAATTATGGTACAGAGCAACTGAAGAAAATGAAGCTTTTGTTAAAGCGGTTTTTTTTTCTTTTTAACTTGCTGTCTCCCGTTTTCCTTCTCCCATCCCCAATGACAGCAGGATGACGAAGTGACCACAGTTAAAGAGCAAGAGCGGAGCGTCCTGGTACTGAAGAAAGTGCCGCGCTGTGGCCCGGCCCCCCTGGGAGGCAGCGCCGAGGGTGATTGGAGGTGAGTTTCCGCCGCCGGCTCCTGTTCCCTCTCCTGTCCCTGCTCCGTCTCCTCTCCTCTCCTCTCCTCGTCCCTGCTCCCCGCCGCCTCCTTCCCCGCCCCCTCCCTTTTCTCTCCGCCTCTCCTCTCCGGCGGCGTTCTAGCTGACTGCAGAGCTCTTAGCAGCCAGATGGACTCAGTTCCCAGTGAAAAGACCGGGATGGCCAAGATCTTTTAGCATTGAGGGGATGCCTTTGTTAGTCGCCGGGCACAATGGGCAGCTCCAGGCTGAGGGTCTTTGACCCTCATTTAGAGAGGAAGGATTCCGCAGCGCTCTCAGACCGAGAGCTGCCCTTGCCTACCTTCGATGTGCCTTATTTCAAATACATTGACGAGGAGGACGAGGACGATGAATGGAGCAGCCGCTCACAGTCTTCAACCGAGGATGACTCGGTGGACTCTCTGCTCTCTGACAGATACGTGGTCGTGTCCGGGACCCCGGAGAAGATCTTGGAGCATCTTTTGAATGACTTGCACCTGGAAGAAGTCCAGGACAAAGAAACAGGTAAGACCCGGGTGTCTCCTTCTTCCAGACTCCGGCGGTGGCTGCCCTTGTCAGCATCCTTAGGGGCAAGGCTCTCACCGTTGCTAAACCAGGGTGAGCTGATCCAGCATATGCTTTGTGACCCTCCCCCTTAGCCCCGTGCTGTTTTGTTTGAATCCAGTAAATGGACACATGTAGATCCAAGCAGCTGCCTGGGAAGTAGCTGTACAAAAAAATGATCCAAAAGCAGATGTCCCTGTTTCTTTGGCAATTTTTATCAGATCTTACCTAAAGGCAGCTGGCAGGAGGCTAGCATTCAATAGCCAGTGATCAATGGGAAGAAATATAAGGTGAGGGGGTTACCAGGAAGCATTCACCTGGCTGGTGGGAGACATTGAACTGGGGGAGTAGCCTCCATGGAAATGTCAACAATTAATGCAACTGCTCAGCAACTATCAGCTTAGCAACTTCTGCCTTCTTCCAAGTGGTTTACAAACTGCTCAGAGCACGCCCTGCTGTGCAGAATATCATATGCATCGCGTCTCAGAGCAGAAATTGTAATTCACTGAATCTTACCGGTCAGACTCCTTGTCCTTTCTGTTTAACCTGTGAGCAAAATTCCCATGTAGCTGTTTCGCCCTTGCACTTTTGGAAACACTACCACTGCACTTACAGAGTGACCTACCCACACTTGCTTTTCCACAGAAGGGCGAGTGCTTGGTTCTCTTAACCAGAATGTGTCATTTGTTCCAGCCTGGAGCAATTATTCCAGTGAGTTGGCCTCTGGCTCTATAGGCTGAATTCTGTAACTTGAGCCCCTGACTGAAATGCACACTTTGCTGCTGCCAGCGCACCTGTGGTGCCCACAGTCTACAGCTTGGTGACTACATCAGGAAGGGCATTTTTGGTTGTATTAATACAGAGTAACTCCTTAGGTTTTTCCCCATGCAAGAAGGATTGTGAGATGACCGTTTAGGTGGGAACAGGAATTTTCTCAGGTCCCTGAAGGTTTGTTTGAACCTAATTGATGTATGGCTCCATATTGCATTAGGAAGGGCGTTAAGAGAATCAGAGATGTGTGAAATATGTAAATGGGTAAGGAAAAAAAGCAAAATGACCCCATCAGGCACCCTTACGGTAATGTTGTGTTTGATCTCAAAATAGAAATAAATACTTTATTTTGCATATGTACGTCTGGAGGGAAAATCAATAGTTGTCATTTGAGCACAAACAAGCTAAAAGAAAAAATGTATTCTTGTGGCATTTGCTGGGTTGTTTCTATATGCCCATTGATTAATATTTTGTGCATTTGAGTACTAGTGCCTTGTTCTGCTTCATCAGAGATAATCATTACTAACCGGCCATAATGTTCCATGTACTGATTACCAGACTGCTTTACTCAGGTGGTCTGGACTAGAATACTCGCAAATTACCTGCCATAAGAGGTCACCCTTAATCGTGGGTAGAGGTGGGGTGGTGGTGGATGCTTTTTTCTTCATTGTACCACAGTTTCTTCTTTAGTACAAGACTTTGTGTCTAGGTTGTATTGATGAGTAGAAATTATTAAAGCTTGATTTCTTTTATCTTTCCTTCTCATTGTCTTTAGTTTCTTGTGAAAGATGACCTAAGTGCCTACTAACAGGTTCCCGCTATTTAGCACAGGGAATGAGAAATCACCCTGATTACTGTTACTAATGCCAGGAGTTGCCTCCAGTTGGGAAATGGTGTCTAGTGACTGTTATTCTACTTTGTTATGGATTATACCAATATTGGGGTCCAATATGTCACGTTAGCCACATGCTCAGCACAGTCAAGAGGACTAGGGCGCAGTGGTTTGACCTAAGCAGGACAGGAAGATACCCATTGGGGTTAGCCTCTCCGCATTCCTGCTCACTTTTGTAGAGTTTGGGGAGGACACACTTCAGATTGTTGCACAGACACCTGATGGGAAAAAAATGGTCACATTTCCTCCAATCAAAACACTTTAGTTGGATGTGTGTAAATTAGGGACGCCTAAGCAGAAACCATGCAGTTCTTCAAAACTTCACCTACAGTACTTTGGAGAAATGCAACAGGAAAGCCACCATGTGGTTTCTTTTGATAAAATTAAAAAATATGTATCATAGATTGGAGATAACATCTACTTTATGTACAAATTGAAGAAAACTGGTTATGAGTTTGTTGTAGTGTGTCTACTAAATAAATCAGATATTTAAAGTAATTGAGGCACCTTGTCGCTGGCGGAGGGGAAGTTAGTTCTTCGTCTTGGTCAGGCTGGCAGTCCTCATTATAAAAGGCCGTGTGTGCAAGAGCCTAATAAACATATGGAAGACAGATGGAGGAAAATGAGAAGGGGCTGCAATAAAAGTATACAGCAGCATTTTTATGTTTCTGAGCACTCCTTTCAGGGAGACGAAGCCATATGGGACCGGGAGGAGCCATATGGTGGCCATCCACATGGCCCCGATGGCAGTGAGGAGGAAGAGGATACATGGAAAGAAATAGATGGTCCTAGTGGCTGGGATGAACCTGTTCTGGGTTTGTCATTTCTGTGCCCACTAGAGGTTGGGGAAGACAAAGCAAGCAAGAGATGAAAGTGATTCCCCATCTCTTCTCCACAGAAGTCACTTAGTTGTGAAATGGCAGGTGCAAGGCCAAGGAGAAGAAACCTTCTCTATCACAAAGAACAGGTTGACGCGATGACCAGTGGATGTTAACACGCAATGGGGGGAAAGGTCTACTTAAGTAAATGGAATAGAAAGGAGAACATCAGGGCTATTGAGATGACATGTTTCTGTTGCTATGTGAATTCACATGGTATGCCATCGCCAAGTCAAACTGAATTTTAAAACCAAAAGTAGCATCAGAGATGCTTAAAGGCAATCTACTAATGATTTACCTGAACGCTTAGATCCCCAAAACACTTATATACCATGCTGACTTTCACAGTCCCCTTTGTACATACCTTTCATCCCTGGTAGTACCAGGCACAAGGAATCTTCCAGCAAATGCCTGTGGAGTGAGTGAATGAATGAATGAATCTTCATTGTTTAAAAGGGAACGAGTATTTTAGTCTGATCACTGAATATCCATTTGTGATTGTGGAAAATGATTGAAGCAGTTTTCAAAGATTTCCTTTTCTTTCAAGATTCAGGTTCTAACTTGAAACCTTTGGAATGTTAGAGAAAGATCAAGCAGCTGTATCTTTCATCTTCCCAGAAATAGGGCAGGCATCGCTGGGCATTCCCAGCCCAGGAGAATTACAGGGAAGGCAAGAAGAAAGAAAAACAAGAAGTTACAGGTAGAGGGGCTGGAGGAGCAAGCCTACAGCCAGCCCTGGATCGGAGGGTCTGCGGGGGTCCCTGCTCCTGTTTAACTCCCCCCACCCCCCACAAGGATAGAGTGTGTTTTCTTAGAGATGCTTCTGGGAATAACAATTTCTGTTTCAAAGCAGGAGGGAACTATGTATCTGATGGATTATATAGCGAAAAACCTTCTTGTTGGTGTTTGTTTCTAAATCTGCATTATGATGGGTCAACCTTAGGGAAAACACAAGCGGAAATGCATTCTGTTCTCCCCTCTTTTTTTAATTCCCTATTCATCTTTTTGATGAAAATGCACTATGATTACAGGTTTCTAAGAAAAACAAGCAAATGGAGAATAGCATAGGGGAGCTAGGGAAAGCCTACCAGCTGATTCTTATTAGGCTTGACCTGATTTCTTCAAGGTATGGCTGATTTTTTTTTTTTTTTTACACTCTGGGGTTATCATTCAGCATACTCTATTAATGTGTGCTCAGTGTGGAAATGTCTGTTTAGCCTGCTGTGATCGTGTCACGGATGCCTCAGTGTTGGTGGTATGTTTAGCCCCTCGTAGACGGAGCATGTCATTGTAACAAGGTAACAACCTCTGTGAATATACCTGGTTTGTATTGTGGGAGCTCTCACTTGATCAGCAGAGTCCAAAAGTTGCTCTCCACCGCCAGCCAGTTGGCTTCTGTGGAGCATTTTCCCACTGACAGCACCTTGAGTAAAGCTAGGACAGGCACGTCACTTTCTCCTGCCTTTTTAAAAAAATCTCCTTTCCTGCCAGCACTCAGCCTGTCATAAGCACTTGATACATATCTCTGGTGAAGAAAAATTAAGAATGCTTTTCTCCTGATCATTGGGAAGCTAGACAGCCACGTAGGAGCAACTCTCCCTGCTTTCCTTACCTTTGAGGATTTCTGGAAAGATGTCCGATGCCTCTGTTCTAGGCTTTCTCTTGCAGGTTGGAAGACGTTAGCCACTTTGTAGCTTTAATAACCCTCTTATTAGCCAACCTGGCATTTGCAGGACTAAAGCTGTTGAGGGTGGTCAGAGATTTTTAGATGGTGGTAAGTCTCTCCCTGATTTCCTGCAATTCATGTACACCTAAAATTTTCTTTAAGTTAATAAACACATAAAATTTGTCTTTCTATTTTTGTGCTGTCCCGTCACAAATGGGTTAGTGGATCTTATCTGCGGCTGCGCATTAGCAGCACATGGGGAACTTTAAAAATATACCAATGCCCGGGCGCCACCGCAGAGATCCGGATTCTATGGACCCGAGTTGGGAGCTGAGCCGCATGGGCTTTAAACGTCTGCCAGTGATGCTAATATTCAGCCAGCTGTGAGAGCCACTAGACTAGGGCACTGACCTTGTGTCATGCCCCCCTTTTGCTCTTCTAAGGATATCTCCTAGGTCTCTAATAGTTACAAATATGTAGTTGCCTCTGAGAGTTGGGGACTTCATCCCCCCTTCCCCCACCTCCCCTCCTCACTCCCTTTCCAGGGCTCTGGTCCTCTGGTCCCTGCCCTGGCACCTCTGCAGCCAGAGGAATTCTAAACCCACAAACCTGTACTGATGTCCCACCCACTGAAATGGTTTTAAGGAAACAGTCAGAGGAGATGGAGGTACTGGACACACAGCTGTTTGGTTTCTCAACCCTCAGAAAGAGGAGGAGATGATAGAGTAAATAAACAAAGCCCATTTGGATTTTCCACCCAGGTTCTATCAGGTTGCAGAAATCTCTGGGTGGTCCTTAGACCTCATCCCCAAGAACGCTTACTTCTGTAAGAAATAATGTTGTACGAAAGGAGAGAATGCACACAGCAGAATAGAAAGGGGCCAAAACGAGATTCGGAAGCCTAGTGTCCCGTATCTGGACTCTATTCATCCACCAGCCTGAGACCTTGAACAAGTCAGACACGAAATGATCTCTGAAGTGTCTTTTGTCCTTAAAACTCTTGACTCAGAAAGATGTATATAGCAAGTTCTTTCCTTTCAAAATATATCACAGAGTGAAAGAATTTTAGATCTGGAGGAGACACTAGAATTCATGTGGACAGCCTCCAGCACCTTGTGGTCATGCTGAAATCACAGTCATGTAGCCATTGCACAAGGACCTAGGCTCCTTGGTCTAACTTCATGTTACTTTGTTACCACTGTGTGGCTTTGGCCTCCTAGAGCAATTGGAATTTTGATGAGGTAGGAAACTTGGAATCCAGTGCTCAGTGGCCATGCCTGGTGATGATTTAATGAGTATGTTTTATATATGTACAACCTTGTCCGGTGGGAAACTTTTCAAGTTCCTTTGAAAAAATATGCTACAGCATTTCCAAAGAATAGCTTTGGTTTACCACCTACTGGTAAAATCCTTGTTCAGAATTATATTACCAAGCCATTTGGGGATATTCAGAAGCGGTCTGTCTCTGTAGAAAAGCATCACCTTCCCCCTGGGATGAATCTCCTACCTCCTGTCTCTTGGACCCGTCTCGCCCTGTAACTCCTTTACCATTTACTTTGCACATTGTCTCTGCACTAAAGTATAACAGTGCATTTGTAATCGTTCAGTTTCTATATGAGCATGCATTGATACCTTGGGAAAATGTAATCTCTTCATCAGATATCTTTGACTTCCTATTATGTAGACACTGTTCTAGGTGTGAGGCGACAGGTGTCAACAAAATATACAAACTCCTTACTTTCGCGGGCCTTACGTTCTAGGGAGAGCGTCTGACAAAAACAGGTAGGCAGATAAAGGATATTAAATGGTGGGTGCTAAATAAGCGGTATCATTACAGGTTTAGGATAACTTTGTCTATGCGTCTTTAACAGTGATAGCAGATATGTTAATGCATTTAAAGTATTTTAGAGAGTTGACATGAAACTTCTGGTCCTATTCAACAAAGTTCAGAGCCAAAGGAAACGGACAGACTTAACTGGCAAATAAAAGGAAGAGAAGAAGTCAGAGAAACGTGAAGTGGGTTTCGGTCCAGGTGGTGCCCGCTGCAGAATCTGCATCCGTGGGAGTGTTTGATATCAGACTCTCACCATTTTGACCTGTGAAAATAGCTTTCTCGGAGACAAATCACTGGGTAGCATTGCCACTGTCAGCTTTCTGAAACTGCCAGGTTTACATGTTAGGCTAGTTTTGTTTGCATACATGCTAATAAAAGTATCAGTGGAAAGCTAAATAAATTCATTAGCACGGACTCCAGCTGCCCTGGGTGAGAGATGGATCTAGAGCACCACTGCTCAGTGAAGGCTTGTTTTTCCGGATAAAGCAAAGGCTTGAAGCAGCGATCCGCGGTGACAATGGAAGTCCCCGAAGCGCTGTGGTGGGAGTCAGGGCCAGGAGTAAACGTGCTCACGTTAGACGGCGGTTTCTGCTCTGCGCTCTCATCTCTGCGCTGCGGGGTTGGTTTGTCTCTCTGGCAGTTCCCTTAGCTCCGCTCCTAATTAGTAATACGAAGAATGTAACGTATTTGCCGTAAACGAGGCATTGGGAGACTTTATAAATTGGTATTGACAGAGCGATGAGATCATTAGAATTGTGTAAAAATTTTCTTCTCAGTTGCCTCATTTATGAAAGCAGAGGGCTTAGACCACGGACGTGACGTTTGAGGTCTCTTCCAGATGTGAGAGTCGGGATTTGAGAGTTACTCCATTTACCCAAACTGCCTCTCCTTCTACGGAACAGTCACCCTCATCGAATGGACAGGGAAGCTGAGAAAGAAGGGAACTAAGCTGTTTCAGAGACCAGGAGACCATTTGAATATGGGAACGCACTCAGCTGTCTTTCTAGCTTTATGACTTTATTATTTTTGTCTAGTGACTGGAATCGTGGGTAGAAGGCATAAACAAAATAAAAGCCTACTTTTCAACTCCAGCGATAAATCCCAAGTCAGGTGCACTGGTGCCACTGAGGAGCGATCGGACCCCCAGCACAGACCTGCTTTTGGTTTCCAGCTGTGAGAAGACTGGCCACTAGGGGAGCTGACTGCTTCAAGGAGGTTACAAAAGAAATGGGCTGTTGGGGAAGAGGTCCCTGTTTCCGCCTATGGTGCTGTGTCAGAGGTTCATATGAGAAGTGATTAGAAGTCTGGTTTTGACTGTGGATTTCACTTGAGGTGTCTGTTCATCCTCTGGACTAATCTATTCCCACCACCTTTGAACATGCGCTATTCTGTATGATAACAAGGGAATGGATGCTTTTACACTGCCAGTAGATAGTGGGTTAATTAATACTCTTGTTGGTAATGAAGCAAGGTGAAATGAAGTGAGACAGAACTGAAGCATAAGGTCATTAACATGCGCTGATTAATAATGGAAATGTGAAAGTTTTCATTACCGCATGACCAATGGGCAAAGGAAGATGTTTAATGGATAAGGCTGTAAGTGGAGTACAGCATGCTTTTCAGGGACTGTTTGTTTTCCATTTGGAATGAGAATGGGTCATTGGAATGCAGTTTTTTAAATGGCATCATTTTCGTGTTTAATCCACATGACTTCTTCCAATACTTAGAGATCAAGTGGAACAAGAGCACACTAGAAACAAACTAAAATATTGTAAAGCTGTGTGAAGTTAATTTCAAGAGGATCCACAGATAGGAAATGGAAAATAAGGTATGTGAGGGGCAAGAATTACCTTAGAAATTAGATCTTAAGTCTCTTGATTATAAGAATTTTGAAAACCTTGGGCATCTTAGCAAGAGTTTTTATGCTTTCTTTGAATGCTTTTAAGGAAAATATCAACCCCTTTCTGATGGGTTAGAGAGAAGGCCTTGTCCTTGAGCCTGGAGGTAAGACAGGGTCTTTGAAGGTTTTCTTTACACTATGTTCTAAATACGCACGTGACTGCCGGTTTCTATAAAGTCAGTCCTGGTGGTGATGTTGTTGCTGACCCCAGGATCTTGTGGCTGGTGCTTCAGAAAGCCAAAACTCATCAGAGTTTGGAGTAAGGAATAGTTTATTGATTGAGATTGCACCAACCGAGAAGGTGGGGACCTATTGGTGACCCACACCCATCTTGCTCACTGGACTAGGTTAAAGTTACTTAAGAGGTTGGGGGAACAGGTGTGCGGAAGGGCTGGTGGGCGGGTTTCACTGGAGGGCCTTGGAACTTGACTGTTTATGGTAAAGGGGCATCAACCCCAGATCTTCCTGGAGAACAAGCCCTTGGCTTTAGAAAGGGTTCCAGTGTTCAAGTTTACATTATATCCTGGTTCTTTTATTTGGGGGATTGGCGGAAAGGTCAAGACTTTGGTCCCAGATGTCAGAGTCCTCTCCTCTGCTCATGCCTTGGCTGTGTGACTTGTGGTTTTGGTCTGTCCTCTCTGAAAAGCTGTTCACTGTCTCATAAAATAGGCCCATTTTGAGCTGGTTCTGCAGTGCCAATGTCCTCAACCCTCTAATCAGAAGGGGTTTCCCTGTGTAAACTGCAGCCAGTATGGAAGACAGGGAGGTGAATGGACTTCTTTACTCGCATGTGCTCATTTTCTCTTATTTACCTTGTATTTGCTTCTCCCGTGTAGCTTTTACTCCGCCTCAAATGTCCGATCTGATTCCGATACTCATCTTTTTAGGTAGATGACTGTGGAAACCTTAGGTATTTCTTTCTTTGTTGTTTAGTACATTCCTTATTTCCTCGAAGGGCTGGAGAATAAAGTGTTACAAGTCGTATAATCCTATAGCACATTGAGTGTTGCTGTCAGTCTATATATGTCTTTCAATTTTCAAAGAATCAGAATATATAAAATTATTACCTATTTTTAAATATAAAATATAAAGGCCCTGTCTGATAAGTCACAGAGCTCACGTCGAATTATGAGGCCCTAGTAGTTTTTATTTTTATTATTACATGAATAAAATATTGGCTTAAGTCTGTATTGTCTGTCAGAGGATGAAGGTTGTTTTGAAACAGATCTTTAATATTAAACTTATAGTTATCCTCAGACAAATAAATTTGAGAAAGATGACAGCTTTGTTTAGTTTTCTCTTTGTATTCCGTGTTCCTACTATGCGCCCTTTCAGAATGAAGGTCGCTCCTTGTTTTCTATCTGAAGTCCCGTAATCGCCGCAGCAGTTTCTCAGGAGGTTGGTGCTGATTTTCGTTCTGTAAATGTTTTCCCCTTTTTTGCACTTGTAAAGTTTTTTCCCTTTTTTGTTCTTTTAAAAGGAAAATTGATTTTTGTTCCTTTCACAAGAAAATGCTCTTCTCAAATCTTAAACATTTTAAATATATCTTACTTTCTGAGTGGGTTTTGTGTCTGTTGTCATAATGAATATCTTCCTCAGTGTCCAGCCACGTTTCTAGAAACTTGCTTAAATATGTGATACCAGTCAGGCATGTCTGGAGTACCTACAGTATTCTGAAATGCATGGAGACAGATACTGTGTTCAATAGCGAGTTTGACAGTCTGGTCATTTTAGCAAAACCATGGTTTTACCATAACATCAGTGACTGAATTTACTCAAGGATATTTAGGATAATGTCAAAGGATGTAAAAACTCTTTCTCTCTGTCTCTTTTTGTCTCTCTCTCTGCCAGAGATCTCACGCGTCATCTCCCCACACAGTTGATGGATTTAAAGTGAGATCATCAGCTGTCCTTGTCTGTATTTTTAAATACTGTGACATTTTCCTCAAGCAAAATTGAGCATCCTATCAGAAAATGAAAAAGGAAAGTGATTTTTTTTTTTTTCAGTGTAAGAGCGCGTACTTCAGACAACCTTACAAGTGTGAGGAAAGAATGTGAGTGGATAGCAATTTGTTGATTATAATCACTGCGTGTTAATCGCTCACAGCATGTTTCAGTCACATTATTGCCGCGTTGGAGGTGTGTTGTGCGTTGCCACAGAATGGTTGTAATTGACAAGCATGTGTCTAAAAGGAATATATTAAGGAGCAGGAGAATTTTTGCCTTTGACATACCTATAATTGAGCTTTTCCTCATTTCATTTTGCGGCCTTTCTCATTATAACCCTCCCTCCCATTTCTCATTATCTTCATTTTTTGCCCTTGGGGTTTTCTTGTTCTACAATAGAAGCCATTCTTTTCATTCTGTTTGCAGCCTTTTGCCTTGTACTCAGGCAGCCACGTGGCTGGCTGGCGTGCCTTCCCCTAAACCTCACAAACAAATGTGAAATTAGACAGCTTGTTAACTGCGGGTGAGCAGAAAGTGTAGAAAACTGAAATGTCTTATTATAATGTCCAGAATAGCTTGGTTTGCCCTAAAAAGTGATGCAAACTTATTTTCAGAGCAATTCTGTATCCTCTTCTGTTTCTTTTATTTGTTTGTTTATTTATTTAAAAGATTTTATTAATTGATTTTAGACAGAGGAGAGAGAGAGGGAGGAGGGAGAAAGAAAGAGAGAAAGATGGTAGGGGAGGAGTGGGAAGCATCAGTTCATAGTTGTTTCTTCCTGTATGTACGTTGATCGGACAAGCCTGGGGTTTAGAACTTGCGACCTCAGCATATTTCAGGTTGACGCTTTTCCCACTGTGCCACCACCATTCAGGCCCTCTTCTACTTCAAAATGACTGTTCTTGATGATCAGCATACAGAATTCTTGGTGAATCTTCTAATTTTTAAGTCATTTAAGCATGTAAATGAGCTTGACATGGTGTGAATATGAAAAATACAAGTGAAAACTGCCCATTGCATACCTGTCTGGATATTTCTCAATCTGAAAAGGGACATAGGGTTAGGTGAGTCGGTAGTACGTAGCAGGGCTCATGAGGGATCATAGTTCTGATAATTAAAGCATCTCCGATTTTCCTTCTTATTACAGCCCTTTCAGTGCATCTTTAATATACCTGTTCTCAGGAGAGTTTCCATAGCACTTAGAGCAAGTTAGGTTTTTATCCCCCTAAATTTTCTTCCTGCCTTGCTTGATGCCATGCATTTGGGTTTTGTCTGGTAAGCTTAAAGATAGCATAAATCTAGTGTCATGTGTTTTGTAAGGAAACAGAAGAACTGGGAAAAGACAGTTTGTCCTAATGTTGGATCTTGTCCCCAGAATTGTACGTGCCAAATGTAGCTTCTTGGGTCTCAGTTCAGTTTGATCTGAAGTTGAAGGCGATACAGCCACCTACCACTGATGACTTCTGTAGAAATATTTTAGCTCAGGTTCCACCAGTACTGACTGGTGTAATGCAAGTGCACGTTTCAGAATTATGACAATTTTTGTTATTTGACAGTCTCCCAAGGAAGGTGTTCGTTCTTTAAAAAGAAAAAGCACAAAGCAAATCTGTCTTCATCAGAACATTCTAGAATCCACAGTAGTGAGGTCAGGATACATTCACAATCCTTTTCTCCTCTTAAATGTACTTTTTCTGCTTGTGATAACTGAGAAACTTCAGAATCAGATCACATTACTGATTATGTATTTGAATTCCTTAAACTTTTCTGTGTGTATGTATAATTGGTAATTAGGCATGGCTGCCTACAACGTAAAACCTCTAATGGTGACTTGCACAACGTTATAAATATACTTCTCTCTCCTATGAAAATAAAAATAGAGATGTGCAGTCCAGCGCTAGTAAAGCCCACTTTGAAATCACCCAGTACTGAGAGGTCTTCCAGTTCTTTGCTCCAGTGTCCTTAGAGTCTGACCGTCATCTCAAGATGGAAGCTAGCTAGCTAGCATTATGGCCCAGGTATCAGCATGGAGCCAGTCAAGATAAACACACCTGTTCATCCCACATGGCTTCTGCTTTTAGCTCATGAACCAAAACTTAGTCACAGCCATAACTAGCTGCAAGCGAAACTGGGAAATATATTGTTTGATTCTTTTTAAAAAATATCTAGGTAACAATATGGCCAAGAAAAATCACAGTTTGATTCCTAATGAAAGGGAAAATGACATGTACTTTTATAAATGGAGGTTTATGTTAGTTTGTTTTGGTACTTTAGATTCTAGGACATAATTATATATTTCTGTCCCTTCAAAGAACTATAAATATATTGTGATATAAAGCATTATGTAATTACTTTTAAAGATTATGCAGTAATTTGAATTAGCTCTTATATTCTTCTCAAAAACTGAATATTGACAATAATCTCATGTATTCTTAAAAGGTTTACCTAATTGTAAGTACCTTTCTCATATCTGATTTAAGTCAGTGAATTTATACTTGAGAATTTTACATCTTCTGCTCCAAATTTTCCCTATGAGTTGTTAGAAATAGTTTTCATAAAAGAAATTAAGCATATACTAAAAATATTTCACATTATGGCTTACAAGAAGTTTTAAACAACACAAATTAAATTTGTTCTAAGAGTAGCTTATAGTATATGATTTATATAATTATATTCTTGGTGATGATTCCATTACATATGCATGTGGGTCAAGTCACCATGTATCATATGATTTCAATGCTAAAGAAAGGCCTAAGGATGTTCTTAGGTACGTGAGTAGTACATTTATTTTATTGTTTTAATTGAATGTATTGGGGTGACACTGGTTAACAAAATGATACAGGTATCAGGTGCCCAATTCTACAACACATCTTCTGTACCCTGTATTGTGTACTCACTCCCCTCAAGTCAAGTCTCTGTCCATCACCAACAAAACTGACTTAACAGATTCATTTGAGACAAGGAGTTTGTTGAGTGCCTTTAGCCAAAAGACAAAATTATCTTGGTAAATGTCAGTTAATGCACATTTAATGGCCTTTTTACCTGGATATTGGGCTTCTTCTAGTCAGAGATGATAACTGAAGTGAGGGACACCCAAGACTTGGACACAAAGTTTATTGTTTTGATTTGGGAAAGAGTGAACAAAATAAAATGTGACTCATGATTCGCAGTATCCATAATGTTTAATATGGAGAAGTTTATCTAGAAGGAAAGAAATTTATGAGTTTTTATTTTTATTTTTTATTTTTATTTAGTGAGAGGAGGGGAGACAGAGACAGACTCCCGCATGCACCCTGACAGGGATCTACCCGGCATGTCCACTGGGGGGCAATGCTCTGCCCAGCTGGGGCCATTGCTCCGTTTGCAACCAGAGCCATTTTTTAGCACCTCAGGTGGAGGCCATGGAGCCATCTTGAGCACCCAGGGCCAACTCACTCCATCAACCCATGGCTGCAGGAGGGAAAGAGAAGAGAGAGAGAGAAGTGAGAGGGAGAGGGTTGGAGAAGCCGGTGGGCGCTTCTCCTGTATGCCCTGACCGGGAATCGAACCCAGGACATCCACACGCCAGGCCAACCTTAAACGCCATTATGAATTTGTGAGCCATCCTAACCCTTCCATGTGATTGTCAGTTCTACCTTCAGAGGAGCAGATTGGCTGACCTCTTACAGCTATTTGCTCATGCTAGGTGTTCACCAGAAAATAAAATAAGATTTGAGTAGGAGCGGAGGAACTTCAGCGTGGTGGCGCATAGATAGAAACGACTCCATTGGGCGTCTCTGGCAATTTAAGAACTATGGAAAGACCAAGTGCCTGTATCTGTGGCGCTTCACCCAGGATTCCGGGACTTTCCTGCACGCCCTTTCCCCCCAGCCCAGTATGGACTGTTTGGATCCACAGCCTCAGGAGAGCATAGTGCAATGAACGAGTCACAGCTGAGGCTAAGCCACCTTGGCGCCTAGGCCCCTTCCAACTTAACTTGCAATAACCCGGTGACTATTCCCCTGGCTTATCTCAGTCTCAGTGTCATTATTCTCAGAAGAGAGAGAAGACTGACTTCCGACGGTGGATATGAGGAGCACAGACCATGGGGGTCAAGCTCATGATACAGAACACAGTATGTGGTCATTAAAGAGTGGCTGTCACGATTATTTTCAAATAGAGCAGCTACTGTCTTCCTTCTCTACTTTCCTCATTGCCCACCAAAGCCACCACTGGCTTCCTGGTGTATAGGGAGAAATAGGTGAAGTTCAAAGCAAATTTAGAGCCTGTAGAGCTAAAACAAGTGTTGGATGGTGATGGTAGGCAGGGTCTGGGATGTGGAGGTTTGCTCAGACGTTCACATGAATGGAACATTTATCAGCCTGGGTTTATAGGCTGCCTGAGGTGGCCCTTGAATGATCTCACAAATCAAATTCCAAACCCCTGCAGAAGTTGAGATCATATCTTACAACTGTGTCATCTTCATGGTAGTGCATACAGTGCTCAACCATAAGTAATCTGTCTTCAGT
The DNA here is from genome assembly GCA_037038555.1 of Rhynchonycteris naso. Taxonomy (NCBI): domain Eukaryota; kingdom Metazoa; phylum Chordata; class Mammalia; order Chiroptera; family Emballonuridae; genus Rhynchonycteris; species Rhynchonycteris naso. Next base: position 134,649,738 of record CM073002.1, on the reverse strand, counting down.
GGTGACCAAACCTTTCTTGTGACCCAAAACCACAAGTCTCCCTCTCACCTGTGTGAGAAAAAAAGCAACTATGTGTTGTTGATGACAATTCTAATGACTGTTCAAGAAACCAAAACACAAAGGCATACCTGCCGTCTACCACTGGTTGAAATATTTGTCCTAGAAATACTTTTAATCAGAGGATAAGTGTTAGAGTAAATTTTCCTGTATTGGAAGTTTTCAGTGTGGGTAAGATCTTATGCCAGATTGTTGACAAAGAGCCGTGGTTGTGTTTAGTCATGTTTACTTTAAATTAGTAAGTTTGTGTAATACCTTTTAAACTTGACTATATCTAACTATTGTGATGATTCTCAGCTTTAAAATAAACAGTTGACCATCCATTGCTAAACTTTAAGGGAAATTACTTCTTTCTAGTATTTCTAGAATTTCTGTTAACCAGAAACAAAAATAAATAAAATTTTACTTGTCTGAAATCCCGTGCTAAATAATTCACGACGATCAGGGGAAAACAATGAATTTCAGAATTGTGATATATTTCCAGTTTTAAAAGAAAACTGATAGTAGAGATTCTTCTTGCTTGCTGCTGGAAAGATAAAAATATAACTTGTCCTAAATTTATTCAAGTGTTAGAGTTATTGCTTGAAATAATCATGCCCCAGACTTCTAATGTAAGATTTAATGTTTAAATTGTTTTTCTCACTTATTACCTGAAATCTTAGAATAGTTAATTGGCAAGCCCTTAGGAACCCAGTTTGTATCATAAGAATGCATTATGTGATGTTAATCATACAAGATGGAGCAACCCAGAGAGGTCAGTTATGTTCAGCTGAGTGAATCTCACAATTAATTTCAGTTGGTACATGCGGGCAGATTGGTATTGAAGGCTACGTTCCCATAGCAATTCCCATGTTCTAATCTGTACTGTTACATAAAATGATACTTGCATTGATCATGAAGAAATTTTTCCTCCTGGCTCATTTGTGAGAGCAGCTGCTGATACTAATCAACAAGCTACAATAAGCTACACAGCTTCCATAAGAGTCTTTGGAGGTGAACAGTGTGATAGATGGTGTGAGAGCTGATTAGCAGAACATCCTGAGTTCCTTTTCGCCTAACTAGAGTATGCCGCAGCCAGTCACCAAGGGGCATGTCAGACCAGGGACCATCCATCCACATGCCAAATCCAGTCGCCTTTGAATGCCCCAGCTCATGAAACTCCTTCCAATCACTTTTTTTGGCACCCCAAACCTGCTCTCTTCTCCAATACTTCTTTCTTGTTAGCTTCTATTACATTTGTGTCCCCAATTCTATTTCTTTCTTCTTCTTCCCCTTCCTTAGCTCGTCTTTCTGCTGCATCCACCCCAGCTCGACCCTCAGAGCCGTGCCTACATCTTTGCAGGTTTGTACCCGATAATTCACGTTTCCCCAGCCATCGTCTTCCTAGAGTAGCTCCCGCGCTCGACCCAGCCCTCTTTAGCAAGCTCTGGTTTTCGCTGGGTTTGCCCAACAGCTTCACTTCAACCTAGAGAACTCAAGCTCATGTTGTTTAAAAGTAAACGCAGCCTCTGTCCTTTTATTCTTTACCGAGTGTGACTTCCCGACACAGACACAATCTGTGTCTCCTGTCACTGCTCACCTTGAAAATCTCCATTCGGTCCCCTTTTCCTGTGGAAGGAGCCCCAGCCTCCTTTGGCCGGCACAGGCTCAACGTCCCTCTAGGAATTGACTCCAACCTACTTTTCTAGCTTTACTGTGTAGTTATACCATGTGATCGCTTCTGTTACTGTTTCACAGTCGGATCGTGGATCAAGGCTTATAAACTCACACGTTCATACACAGTGAACACGAATGAGTGAGGCCAGCCAGGGCAGATCTGTGATAAACTGGATCATGCGCCCTGTGTAAGATCAACTCGGCTCTAAACCATGACTAACGTGTGAGATGTGAGCCTGCTGTTGCCAGACCTTCTGATTCTTAGATATTGTCATCTAACAAAAAAATCCGTAAGGACTAAGCAAGGCCGGGAGGTCACGTGTCTGCTGTGACTGGGCCGCAGACACACCCACACGCACCACTTTGCTCATGTTTACTTCACCTCTTTCTCCATCAGTTCTTGGAAGTTCGGGGGCCATCTCTCACGCCACCTGTTTGGTAAGACCTTCCCTGGCGTATTGGCATCTTTACTTCCTGCTCCATGACATTTATGGTTGGTGCTGTGCAGCTGAAATGTTGTCTTACTGAGTTCACTTGATGGGGATACTTGTCTCAGCTCCCTGACTCATCCTGAGCTGGAAGCCATGGTCGCTCCTGTGCTTTCCTGCCTCTCGACCCCCAATCGCTTTATGAAAGTCTTATATTAGACAGTTCTCAATACTTGGTTTTTGTTGGTTGATTGGGGGCTCTTGAAACATTGGGACAGGATCAAAATATCATTTTATAAAAATAAAGAGCAGGTTGTATTTATCGAGTGCCTGACATATGTCCGGTGTCCTGCCAGATGCTGTAGATACACTATGTAATCCTGACTACAGGTCTGCTCAGTGTGGATGGGACACCCTTTCTACAGGCCCCAGGAGGTTAAGGTTACTGTGTCTAAGGCTACCCAGGTAAAAATCTGCTTCCCTTTGATTCTTCATACTGTTTCCTCAGCTTCCCAGCAGGCGTGGCAGACACGGGCATGAGCCCCAAGTCGGTTCTAAAGATAATTGTGCCTAGATGCTGAGAGCAGCTGAGTGCACTGGGACAACAGGAGCTCTTAGGGTCTATCACCTCTCTTACTGCTAGGATGACCTGTAAACATGACCCTCTGTGTGGAGAAGGTCAACAAATACTGTGTTTATTACTCCATGATCCTTCTAGTGGCATTTTTAATGCATGTGGAATGTCATGTAGCTAAGAACATAGTAACTGTTGTATGCAAATCATTCTTTCCCAAAGAAAGAAAGATGGGGTTCCAACACCAAATTTTAAAAGTTAAAATGACAACGAATTTTATTATTTGAAGAGTGCCACCCAAGCCCTGTCTGTAGTTAGTTCCTGTCATTAAAAAGCTGATTTTTAAGGTTTTATGTAGAAACAGCATTAAGTAATAAGCATTTCTTGTGAAATCAATATCAAAAAATAAGATTTGATAGAATAGCTAAGCGATACTCTGGTGACATGGTAAAAATATGCAGGAATGGAGTGCGTGTAAAAGCTGTGGCAGACGGCGGCACTGGAAACCGTTCTTATTACCCTCAGAAACAAAAAACACACCGAGAAAGAAGCATAGCTTTTACGATGCAGCACTTTAACCTGTGATGCAAAGATGGACATGAACACTTTGTGTGTGTGCTTAATCAAATTACACGGCACCTTTTGGCACCGCTTCTCACAAAATAATGGTAAGTTGTAACATTCCAGGACCAGAAATGGACCCTTCCAAGTGCAAAGCTTTTCTTGGCTCCCTGAAATAAAGGTTAAGTCAAGCATATTTCAGAGTGCCTTAAATTCCAGGTGAAACAAAACTGCTAACAGGACTTTAGGGAATATGAGTTAGTTCAGAAATGCTGCATATTCACTTACCTTACTTAAGTTAAATGGCTGCTATCGGCAGCTGTCTGTCAAAATTCTTCTCTTCGCTTTCCTGGTAATTCACTTTAACAGATGAGTGGTTTCATTATTACAGAGCACTTTGCTTATGAGTGTTGAGAAATAACAGAAGTAATTTCTCTTAATTGCTCCTAAGTAACCCTATACTCCTTATGATTTCTAGACTTTAGAGTTTATTTTTGTGGCTTTTTTCTTCTTTTTTTACAAAAATAAAAAAACGAAGCATTAAGCTTAGAGCTTTTGGAAGCATTTAGCCCAGCTCCTCTAATTTGATTGCATTTACGTAATAGAACCCAACAAAAAGGGTCTAAATCAAGCCGATTGCTATTTCACTGTGACACAATGCTAGGAGGCTCTTACTCTTGTGTTTTTCAGAAATAAAATGGAAATTATTAGTGCTTGATATACTTGAAATGAGACAGACAATATTTTAATTTTTACAGAAAAGAAAAATACCTTCAAGTAAAACCAAATGAAAATCGATAATTCTTATACCTTAAAATTAAAACAGTAACAGATGATAAGTCCTGTATTAACATCATACTTTTAAACTGCAAGAGTATTCTTTTTAAGATTTTATTTATTGATTTTTACAGAAGGGGTTGAGCAGTAAGAAGTATCAACTCACAGTTGCTTCACTTTAGTGGTTCATTGCTTGCTTGTTTATACCTTGACCAGGTTAGCCCAGGGTTTGGAACCTACGACCTCAGCATTCCAAATTGATTCTCTATCCATTATGCTACTACAAGCCAGGCATATTTACTGTGTTTTAAAAAGCCACTACAGCCCTGGCCAGTGGGCTCCGCGGTAGAGCATTGGCTTGGCGTGTGGAAGTCCCAGGTTTGATTCCTAATCAGGGTACACAGGAAAAGCAACCATCTGCTTCTCCAGCCCTCCCCCCATTCCTCTTCCACAGCCATGGTTCCAATGGTTTAAGCAAAAGTTGGCCCAGGACATTAAGGATGGTTCCATGGCCTCATCTCAGGCACTGAAATAGCTCAGTTGCCAAGCAACGGAGCAGTGACCCAGACGAGTAAAGCATCGCCTGATACTGGGCTTGCCAGGTGGATCCCTGTTGGGGCACATACGGAAATCTGTCTCTCCCTCCCCACCTCTCATTTTAAAAAAAAGCCACTACAGGCCCTGGCTGGTTGGCTCAGTGGTAAAGCATCGGCTTGACATGTAGATGTCCCAGGTTCAATTCCCGGTCAAGGCACACAAGAGAAGTGATCATCTGCTTCTCCATCCCTCCCCCTCCCCTTCCCTTTCTCTCTCTTCCCCTCCTGCAGCCATGGCTCGAATGCCTTAATTGGTTCAAGCACATCAGCCCCAGGTCCTGAGGCAGGCTCCATGGAGCCCCCCTCTCAGGCACTAGAAATACTTTGGTTGTGAGCATGATGGACAGAGCATCGGCCCCAGACAGCACATGTAGGCATCTGTCTTTGTATCTTCCCTCCTCTCACTTGGGAAAGAAGAAAAAAAATAAAAATAAAAAATAAAAAACCACTACAAAAAAGCATTATTTTATATTTAAGGTAGGGAGGGTATTCCCAAAAGAATGACTGAATTGTTCTGTCACTGATGAGCCAAGAACTTGGGACTAGCTTTAATGATTGTTTTAATGAGTAGACTTTCAAAGAAAAATTTTTTGTATATTGATACCTAGGTATTCACAGAGTTAGGAATCAAAACAAATACATCTTTTTATTAAGAATTTAGTGCATATGGCAACTATGAATTTGTTTACATGAAAGATGCTTTTATACACAAAGGTACTTTTCTGCCTAGTCTTAAATTACTATTACTTAAGCACTACATAATATAATGGATAATTATAGTATTTTCATATGGATGCCAGTGGGTTTGCTAGTCATTCTAAATGGCTATTGTTTTCTAATAGTCTTCAGAGGATCATTTATATAACCATTGTAGTTCTAAAAATATCTTTAAATACCCATTGGACAGCCTTTTTTGAAGCATGGCTATTACAAAATGCGCTTTTATTTGAAGTGTGTCATTTTGATTATATCACTCAATTATTTTCATGTGCAGAGAAAAAAGTCAGTGCCGAAAAAGAATAAAGGAAAGCTCTTTTCATCTAGAAAATTTTCACAGCAATATGGCAGCTAAAGAGAGAAAGGTTTGATTTAGGAATCTGTTCTATTCTTTATTATGGTTAGCTATTCTATTCATTAGGATTTTAGCTGGAAATGTTTTTCTATAGCCTTAATTGTTTTTATTTAATTAATATTTCTGTGGCAGAGAGATAATTAGGCAAATGCATTGAATATTAAATATGGTGATAACTTTTGGGAAAATAAGCATTTCTGGGTCACAGCCCTTCACAAAATATTGTCAGATGTGAGCTGAATTGAATTGAGTGCCAGATTGTTTGCCAGCATCCACCCAGACTCTCACAGTCACTCAGTTCATTATCTAAGGCTGTTCCAGGATAGAGTGGCTGGTTGTGTCAAAGTTAATGGTGTTCTTTTTAATCCCAGCTACTAATGGAGTAAATCTTGATTAGAGAGAATCATTCTAACTTCATTCAATTAGCTAAGTGTAAGAACATTCCTAAGAGTCTGAACCTGAATGTCACATCAAGCATTTTACATGCCGGATGTACACGGCTCCCAGTGGTTTCTGTATGCTGTTGGCTCCGATCTAAAACAGATTCTAGGCTACACTCTGGTCCTCGCTGCCTGTATCTACCATTAAATGCAAAAAAAAAAAAAAAAAATCAACTTCTAATCAGACCAGAGAAACTGAGGATTTTCATCAATTATATTTAGTACAGAAAAAAATGTTACAATTTGTGAACAGTATTGTTCAATATATGATAGTATGCAAATTGTATTCCAGAATGTCCCAGGGATTCAGACGTTATGCCATTGTTTTTTTTTTCTCTTTGTTTTTGTTTTTTTTTGTGTTGTTTTTTTTTTACAGGGACAGAGAGAGAGAGTCAGAGAGAGGGATAGACAGGGACAGACAGACAGAAACAGAGAGAGGTGAGAAGCATCAATCATTAGTTTTTCATTGCCGTCGCAACACCTTAGTTGTTCATTGATTGCTTTCTCACATGTGCCTTGACTGGGCCTTCAGCAGACTGAGTAACCCCTTGCTAGAGCCAGCGACCTTGGGTCCAAGCTGGTGAGCTTTTTGCTCAACCCAAATGGGCCCGTGCTCAAGCTGGCAAGCTCGGGGTCTCGAACCTGGGTCTTCCACATCCCAGTCTGATGCTCTATCCACGGCGCCACCACCTGGTCAGGCGCCATTGTTTGATTTTAATTTAAACTACATATTTAAGAACCTTAATGAAAGACACATAAAGTTTCAAATGTATATATATTCCAAATTCTTCATTAGGGTGACCAGCGATAAATTTTTGCTTTCAGGTCAGCAAGTTTGGGGCACATCTTCAAATAAAGCTTCTCCTGCCTTTTTGCACACAGATGTAAAGCTTCTGAAAACTTGAGTGGAGAGATCCTAGGCCTTCCATGAATGTAGGCTGTGTGTGGCCCCCCACATTGAATTGTCCAACCAGCCACATCCCCACTGTTTTCTTGTACTGGACTTAATTTATGCTCAGCAAGGCCCAGGTACCTGGGTTTGAGAACTTGCTTTTGCCACTAAGCTACGGACAGTTAGACAAGTGACTGTCCACGTGTTACAGTGTGATACCACATTATAAGTTTAGTCTTATTTTACATTTTAGGTGCTATTTGTCCAATATATTTTTTAAGAAGGAATATTGTTACTTATCTAAAATAAATAAATACCTTTGAAAAAAATTCCCTTAATACCCTTGTTGTTATTGCTGAACATGACCATTGACAACCAGACATCTGTGTGGATCAGAATTATCCTGACATTCTGCAACACAAACCGTAGAAACAAATTAACCCCTGCAGCTCATACAGGACTGTAGATGGCATCCCTGACCATTTTTGTCAGAGTTTTGTGTTCGTCAACATAGACTTGTTGTTTTGCATTGATCACCTTTTAAAGTAAAAGTCACTGGTTATTTCTAAAAATTCTGAAATTCTTTTCCAATCCTTAACATGTAGTGGTAGAATTCTTTACTGGGCAGTTCTTTCTGCCTACCCATTTATAGTGTGTAGATGTCAGAGAGCACGAAAGTTCTTGAGAATACAAGCCCACTATTCTTATAATTTACTATTATTTCAAATAACTAAGAATTTGATGTCTAGAATGCAAAAGATAGGAAAATGAAATCATATAGTAAGGTGAATCTCAAGTTAAAGGGTTTAGCTAACGACGACTCCGGCCAAAGCTCTGCTTGTATTCTGCATATAATCTTTTTTGTCAGTTTGGAAGTTATATTTGAGGTCAGTGTTTGCCAGATAAGCAGTTCCACATTATACGTAAGCTGTGCTTTTCAAAGAACACTCAAGGCAAAGGCGCAATAAAAATGGAAACTGTTTTTGTTGGTTAAAGAGGTAGAAGAGGAATTAGGAGGGAGCATGGATTTAGCCCTGTCTCTCTTCGCAGCAGTCAGAAAATCACTCACCACTTTCCTAACTTATCACAGATATATTTGAGAGATTAGGGTGAATGGCCTTGGAACCTGATATGTGTCCCCTGGGTTTTATTATCCGTTGTTCTTGCCCCAGTCTTAGGTAAATGGCTTTAGAAAGGCCTAATTTATTAGATCATTCAGGCTTCATTCCCTGCAGAACTGGAGTGTATACCTCAGAGATATTATAAAATTTATTTCTAAAAGCACCTGATTGATACATTGGTTTTTCCATAACGTCTTTACCCACAGATATAGATGATGTTGTCGGGGGGGCAGGGGGGTAGACAACAAAGGTGTATGTTTAGAGTCTTCCGATAAAAAAATATCTCATTGTTTGAGGCATTTTGTATAAGGAGTTTTAAAAATCTTAACTTGACTGAAGAATTCTGTGGCTGAAATTCTCCTACCTGACCTCCCCCTCTCCCCCCAGCAGGTATGTTTCTGACCCCTGCTGTTCTGGGCCTAGATAACCAGTTACCCCCTTATCACTGCTTCACTGACTTTGTGACTGTTTTCCTCTCTCTGCAGACACCCTCCTTGATGACTTCCTTCTCACATACACCGTCTTCATGACAACTGACGACCTGTGCCAGGCGCTGCTGAGACAATATCCTTCACTCACTTCGGGAGGCTGCCTTGCCTTTCTGGCAGGCAGATGTCTCACATTAGGAATTAACTGCCTTTCCTAATTTACTCAACCCCCCGGTAGAGTACGGGTATGTTCAATAGTAATGCAGTGATAGCCCAGGTAAAAGATGAAACAAGACAAACCAGACAGGGGGCCTGGAAGCACAGCTGCTGTTTTCTCGTTCTAGATTGTTTATTATGTTTTCTTCATACCTATGTCTCAAGACTGTGGATTATATACATATCTGGAGGCAAATTTGGCCCGCTGGGTAAGCCCCGGAGTGAAGAGGTTGAGTGAATTGGCAATAAGTGAACTTATATGATAATTGATTGGTTGGTGCCAGGCCACTTGGACAGGAAAGTGTAGTACATGGTGTCAGGTTTCTGGGCTAGAGTCCCAGGGGATTCAAGCCATTCCCCCACATGGGAGGTCTAAACCACTGCTTGGAGTCAACTGTGGTCTTTTCAGAGCTTTGTCAGGACATGCTCTCTTGGAATGATGGATGTGATTAGAAGGTTAATGACCAGTGAAGGAAGCTTTATGATTTATACACAAAGTAAAAGAGACGCAATAGATGAAAGGCCAAAGAGCCAAGCCAAAAAAACTTACTGAGTTTTCCAAATGGGCTTCTTGCCTCCCTATGCTCACTGAACATTCTGGATATTTATTAAACCAAACTGAAGATTCCATTTGAGCTCACATGGACATTTTTAGAAAGACCATTTTGTTTTGTTCTGCATTTACTGAAGTTTTATTGAGCTCTCGCAATGGTCTTGGTCATATTCTTTTCCTGTTAAAGAATGGCTACATTTCTCCCCCTCTTTAGCATTCTTTTGCTTAAAATAATACTTTAAAACTTTGTAAAGGATATAATCTCTCTTAAAATATATGTAAACTGGAAATAGTGATCACTCTTTAATGCTTTACTCCATTGTGTGGCCACTACAGATATCTTAAAACTTTTTTAGAATCAGTTCATAAAACTCATAGTTTTGAATTTGGAAAATTTCAAAACAGACTTCTTCCACAGCTTCCAAGTAGGGTGTTACCAAGAAATTTAGCAATAATTACATGGTTTTCACTTCCTCCTTTAAAAGTGTTTTAAAAAAGAAATCTATGACCTAATTTCTTCTATATTTTAATTCTGACATATTTTCTAAAGAATTACAGTCCATTAAATATTATGGTTTGTTTTACAGCAATTACATGCCTTCGAACTATTGTTTTAAAATATGATCCTAACATAATTTGTGATTACCATTGAGTAATTTAATGCCTCGTAGAAATGCCCTGAAGAATCCCTAAAACTTTCCTTGACTATAAACATGTTTTGACTAAGACATTTTATACAGAAATTTAGTTCAAATTCATATTAGACTTTTACTATTAATCAAACCTATAAAATCCAGAACATTTTAAGCCAGGCATCTTTTTACTTGACTATTTTGATATATTTGCAGCCTCAGCCTTTTATGAAATAGTACTAACCACAAACAAAAATATGGCATCTATATTTAATCAGAGATAGTTTGATGTACATCTTAGTGAAGATGTCTTTTACAGCCTATTGCTATCACATTCTAAGGAAGGGCCCAAGTAATTTTTTGTTTTTGCTTTTTATCCCTTTGTGTTTGAACATTATTTATAGATTAAGAGGCATTTGTGCTTTTAATTTGTGCTCTTCTATCTTGGGATATCTTAAATGGACATTTTTCTTGTGATAGAATTTAATACTTTCAGCTTTTGTCATCATAAAGAGCATTATTTAAGCTCACAGCCCTAGGTGGGCTAATGTTCACTGAATACCTTCCCACTATTTCCCTGTCCACCCCCAGCTAAATGTATAAATCAATATAATTTAGCATGAGCAAAGCATATGAGCATACATTTGAATGTACCCTGATACAGAAAACTAGAATAATATGAATATAAATTTAATCAGTAATTTAAAAATATGTCTTTAGAGAAGAGAACATGATTAAGCAAATAAATGGTAGTAACTGTGAATGAAGCAGAACTGCTGAAAATCCAGTTCCAAAAATTGCAGCCCATAATTGTGGAACGTGTGTGCAGCCATCATAAAAAGCTTATTTACCTCTTCACCTCCATCCTTAGACCTAAAAGAAAGAAGTTGTTAGTATTTCTTAATTTTCCAAATGTTCTTCTTATATCAGTGAAGCCATGATAGTTGCAGACAAAGAACACAAGGAATTTGCATAAATAGAAATAATGTGAAATAAAGCTTTATATTTTGCCTTTCAAGAGAAAAACTAGAAGAAATACTTTAACATAGTCTTTGCATGTTTGACTGAGTTTATTTCACCAGTAGAAATGAAAGAAATCAGGTGGCCATAATGTATTTTTGCAGGTCTAGGTAACAGTGACTAAATTATATTTTAAAATAGTTATACAGCCTGATATAGAATCTGTTCCTCTTTTGCAATTATATATCTGTAGCTATAGACATCTATAGATACAATATAGATATATGTAGATACATAACAGCATTAAGGAATATAGACGCATGTCCATCAACCCCAAAGCCTACCCTGTGTTTTGTATCATAGCATTTCCTATTCCTAGTTAACCTTTCAAATGTGCCAAATACTCAGAAATAATAATTCTGGAAACAAAAACACTAGATTGGTTTGGAACACATCAAGCTTCTGGCTCATTCCTCAGGTTTTCAAAGTGTTGTTGCCTCTAAGGTTATTTTTAATAATTTTAGCAACATAATTAACACATGGTCATTGTATACAAATTAGAAAATGCTTGTAATAACAATTCACATCCTCTGAAATCTCTTTACCTGGAGAAGCCACGGTTGACTGTCAGTATATCTTTCCAGGTAATAAAATTATTTGTATAAATAAGCATAGTTAATAGAAATGGTTCATCCCAACATGCTCTTTTCTTGCTTTCCTACTCAACGATACATTGGAAATGTTCTCTGTGGGTAAATGTACTGCTCAACCATGAGCTTAATGGCCGCAGAATAGCCTGTTAAATGGTTATATAAATGATTTTCACAAACTATCCTCAGTGGTTAAAGCATTTAGGTGATTCATATTTTCTTTTTTTTTTTTTAATTCCAGTGAAAATGAAAATTAGCAATCTTTTTTATTTATGTTTATACATTTATCCAGTCCTTTTTTTCCCCCAAGTAAATTCCTAGGTGTGGGCATTTGAAAAATGTCACAAATTATGCTTCAGAAATCTGTGCTCATTTGGGACTCCTTTAGAAGTCACTGGTTTTACAGAATGTGATTCTGAGGCTCAAAGGCTGTCTGGCCTAGCTGCCTTCTAAGTTCTGTGGAAACAGCGTCCGCCTACATAGTGTGGCCAGATCTCTCGCAGCCGCCCTTGAAATTAATGGGCCACCTAGTATCTCTTTGAGATGGCATTAACCTGTGCCACCTGTGGACCTGTGTCAGCAGCTGTCAGTGCAATCATCCTGCCCTCATCTTCATGGCCTGTCACCAATTTCACTGGCTTTCCTTTTGCTCTTTCAGTACACATGTTTTGGTCTCCCTGCACCTGTTCTTGTCTTCCTGCATGCTTAGATAGATGGAGATCCTTTAGAAAATATGCTTCAGCAAGAAGAAATGGGTCTCTTCAGACTTGGTTTTCAACAATACAGTGTGCTTTCTTAACCACTTGCACCTATTCTGCTAAGAAGTATCAAGGCAAAGAAGAAAGCTCCGATGTTCCTTGTCGGAAGCGGAAGGTCTTACATCTTGTTTCTCAGTGGATCTCTCTTTACAAAGACTGGTTACATGAAGATGAACATTCAAAAGTGTTTTTGAAGGTAATGTAATACTTCCAGGTCTTTGATATAAGATGATTGATTTTGGTTTTAGTTATGCCTTTTTTTTAAAAGTTCTGGGTTGCAGTCCCTAATATTCAATATGTGACTTAAGCAAAGCATTAATTTGTTTTGACTTCTAAGGCCTGATACTCCTTATATAGATTTTTAAATTCTAAAGAATGTATTACATAAAGTATAAATGGCAAATTTTATACTCACTAATTTAATGTTATATACAAATAAAATAATTAAGGAAGGTAAAATAACACATACTTCAAAACTTAATGGTATTTAATATGTTGAGGTTTATAATAAATTTGAACTAACCATTGTCATATATCAATATTTGAATAAAACATTATCATTTAAAAACTATATTCATAATATTTACATTATGAAACTTTTTCAGGATTTTAAGTAATAATAACATGTAAAATAGATGTTAACCTAGATTTACATTTGGAATTAGCTAAACTCATAGGTTTTCCTAGTCAATAAGAGGCTGCAACATCTTTTCAACACAGATGATTCTCTGGAGGTGATTTGTAGCATTGGATTCCTTTGGCCACCACAACCATATTAGCTGTGCAGGGTAACACATAGGGGTAGAATGGAATTTGAGCAGGGACGAGTTCCGTTTCAGAATAGTACATGTCTAAATTGCCTCTGCCTTTCAGGAAGTAAACCACTTTGAATTTAAAATTCAGATATCATTTAGATATCCAGTTAAAAACTGTTTAACCAGCTCTTTGACTAAACTTAACGTTAATTCAAAACAACTGAGTAATGTATTTCAAGTGATTTTTTTTTTACTCCCAGATATTTATCTGGATATCATTTTCTAAAATATAGAATAAGCATGGATATCTGTGGTATCCAGCCAGAGACCTCTAAGTTACCTGCATGTCCTACCCATAGCCTTTAAGAGCTGCAAGAGAGCCCTGGCAGCTGAATGAAGGGCGGGCGAAATTCCACACGGAGTCTCACTGTACCTGGTGTAACCTTACCCTGCCTTATCCTGGATTCCATCAATTTTCCTAGGCAGGTTAACTGTTACGTGAGTATAAGTCCTCTAAATAGTCATTAAACCAATTCAACTGCCATTTTTCTCTTCCCCGCCCCCAGACCATATACAGGAATGTACTGGATGATGTATATGAATATCCAATACTTGAAAAGGAATTGAAAGAATTTCAAAAAATACTTGGAATGCATCGTCGTCAGTAAGTATTTAAGTTTCCTTATCACAGTTAATGAAAGAAAGCAGCAGATGGGATGGAATCTGAGGTGTCTTATGAAATTCGTTTTGAACATTTTGAACCTGAGATCCATCTTGATTCCTTAGCTTTGCCAGCTGTAAATTGTGTGTTTTGTTTTTATATTTCAAAGTGAACAAACACTAAGTCAATCTTGTCGACTATTTTTTTAAACCTATTCTGATACAGGAGAAAAAGACTGAGCCATGACAATGTGGGTGCATAAACACAACCATTTAACAAATGACTCTTTAATTTTAAAATTGTAAATATTTAACTTGTCATTTTGGGGGCTCACAGCTATCGCGAGTGGAATAGGAAAAAAAAATGTTTTATAAATAGGTCCCAGCAAGTCATGGAACATTTATAAGCTCAATTTTATGGACTCCCGAGGTTTCTTTTATCAATTTAGAAAGATGAAAGGAAACAATTTACTCCATGACTTTCGGCATATCCCCCAGGTAGCTATCATAAGTTTTTTAAAAATCGTCAAAACTTGACTTTACTCTGATTACATGAATTCTCCTGACTCACTTTGGTAAATGAAACATCAAGTCATTATTTGGTTTTCAGGTATCGCTGCAAAGTTAATGTGGAGGGGAAACTTGTCCTTAGCAAACACGGTAGCACACCTGGGAAAGGTGCAATGTGACTACTTATTTAGATACCTTAACAACCATCATTTCAACTCAACTCTATCAATGTATGAGAAACCTAGCATTTCTGTGTATTGAAGAAATCCAGTTCCTTCTGTGTTCACATTCTGCGCGTGGAAAGCCAAATACACCTGTTGGATGGATAGCTTCTTCTCCTCCTGGTTCAGCTGCAATCCAGAGCCCAAAGTCAAGTGCGTCATACACACATAGTAAACTAATGAATACTGGGTTTTATCTTTTGGAAAAGTAAACGCCTCGGCCCAGTGCCTGAAAAGTAGTCTTCTGTGACAATAAGTTCATTATTCTGGGTTGCGGACAAAGATTGACTCCTTGTTCTTTTCCTTTCAGCACTGTTGATGAATATTCACCACAAAGGAAGGTAAGGCTGGCCCCTCCCCGTCTGAAATGGGGCGGTTCGGTTGGGAGCCCGAGCCACTCCTCGTGAGCCCTGCCCGGAGCAGGGCGGGGCGAGGCAGGAAGCCTGGGGCAGCCGCTCTTTGAGGTATTCCGGCTTCCCCTATGCTGGTGCGGCCTCAGCCTCAGCCCTGTGCCCTTGACTAGGCTCACATTCAGCACATCTTTGTGGTGCATTCTGGAGTTCCCCTAGTGTCCCCAGAGTGACATAAATTTGAATGTCAAACATTGATGGGGGAAAATATTCATTCAGGCAAAATTCTTGACTGGCCAGAGTATAAAAGTCTTATGAGAAAAGTTCTGCACTTTTCAACCCAGCAGAAAGAAAGATGGGAGCAAGGATGAGCGTGTTCCTATTCACCTTGAGGGAGAGCGTGTAAAATGAGATGGCAGGCACAAGTTTTGTAGACACTGACGCTGATGGGTACCTATTTCCCGTAAGAAAGTCATTGTACTACGGTGGCGGCAACCATCTCCACATTTCTTTCTCCAACAGCAAGGCCAGTACTGGGAGGGGACGCAGTATCTTTCTCAGAAGAATGTGGGGTGTTTGTAGTGCCCAGATATCAGCATGCTGCAGGGAATAATCCTAGGGACGTCTTGCCTGGTGCTGGCCTTGGCCGAGGTCAGTTGCATCGCTCTGACTCTCTGCCTCCACATGCATTAACGGAGGCAACTCCCAGCTTATTCCTCTATGATTGGATGGGTGGGTTTCAGATTTATAAAAAGAAATTGGCTAGCTCTTTTGGAACATGTTGAAAACAGCTGTGGTTTTGCAAAGGGCAGGGATACATTCATTCATTGTTCTCTTTCTCCCTTCTCACAGAATAAAGGCCTTTTCCACCAATTCAGTCTTAAGGACAACTGGCTCCAGCACAGAGGAACTGTGACTGAAACAGAGGAAAGTGAGTATGGTTTTAAAAGCCGGGTTTGGGGTAGGTGGAGTGGCTGTCAATCACTCTCCCCAGCAGGCAGCTGTCACACCCTTTAACGAGCATGTTAGCTTCAGAAATGATGGTTTTTCTTTTCTTGCTTTGGGCGTGACCATTTTCTTGTTCTGTGTAATAGTGTCCCAGGGACCAAGGACATTTTAAATTTGGGAAATAAGGAAAGGAGACTGCAAAGAGCCTCCTGCATCGTGGGGAAGAGGCGCAGCCTTGCCTGGAACGCGACCTTCCCCTGGGTCACCTGCTCCTCTGTTCTGCCAGCTCATTGCCTGGGACAGACTGGAAAAACCACTGACGCTGAGGGGCAGGGGCACAGTTAGAGAAGAAACCTCTCAGAATAATGAAAGGAAGGAAGCGCTATCGAAATTCCTTCAAGGCAAGGTGTGTCCTCAGTCAGAGCCCGGCAGTGCCCAGAGGTGCCCAGAGGGCTCCTGACCCTCCGGGAAGATCGCTGCTCAGTGGGCACAGGGGGAAGCATTGTCTCAGCACCTGGAGATGCTGACGTGATTTCCATTGGTAATATTTTATAAGGGAGCAGAAAACACTTCCCTCCTGCTTAGAAAAGGTTGAGTCAAATAGAGTCAGGAAACACTTACAGCAATTAAAATGTCCACGCTGTTGTGACTCAGAGACTTTTTCTTTTAACTGGTCTTCCCATGCATACCGAAATTCTAAGTGTGAGCATTTAACATTCGTTCAACTTCTTGAACGCTTAATGCACTTCTCCTGTTACACTGTTTGGATGAAATGCTGCCCATGGGGGTACTGTCGTGTCCTACAGGTGGAAGAGCAAATGAAATTATCTAACCTCCTAACTCCTTACTTGCTAACCTTCCTCGCCTGCTCGTCTCACAATTTAACTGTATAATGTTTCCAAGCTAACTTTCAAAGACTGTCTTCAAGGCCGTTGGCCTCTCTTTGTTTACAAGTTTGTTAAGCAAGCTGTAAACTTACATCACATTTTAGTGGTTTGCAGACCTGATCTTTGCCTTGCTCAAAAATTCTATTTTTCTATGCTAGGAAAACAGCCTTTTGTCTCTCACGAGTCTGTTGGCAACATATAACACAACTGCTGGTTAGATTCTCTTGCCTTAGGGCCTCCTGATAACATGTTTACTCTGAGCTTCATACATGTTAACTCATAGTTTGTCTTTCTCTTTACTTGCATTTCTGTGGAAACTTTCCTGTGTTTATTTTCGTGGTGCTATTTAAATTGCATTTGAAATTTCTCTAGGAGCTGTGCTCCTGATTTTAATTTTATAATATAGAAGGGAAAAAATATCTCAGTATCGTATTGTCCTTCTGTCTTTTCTAAAGAAGCTAGCGCTTTATTGTTCAGGATAGCTCATCTAAAAAGCAAATAACGTGTCAGTTATCACAATTGCTAGTAAAGCAGTTTCTACTCTTAAATCACAAAGAAATATTTCTCCAGGACCCCTTCACCCAGCTAGTGATAATGTCCTTGTAATAATTATTAATGCCACAGACAATAAAAAGGAAATTAAAATGGCTAGAAATGTGGCCTCTAGTTGGAAACTAAATTCACCACCACCTTGATGAGGGGAGAGGGTCATCCTTAAAAAAAGAAAAAATCAAGAGAGGCTCAACACAAAAACCATGGCAAATAACAGACTTTTAGATAAACTTATGAGAATTATAATAATGAAATGTGGTCTGTGTTTTTGTGTGTGTGTGTGTGTGTGTGTGTGTGTGTGTGTGTGTTTTAAGCGAAAAAGACAGAAACAGAGAGAGGGACAGGTAAGGACAGACAGGAAGGGAGAGAGATGAGAAGCATCAGTTCTTCATTGTGACACCTTAGTTGTTCATCGATTGCTTTCTCCTATGTGCCTTGACCGGTGGCTCCAGCCAAGCCAGCGACCATATGGTCATGATCCCACACTCAAACCAGTGGCGTGTCTTTGCTTGTCTTGACCCCATGCTCAAGCTGGGTGAGCCCTCACTCGAGCCAGCAACCTTGGGGCTTCTTACCCAGGTCCTCTGCTTCCCAGGCCGACGCTCTATCTCCACTGCGCCACCACTTGGTCAGGCTGAAATGCGGTGCTCTTGATTAGGCCACTGTGACTGTCCCGAAATGGGGTGTGAAATAAAAATTACAAGTCAGACATTTTAATATACTGCTTTGGGGGAACTCAGCAACCCTCAGAGAAGGGACTCAAGAAGTAGTCTGTTCCACAGACTCCACTGTGTTGTGTCAGAACTCCTCCACCGTGAGCACACACGGGGTCTCCCATAACAGTGTGAGAAGCCTGAGTCCTACTCAGAGTTGCTTATCAGCTTCTAACTTTTGTATTTCGTATGTGTGTACGCGCATGTGCAAATACACATTTGTACGCTTATACCCTCAGGTGCCATGTGCATACATAAATAGGTAAATACACTGATGAGATGTGGAGGGTGTGTGCCTTGACTTAGAAAGACCTGTACCTCGCAGCCACCGTCCTCTGTTTACTAACCATTCTTCTGTCTTGTGCAGTTTTTTGCCACGTGTATATCACAGAGCACTCCTATGTCAGCGTGAAGGCCAGAGTTTCCAGTACAGCCCAAGAGATCCTGAAAGTTGTGGCCGAAAAGATCCAACATGCAGAGGAGGATCTGGCTCTGGTGGCCGTCACATTCTCCGGGGGTAAATTATTCTCTATCCTTAAATATTAATCTTTCACGGGATCCTCTCCAAGCGGAGAGAGTTGACATTTTTATGGCATAAATGTGCAACTCGTCCCTTCTGGGTCCGCAGCTGGATGACCACAGGAACAATGAGAAGTGGCCTACCAGAGGTGTTTCCATGACAACAGTTGGGTACTGTTGGATACTGAATTTCCTCCCATAGAACAAAATAGAGAGCTATGCTCATGTTATGAAATACAGTGTGTCCGTAAAGTCATGGTGCACTTTTAACTGTGTGACCGGCCAAAAGTGCACCATGACTTTACGGACACACTGTAGCGTAGAAAGCTTTTCATATTTTGTACTCCAGATAAGCCTTCTATTTTCATATTTAAATTAACTTGGAAAATTGCTAAAGACTGAAATTACTTTAGTAAGAAGAGAAGAAAGACAGCCTTGAACTGTCATACCGCTGGCTGACAATTTATAATACTGAAAGACTCCCAACCAAAGGAAATATAAACTATACAATAAGCCTAGAGCTCACAGGCCTGTTCCTTCAGGTGGACATGGGGAGCAAGGCCTGGTGATAGCTCTTTCTCCTGCTGGGCCTTATTTATCCTCAGAGAATGGCTTATTGTCTGTTTTGAATAAGATCACGCAGATTACAAGCTGACACTATTGATCTCTGCGACCTGCACACACCCCTCGTTTTCACCAGAGCCTGTCAGATTTCAGTGTCCTCTGGCCTTCTTTTTGGCTTACCATCTTTATTTAGTATCTCATTAACCCTGAGAAAAATACAAAGATGGTGCCTTAGCATCAGTCATTGAGAGGTGGGAGGATTTACTTGAACTCATCAGCCAGAGATGGGGTGGGTGGGGGAGGGCGAGTAAGTAGATAACTCGCATTTCTGTTTCCCTTTTGTTAGCATTCTAGAGTCAGGAGAAGAGTACAGTATCAGAATTTAACTTGACATCAGAGCAGTATGTGACAGAGCACTGCTTCTGTTGATTTGTAATTCAGAGCCAGATAGAATGGTCCTACAGCTGGTCAGTTACTTATACAAACAGATAGAGCCCTACTCTACCAGCCTAATAAATGCCAGGTGTCTCCTCCCTCTCCAGGACCCTAATTGTGCCTGCTGTCAAAACATTATCTAGAGAAAAAGAAGTAAAAATTTAAGAAATATGTGAATTACATGAATTTTAATCAGAGAGCGGTTTAATTTTTAATACAATATTTCAGCCATTCTAGATGGATATGATAACTGTATATTTAATTTTAAATGGCCAGAATTATTCAGTGATTTTAAGCAATACTAAGTTTCATCAGAACCAACACTTGCTCTCAAGATAGTAGTACAGAAAGGAATCAGTCGGTCCCCATTCATACAGAAGGTGCTGGAGAAGAAAGGGCCCTGGGCCACAGGAGAATCTGGAAATTAATGAGTGGCTCTTTTATTACTCAGTATCCATTTGATGGCCGTGAAATACCATTTTTATTTATTTTTTTTAATTTTATTTTATTCATTATAGAGAGGAGATACAGAGTGAGAGAGAGAGAGAAAGGGGGGAGGAGCTGGAAGCATCAACTCCCATATGTGCCTTGACCAGACCAGTACAGGGTTTTGAACTGGTGACCTCAGTGTTCCCAGGTTGACACTTTATCCACTGTGCTACCACAGGTCAGGCTTTTTTTTTTTTAATTTTATTTTATTCATTATAGAGAGGAGATACAGAGAGAGAGAGAGAGTCCATTTTTACACTCTGTTAAATTGGATTCATCAGGGTGGACAGTGGCATTTTAACGTGTATAGACATTGCTAATCATCACTAGAAATATCAGGTTCTCTCTTGAATTATCTCACAGATTTGGAAATGTGCCATTATTTTCCATCAGTTAGTACTTCCATTCGTGGAGAACCTTTCTGCCTACAGCTTAATATCCCCCAAACAATCCTGTTTTATGAACCGGGGCGGGGAGGGGTAGTCAGTGGGGGGCTCAATGTATTCCTTGAACTAATTACATAATTTTTAATAAATAATGTTTTAAACACTACTGCAAAATGAAATGACAGTGAGGTCTATCGTTACTTTATTTTTGTCCCCCAAAAGCTTAAAGATGGCAGTTTGCAGGTTTTGTGGATTTCTCTGAAAAGACTGGTACTATTATCGTCATAGCTTTCAGTAAGTTTTGAGCTGTTTTGTGCTGGGGGAAGATGTATGTATAACAGCGACCTACCCAGTTATTCAGAGCTTAAAATTTTATCAGCTTATCAGCCTTAAACTTTTACAGTGTAGTGATAAGCCTGAAAATAAGGAAGGAAAATTTTTCTTAGCACATGGAAAAATGACTGGTCAGAACGCCATGGAATTTTATTCCATGGCTCTCATAAATTCAGATTTCAGGTACATATGGGCACACAGAGGGTTGCAAGAAATTGTCGCCAAACAAAGAGGGAGGAGGTGGAAGGACTTCAGAGCCCATCCATGTGGGACCATTTACTCTACATGTCAACAGCCTGACATGACAGAACTATTGATCTTTATTTTGCTGGGCCATACAGAATATATTAGATTACCATTTGTGTACTCTGTATTAAGCAGAGCTGTTCAAAACAAAATTTGGCATTTTAACTGATTAGGTTATGTAGAAAAAGATGTGGAATATTGCATTTCCCAACCGTGCTGGATATCTGAAGGGCTGCTTTAGGGGAAGCTGATCATATTACAGTGGAATAAGCCCAAGTATTGCTTTAGCTGATTCCCATCTACGTTTCGTAGTCAAGAGGAGGACATTTCTCTATTGTGGAACAACAGAGTTCCAGTGATAGTAGCAAAGTGGTCAGAAGATCGGAACTATTTGCAATAAGGAAAATAAAATGGAAGAAGAATATGTGAAAATTTTCAGCTTCATTCGTAGTCAAGAAATACAAAACAAATCATGAATCTGTTTTTGGTTTCAGCAAAATAGCAAACTTAATGCAAGATAGACAAAGTAGTAATCTGTGTTAGTCAGTGTGAGAATTGGAAAGCAATTTGACAGTTTGAATAAAAAAAAATTTAATATTCATTCCCTTTGACCCTGTAATTCCACTACTGGGAATCTATCTTAAGAAAAATCACCTATAAGCAGCCAAAGATTTATGCACAAGGATGTTGACTTCAGCAATATGTGTATTATGGCTGTATAATAGCAGATCCCATTTATCAAGTCCCCGTTATGTGCCAGGCCCTGTGCTGGTATTTAGCATACATCTTGCCATCTAATTTATATGACAAAAAATTAGGAAACATTAAGTGTTCAACAAAACTGGAAAGATTAAATGATAATATAATAGACTGTTAAGTAACCAATTAGACATGACATATATAAATCTGACAAACGGGTAGGTGCTTATAATAAAATCAGAATACAAAACTAAATATGAAATAATTGAAAATAAGTATATATGTATTCATAATATGTATGCATATATATAAATAATTGCCACTGTATGTACACGCACACTCGCAATCTTACATAAAGATCAGAACAAAAATATACCCAGATATTAACCAGCATTACCATCACATGGTTATCTTAGAGTGATGGAATTGTGAGTGAATTTTACTTTCTCCCCTAAAATGTTCTGTGCTCCAAAGAATGACTAAATATTACCCAAGAAAATCATCAGAGGATTCCACTCTATGGATAATGAGCAGAAATGTCCACACTCCCACTGGTGTTATTGAATAAAGTATACAGAACGAAATTAAATCTACTATAAAGATCCTATTTATTTTAAATCTTTTTTCTTTGGTACGTCTCACTTTTTACATATACCTTGTATGCCTACTGTTGTTCTTGTGTTTCTAATTACTCTTTTTTATTTTTTAATATAGAAAAGCGTGAACTTCAGCCAAATGACTCAGCCATTTCCAAATCCCTGGAAGCATCTGGTCGGCTACATGTCTACCGGAAGGACCTGGCTGACACTTTGGTGAGGACCTTTACCCTTGTGCTGAAAACACACTGACCCAAATGTCAGACTAGAAATACTTGTATATGTTTCATAATGAATGTTAGAAAAATACATTGAACTATTTCCTCTTCCAGTCAACAATACCCATGTCAAGAAACACTGCTTTGTCAAACCAAAGACACGCCACTTGAAGAATTCTAAACCTTTCCTAAGTCAAACCCTGCTTCTCTCTGAGTCCCTGAAACAAGGGATTTGAGAGAAGTGACTCCCTCTCCAATGGCATCTTAATTCCACCTAAGTAGATGATTTGTTATTTGTTTCTGAAAAACTCAGTTTTATGGTTGCTTTGTGTTTGGTGGGTTCCATCGCCCGTACAAACCAGGATCATCTGGACTCATGGTCCTAGTCTGTTTCATGGAGTCATGACTGGGCTGGATCAGTCTAGCTGGCTCCTGTTGTAAATGTGATCGAGGACTGTATATAATACTTTGTGGGTCAACCAAAACTGCCTGTAATAAAAATGTCTCATGTAAAATTATCTATAGGGTATCAAGCTACCCTAATATTAATTACTGTCAGTTTTGATACCGCCAGACACGCGTGAGCTGAGTAGTTTACATTCATTGCCTCGTTTAACAGTCCCGATATCCCCGTGCAGTTCAGAGAGGCTGAGGAAGTTACCCTAGCTTCCTACAACCAAGGAGAGGACAGTGCTAGGACTTCAGTCCATTTGTACTTGCCCACTCCTTTCATTTGGATGCGATGAGAGAAAAGAAGAGGGAAACCTTTGGTCTAACGTGGGCCCTTTCTAGTTCTGAGTGTCACTGGCCCTGTGTTTGTACGTGATGTTATTCATCAGTGAAACAGGACACCCTGGGTGCTGCAGAACATCTCTGCATGAATAACGGGGTGGATTTGACTCTGCCCCTCCCCCTGAAGGAGGACAATCTGCTGTAGAGCTGCTCTGGGCTCTGGATGCTGGAGGGAACCCGCCCTCCAATCACCTTCCGCCCCCTCCCTCGTGCCACACAGACTTGTCACCCTGTACCCTGGCGTGCAGTCCCAGAGCTCACGGCCACTGCATAAGAGAAGGCAGGCCCAGGTCAGTGTCTTAATGGAACAGATGGGCGCTACAAAGTCTGTTCCGAGCTGAGCCAGACACCTCCCTGCCCGCGAATGTTTCCCCTGCCAACTTGTACATACACCACCTGAAATTTCTCCATTAGACTAATAGCTTCAGGTATTTTGTCTCCCAAAATATTTCAAGTGAAACAGGACATGGTAAGGGAAGACTGACATGCGCCCACTAGCATTTACTATATTTGCCTACAGATAATACGCTTGGGATGGGGAAATACCTGTAGTGTTTCTTGGAGAGGGTGGTGGACAACCGCGAATAACCAGAGGGCAGCACCAGGCTAAGTGCTTATTTAGGATAAAAGGAGGGAGAGGTGAAAAGCCCTGTGAAAATATCCTTCCACGTCCTTATGAGTGAACTTAGGGTAATGTGACTTCCCAATTGGTGGCTCTCCCTTTGAACGTCTGCCATGCAGTGTGGTGTCCATCTGCTCCCCGTGAGACCATCCCTGGGAGACCTAGGCCTGTTCCCACCTCAATACCGCAGTGTTCACACATCCGCCCTTACTGAGCTCCACTCTGTCTCCAACTCTGGGGACACGGGGACAGTTTGTACCCTGACTTTCACTGACAAGAAGGAAATCTGCAGAAAAGCTGTGTGAAGACCTTTTGCCATTTCGTTTTTAATTAGAGAAACTATCATAAACGTAAGCACTCTAAAATGCAAATAATTTATTTTGCCGTTTAGAAACAGAGGTTACTACTTGGAATCCAAATGAGCCCCTTCACCCTGCTGTGGCACTTAGTTTGCAAAGTCCCACTCTGTTTTCTAAGTCATTAACTGTTTCAACATCATCAACTACTCAAGTCCAATCCCTCAAGTAGGAGAATTTATATGTCAATTCAACAATATAAAATATTTTTAGAACATGCCAAATAATGGTGTAATACATTTAACAGTAACTGGCTTTAAATTTGTGGTGGCATTTAATACCTTCATGTCATACTTTAAGGAAATGCTGTCACCAAACAAATACCTATTTGTATATAGGAAAAGCAACTGATACTTAAAATAATTATTCACCATGGGGTAGAAACGAAGTACCCTTTATTTTCTTATTTCACGTTTGATTCTCTTTCCCCCTTTCCACAAGCGTTTTAATAACGATGTGTAAAATGCGTGTCTGGGATGAGACTTGCTAAGCGTATCTCCTGTAGAAGCCGTGTCTGTCTTTATTGAAGCGCACCGTGACATTTCTTGTGTTTGTTTTGTACTAACCCTGCCGGCACATTAATTCTGACCAGCAGCCCGGGTGGTTTCAGGGCTTGCGCTTTCATTCCGCCGTCTGCCCCGGCGGAATTTTGTAATCAGATCCGTGCGCGCACGTGTGCGGGTGGCAGGGCAGGCTCGCTCATTGATCACATTCTGCTGCTTCCAAGGCTGTTTCCTAAATTGCCTGTAACTCACCAGAGGTGAACAGACCGGGGAAAATACTAAGTGCCCTCGGCCAAGATGGCTTCTCAAATCCGGGCCTCTATGCCTTTCTGTGGGCAGCCAGCTCGGCACCAAACATGGGGAGTCACTGAGGATCCTTTTGCTTCTGCCAAACATGGGGAGTCACTGAGGATCCTTTTGCTTCTGTTGGTTTAGAACCCATTTGCAGAAAATGAGGAATCACAGCAAAGGCCGATGAGGATTTTGGGGATGAACACTTGGGATCTCGCTCTGGAATTAATGAATTTTGATTGGAGTCTCTTCAATTCAATTCACGAGGTAAGGAAGGAGTACAAAGATCAAAAAAAAGCTAGTGCTCTTTTAACTGTGAATTCTTTTTGAAGAAAATGCATGTGACTAGGTTTTTCAAAGCTCTATCATATGGTGATATCGTTATGCTAGAATACCATGGTCCAGAAAGATATTTGGAAGATTGATCCAGTCCTAGGAAAATTAAAATATATGGTCATGCTTTATTTGCTCTTAGTACAATCATATGTTCATAGAATGTAATATAAACGTGTCATAATATATATATATGTGTATATGTACACACACAACACACATATATGAAGCTCTAACAGAGTCGAAGGGCCATTTTGCATTTGATACCATTCATATTGATATTTTTATTTCTCCCGTGAAGTTTAAATAGTTTCCAATACAATAATAATATTTATAATTACACCACACACAGTCATCCTTTTACTTAAGAATGTTCTATAAATATAGACTGTTAAGCAAGACTTCAAGTATTTTCTTGAAAATTTTGAGATATATTTTAAATTTTTACATCCATCACCTTCTCCCTTGAGGCCAGCTTACAACTTTTATAAAACAATAGATTTATGGGCAAAATGCTATTGACAATGAGTGAATAAATTGAGCCAGTGGAAAGGCTCACAGGAATCAGAAGATGGAAAATGTAACAACTCTATGCAGCTGTGTGTTGCATTTGCTTTGCCATGTAGTGAAAGTTTTCAGTATGAAACAGTCTTTCCTTCTGAAGAAGGAACGGGTGCCCAAGATAATCCTTGAGCCTCACTTTCATTTTGGGATGCCTTTTAAATGCCCTCGTATTTGCTCATTAAATTTTCAACATGAGGATCTAAATTGGAGCAAGTAGTAAACTCATTCAAACTAAATGATTTGTGCCGTTGACACTGTTAATAGAATGGAATTTGTCCCTGCTTATGCAGTGGCAGAATGAGAATTGCTTCTGTAAAATACGTGCACCTCCAGTTAGAAACAAACCTCTTCTATTGCTTTACATGGGATCAATCTGTGTCTAGTAAATAGTTGTTGGTCTTATTCGTTTTTTAAAATTTTGGACCTTGCTCTCTCTGTTTAACATTTGATACTCTCAAATCAATGGCTCTCAAAGATTGGGTATCCAGATCACCATTGTCAGAGCCCACTGGAAACTTGTTTGAAATGAATATTTTTGGCCTGAGCACAGACACACTGAATCAAACTCTGGTTGGGGTTTGATTCAGTGTGTCTCACACTAAAATTTGAGAACTCTTGTCTGGAGAATCTGCCTGTGAGGATCTAATGTGCATCTGAACAAATACTAGTAATAGTCTATTCATTTACACTTGAACTTGCCAATGTAATAAGTTTAAGAAGTTTGGAGCTGATTCAGCCTTTGATCTAAACGTTGAATGTCTTAGATTTTCATGTAAAGGCATTATTCTTAAGGTCTAAGATTTATACATGTATATACATATACATATATATGGAGTCTAAATGAACATCATTTAATGAGGCATCTCTAAAACTAAAGATAAGTTGTTTCAAATTTAATCTACTATTATTTGTTATAATCTTGTAGCATATTAGATGTGAGCAGTGGCTACCAGAAATAGCTCTTAAAAATGGACTGAATTTTGTATCAACCTTACTTGTTGCTAACAATAAACACTGGCATGAATACCTTTTCTTTTTAGCAAGAGCTGATCTATTTCACGTTCAGCAGACAGGGGAGTGGGGAGCACACGGTGAACCTCAGCCTTCTGCTGCAGAGATGCAACGAGGTCCAGCTGTGGGTGGCCACGGAGATCCTGCTCTGCAGCCAGCTGGGCAAGCGCGTGCAGCTGGTGAAAAAGTTCATCAAAGTCGCCGCACAGTGAGTTTCTCCTGCTAAAAAGACCGATTCCTCTCATCTCCTTGTGAGGGTTACCTTTTCCCCCCTTGCGATGATAAGAAGGGTTTAATGTAAACATGTAATATATCGAGTTAAGTGACCAAATGATTGAAAAGGTCTGTTCATGAATATTTATGTTTTTGCATTTGAAGTGTTTATGTGCTAAAGTAAATGTCAAAATGCCAGGCTGAAGCACTCTGCTCTGTGCTCTAGAACTAATAGGCAGACAGCGTCCACATATCTCCTCCTGCAGCTGAATTACAATGTGGCCGGTGAGCTGCATGCAGTAGGCTGGGGCGATGGGGGAAGGTGAAAGAGAGGCTAAGAACCATTGAAAATCAGATGCATTCGAGACTTGGGCCCTTGGCTCCTTGTTGCCCATGGTGTGAATTTATACAGACCTCAGCAGGCCCTGCGCTGGCTGGGCCCTCCTGACTTCTGAGACTCACTCACTGGGTGCACCCCAGGTAGTCACCCCAAATGGCCTTCTCTTTCCCCTGCACACCCTCCTCCCAGCATGGGCATGTGTTGTCACACCTGCAAGGAATGGTCCCTTCTACCCAGCAGGTTGCTGTCACTTTTTAAGACTTCGGTCGAATGATGTTTTCTTCCTGAAGACATCACTAATTTTCAAATGCAAAGTCAACTATTCCCTACCTGATCCCTCCTCCCACACCCACAGTTTTTTCCCCTTTTTTGGAAAAAAAAAAAAAAACTCCTTTATTGTATTTATTGAACTTACCAGTTTATATAGTTTTCTGGGCTATGTCAGCCTCCAGAGGATAGGGACCCACCCGTTCTAATCAGTTATTGTACCCAAGTACCTGGTACAGAATTTAGTAAATACCAGAGACTTGGTAAATGTTGGTTAAATGACATTTTACTAACTTGCTAAGAGCGCTTTATCTGGGATGCGTGAGAAAACAACTTCTCTGAAAACTGCACACAGACTGAACCACAGGGGAGGAGACCCCAGAAACTGGCCATTTTGTTTACATGAGCAAGAGATAAGGAGGTACCTGACTTGTTTGGGGGACTGAGCTGGAAGGAGAGATAGAGAAGCATCAATATTCCTTTTATGTTAAGTGCTCCTTTTTTAAAAATAAAATTCCTGGTACCTTTTATAATAGCCTGAGAAATACCTAAAAGTGGGGCTCTTTTGGATTTAAAAATGTTCTTTATAAACACCCGTTATTTGGAGAAATGGGACATTAATGTCCCAAGGAGTAAAATGACACCACTCCACTCTGTTCTTAGTATATGATTATATCTGTCCTCAGAGAAATGAAATCTGTTCAGATCTTCTTCAGAATCTTGAATTATTTACGGTACTGGGCTCTAACCCGAGCCCATGGACTAGAATGCCAATAGAAACACAGTTAAATTCTTTATAATCACAGTAGTAGGAATGACCAAGGGAAAACAATCATTTCCATGATCCTGAAGTCTTTTCCCTGCCTTCGGCATGCTATTTGCATATTCATGTTTCCCTTCCTTCTCACCATTCCCATCCCCCACCTCTGTGGGTAGAGTGGATTTTGTTCCCTCAAGCAGACAAAGGAGTGTTTGCTAAACTGGAATGTTTAGTGTCTGTTCTTATCACGGAATGAATGAACCTATGAACCTTGGTACCAGAGGATTCCAGACGGGAATGGTATCCGATATTTGTATTGCACCAATTTGTCTTGTAGAGAAATCGTGTCTCTATGCGTTTCCTTTTCCTTTTTACAGATTTAGGTATTAGTTACACATGATTTTTTATTTTAAGTATGACTGAGAGATCTGGACCAGGAAAATTACTTATTGGGAGCTAAAAGATAAAATGATGATGATTATATGTAAGATTCCACGTAGATAAATGATGCTGAAGGAAAAAGAAGAATAAACCTTTTTATCATGAATAAAAATGGCAATAGAAACACAGTTAAATTCTTTATAATCACAGTAGTAGAAATAACCAAGGGAAAACAATCATTTCTATGATCCTGAAGTGTTTTCTCTGTAAGCCTATTTATTTTCCCCAAAAGTCTTGATTTCAACCCTAATAAATGCTTTCTGAATGGCTTGCTTTATACTAGGCATTTGGGTGATGTGCAAAATGTAAAACTGGAATAGACCTGTAATGTAACCTTCGGGAACCTCCTGTCTAGTGGAGAATGACAGAACCAGTGGGGTGTCCGTCAGAGATAAGGCAGGAGGGGGGGGTCAGGGAGAGCCTCCAACTGAGGTGCGTCTAGCACAAGGCTGGGGCAGTTCTCACTGATCCCAAGAGCCCAGTGCTCAGATCATATCACCAAGAGACGGAGCTGATTCAGGTCTGTTCTGGCTGGTGTGAGCCTTTGGGGTGTGCTGAGACAGAAATGGTGCAAGTGAACTGAGTCATAGTCCTGATGCCATCAGACAGCCACGATGCTCAGAAACAGGTGGATTTCTAAATCACAGACCAGGAAGTATCTTGTTTGTTTATTCATAGAATATACCAAGCAGGGCGCACCCAGGAGAAGGTTGGCAGAAACCAGATGAAGGGGCCAATTGGACTGACTCTTGGGTCCTCTTGCCTACCAGCAAACCACAGGCAGAGTCAAAAGCTGCACAGGAAGACAGCACGAGGGACAGACCGTGTGCTGAGACTCAGCCGTGAGGGGCCCGCAGGACTGGACACTAGGTGTGGAGGCAGCAGTGCCTGTCCAGGCCCCACTGTTAACGGGCATGAAACTCCCGAGCGCTCCCAGGCATGGCTCCTGGCACTACTTGGGCAGGATCTCGTACATGCAGCTGGTTCTCGGGGCAGGCCAGCTCAGCAGAACCTGCCCGGGTATAGCCGGCCGGGTCTGTTATGACTTTAACAGCCCAAACCATTTTCCTGGTTCAGAACCAGACACTCTTGCACACAGACTGTACGACCAGAAATCGATACACAACAGTAGTTCTGGGACACAGAAGAGTTTAATGTGTCAAAAACTTTCCAAGTCATGACAGGTTTTGACCAATCATAGAATGAGTGGAAATCTTAAGATAATAACAAAATCATAAAGATGGTCAAAA
Source organism: Rhynchonycteris naso (assembly GCA_037038555.1). NCBI lineage: Eukaryota > Metazoa > Chordata > Mammalia > Chiroptera > Emballonuridae > Rhynchonycteris > Rhynchonycteris naso. The sequence goes on along the minus strand of CM073002.1, from coordinate 134,619,543 downwards.
GTTTTATACACAGAGCTACTCACTGTAGCAATTTGTATTGAACTGAATTGTATTAATTGAACATATATGTCAACAACAGGGCAATGAGTAAACAAATAATGAAATAAGTTTTTCATGAAATGTTACATAGCCATAGTGTATCATTTAACACAGTGTATAACTGACAGAGCAAGGTGCAGATTCCATCTGAGACACTGAGGGGAGATACCAGGGAAGAAACGGCACGTGACGGAAGCTACATCAACATACACGATTTTTTATGCACTCAGCTTACTGCTAAGCCCCTTCATATTTTTTCATATTTAATTATCAAGTTAGGATAACTTCTTCATTTTAAAGACTTGCCTCAGAAAGTTGTTTTCTAATGCATCCCAGGTAAAGGAATATCTAGCATTCACAGGCTGTTCTGGCTGACCTGGAAGCCCAGCATCCCTCTGCCACACCGAACACCCTTAGCTTTGGAAATTGGTGGCATTTTGACCAATTAAGTCTAGGGAACGACTGACATTATGCACAACAAATAACCTTGCAGAGTTAATGGAACTTAACGGGACCTTATTTTGCGTCATTTTATGTCCTTTTCTCTTTAAGTGAGAAATATGGGACAGTATCCCCATAATACATGCCATGTTTTAAATTCGTACATAATATAGTAGCCATTTTGTTGATAGCAAAAAAAGTACAGTATGTCTGAATGTAAGGGGAGGGGCAGCTTAGATCTGCGAGGTGGGGGGGGTCTTATCTAGAAAATAGCTTGCTAACAAAAGAGACAGAGCGAGAGAGCTAATATCATGAGAGGATGGTATATATAAAGAAAGTTGAATTTAAGAATTATCCACTGACTGTGTAAAGGCATCCAAAATACAATTTTTTAAAAGGAGGAAGTTTTTGAAGTGTGTGTGGAGGTATGAAGAGCAGAGATCTTCTGATGGTGTAAGGATGAGCTACTGCCTTTGGGTCCGTTCCTTTCTGTTACAAACAGGTTGAGGGTACAACAGCCCTCCCACAGGGGCTGTCAAGGGAGTGGGAGGGAGGGCACAGAACAGAGTTCAGTCCTGCCCTTGAGGTTGAACCCTGTGGCCAAGGGGAGTCTTTTCAGTTGTATCTTTTGTGATCATCTGGAAAAAGGATGTTGCCTCAAAGTGCCTTCTGCTTTCTTTTCTGCCGTAGCTGCAAAGCCCAGAGAAACCTGAATTCTTTCTTTGCTATTGTGATGGGTCTCAACACTGCTTCTGTCAGCCGGCTGTCCCAGACCTGGGAGGTGAGCCTTGGGGGTCCTTGTGGAGAGGGGCGCAGGAGGGACAGATGAAACTGAATGGGAACTGGTCCAGCACAAAGCCTGTGTTTACAATGCAGAAATTGATTTAAACGGTTTAAATAACTATACTAGGGGGAAAAAATGTCTAAAAATATGTCAAGTTGGTAGTGACTGTTTTGATCAAGTGGTCTTCAAAATGGTGTAATCTGTGAAAGAGGTGAGAACTGTAAAATGTCCCCGGCTAGAACTAGTCTTCCCCTGCCCTGCTCCTGTGGTAGCGTGGGAACAGTTCCATGGTGATCCTTTCAAAAGCTCGCCTGTATGACGACATGTCCAGAAGTCTACTAGCTGAGATGCTAACGAATTAAGCTTCTAAGGCCTTTCTCTTGCAAGGCCCCCTGGCAGGCAGCGTGTTCACATGGGTGATGTAAAATCTGAAAAAGTGAAGTAATTTTGTATTCGTTTGCTAAAGAGGGCCCGCAAAATGCTGTACATTTCCAGCCTCCCAAGTCCTGGCTCGGCCTCTGTTAATGTATATGAGGAAGGCTGTTTAGGTTCGAAGATGGAGAGGCCCACAGAAGTTAGCACAAGTTCTCAACCGTGGACTGGAAGGGTCTGCATGGAAGAACTGAAATTTAGCCAGACACGGATGTAGAGCCCTCTGTCTCTCCCCTGGCCCCACCCCTCCTTTCCTTGGGATTCTTGTTTCCTTCGCTCTCTCCCCTACTGGCCAGCCGCTTCCCTCCATGTGCCATCTCTGTACAGCCCCTTCTCCTTCACCACCACGCCCTGTTCCTCTCAGCCCCAGCCTGCACATGGTTCCCTTCGCTCTCCCGGCCTCTGCACAGCTCCCACCACGCACTGCTCCGTTCTCTCACGGTCCCCAGTGCGGACTCCTGCAGGAGAGAAGCTGAGAGGCCGACTCCTTCTTTTCTTCCACTAGCTCCCGGCATGGGTCTCTGGGGCAACGTCAGGACTCTCTTTCTGTGAGTCCGGGAGGTACTGTGACGCAATGCACTGTGGTGGGTGGCCTGCGGGTCAGGTGTCACGGCTCCTTCAAAAGGCTCGGAAGAAAGCAAAGGAAGGCCTGCCTGTTCTTGGTTAAGTAAACAAGACCAAGCGTGCACATCGTAGGATGAAAGAGGTGGACAACAGATGCCCCAAGTGACCAGAGGAAGGAGACAGATGGATGGCCAGGGCTATGGGGGAGTGGAATTTGAAAAAAAAATAACTGGAAAACAAACTTTGACTTACAAAAATTGGAAGGAGAAATTAAATTCAAACAACATGCATCTCATGAGCATATTGACGGCCCACTTTGGGCAGGGCACTGCGTCTTCACCATGGCGGAGAGGAAAGGGACCAGCGAAGGAGGGCGGGGTGTGCCCTGGTGAGGGAGGTCTTAACCCATATCCAGTCGGACCACAGAGGAGCCCGTAGAGAGACTCGTTCCTTCCTTACGGGAGCTGCGAAGACTCCAAAGAGGAGTTCTGAGGAGCAGGGTCTTGAGGCCGAGTTGGGAGTTGCTGGAGGATTGGGGTGGGCATCCCAAGCACGGGTGACCACAGGAGCTCCAGGCCTGGTGACAGGTGAGCACACCATCTCAAATAGGCAATATGGGAGAAGGAGAAGATTTGAAGGAGCTAGAAGAGAGGTCAGCAAACTTTGCAGGTAATGGGTCAGCTAGTAAGTGTTAGGCCGGGTGGTCTCTTATTTCAGTGACTCAACTCTGCCACCGCAGTGCAAGAGCAACCACAATTATTACGTCAATGAATGGGCATGGCAGTGCTCCAATAAAACTATTTACAAAAGCAAATGGTAAGCCAGTTTTGGCCCCTGGCTGACCGTGAAGCTGATCAGTTGGGCTCGGAGTTTGAGGTGCCCGTGGGGCATTCATGTGGAGTGCCCAACAGACTAAGATACGCAGCTCAGAAGCAGAATGGGAATAGGTTGCAGGTGGCTGTATTTTATCTTTTCTCATTTAACTTGCCCTCTGTGAATATAGGTGTGTCTATATAACAGTAGTTTCCAGACAGATTTAGCTGCCTGTTTGCTGTGATACACTGTGTCCAGATTCAGAATTAGCAAACTGAAAAGTGTATTCCTAAATAAAAGTCTAATCCTACAAATATCTTCCAGAAATAGTGTTGCTAGTGTTACCAGCCGGAATTGGTCAGCACCAGCCACGAACCAGGCTCTTTTAGGCGGTCTCTGTATCAGGCCGCAAGCCTGGCGACTGACGGCAAACCGCACAGCCAGGAGGAGGTGCAGCATTCAGAGTCAGACTGTCTTCTCACTGCTGCGTGAGAGGCGCCCAGCCCTCACTTACCCGCGTTAAAGGCGGGATGGAAAATTCCAGGCTCTTCCCTGGGCCTGAAGTTCTATTTGGGAGGGAGGCATATCCTCTGTCCTTTCACATGCCACCTACCGGTGTGGTTGATCTTTATAATTCGGGAATTCCGCCTATTAAAGAGCTGGCTTCACCCTTTAGGGTTTTCATGGCATTTCACTGTATAGCCCTCTGCTCTGAAACGTGATCCCATAATTTATACAAAAAAATGCCAGCTGACATTATCATTCCCCATCAGTAACACTTAGAAGAAGATGAGAGCATCCATCAAAGGTAGGATAGGGACTGAAATCCAAGTTTTTATTTTAAAAAAAAGTCACCAGTGTTTGGTATGTATGACCAGCTGGATTCTGGCTGTGTGGCTGTTAGGTATTGTAAACTGTTTTTAGCCACATTCCTGAGGAATGTCTCATTACGGGATGATGGGAATTACATCGTGAGAAGTAGTCAGGGCAGAACCAGATGACAGATACATGTATGTTCCGCAATGTGGCCCATGTAAGCGCAGCTTAGTAAAAACTCCCCTGGTCGCCTCTCAAAATAACTGACTTCTTTAACCTTCTCTTTTTTTGTTTGTTTTTTAGAAAATCCCTGGGAAGTTTAAGAAACTTTTCTCTGAACTTGAAAGTTTAACAGTAAGTAGTTGAGCCAGGGGGATTTAACTCTTCAGATTAGTTGCTTGTGTCCAGTTTCCTTCTGGATCCCAGTGGGGGGATCCACACCCCATCAGGGCAGGAAGCTCCGACAAGTTCGGCTGTACATAAAAATGCAGCTCTGCTTCTTTGCGGAGCGAAGCGAGCTTATACTTAGTGCTGCGGCTTCTCCGTGGAAGAATGCCGTGAGATGAGACTGGTCCTTTTGGTATGACTTTTAGAAAGCAGGTCTTCAAGTATAGTCCGTTTCAAAGCCTGTGAAATTAATTGGTATAAATTTCATGGGCAGACAGTGCCTTCTGCATTGTTCTCTTCTCCTTACCATTTCTTGGGTTCCGTGACAAAATGTGTAATTCCCTCTCAGAGCCCGATAGGACAGGGTTCTCTCGTTTCCTCCGCATTGTGCGTTATTACGAGGGCAGTTTTTCTTTGTGGTGTCCCTAACAAAAGACATAGGGGTTTCCTCTTGACAGAAATTATGCAGAGGAAACTGTACTTAAAGAACCTGATTTGGGGAAAATAATAGGGCAATCAAAAGGTGCTTCTCTTTTCCAGTCACTTTGCATTATTATAAACCAATAAGTGGGCTTTTTCATTCACTGCCTAGATTTCCTGCCCTAATTTAGTGAGTTTATTCTCCTAGAAAACCTTTATCTACCTGGTCCTTAGGGAGGACTTCTCAATACCTAAAGCATGTTCAAATTGTACAACAGAAATGGATTTAGAATTGTTTCTATAGCACATTGATTTTTTCTTTCTCTTTGTCATCTGCTTGGTCCGGCAGGATCCTTCCCTGAACCACAAAGCCTACCGAGATGCGTTCAAAAAGATGAAGCCGCCCAAAATCCCTTTCATGCCGTTATTGCTTAAAGGTAATGATTTCATCTTTTGTGCTATGTAATTCCATCTTCCAGAAATGTATCACTGTAACTATAGAGGACAAAAAAAGAGAGAGAGAGAGAGAGGACTCAGTTTATTTCTTTAAAGTAATTTTGACATTCAGTCAAATTACTAAAAGTGCTTGCTTGGGATTGTTTTGCAAATACTCAGTTATTCCTGAGATACCTAAAATACTGACCTGGACCTGAGAAGATATCAAAGCGTTTTCTCTTGACTCACAAAATGTGGCCCGGGACACTTTTGTGTTTTTACTTTACCGTGCTTCTAAGGGCTGTTTTATTTCCTGTGAGTTCACAATCCACTTCATTCAGCCGAGAATAGGCCGGTATAAAGAACTCAAATGGTGATCAGTCAAACACCACATAGGCAACCTAAGTTTCCGAGTCACAGCCCGCAGCCTGCCACTGCGTGGGAAATACCTCTGGTCGAGAGTGTCCTTTCTTCTCCTCAGGAGTGGGATCCTTTTGGGAAAGAACATGACAGCTCCAGGCTACTCCACTGACTTCTCTGTGGAGCAGCAAATCATCCCTCATGAAACATGTTAGTTAAATTTACTAATGAGATCTCAGTGGTCTCCTTCCAGCCCAGGGAATTCACAAAGGGGAAGTTCATTTTAATCTAACCTGCACACCTGACATTCACTCTGTAGCCTACCTGCATGCTTTCCCAAGAAAGGGGATTTGGTCCTTTGTCTTGGCCGTGCAGAAATACTCTCGTATATAACCTCTGCTCTTCAGAGGCTTGTAACCTGGGCTGGGTCAGGCACCAGATCACTGGTTGGCCAGGCCATCCCCCTCCCCCACACCCCCTTTACCCACCCCCCTGGCAGCGAAGCCTGTATCCCCTCTCTGGCTTCCCTCAAGGCCTGACCAGGCGGTGGCGCAGTGGATAGAGCATTGGACTGGGATGCAGAGGACCCAGGTTCGAGACCCCGAGGTTGCCAGCTTGAGCGCGGGCCCATCTGGCTTAAGCAAAAGCTCACCAGCTTGGACCCAAGGTCGCTGGCTCCAGCAAGGGGTGGCTCGGTCTGCTGAAGGCCCGTGGTCAGGGCACGTGTGAGAAAGCAATCAATGAACAACTATGGTGTCGCAACGGCAACGAAAAACTAATGATTGATGCTTCTCACCTCTCTCCGTTTCCGTCTGTCTGTCCCTCTCTATCCCTCTCTCTGACTCTCTCTGTTCCTATAAAAAAAGAAAAGAAAAGAGCAACCAGAGCTCAGAATCACGGAGTGGCTGCACACTCCCGCTGCCACTCATTTAGTCTTCATCTATACAAAGCAGGAGCCTCCGCGAAACAAAACCATAATACATGAGGGGAGTCGGGAGGCGGCCAGAAGCTTTCCCCAAGCTGAAAAGACTCCACGAAGTGTAAATGGATGAATAACATAAGGAGAGGGTGTCATCTCGAAATAATTGAGAAATTTATTCGAGTCTACATATTTATTTCCTTTTCAGATAAGTCTATTCAGGCTGATTATTTTTATTTGCAAAAATAAAACACCTTCAACTGGAGAGCAGGGTGGCAGGTGGGAAGTAGCACATAGAATCATTTAGACACAAATAGGAAAAACAGAATATGAGGACAGATCCTGGGAAGGAATTGAATTGAGGAGTTAAAATTGCTGAAACAAATATCTTTAAGGTAATGAGACATTAGCTGACAATGCCCCTTTTACTTAATTAGATATGAGCAAAGCTTTCTGCTGTATATTAGTGACTTTTCCTAAAAAAATACTTAATGCAGTGAAGTGTCTCACACTTACATCTTAGCTTGGATGCAATTTTCTGCTCTGCTGAGTTTATCTAGATCTCTTGTTGGCAGCAGAACAAATTTCCTTTTTATTTCTACCGACTATACTTTTACTCATTTGCAAATTAGTGAAAAGGTAAATTAAACACTTTTTTATTAGCATTTTTCTTGAGTTTAAATAAGCACCTATTTTTCCTTTACCTTTTCTGTGTGTGCACAGAGACAGAGGGACAGATAGGGACAGACAGACAGGAAGGGGGAGAGATGAGAAGCATCAGTTCCTTGTTGCAACACCTTAGTTGTTCATTGATTGCTTTCTCATATGTGCCTTGACCCAGGGGTTACAGCAGACTGAGTGACCCCTTGCTCATGCCAGCGACCCTGGGCTCAAGCCAACAATCCTGCGCTCAAGCTGAATGAGCCCGTGCTCAAGCTGGCAACCTCGGGATTTCGAACCTGGGTCCTTTGCATCCCTGGTTGACGCTCTCTGTTCACTTCGCCACCACCTGATCAGGCGGAACCAACTTCTTAATGAAACTACCCCCTCCACTTCCTGCTTCGGGTTCCTTTTAGTGAGAAAAATAGGACCAAATTGAGCCTGTTGGTGTTAAGAAGGACCAGGCCTCCCATGTTTCATTTTCTGAAGGAGTCACTGCCAGGTAACCTTGCAGATGATGAAGTGAGCACATAACCTGCGCCTCCTGTCAGCTGTCTGCTTCCCTATTTTCCAGTTGAATTTCTGGCCTTTTGATCAGCTTAGTTCCCTCCGGTGGTGTGGGAAGTGGGAGGCCCTGAGTGGCGAGGACAGGATGCAGCTGACCTCCGGGCCCAAAGCCGCTGAATAACCCGTGGAATATGTGCAACTTTGGAGATGGTAGTCCCTTCCCAGAGAGGGCCTGTGGATAAACCGGCGTCCTCGTTGTGGACGCGTGTTAGAGATTACCGTTGTACTTTTGTGGGAGAATTTGAATATCAGGAGGTCAGATTGCTTGTGTGTTTCTTTCTTCTCTTCCCTTGCCATCTCTTCAAATGGAGTTCTTCCATCCGGCTGTTCTAGTCTAGGGAGTGTGTGTGTGAGTCCAGGTGTCACCAGGTAAAGGGAGGCCTGGCAGGTGCCCATTTCCCACACCCTGAACTGCTTCACAGCCCATGACTTAAGTTCTGAGGTCCCAGTCTTTGAGCTCAACCACCTGCTGTGGGTCTCTCTAACGCAGTGGTTCTTAACCTTTTTTGAGGTACCGAACCCACCAGTTTCATATGCGCATTCACCGAATATGATTTTTTTTTTTCAAATTCAAGACATAGGTATATGTTTTTTTACTGGTGCACAAAATGAGCCGTGCATGAACATCACCTTGCTCAAAGAACAAAACCAACAAAGTGCATGAACTCACAACAAATGACGGTATTACTTTATTCTGGCCTCTGCGGCAGAGGCTTCTCTGAACCCCTGAGACCGACTCATCGAACCCCTAGGGTTCGATAGAACCCAGGTTAAGAACCACTGCAAGTCTAACGCCTTTTTCATCACACACCTTCCATTCAGTGTGTCAAAATCTCTCCCTTCTCCTGAGTGCGGCCCCTTCCAGCCTCCCTTCCCTCCCCACATGGACAGGAACCCCTCCCCTGCCTAGCTGCCCCCGCCCTCAGAGAGTGGCCGTCCTCATCCTCGGACCTGGACATGAGGGCTGAGGTTAAGTGAGACCACCCCGGAAGAGGAGACATGGCTACAGGGCAACCCCTGCCACAAATTCATCGAGTTGACTATAACACCAGGTTGTAAGGAATGTCCAAGTCCTTTCAGCTGGTGAGGGACTGGAGAGACAGTGGTGAGAGGAAGCAGGCTCCCTGGGTTTGGGTCCTGGCTGCGACGTTTGGAGCTGTGATCATGGATCAGCTGCACACATTCTTTGGACCAGAGCTTCTTCCATTTTTTTTCTGCTAGGGCTCTGCCTTAGTTTTTTGTGAGGATTCCGTGAGTTAATGCCCTGTCGGTGCTGTTGATAAATACAAGCTGTCATTATTTTCATCGCCCCTCATTGTCACCCTTGGGAACACAGGAAGGAGGTGCCAAGCCAGTAACATTGGGAAAATGGACTCGGGTGTTTATAATCCCAGCTCTCAGAGAGTTAGGAGGGACTAGGTTTTTAGGTGGTGTTTTAATGTGAGTAAAATACACACAGTGTTTTGTTTGTGACACAAAAAAAGATTAAAGTCACCTGTGTTGACTACTCTTTCCTAAATGTGGCCACATGATCAATTCTTTTCTGAAAGCAAAATTATCAAAGGTGGTAAAATAACCCAAGAATTGGTCAAAGCACTAAGCAACTGTGAATTGCTTTCCTGCTTGGATATCAGTTTTTTTAAAAAAGAACAAAGAAAAGAGAAAAAGCATAGGAAAACGTTGCAGTCGGTGCTGGAGGCAGCTTAAGGATGCCTCCAGGGAAGTGTTGGGTCAGTGTGGCCTGTAGCTATGGAAGTCCTGTCGCCCCCTGGTGGGCTGTCCAAGTTAGGTGGCCGAGAGTGTCACAGGCAGCTTTCCGGAGCACCTAGCTCTTAATCGGCCCTTAACCAGCAGGATCCAAGTCTTGGCTAAATGCAAATCATTTCCCTTTCTACATAAGGAATTTTAAACTGCTCTTTTCTCTATTTTACATGAGGTTATTTTAGTAGGTTTTTGAAAATTATTTTTATTTGGTTTGCTCTCCCTGTCTGTGATACAAGCTGATTATTTTCATGCTCTTCAAATTTGTAATATAGTTCTTACTTTGATTCTTGTCTGTGAGGATTCCGTAATTGTCGTTGTCCGCTTGACTGTAACCAGTCTCTGGAGGAAGCACTCCTAGGTTTCTTGCGACCACAAGGAGACTTGTATTTGAATATCTTCTGTCATTTTAAATGCAGCGAGGCTCAAACCAAATATAACTTTCCCTTCCTCTGACTCTGGACCCTCATCTTACTTTCCTTGGGTGATTTTCATCGGTGATGTTTTCTTCCTACCAGTAGAATAGGACCGGGAAGCTGGCCATTTTTAAATCTGTCTCTCTCCTTCCTCACTTCTGAGACAGGCACTGACTTTGAGAGCCAAAAATCTAAATTGAACATCTACATCTAAATCTGAATATTTTAAAAAGAGCAGGTCCCCTACACTTTGCCAAAAAAAAAATTTGTTTTAAAAAATATATATATATAGTAAAATTCTATTATTCTTGGAGATTCATTTGTTTTCTGCTCAATATTCTGGCCTAAAAACATAGTGGACCAGTTAGGTTATAGAATAGTGTTAGTTTATATTAAGCAGGTTGAAGTCAAACACCTTGTTGTCAGTGCAAAATACATGCTTGCATTAATGTCATAACGTCTTCTTCTCCCACACAACATAAATTATGCCCTTTCACATTGGGTAGCGTACAGATTCCATTTCCAGTTGCCTTGTCAATGCATGGAGCAACCCGTAACGTTTAAGAAAAGTTAGTAAGTTACGTTGCATGTGGACCTCCTCGGCCCTGGCTCATGATCCGCTCCTAATGGCCCGTGTATCTTTCTGTTTTCCGTTTGCAGATGTGACGTTTATTCATGAGGGAAATAAAACATTTTTGGATAATCTTGTCAATTTTGAGAAGCTGGTAGGTAAATTTCATTATTTCTCCGTTCTCAAATGCATTCTTTTCTTCCTTGCTTCAAGAAACAAGTGGATTAAGCACACCTTGCCACCACCGAATGTATGATGATTTCCAGTTTATCTGCTGCATGTTGTGCATTGTCGATAAAACGTATTCCGATTAAAACTTAAGTGTGCTAGCAAGGTTTTAAGAACCAAATATATAAGTCCACGTTTATTTATAATTGGGTGAATGTTGTTGAACCCAAAATAAAACGTGAGGGTCCTGTTAGGGGGGAATTCACACTCGTGAGGTTAAGCTTTCTGCTTTAAAAGCATCATTCTGTGTCCCAGCATGCACTGCTTCCCGGGCACGGGAGAACACTCTCCTTCTGGGGAGATGTGTGTGTCCCCCTCCCATGCCTCCCTCCTTGGGTAGGAAAGTGGGATTTGCAGGGTCTGCGTGTGAGGGAAAGGACCACCTCGTGTCAGCCTGGGGTCAAATGGTGCCACTCGGACAAAGTGCCCTCCCTGCCCCTGAGAAAGGGGCCCCAGTCTGTCCTTTTTCACGGGGACTCTTCCTTGGCTGTTTCCAGGATGCACCAGGGCTTTACTGTGGCTCTCTGAGCAGCCCCCACCCTGGGCAGAGCGGGAGCTAGCAGGAGTGTTCCGCAGGGACCTGGCCGGCCAGGAGAAGAATGGATTTGTCTGACAGATGAACTTTAGTCACAGATTAGATTGCCCCTTATGGTTAAAAATGACATCCGTGACCCCTGTCCATAGATCCTGACCTTTGAGTGGCCTTTTCAGTCACGGTACTGGATTTGTGTGAACTCTTTCAGGAACTGACCCCTGCCCCACCCACCACCCACCCTCCACACCCCCATTCCCCTGCGAGAGCGGGGCAGGTGTTGGCGAGGAGGTCGAGCGAGCTGGGGGTCGCAGGCCATGACCGGAGAACAGTGCACACTGATGAGTCCGAGGAGCTTGGTGTCTGACCTTTTTCTCATGAGCGCCCTGCTCCAATCACCGGGTTGACGCCCCTCACACAGAAAGAGGCAGCACAGGACCACACACAAGTTGAAAACCCACCCACCTAGGGTTGGGAAGGCAGGCAGCTTAGCATATCTCCCGTAGTCCATTTCACTACCTTGAGGACGATCACTTTATGACCAGTTATTTTTAAATAACCAGATGTGGCTATACCTATCGCTTTTTAAGTCCCTTTCTGTACCAAGTGCTTTGGAACCAGAGCTCAGTTATTTCGATACCACCAACAAACCCACACAGCTGGAAGTGGATATACAGAGTGTTGGGGTTTCAGTACTTACTCTGGAGATAAGTTCTGTGTCGCTGTGTAATGTTCTGAAGATCACAGGGCCTGTTTGGTTAGGCTGTAGGCCAGTGATGGGCAATCTTTTGAGCTTGGTGTGTCAAAATTCACCAAAAAACCGAGCATAACTCGGGTGGTGTGTCACTTCGAGAAAAACGGCCTAACCGGAAGTCCCAGAACTAGATGCTCTGTGCCGGAGTTCTGTTGTTTTGTCCTACAGCCCTCCGGCACAGAGTGTCTACACTACAGCAAATGTTTTATCCTCGGCTACTGCACCTGGCTGTGCAGGATCCCAAGATGAAACGTCCTTCTCAGCATGCGGCCCCATACTTCTCTGGTATGTGGCCGCATGCGGCCACTTGTCATCGAAGATGGCTACGTGTGTCAGTGCTGACACACGTGTCATAGGTTTGCCATCACGGTTATAGGCACTAACATTAGTTTCTAGGCAAAATCATCTCTGGTGTTTGGTACTTGAGATGACTGCAGGAATGTAAAGCCTTTGGTCAATATTTATGTCAAATCCTGGCCAATACTAAGGAAGCTTTGGAGAGCACATGTGAAGATGTAGGATGAGGTTTCTCAAGTGGAATTCACCATGAAGGTCTAGTAACTTCCCTCTGACTAAGCAGAGGAGACAGGGGAGAAGGATTGTACTCTATAAGCTGACTCCCGTCCATGGTTAAAGGTAGGCTCGTGGTTCAAAGTGAAACGGGAGTTTGGTTAAGGTCATTTTGTCATTTCCCCTCAGATAAGTGATACCAGAGTGAGGGAACAGTTCAGTAATGGCGCACACAGGAAGGATGGTGGAAAGATCCCCTGCCCCCCTCTGTCTGTTGCTGACCAGCATCTCTGGTCTTCCCTGCTTCCTCCAGCAACCCAGGGGAAGGCTTCTAATGCCAGTTGACATCATCTAGGGCCCTGCTTTCAGATGTGCTAAGACTTCCAACTAACCATTGGGACCAAAACAAAGAAAGTCTCATAGTACTTCTACTGGGGTCAGTAATCATCTGTACCCTTAACTCTTTAAGGAAGTTTAAGGCTATAGCATGGCGTGTATAAGTAACATTCCATTTTTAATTTTAAATTCCTGACTAGAACATTGATTAAAGAGAGGAGGTAGCAGTGTGCTGGCCCCCCTCCTTGCACAGAAAAGACAGGGTGAAGTTAGAATTTTCTAGGAGGACAGACTTCTCTTTTACGTTGTACATAGTCCTATGTTGTATTTGGGTGCCAAGGAATGAAACTGAATTTCCTAGTAGAGGCAGTATTTTCAAGGAATATTTCTTAGCAAAGGACAGGGTTTCACTTAAGCTCAAACAGGATCATCTTTCACAATAATGAACCAAGAGAACATAACTGAATTAACTTGCGAGGAGCCAGTGCCTCGTGATGGATATTCGTGCAGACCAGCGAGCAGATAATGCACTCTATTATCTTTATCTGGCTGGGACAGGCCACCACATTAAGTCAGACGACATGAAGACCCAGGAACCCTCGTGGGGTCTCGTCAGATTGCTATTGTTCCCCAGGCTGCCTCAGCAACTCGAAGCGTTTCGGTCTCCAGCCATGAAATAATGAAGAAACAAATGCTCTCTCTTCTTCTCTGTGTCCCCCGATGTCAAGAGCGTCAGCTTTTACCTGAGCATCCTCCCTCCCCCTTCAGAAAACAAAAGATGAGGGTTGGGGCTCAGGTTTCTGTGAGGCACTCGGGACTGAGCCTCTGAGCCTCGTTTGAGCTTTGCAAATGGCACACGATAGAAATCAATGTGACGCCACAGTTGAAAACAACGAGGGAACTGTCCCAGGAATAGCGGTAAATTTGGGGAAGGAAACTTAACAATAGGTGCGCGGACGTGAGTCAGTTCTCATTTCCTTTACAAATGCGAGGAGAGCCCCGGCTGTAATCACTGTCCTAGTTAATTTCCCACTATTGAGCAGAACTACAGCTGCGAGAACTGTTTTAATAAGTAGGTCATATTCAAATACAGTTTCTGTACGTTCTGCTGGATTTTCAGTTTAAAAAAAATATTCTTTTAGTATTACCTCTATTTTAGCAATAATTCATTGAGGGTTTGCTGTGGACAGACCTGGGTGCAGTGTGTATACAGGGGTCCTGGAAGGGGACGACCCCAGGGGGAGGTTTGAGGCACCAAGATAATGAACGATCTTGAATAATGGGATGATGTTTGGATTTTGATAGAAAACAAATGAGGGAGTCACTGGAGATTTTTTTCAAGAGAACTAGAATGAGGACAGACGATTCTGGCCGCTTTATGGGAGGAGCCGTAGTGAAGCATGGGCCTGCCCTAAATGCTCTATCCCTCTCATCCTGGAAAACGGAAAGTCAGAGAGCCCAGAAGACTGTTGCAGGTTCACCAATATGAGGCGATGGGATCTCATCAGAAGCAGCTGTGATTCTAAGAAGAGTTTTGCCTGGATAGTAGGGAGGATTTTCAAGAAAGAAATTAAAGTAGAATAACTGAGAGTAGAGGAGAGAATATGAATTATAAACAGAAAGCAATCTTTGTGTAGCTATTGACGTTTCAGAAAAATGTTTGTCTTTTCACGAATATCTCACTTCCTGTCACCGTTGAGGATACTCGAGTCTTTGGTTCCACAGAAATCCCTACCTCCACTCAGCAAGTGTGTGGGAGTCCGCATGCGTGACAGGCGGGGGACTGGGCATGCACAGTCCTCTGGTGGTCCCTGGTCTACGGGAAGAGTCCCACAACAAACACGGCAGCACAAAGCCGTTGTATATTGTACAAAGAACAGCAACTGTGTTCAGAACAATCCCTCAGGTTCAGAAGGGTGATCTCAGTCCGGCTTCGTGGAGAAAAGGCAGAACAGCCCCTGAACTGATAACCTAAACAAATAAGGGACAGGCAGATGTGGGGGGGGGTGAGAGTTGCATTTCTTTATGGTGTTTTTTCCCATGGCTCAGTTACAACGGCGTAGCCAGGTTTGGGGGCCACTGTTTCTACAGACAAGGACTAAATAATCTTTTGTAACCCAAGCTCAATATTACCAATGAAAGTCCAGCTCCAAATTATACTCAGAGGTGAAATGTCCTTTAATCCCAATAGCGTGCTATTTTAGTAACACCCTAAACCAATGTATTTCAACCACCAGTCCGTGGACCCATCTGCCAGAAATTTCACATCCAGTCTGAGAAAGAGTTAACCACCCTGATGTTGTATGAAGATTATAGACCCAATGATCTTAGTTGAACTCACTTCTGTTCAGGGTGACTTCTGTCTTAGCAGTCTCTAAAATAATTCTGTTTTGACCCCAAGTGTAAAAAGGTTGACCTAAATGACCCTTCCACTGATGTGTTTCCTGCTCTGCCTTCCAGCACATGATTGCAGACACAGTCCGAACCCTGAGGCACTGCAGGACGAACCAGTTTGGTGAGTAGCTGACATCCGTGTGCCATGTAGACTTACCATACAGTGGTATAGACTGTGACCCTGTCACAAGTATTTGGTGGTAACAAACTCAGTTGTAAAGCATCATGTGCGTATCATACACACACCCTGTATTTTCTCTTTGCTTCATCACCGCGTGTTTGGAACTTGGAGGAAGACAGGATACTGCAGCAGGTTCGTAGTGCACAGACTGACTTTGGGCGTCAGGAACTCCGGGCCCACAAAGGCTTGTTTACTCGCCCTGTGGTTTATCTGCGGGTTTATCGGTCCCTAACCTCTTTTCTTGGAGCCTTCCTGGAATAGGAATATAGTTTGTAAATGTGCCTAATGCAGCCTCCCAGAATCTCTCCTCTTCTCCAACAAAAACTTCCTGTCTGGAGCTGCCTTTCACTGAGAAAGTAATTTTCTGAGCACTTGTGTCAACTCCCCACTGAGATGCATGTAAGTAGGAATAGTTGTTCTTTTCTAAGTCCTGGACATAATTTACATTTTGTTTAAATCATGTGAAATCATCATAGGAAGGAAGGAAATCAACGTGATTGAGTTCCCGGGGCTTTCACACAGGCAGTGGGATTGGTGACTGGTGAATAGAGGTTATTAACCCTGTGGGCGCAGAGCAAAGGAAGCTCAGAGGTTAACGCAGTCAGCCATTTTTCCGGCCGAGTCTGCCTGGTTTCCTGGTCCATACTCTTTCCTTTGCCTTGTAGTAGATATAAAGGTCAATAAAAATAAAAAATTAGAAGGTTGGATTCAATAATTATAAATCAAGGGTGTCCACTAAGTAAAACTTACTTTGTTAAGTAATACATCTTAATTATAAACCAATTTTTTTAACAATACAGAATATATATAAAGTAGAAAAGTCAAAGGCACATTTCCTGAAGACAGGTGCTCATTCTTACAAATATTTATCTACCTGGGCTGGCCTTGGCTGGCAATATTGTCCCCTCAACAAAGCAACTGAACTTCTGTGTGAATTGCAAAGTTGCTGTTCGCAAAGGAAAATTATAAATGCAGGACCAAATTTTTTAAATATTCACATCAATATTAATACCATTTGATGTGTGCTTCTATAATTCTCCATTAAGTGCACAAGCACAATGCTGTTATAATAGAAACAACGATAATAACATTGTCATGGAGGTTCATTCAGATGTACAAAGCATAATGTGGCTGATGAGTTCATGTTTCTTTCATCCGCCTTTGCTCCCCAAGTATTTATGGGTACTCAGCTAATTCTAAGACTTTGGTCTCATTTATTAAGGGACTCTGGTTTATATATGCTGCAAGTGTGGACAGGAAGGTTATGGTGGCCCAGTTGGCCATTGACTCTGTCTTGAACCTCCCGTTCCTGGAGAGTATGTCTCCATAGCACAAAGCAAAGGAGAAATTTAAAGAACTACAAGGCCTATTTGTGTTCTGTATTTCTTTATGTTTTAAAAATCATGTAGGGGACTGAATTACCTAAATTCATTTTGACAGTTTATATAGACATAGCAAACTAATGTCAGCATTTGGGATAAAATAAGATACTGTCTTAAATTATAAAGTACATTGTAAATTATAAAGTGCATGTGAGTGTCAGTGGTCATGGTGGGATCCACTCACTCTATCGTCATTTTTTTTTTAAGGCCAAAAACTTAACAACAATATTATCTTGGTAGCATCTCGTTTACTAAACCAAAAGCAGTCTCTTGGTGTCTTCCAAAAAAGGCTTTCCGGGGTGACCCAGCATTTTTGTCACTTTCAAACAAGTGAGATGGCAAAAACTTTTAACTTTTTTAAAACCAGAAAGTCTTACTTCTATTAACCTAAGAATTATAAGCTACCCATGACAGGCCTTAAATATAGACAGACAAAACACATTATCATAGAAGAGGAAAAAGAAACAGGTTTTCATCAGGAGAAAAAGATTGCTGCCTTAAAACACTCAGCCTCCTCACCCCTCCCTCCGGCTCGTGCTGCAGGACTGCAGTCTCACCCCTAATTCCCCGAGGCAGGAGGCTGTGACCCCGGCACCACTCCCGCAGACATAGTCTGGGGAGTGTAGCCAGTCTCCGGGTTTCTTGGGGTTTGGGGGAGGGAGTGTCTTTGTTTTGGGTATGGGTAGTGGGCTCACCCCATTGTCCAGGCTGCCTTATCTCTGCGTCCTTATCAGCCCTGTCACCAGCCTGGCACCTGTGTGCTCACAGAGCACTAAAGCAGGGGTCCCCAAACTTTTTACACAGGGGGCCAGTTCACTGTCCCTCAGACCGTTGGAGGGCCAGACTATAAAAAAAAACTATGAACAAATCCCTATGCACACTGCACATATCTTATTTTAAAGTAAAAACACAAAACGGGAACAAATGCAATATTTAAAATAAAGAACAAGTAAATTTAAATCAACAAACTGACCAGTATTTCAACTGGAACTATGGGTGCAGATGCATCCTGTGCTCCTCTCACTGACCACCAATGAAAGAGGTGCCCCTTCCGGAAGTGCGGCAGGGGCAGATAAATGACCTCAGGGGGCTGCATGCGGCCCGCGGGGCCGTAGTTTGGGGACCCCTACACTAAAGCATCTTGCGGCCCTTGGATTACTTAACCACCTGGTTTCGGGACTGGAAAACCCCTTGCCTTGTCTTTCTCTGGGCAGATGCTAGCCCAGCCACTTGCTTTTGGAACCTGCTTTACCTGTTAGCCATACCTTAAGTTCAGTTCTGTGATAGCTGTTCATTCCATTGGTCCCTTAATATGTTTTTTCCTCCATTAATAAAGACATTCAAGGATTACACAAAATTTTTAAAAAGTAATAGTAAAAACTATTGTGTGTGTGCACTCACCAGAATAGCAGTGATTTCTGAGTTCTGAACTGAGATTAAGAGCCAGTGAAAACCATTTAAATGGGCAATTGTTGTGGCATGGGACCTCAGACCAGGGGCTTGGGAGCCACGTGGCCTGGGCTCCGGTCTAGACATGCCATGTCCTTATTGTGTGTCTGTGCAGTTTCCATTTAGAGAGGGGATTAATAGCACAGTCACTGACTACTCTGTAATGTTAGGTAACAAACACTCTAAATGTTGGTAAACCAATAATACCTGGCCCATCTAATTCCCTGGCCTGCGGAGTCTAGGCTGCGCTGGAAAAGAGACCCACAGTTCCCATAATGATAGCTCTTCTGCAAGTCTGACTAGGGTCTGCCTGGTAGGTTTACTCTAAGCCTTAAGGTGGGATTTTACTGGTATTTAGATATAGCATAACCACACTGATGAGATCAACCGTCTTTTTTTTTTTCTCCAAAAATTAGGAGGTGACATGTCTCCCAAAGAGCACCAAGAGCTGAAATCCTACGTCAGTCACCTGTATGTCATTGACAGCCAGCAGGCCCTGTTCGAGCTCTCGCACAGGATCGAGCCCCGGGCGTGACCCCCTGTCCCACCGCCGCACCTCCCCAGAGGGACTGTGACCTTGCTACGGGAATGCCATTGCCAAGCACGTCGCTTTCCTGTGAGAGGAGAAGTCGCTGAGTTTTATCAGCAAATCACAAGACACACAGGAAAGCCAACCAAAGCGTGCTCAGGAAGTGACGTCAGCCACCAGAGCGGTGGGGAGAGGCCTCTCCTCGGTGCTCTGGGCACGAGAGGACAGACGGAGAGTGCGAGCATTCTGGAAACAGAGATGTCTGTTTTCTTATGCGGACATTGTTGATCATATCCAGTTTTTAATTTGAGACATGCCGGCACCAAGACAAGAGAGCATGTCATGTTATATGCAGTGACCAAATATTTCTGTAAGCATACGCACGGCACAGGAAGCCAGTTCACTTTGCCTGGTAGCTGATCACCATGTAGAGACTGTCAAAGAAGTAGCTTGTTTAAACAGTGATGGCATCTCCAAGTTTCCAGGGGGAAGGCATGGCCTCTGGTGATGTGCACCGTGACGTCACCACAGGCCACTGTGTCCAGGGAGTCAGTGAGGTCGCGCCTCACTGACTCCAGCATCTAATTCCCTGGCCTGCGCTCCGATTTCCCAGAGGGACATGTCACGGCGTGTGCTTCCTTGCACCCACTATCACTTTGGGATGTTGGCTCGCAGGTGAAATTCTTTGCCGAACAACTGATTTGCAACCATGGACAAGTTAGGCTGAGTTGCTTGGCCAATAATGAAAAAATAGGAATCTTTAGGAAATCAACTCATTGTTTAATTTCCAGGGATTTTCTCTACATGTGCAAGCAGGCTCTTGTTTCCCATTGGGAACAATGTGATTTTTGAAAGAGCACAGTGCCCGACACGTTATAGGCACTCCATGACTGTTCAGCAAGGTGACAGAGAGTCACAAGGGTCCACATTCTGTGCCTCATGATGTCCTAGTGTTCTGCATACATTCACAGGCCCCTCGCCCACAGTGTGCAGCGAGCACAGCCTGTCAGGGAGCGGCGGCGGGATGGATGTGTAGGGCACTCAGCGCCCCCTAGAGGGGTACCAGGCATTGAGATAGTGGGTATTGCCCATTTTACAGCTGAAAGAGCCCTGAAATACCCAGATCTCTGATTTATGTCAGATAGTTCCAAGTCCTATAATTCACCCTCCAACCAAGAGAGCATCTTTTCTATCACTTGTCGTTTTTTTCCCCCAGAGTCTTTTTAAGTCTCTCTTTATGCCCATTCTTATAGATTAGGGCTGCTCCAGTAAATAAGACTCTTGGAATTCTCAAGAACTGGGTAGAGTTCCCCCGACCTTCCAAAAAGCCTTATGGGATACAGTAAAGAAACCCTCCCCCGCCAGCTGGATACTTGTCACATTGCTTCCAGAACTCATTCATGGCCCACACGTGCCAGCCTACGCCCTCCTCACCACGCCTGCCTGTCGTCTTCGGTGCCTGCACAGAACCGCTTCCCTCTGCTCCCCAGCACCTCTCTCCTGAGCTGTGTCCGATGCTTTCTGATACCTCAGTAGCCTCCTTGGGCTCAAGAATCATGCTGAGCTTAAGATGTCACTGGAAGGAGCCACGGAGGAAGAGATTTTTTTGGTAGAACTTCAGTTTGTCCCAGCACGTAAAAATGTCAGTCCTGAAAGTTAACAGATTTTTGTAATAAGACACTATCCAGGGCTGGTCCACTTAGAGAAATGTTCCAGGCTGCTGGGAATGGAATGAGACGTGCTGGGGAGGCCAGAACCTTGAGGACCCAGGGCAGACTTCTCTCATGGCTGCCAAACCCTGGAAAAGCTCTCTTGCCAATTCTTGAAGCTAGCATGGGCCAACAGCACACACAGGTGTTCCTGTCCGTTCTCTCTGCATTTGCCCAGTCAAACCATGTAAGACCCTTTTAACATTGTCTCCACATTTTACAATTTTATTACATAAGATCTACATTGCTCCAAGTAAAACTATTCAGTTGCTTTAGTAGAGAACTCGTTCAGCACAGCACCTGTTCAGATATGTACATGGCCAAACGAATCCGCATATGTAGCAAGTTTAAGCACATCTCGGTGGTGTAGGCAGAGCGTGCCCCGTGGCACAGGAGTAGACAGGCTGGCAGAGCACGGTGCTTGTTCACTGCTGCCTCCAGTCGTGTTCAGGTGGCTCAGGGCAGCCAAGGGAGGGAGAGATTTTGTTTAGTTTTGAGCTGCCTTTCTATCCCCATCTTCTGCATGTCATCAAAATCTCTAAATCTTTCTGAAATTTAACAACTGTTCTCCAGAGACTTCCCAGGCAGCAGCTCTCAGAAACCTCAGAAGCTCTGAGAAGACATAAATCAGGGATTAAAGAATTCAGGGCAGAATCGTGGGAGTCAGCTTTGGCTCAACGTGCAGCTCTTCCTGAACACCTGAGCTGCCCAACAGAGAGCGAGCCGACACAAGACGCAGCAGCTCCCTGTTCACAAGCATGGGCCGTGTTCCCTCTCTGAATATTTGCCACAGCCTCTTCTGAATAAGTTTTGTCCTGGCTGGAAGGGTGGACTGAAAGACATCGAAGCTGCTTTTCAGCTCACAGATTTCTATGATCGCCTAAAATCCCCCCTCACTGTGAAAATCAGAAGTCTGCCACCTTCACCGGCGAGTGGTTGACCAGCACTTCCAAGCGGTTCTTTCTGCTACAGCACAACGCTCAGTAGCCCCGCGGGTCTGTGGATTCGGCAGCATCCCAGCAAACCAGTCCTGCTTAGAAGACAGCACCGGACACGCTCCTGCAGACAGAATCCCCACCTCTCTGTATTTTCCGCACATACTTACAGATGCTCCAGACACCACCATGTTTCCAATTCACTCTTTGGTATAATCCGCACAGTTGCCAAATCGTTATCGTGATCAATATTATGGCCTGCATGCACTTTGTTCTGGGGTCACTGACTATGTTTAGAATAAATTCATTGTCCCAGACCCCTAGTGACAGGCAGGTCAGGTGGAGGGGACACAGCTCAGAAGCATGCGGATAAGGGAAAACCCCGCCCCTCCCAGTTGGCAGGAGATGTCGTACAGACAGGCTTACCGCCCCCTGGTGGGAGAAGGAGCTGCAGGAAGGAGAGGGTGCTGGTGACCTCGGATCCCCAGAGCTGGGCTTGCTCTGCTGCCCCAGTTCCAGCCCAGCCACCATGTGGTAGCTATCACATACACCACACGTCCCAACCACAACTAATCCCAGCTTCTCAGAAACATTAAAATTGGGACGGTCAGGTGCACTGCAAATTGTCTAACGTGCAGTTTCTTTTAAAATGCTTCAAACATGTCCTTAAAATTTCAGCCTGCTTATTAATGAGTGGGCCACCATGCTAAAAACTAGTAGGGGGGAGAGAGTTTTTTAAAAATTGCCAAAAAGTTAGATGAACATGTACTACTGTAAAAAGGCAAAGCTGTACATACCAAACGTTTTCTAGCAGAGAACTATTTATTTGCATAGCCTATTTATTGTATTCGTATTAACTGTTATTAAATACTGGGATGAAATCGACCTGAAGCAAGGACTCTTGCCTTTTAATGTCTCATTAATTAGTACTGCTTTGACACTGTCAGCTTGCGTGAACAATTAGGAGGTAGAAAACCCATGACCAGGGTGTCTACCTAACTTCTCAGGGACTACACTTGGTAGTTTTCCACCATTCTAAGAGCTGGTAAATATGAAACATTGGTTGAATTACCAGAATTGCCATTAACAGTATTTTCTTTCTTGGATTTCATGCATTCTGCTTCTGTACATATGACCAGGCTATGTATTTATCGAAGCTAGTAGTAAGCAATAATTTATATGTAAAAATGGCCAAGCAATATAAGGTGAAAACTTACATAAGTTACTGTTACCTTATCTTGTATTTTCAACTTTTTTTTAAAACTGCTTTTCCAAATATAAGATTATGTTAAAGATACTATTCATGCTCTATAGCTTCTTGCTTTGTCTGTGATGTGTGGGGCTACGTGGCTGTGTGCTGGCGGCATCTTACGCTCCGTGGTTTGGGACTCGGAAACCACTTGCTCGCTGGGAGAGCTGCAGGTCGGTGAAGCAGGTCTTGGGCAGCCCACCACGCCTACACCACTTACGCCGCCACCCAGCTACTGCAGAATTTAAACACCCCGTGTTGGAAATCAGATCAGTTTTCTCATGTTCTAGGATTTGAAGGATTCAATTACACCTATCATCACCTCACCCCACTGGCGCAGGACCAGGTGCCAAGGGAAACTCTAAGCCCTGGTGCTGACAGCCTGTGCCTCAGACAGAAGCCCTGGCACACAAGAGCAGAGGGGTAGCAACAATCCTCTGGGGAAATGAGAATCTAGGGGTACACACACTATGGTAGACTATCCTTCAAAATCAATCCCCTACACCCCTCTCTAAGGGAGGATCACACATCCTGCCCACCAATGTCAAGCTTGGCCTCTGGCACATGGTAACCCCTCCCTGCAAAAGGATTATATGTCTCCCCATGTTCAATGCCAGAGTGGCCAGAGGTCTTGCTCTGCCCAATGAAAAAAAGGAAGAAGAGACCTGTGTGGCTTGTAAATCAAAGCTTTAGGACACAGCCCATGCCTGCCATGTCCCCTGCCATGAGACCTGCAGGCAAAGGCGTCTCCATTCAGCTTGAGAATTA
This sequence comes from Rhynchonycteris naso, assembly GCA_037038555.1. Classification (NCBI taxonomy): domain Eukaryota; kingdom Metazoa; phylum Chordata; class Mammalia; order Chiroptera; family Emballonuridae; genus Rhynchonycteris; species Rhynchonycteris naso. Next base: position 134,596,202 of record CM073002.1, on the reverse strand, counting down.
AAACATCATTATCCTGGCCGGGTAGCACAACTGGTTAGAGCGTTGTACTGACACACCAAGGTTGAGGGTTCGGTACCCAGTCAGGGCACAAACAAAAATCAACCAATGAGTTAGGTTAGGGTCCCAAGATGCTCTCTGGGACGTGGTATTGAGCCCCTCTCTCCTAAGGCCTCTCTCCTGCTCACAGATGATTGGAGGTTTCTAAGTTGTCTGTGTGGTTAGAGGTTATACTTTCTAGTTAACCTGAGTGAAAATAATCATTCTGAGGGGAAAAAATCCCTGCAGTAGACACTAGTTCTTGGAGTCCTGAAAAAACAAAACAAAAAAGGCTGCAGAGAGATTGAAGAAGTTTCCCAGGGGACACTGGAGAAAGTGCAAGATCTGCCCCAAGTTCTGAGGTAGCAGGGGCTCTCTGGTCTCCTAACTTGGAAGGCCTTTTCTCCAGGAGGGTCTCGTATGGTGGGTGAGGCCAGCACCCGGCTGAGGCTGAACGGGGAAAATAGTGGGACTCCTCAGCCCAATGCCTACCTGGTCTCCCTCCCTCTGGTCTAAATCTTCCCCATGTCATCTCGCCACCCCGGCGTGAGCTCAGACCCTGCTGTCCCTTACTTCAGTCTCTGCAGCAACCTACCTGGTCTCCCTCCCTCTGGTCTAAATCTTCCCCATGTCATCTCCCAAGCGCTCTCACAGATCCATTTCCCCCTAAAGCACAAAGTGATGGTGTTTTTCCCAGCTCAGAATCCTTCCGTAGGACCTCCCAGGCTGTAGAACTAAATAAACTTCAATGGCATACAAGGTCTTCATATTTCATCCTCTGCTTGTCTGTTTAGGGCCAAAGAGAACAAGCAGATGCTCCCAGGACACTGATAACATGGTGTCCCCCTTTAAACTGACGTTCTACATCTGAAGATTGATTCTTACTAACGAAGATGCCTGTTGAAAATAACGTGCACCAGATATTTGCTAAATAAATAAATGTGTACGAAGCTTATCTGCTACTTGCACGGTGTTAAACCTTGAAGCCAGACAGATAAGGACACAGATCGCTGGGGTTAGGGGGCCTAACTGGAAGAGCCCAGGCCACCCGGGTTGCCTTAAGGATCGAAGAACTCTTCCCCACCAGAGATGTGCGAACAGACCCAAAGGCAGTAGCGTTCTCGTGGCCTAGCGCTCGGGTCTTCGGGCCAGGGCTGTGCCGGGAGGCCTCTGGGACCCGAAGGCCGGTGCCCGCCTTTGCCTGCCAGAGCTAATCACTTCTGTTCTCTGTAAGGAAGTGACTCGGCTGCTGTGGGAAATAAGAACTGTTCATGCTCCTTTGTGTTCAGCTGACCCGGCTGGGCCCCCAGCTGGAAGGGAAGAGGCCAAGGGAGGAAGCCGGAAGAGAGCACCAGCCCCTTCCCTGCCCTGTGCCCTGGCAGGGGCGTGGGCCTACCAGAGCCCGCCAAGGAGGGGCCCTGAAGTCGGGGCAGCAGGGGGGCTGTGCAGGGAGGGTAAAGTGTCCCTGTTCCTGATGCTGGCGCTGCTGTCTGAGCCCCAGCCGGCTGTCCCCACCCTGCCATCTCTCCCAGGCTCCCTGCCTGGGCCCAGCACTCAGGTCTGGCTGCAGTGTGCCCAGGATCCTTTGCAAGGCGTATGCCCCCCCCCAGCCCTCCTCGGTGACCCCACACTGAGCCCTCTCCTCCCAGCCTGCTGAGTCCCCGCAGTAGGTCCCACTGGGACCCTCGGGGGACCGCCCTGCATTGGCTTGCGGGGGGGGGGGGGGGGCGCAGGCGGCTGGGCAGGGGAGGAGCAGGGTTACAGTGTACGGTCTCTGCCCGCAGCCCAGGGCCACGTCAGCCCCCACAGATAAGAGCTGAAGGAGTGGCGAGGAAAGGTCTCCACCTCGGCCTTCCTCATAAAAGGGACGCTCACGTGCGCCTGCCTTGCCAGGTGGTGTGAGACAACATGAGACCAATGCAGGGAAAGTGCTTAGCATCACACCTGGTACGTGGTAGGCACTCAAACAATAACTACTGGAGATGGTGATGATAATGGGGATTAACACGGAAAATGCCAGGTTTCCACTGACATTTCTAGCCCACTGCCACCAGGTGTAACTGCTCTTATCCTCACTTCCCTCAGGTGTCGCACAGGACACCGAGCCCCCGCGCACTGGTGCGGAGGAAGTGGACAGTGCGCGTGAGCTCAAAGGGAGGTGCACACATGAGATTTCCTTTTGAAACCCCACTTACCGTGCGCAACGCAGGCACAAAGGGACGACCCCCTACGTGTTTGCTGATTGATCTGAACAAAGATGTCTGCATGGAGCCTGCAGAGTGGGGGTGATCCTAATGTCAGCAGGAACTCTGTCATTCACATATTAACTCAGGAAGGAAAAGGGCTGATCGGACCCTGGGCCTGTTTGCATCCAGGGCTCCCATCTCTCTGAGGACCCAGGGAAGCTCCCAGGAGGCTTGGCCTTGGCCTCCCCCCCACACACACCCCCATCCCACTCCCAGCTGTCCCTCTGCCTGACCGCAGGCCCAGGGAACTCCTGAACAGCAGTGCCACCTACAAGCTTTGGGCTTCCTAGTGGCAACACATAAGCGTCAGTTTCTGACACCATATTGAAATGGACACATGCTCACGGCTCTTTGGCTGATCTTCTGTGGTGGGGGGTTGGGGGGGGATTTTCCCTGGTTTCATTTAGAGTCAGTCTGCACAAGCCCTAGAGGGCTGAGTGTAGGCTCAGCCCTGAGCTGAGACAAAGTTCCCTTTGGAAGGCAGAAAAGCAAGGAGGCCAGAAGGACAGCTCAGTCTGGGCCTGCGGTGACACGTGCCCAGGGTTTTCCTTCCTTAAGTCAACCAGTACTAACTTTCTCTCTGCCCCCACCACTCTCTCTGTCACTCTCTCGCTGCTCCAATCATCCATGTCTCTCTTCCCCTCTCTTTCTTGTAAGCGACCATTCATCTGCCACAGACTTCATCAAACCCATCTATGTTTATTGAGCACCTACTATGTGCCCGGTACTGATCTAGGTGATGGGAAAATGGACATGAAGTTACAAAGATGCCTTCCTTCACAGAGCTTGGATCTGGTTGGACAGTCGAGAGACAGACAGTGAAGAAGACAGATCAGTACAATGGGCAGTAATACACTCGATAAGAGGGTTCTGAAAAGAAACAAGCCAAGCAGGGAAGGTGGGTGAAATGTAGATAGGGTAGCCAGGGAAGGCCTTAGCTGGGGGTTGATTTCGGTCCCCTCAAAATTCACTTGTTGAGGTCCCAAACCCCAGGATCTGAGAATATGACTTTATTTGGACATAGGTGTTTGCAGAGGTCATCAAGTTAAAATGGAGTTTTTATGTTGGGCCCTGGTCTAGTATGACTGGGATCCTTATAAGAATGCTACATTTGGCCTGACCAGGTGGTGGCGCAGTGGATAGAGCGTCGGACTGGGATGTGGAAGACCGAGGTTCGAGACCCCAAGGTTGCCAGCTTGAGCGCGGGCCCATCTGGCTTGAGCTAAAGCTCGCCAGCTTGGACCCAAGGTCACTGGCTCCAGCAAAGGGTGGCTCAGTCTGCTGAAGGCCTGCGGTCAAGGCACATGTGAGAAAGCAATCAATGAATAACTATGGTGTTGCAATGGCAATGAGAAACTAATGATTGATGCTTCTCATCTCTCTACGTTCCTGTCTGTCTGTCCCTATCTATCCCTCTCTCTGACTCTCTCTCTCTGTCTCTGTAAAAAAAAAAAGAATGGTACATTTGGAGATGCCTACCTACAGGAGAACACCATGGCAACATGGAGACAGACGTCTATTAGCACGCCCAGGACAGAAGCCTGGAACAGAGCCTTCCCTCATAGCCCCCAAGAGGAACCAACCCACCTGCATCTTGATCTCAGACTTCAGCCTCCCGACCTGTGAGACAATAAGTTGGTTCTCTCGGCCACCCAGCCTGTGGTACTTTGTTATGACGGTCCTAGGAAACCAGAGTAGCCTTGCTGAGACCAGAAGGAAGGGAGGGACCCAACCGTGCTACATTGGAAGGAAAAGCATCCCAGGCACAGAGAAGGTTGGGTGCAGACCCTGAAGGTGCACCTGGGATTTAGGGACCGGCAAGGAGCCAGGGGTGACTGGAGGCCAGGACAATATGGCCAGGCCACACAGAACCGATGTTTCCGCCAACTCAGAGGAGAAACCCCTGGAAGGTTTCAAGCAGAGAGTGATGGGATCTGATTTGTGTTTCAACACGATCACTCTGGCTGCTAAGTTTTCAGCTGATCGAATAGGAGCAAGTTGGAAGCAAGAATCATCAGGTAGGAAGCTAGTAGGATAATTCAAGCAAGATGTGGTAGTGATTCTGCCGGTTGGTGGCAGTGGGTGGTGTGACACAGAACAGTTCTAGATCTGTCTGGAAGGTAAGTCTGACAGCATTTGCTGATGGATTGAATGTGAGAAAAAAGACGAGTTCAGTGTTAATCCTAAGGATTTTGGCTTAAGAAAATGAAATGATGAAATTGCAACTAATTGTTATGAGAAAGACCGTGGAGTAGCAGGTTGAAGGGGAATATCAAGGGCTTGGCTTGGGAAGCATTTGGTTTGAGATGTTCACGGGACATTGACAAGAGCCAACGGGAGTTGCTTTACACCAGGTCTAGCTTGTATGCTGGACAAGCTGGACATTCAACCCCACTCATTTCTCAGGCTTTGGGTGAAAGCCGGGGTGGTGTGGAGGATGAGCACGTGCTTTTGGTTGATTTATTAAGCTAAGTAATGATCCTTCGAACCTTTAGGTCGGTGCTCCAAGCACTCCCATATGGAACCCTCCCTAAGTTCCACCTAACATGCACCACCCCTTTGGTCAGCAGGTCACCTCATGGGCCCACCCACCGGGCTTCCTGTATCAACCACGCCTTCACCTTTGACGTTCAGTGGCTGCCTTCTCATTCCGGCTCTTCTTCCCAGAAGAAATACAGAACTCTGAGTTACATCTTGGCCATCACAGACTCTGGAGGCTGCCCTCAGCCAGATGAAACACGTGCCTAACACACGTGTAGGAACAGGCCCTGGGAAGAAGCGTTTTCAAGTGGTTCCAGATTTACGTTCAAATTTTCCATTGCACAGCCGGAGACGAACTTCAAAACAGACCTGCGAGAAAGGAATTCTTATCCACGAAGTGCTCATCCTGCGCGGCGGTGCACATCTGATGCTTAATAACTGATTGGCTGACAGAGGCCTCTGCCACTGTAGTGACCAACATGTGAGGCCTTAGCGACATCTGGTGGGCACGTGGTGATCCTGCGCAGAATTTAAGTCCGTTATAAGTGCGTGTTCTTGAGGGCTGGGTTTCAAGCTGGTGGCAGAATGAGAGGCAGTGGCGGGGCGGCTCTGCCTTATCATGTCACCTTCCCGGGGTTCTTATTCTCTGTTTTTACAATATAATGCAGAAGGCAAGGGAATGAGACAGTAGCCTAACTAGAGAGTGTGGATGCTTGAAGGGGTCAGGCAGGCACTTTATCTGTTGTCTCCTAAGCCGATGAGGAGCCGGAGGGCTGGGATAGGATGAATCAGGCGAGTCCTCCCCACTCCCTTCTCCCGGTCATTGGCCCTCAGGAGAAAGTGAAAATCCCCACACAGGGCTCCCAGGCTCCCGGATCTGGCTCCGGCTTCCGACACACACATTGGCTCCACTCCAGCCAACCAAACCTTCCAGACTAGTCCTTCCACAACCATTAGCGAGTGGGTTCTTCGAGCACTAGGGGGCGCTGTGACAAACACAGGCTGCACTGGTGAGCTCGACTCCCATGTGCTGTGGATGCGGGCTACCCTTGCCCCCTTTTCTTCTCTGCTCCTCACTAAGCGACGCTCCGGGGGCCCCAGGTCTCAGCACCACCAGGGAAGCTGCCCCAGCCCCTCTGGCCAGCTTGGATGCCCCTCTGAAGGGCACCAGTACGCCTGATTAAGTCACAGCCTGTGCACTGCCCAACCTCCCCTTCACCCCTGGATTAAACTAGATGGCTCCTGAGAGAACAGGCTATCTTTTTATTTTTTATTACCACTACTTTGTCAGCGTTCATCACTACCCAGGGACGTGGCTGATATGCATGTGGTTGTTGGACGAGCTAAAGGTAACTGTCACAGTTCCAGGTATAGGACACAGTTGACCCCACAGAGGTGTTGCAGAGAGAGACTGGGCCACATTACCACCATCACAGAGCTGCAAGCTCTGCCAGCGTCATGTCCCTGTGAGGGTGGCCATGCCCAGTGACCCTGCCAGATGTGGTGAGGACCCCCTGGAGCCTGGCGAGGCAGCAATTCTGGCACATCCCTGAGCACGTATTGCTAAGGTGAATCCAAGTTCACTTTCCCAGAGCCAATTCCTGGTAAGCCACTCCTGAGGTCTGTGCCAGTAGTGATCAGCCCCGGGGGACCAGGAACAACCATTGTCACGTTCTTCCTCAAAACTTCAGAACACTGCCCCCAGTTCAGAGGAGACCATGGGCGACATTAGCTAAGTAGTGATCAGAAACGACACTTTGGCTGATTTAAGGGTGCTGAGAATCCACAGTCCTGCCAGGGTGAATCCCTTCGGCTGCTCACAGATCCCATGAGGGCTATGAACTTCCCTGATTCTTGCAAAGGCTGCATGACCCTGCTTCCTCAGCCATTTGTAAGCATCCAGAGCATTCCCAGGTGTGGCTTCAGTCCACCAGATTTTGGGGGGGAAGGGACAGAATGCAAAGCAAAGCTTCATTTCTGTCCCTTCTTCACAAAGGAGTGTCAACAGCAGATCCAGGGGGAAAAAGCACCTTTTTTCATCTCCCTGTCACTCATACTGGCCCCGGAGGTTGCCGCTGGACTCGTTTTGTTCTTTGGCACAGGTGGGGTTGAGGCTTGTCTGGACAGGCCACTCGGTGTCAAGATGCTGGAACCAGCCAGCAGCCTGAGAGGAACCCATGTGTTCTGTCATGCATTGAAATTTCCATTTGCCCCGGGGCTGAGCTTCCCCTCAGAATCAGAGGTCAGTAAAGGCCAGGGACAAAGCACAAAGGTGGCCTTGAAGCCAAGAAACGCCCATCAAAAAGAAGCTAAATGGGCATTTCAGAGTCACTCAGGCGGCGGGCATGGGGCATTGCCCCTACTCTGGCTGGCAGTGCCTGGCCACGTGGTTTCCAAACAGACCTTCCATTTTGGAGATGCCAGGTTGGTTGGACCCAAGGCTTGATTGTTTCGGGTGGGAGAGGGGCGGATTGACAAGGAAAGGCTCCCCCTGGACAACTGTGGCACTTCCTGCATGTCATGTGCCTGTACTAAGCCTTCCTGACGTGGGGGCACTCTTTTTTGAGAGGGTTGTTTTGTGTGTCTTTTAAAAAAAGTCCCCAACCTTTCCTAAGGTTTTTTTTAAATGGTACAGATTTTGGCAATTCAGAGCTGCTTCGTGCCCTCAGTTCAATGTTTAACAATAGCCCAGTTTTCTCCCATTATTTCTTCTGCCCTTTGGTTTATTTCCCACAGTGTTCTGGTAGAAATGGAGTATATGAGTCAGGAAACCTGAGTTCTTGTCCCTTCTCCAACTTTTTTTAGTAGTGTGACCTTGTGTGAGTCATTTATCCTCCTTGACCCCAATTTTCTACCGTTCTGTGACTGTAGAGTCACAAGGAGGGAGAAGACACAGCTTGCTTAGTTTACTGTGTCACCATGTAATACCTGTCTGGATCTTCTGTTGGAGAGTTTTTATTCATCACTCACCTATCAAATATTTAATACATGTAGGAAAGGAATCGTGACAGCCACGAGGAGACATAGTTAAATATGACATGGTCCCTGCTCATGACGGAAAGAGCAGTGATTTTCTGAGGGACAGAGCTAGGTCCTGGCACTAATCAGCTTTGTAAGCTTAGCTAAATTTTTAAAACTTCTCTGAGCCTTAGTTTCCTCATCTGCATAACAGGGGTTATTATATACGTTGACCATACCATAACCAGTTTGACTGAAACTGAGGGATTTCCTGGGACACAGAATTTTGGGAGCTAAAACCCAGAAAGTTCCAGGATGAGTTGGTCACCTAAAAGAGAGATGACTTGAAAACGGCACACAGGGCCTAGCATAGAACTCTGCATCTAATAGCTGCTCGATAAATGCAACCCTCCTTCCTGTGCATACCTGCGCACGAGCAGGCGCCCACACCTACGGCCGCGCCCACACACCTCACAGCACGGTAAAGGAAAAAGAAAAAAAACAATCAGGTAAATACATTTCAGCTCAGGCCACACGCGGAGAGCAGAACTGTGGGAGGAGCTCCGGAGCTGGGCGCGGAGTGGGGAGGAGGGTTGTGGCTGGGGCGGTGGGTCCTATGCATGAGACATTTATAAATGCACAAAAGCTTAAGAGCTTAGAGCTCTTAGAAGGTGTCCTTTGAGTCTAGAACTAAGCAGGTAAGATTCTAAAGGTAGTCTTGATTTGTATTAGAAAGGCTTTGTGTGCAATTCTAAAAGGCTTGAACATCATTTTTAAGATCTCCAAATACTTCAATGTTGTATCCTTCTAGTAAAAAAAAAAAAAAGACAGAAACAAACAAGCAAAATAATAATAATTGAAAAGTCACACCTTTCCTGACACATATATACTTGTGTATAAATAATGCACACATACTGTGTAAATAGAGCATACAAAAAACAGAATGGTTAAAGGGCCAGATGAAAGGTAAATATAAATAGCATTTCTGTTTTCTTTCTATGCTCCGTGAATTGTGGGCCTGCTTCCCGGAGGACACACACCACCGCTCTTGAGAGAGCGCTGCTCTAGGCAGCAGAGAATCCTGGAAGGTTTGGGATGAAAGCAAAGAACTGACCTGATCAGATCTGACCTTTGGGAAATGCCTCTGGCTGCCTCTAGAAGGGGCTGGAAGCTTAGGGGTGGGTGGGAGGTTGTTGTTAAAGTCCAAGAGAAAGGCTCCAGTGACTTGGAGTAGGATGGCAGCGTGTGTATACAGCAACGGTGACAGATTTAGGAGGTGAAATCAAGAGGACGTGTGGCTGAGAAGCCAGCTATGGAGTTAAGCATATGAACTGGTGCATCTTGAAAGCCATCTCCTGGAGAGATGCTCCCTGGGAACTGCATTAAATGTCACTCACATTTTTTATCCACACTCCATATGTGATGCAGAGAAGCCATCGGGATGGTGTTATGACTTTCATGGGCCCTAGACACTTTGTGTCTAGATCTAAAATGTATATATGTACATATATGTATATGAAAGCATATTTCATGACTGCACTATCAAGGTAAATATAATTAGAGGTATTCTACTTTTCCCCTCCAGATTTTAAAAGAAATTAAAATACGTTTCTGGGGCCCTCAAGTATCATGGGCTTTAGGCCAGTGGTTCTTAACCTGGGTTCTATCGAACCCTAGGGGTTCAATGAGTCGGTCTCAGGGGTTGGGAGAAGCCTCTGCCGCAGAAGCCAGAATAAAGTAATACCGTAATTTGTTGTGAGTTCATGCACTTGGTTGGTTTTGTTCTTTGAGCAAGGTGATGTTCATGCACGGCTCATTTTGTGCACCAGTAAATAAACATATACCTATGTCTTGAATTTGGAAAAAAAAAATCATATTTTATTTATCACTAAAGAAGGGTTCGGTGAATGCGCATATGAAACTGGTGGGTTCGGTACCTCAGAAAAGGTTAAGAACCACTGCCTTAGGCACTGTGCTAAGGAAGAAGGATAAGCAGCTCTGGAAGCCCGCCAGATTTTGGCTGTGCTAAAATTCCACAGGATCAGGCGGGCATGGAGCGCCATCTAGTGGCCCACCTGCTCAGAAGGCTGCTGAGCCGCCGCTGCCGTGCTGAAAAAAGTTAATCGGCAAAACCTCTCAAGTCTCCAGTCAGATCCAAACCCTGGTATTAGCGCTTAACTCAGACCTGAACTGCCCTGGACACTGGGGTTTGAGGCTGTCTGATTGGCAGGTGCCAGAGTAAGCTCAAGAGCACCTTGGCAGCCCAATAGCACCCCCAAATTACTGGAGAGAGCCAACAGTTCAATCTTTTCATCAAACTGGCTATTTATTTAGGGCAGTAATTTTCAACATTTCTGTGCTTAAGGAAATATACTGAAGGGAGTATCAGGGGATACCAGTTTACAAAAAGGTTTTAAAATACTAAAAATAATTCCTTTTGCAATAGTCACTCAGTATTTCTTGCTTTCTTTTCCACTGAATTCCTTCTATATCTACAAGGCAAAGTTATCCTACATTTGGTAAGTGGCCATATGGCATCTAAATAAAATAAAATATTTGTTGTATATGAAAGTATAGGCGATAGAAATTTTACTCGGCACTATAAAATACCGTAAAGTAACAAACAGCAAAGCTTACCCCTTTTACCTTTGCATTATGATTTAACTAGAATAATTTAGTAAACTTAGGCTGATCACCCCGAGACCAAGCGAGTTATCCACAGACAGCTTTAGAGAGCAAACTCATCTATGTGGCAGGATAGTGAGAAGACCTATGGACAGAGGTGATTAGCCTGCCGAGCCTGGTGATAGCTGCTTATCTAGGAATGAGTTTTAGTTCAAATTTAAGTTTAGCTAAAAAAAAAGAAGGCAATAATTTTAGTGTAAATTTAAATAATAGTCTAAAAGAGTACAGCCTTTTAAGATACAGGAGACAATCACGCTTTTCCTTATAACCAACTTGACGTTGTAGCCTGTTCTGTTCTGCAACTGAGCCTTGCATCTGACGATGTCTCCGCGTGGGTACCTCTTCAGAGACAGGCTTCAGGGGAGGCGCACCCCATGGCATGCAATATAGTGGCCCATTTGCCAGCAGCCACTGGGGTAATGTCGTCTGCTTCCCAAAGCGAGGATTCAGGAGCTTTTCTCTTCAAAGACACGTGTTTATAAAGTGTGTTTCATAACAATGGCTATCGTACACATTCTGGGGGTTGAATCGTGTCCCTACCCCCCAAATTCATATGTACATGGAAGATGTAATTAAGTTAATATAAGACTGGATTTCAAAGCATCTTGTTACTATAGCAACACATACAATTAAACATTGGATTCAAGATATGCCGGTATTAAAAAAAAAAAAATCCCTTGACTATTTTTCCATCATGCAGCCTCCAGCTTCCTACTTGGTTGCTCTACTGCCTCCTTCCTGGGAGCAACACCAAGTTGTCATTTGAGCCCTCTCCTGCTGTCCCCATCACCGGAGGCTAGCTCCAGGCCACACTCAGTTAGGAACTTGGCAGAATGAGAGGGTCTTTCACTCTTCCAGGATCCACCCTCAGAAAGACACTTGTGATTATAGATAGCAACATAGTCTATTGTTGTAATTACGTTGCACTATATCCATCCACCATCCATCCACCATGAATGATTCCCTTTTGCCCTGATCCTCTGCTGCTCCCTACAGGCTAGATTCTGATGGCTGGCAGGAGTGCCCAGTGGGACCAGGGCTTTGTGGTGCTTTTACTGAATTGTCTTATGTTCTCTTTGGCATGAGCGTCTGTCAGTGGTGTTGAGGAAAGTCCTTTCTTCAATGAAATAATGTCGCCTGTGTCTTATTGTGTGTCTTACTGAATAGCTTTGATTTGCTCTAGGTAAATGTCTTATGAGATGATCAGTCAATTGAATTGCTTCTGCAGATGACCTGCAGGGTTCTATACACACTATTCCCTCCTACAGACAGCTGGCACACTGGGTAGACATCCCTGCCTTGTGTGCTAGAGCATGGCAGGCACACACGCAGGAACAGGGGCCGTCCCCTGCATGTGGCACAATCATTTTGCCCTCTAGACCACAGGGCATCCACCCAGGGACAAAGCACACGGCTACCATGGGCCAGCTGAGCATGAGGGAGTCCTGGGAACATTGTTATGATGTAAAGAGAAGCAGAGTTGATGGAGTAAGACCGACTGCTCAAAACTCCGTCCTCTTCCCAGCTTAGTTCCTGGGCAGGATTAGAAGCAGACAAAGCTCACCTGTGCTGAGACGGTCCCTAGTGCTCTGTGGCTTCTATCATGAAAGTCTTCACAATGTTAGTTTTGAAGCTGTGTTTTGTAAGTGACTTCCAATGGAACAAAGAAGCGTGTGCCAGGGGCTGTCTTATAGAATCCCTATCATTTTTGTTGGAAGCCAGACCTGCTGAAATTGGTTAAAAGGAACTGAGAAATAGGCCAGTGTGGGCGTTTTCTGGCCAGGGCTTGTTTACTGTTCACAGTAGCCCTAACTTTCCTCCTTGTCCTCATGTCACCTCCCTTCCCCTGTTGCCTCTGGATTTTCTGAGACAATATCTTGTGAGATACACAGCTGTCCCCGTTGATACCCAGGGGCCCCAGTAATATGGAAGGCCATGCTGGAGGGGAGGTGGCCTATCACCCTAAGATTAGGTCACAGTGATGTGTGAGCCTGTGCCCCTGGGCTGTGACCTGCACAAAGGCTTCTCGGTTTCATTTTGTCTGTCCCCTTAGGTGAGACAGGGAGGCTAGCAGGGGTCAGCTGGGTATCTCCCTTCCCCCAGGTGGCCAAGGCTCTGCTGAAACCCCAGCAGGTGCCGCTCTGTGGAAACGAGCCCTCTGGAGGGCAGGCCTTGTTAAGAGGCCTAGAATGCTTAGGTATTTAATAGCGGCCATTTTCCCTCTCTCCGTTTCGGAAGCAGGAGGGGATTTCTCTCGGACCTTCCCTGTGAGAACCTGGCTGGGCTGGCAGGTAACCGTCGTGAAGGCGTGGGGGCCTCCCTGGAGTTTTCATTCAAACTTGTCTACTCAGGGGCCCCCAGCAACTTGTCAACCCCACTCTGCTTTTCCCGCCTGGCAGTGACTTCATGGAGGCAGTTCCTGTCCTGCTCCGGTGAGTTGTGACTCTATATCCGCCCATTGTCTCTCCAACTTGGTGGCTTGTCCTGTGACCTCAATTCTCTGATGAGTCTAAGAAGAGTTGTTGATTTTCGGTTTGTTCGGCTTGTCGTCGTCGTCGCTGTTGTGTGAACGGGGCAGACAGCTTCTGAGCTTCCTAACATGCCAAACTGGAAGTCCCCTGATGCAATGTGTAACATTTTCCTCCCGTTTTAATGACCTGGGAAGAGTGTGGGCTCTCAGACCTGGACCGTTCTGCGGGCTGGCTGCCCCTCCCACTTCTGCCCGCTGCACTTAAAGCCCCAAGACTCTCCTGTGGTCCGGGAACTAGCCGCTCCCTCCACGTGGACCCAGGACTTTGCTAGACAGTGAACATCTTAGACCCTTCACAGACCTACTGAATCAGCATCCACACTGTCACTAGATCCCGGGTGAATCTGTGCCTGTTAAAACTTGATAAGCTCTGATTTGAAGTTATTTCACACTGTTGAACATTAGTTTATGAGCTCAGGTCCCAGGAGGTGCTCCAGGCACCCTTGGGGCGTCCCTGTAACCGGGGCTCTCTGGGATAACTTTCGATTTTCAAGGGAAGCATCTGAGCAACTCTGTGTGTGAACCACGGGCTCAAGACAGTTCAGTTTCTGCAGTAAATCGCTCCGTTTTTTTGATGATGTCATATCTGTGACAGGCTAGGGTGTCGGCTGTGCTAACGCAATGGCGCTGTGGCCATGGGGAAGGAGAGAGGAAACGTGATCCCGTCTGATTCCCACGCTCTGCAAAGCTGTGCTGGGCCCAGCCGGTGCTCGGGTGTTTGGGTAGCGGCAGGTATTAAATTGTCTGAACTTGACTCCGTAATCAATTGCTCTGGTAGGGATTTCTCTTCCTAGAGATGCTGACACGCTAGAACCACCATGAAGAAAGTTTGGGAGCCTCTGGTTTAACATGTGGTTAATTATCTCATGCTCTCAGTTGATTTTTGAGTGGATAAAATGAGATGACGTGAAATAAATCCCTGTCCAGTGGATGGTAGTTCACTTTGCCCTGATTCAATCTGCTACTCTTCCTGCTGGCTTCACTGGCATTATTTAAAGACATGTGCAGGCCCTGACCAGTTGGCTCAGTGGTACAGCGTCAGCCCAGCATGTGGAAGTCCTGGGTTCGATTCCCAGCTAGGGCACACAGGAGAAGCGCCCATCGCTTCTCCACCCTTCCCCCTCTCCTTTTTCTCTGTCTCTCTCTTCCCCTCCTGCAGCCAAGGCTCCATTGGAGCAAAGTTGGCCCGGGTTCTGAGGATGGCCTCTGCCTCAGACGCTAGAATGGCTCAGGTTGCAGTGGAGCAACACCCCAGAAGGGCAGAGTATCACCCCCTAGTGGACATGCGGGGTGGATCCCAGTCAGGCACATGTGGGAGTCTGTCTGTCTCCCTCCCTGCTTCTCACTTCAGAAAAAATAAAATTTAAAAAAAAGAAAGACGTGTGCAAAGCCATCACATCAAGGTCAAGGTCAAGGACCCCTGCCCTACACACAAATGTTCCCAATGCCATAATCAAAGTCCTATGTGCAGTGCTTACTGAGCATGACATTTTGTTGTTTATACAAACCACTGCACATACACAGCCTCCTTGAATTTCACAACCTCATGAGAAAAGCCAAGGAGGTATTATTAAATGCATTTTAAAGAAGAAAAATCGGAGTTCCCATATTCAGAGAGGTTGCCTCGTAGCACAAGCTCACACAGCAGAAATTGTTGCCACCCCAGACTCCTGCTCCTGACATCCCTTACTGCCTGGAAGGAAAGGGAGGTCTGAGACCTGGGTGGCCTGTGGGCCAGGAGCTTTAATTTAAACTGCGGCAGGTCCAGTGCTGGCTTCCTGCTGGAGCAGAAGGCCACTCCCTGCAGCTACTTCAGTCAGCTGACAGCTGGCCTAAGGGTCACACTTGAGATGCCATTGGTAGGATTGGAGGCCAGCTAACTCCCCCAGCTTGCAGTGAAACTGCTCAGGTCCTAGGACAGCAAAGGAAGGGAGCCCAGCCTGCTCAATGATTCTATCCGGTGCCGAGCAGCTGCAGCAGGGATGGGGGAGGGGAGGACACGGCTGTACCTCAGATGGTCTTTATGTCCTCAGAGACTTGAAAGAAGTGGTGCGCTCTTTGAAATGGCAAAGGACCTTGGAGATTGTGTAAGGACCCATTCCCTGATGACCCCCTTGGCAGCCACTTTGAGATCGACTTTTACAAAATAGGCTTCAAACCCTCAGTGCCAGGCAGGGGTTGACCATGGGACTGGTGAGAAAGATGGGGACTGCTCAGGCAGCATGTGCAGAAGGAAGTTTCCAACAGCCTGGCTCCTTCGCTCTCTCTCGGGCAGACACACGGAAGTCAGAGCAGTCGCTTGCGAAGGTGGCACTGTCTGACCAGCAGCCAGGAAACTGCGCTGTGATTGTTGAGCACAGGGAGCTCCTGTTCTGCCTCATTTATTTCCATTGCAGGTGATTTAATGAACCTTACACACGCACATGCACATGCACACATAGAAGCGGTTTTGCAGGCTCTGGACAGATCAGGGATTGGTAATGGACTCTTGTCCCTGTGACAGGGATGCCCGCGACTGGGAAGGGCTGAGACAATCCGTGGAGAGCTTCTGAGATGAGCTGAGCTACATCCGGCTGCACACACCATTGCCTCTGAATCTCTCGTTTGGTTCTTGTCCAGAGCAGGAGTGACCAAAAATGGTGACCATCTGTCCACTGTTTCTTAGCTTCCAGCCAGAGGCCTGGCATGAGTGTGCACACGTACACACACACACACACACACACGCACACTACCCCACCCCGGCCTCAGTCCACTGGGTAGACTCTCCTGCTTTGTCCTGCTTCTCAGGTTTAATCCCTCCTTAAGGAGGCAGCGTACAGAATCACTTATTTTTCTGTTTCAAATAATAACAAACTCTAACGTTTACTGAAAAGTCACTAGTAGCAGACAGTGTATTGCACGCCTCCTTCAAATGCCCCATGTCCACTTCCCAGGGCTGCTGTAACAAAGTACAACCGGCTGAGTGCCTTAAACAACAGGAGGGTAGTGTCTTACAGTTCGGAGCTCAGAGCTCCCATCTCCAGGCCCGGGCGGGGCCATACTCCCTCTGACTGCACGGGAGGAACCCTGGTCCCAGTCCCTGAGTTTCTGGGACTTCCTTGGTTTGTGCGCAATGCTAGTGTCTACACTTGAAATAGAAAAAAACTGAAGGTTTTCCTAAATTTGACAACTATTCTATTTAATATTTTAATTTTTTTTTAAATTTTATTCATTTTAGAGAGGAGACACAGAGTGAGAGAGATTAAAGAAAGAGAGAAAGGGGGGAGGAGCTGGAAGCATCAACTCCCATATGTGCCTTGACCAGACCAGTGCAGGGTTTTGAACTGGCGACCTCAGTGTTCCCAGGTCAACGCTTTATCCACTGCGCCACCACAGGTCAGGCGACAACTATTCTAAAATTAAGAATAAGTCATTTCTATTTGATGTTATGAAAATCATTAACATATAAAAAGCATGCCACCAAAAATGTAGGAAAAAATAATGGTGGGTTGGTCAGTCAACTAATACATAATATATATTGTATTCATTTGTTATTTCAATAATGTTTTATAAATTATGTATACATAATGCTGTGTTTCCAGATTTTGTAATTTTTTGTTGGCTTTTTAGCTTTTATTGAGATTCAGTAAAGGTATAACATTGTATTAGTTTCAGATATGTAACAGAAAGATTCAACATATACATATATATATATTATAAAATGAACATCACAGTAAGTCTAATATCTATCTCCACACATAGCTAGAAATTTTTTCTCAAGATGAGAACTTTTAAGATCTACTCTCTGCCTGACCAGGTGGTGGCGCAGTGGATAGAGCGTCGGACTGGGACGCGGAGGACCCAGGTTCGAGACCCCGAGGTCACCAGCTTGAGCGCGGGGCCCATCTGGCTTGAGCTAAAGCTCGCCAGCTTGGACCCAAGGTCACTGGCTCAAGCAAGGGGTTGCTCGGTCTGCTGAAGGCCCGCGGTCAAGGCACATGTGAGAAAACAATCAATGAACAACTAAGGTGTCACAACAGCAACGAAAAACTAATGATTGATGCTTCTCATCTCTCTCCGTTCCTGTCTGTCTGTCCCTGTCTATCCCTCTCTCTGACTTTCTCTCTGTCCCTGTAAATAAATAAATACATAAATAAATGGCAAACTTGCTTTAAAAAAAAGATCTACTCTCTTAGCAACTTTCAAATATACAATATCGTATTAACTACAGTCACCATGCTGTGTATTATGCCCCAGACAGGACTTTTTATAACGGGAAGTGTGTATCTTTTTATCCCCTCCATTTGTCACTTACCCCTCGCACCCCTCCTGTTGTTGGCAACCATCCGTCTGTTCTCTGTATCTGTGAGTTCAGGTGTATTTTTCCCTTTTTTAGGTTCTACATATAAGTGAGATCATACGGTATTTGTCCTTTTCTGTTTTCTTTCACTCAGTATAATGGCCTCAGGGTTCATGTATGTTGTTGCAAATAGCAAGATTACCTTTTTATGGCTGAATAATGTTTATTGAGAAATACCTATTGTGTGTGTGTGTATCATATATATTATACCACATTTTTATACATTTATACATGACTATTATATATAATACCACATTTTAAATCCATTTATCCATTAAAGGACACTTCAGTCGTTCCCATGTCTTGACTCTTGCACATAATGCTACAATGAACATGGAGGTGCAAATACCTTTTTGAGTTGGTGGTTTCATTTCCTTCAGATAAATACCCAGATGTGGAGTTGCTGGATCCTATGGTAGTTCTAGTTTTAATTTTTTGAGGAACCTCCATACTGCTTTCTTCAGTAGCTGTACCAGTTTACATTCCTGTTAACAGTGCACAAGGGTTTCCCTTTCTCCACATCCTCACCTACACTGTTGTTCCTTGTCTTTGTAATGACAGGCATTCTAGCAGGCGTGAGGTGACATATCATTGTGGTTCTGATTTGCATGTCCCTGATGAGGAGTGATGGTGAGCACCCTTCATGTGCCTGTTGGCCATCTTCATGTCTTCTTTGGAAAAATGTTTACTTAGATCTTCTGCCCATTTTGTGATTGCATTATTTGGTGTTTGTTTGTATTTGCTGTTGATTTGCACGAGTTCTTAATATATTTTGGATATTAACTCCTTATGAGACATGGTATTTACAAAGATTTTCTGCCACGTGGCAGTCTCTTCATTTTGTTGCTGGCTCCTTGGCTATGCAGCAGCTTTTTAGTTTGATGTGGTCCCGCTTGTTTATTTTGCTTTCACTGCCTTTGACTTGGGTGTCTGCTTTTCTCCATTTGTAAGTGGTTGTGATTTAATTTCTCATTCTGCATCATCACCGTTGTACCTTCCTTACCAGGGCCCTCCTCTGCTGGCTTGTCAGAAAGGGGAGGGAGAGACAGACCGAGAGAGGGAGAGCCTGGAGGGAGAGGGAAGAATTCTATTCAGGGGGAACAGGTAAAAGTGGGCAAAGAGAAAGATGAAGACCCAGTAATAACTGCTAACCAGAAAGAGACACATAAAGCAAAATATTAGGAAAATGCAGAGGTAAAACAGGCTAAACATTTGAGACAGGTTTTCTAACTCTCTGCCAGGCCTTTTCCAGATGGTACCTGAGCCGTCTGTTTAAATGAAGTCTTGTTTAAATCGTAAGTAAGGCGCTGAGCTAATTAATGTCCAGTGTCAAGAGTCCTTGGATCGGAGCCACAGCAGGTGGGAGGCCGTCCAGGGCCGTGCGGTGGGGAGGGGCCGACCACCTGTCAACTGGGGGTCTCTGGGAACCCTCTGGGAGTCACCCATGTTTAAAGCAGTGGTCACCCTCCAAAAGCCAACCCCTTCATCAGGATTGTCGTGAACCCCAACCCCATGAAATATCCAGCATCTTAAATTGAAAACTTCTTTAGTAATTCCCTGCAGACTGTAATGGGGGAAGGTGGAAATGAGGGTGACAGCTTGGTGGCTGTTTGTCCCCCCATGTCCTCTTGTTTCTTTGGATTTGCATTCTGATCAAGTTCTTTGAATCAGAAATATTTTTTTATACTTGATGATGATAATTATGGTTTTAGAGAGGAGGGAAGGAAAGAGAAAGGCAGTGGGGAGGAGCGGGAAGCATCAGCTTATAGTAATTGCTTCCTGTATGTGCCTTGACCAGATAAGCCCGGGGTTTAGAACCAGCAACCTCAGCATTCCAGGTCGACGCTTTATCCACTGCGCCACCACAGGTCAGGTCAGAAATAATTTTCTTAAAACAAATAAGCAACCTACAGAATTAAAAGTTACCATGAACCGACCTTCTTTAACGTGTTACAAGCAGTCACATGGAGAAATGAGAATCTCCTGATGTTAGAAAATAGAGTCCTCCGTGTTTACCTTGGTGGCACAGGGTTTAAGATGTACTATCACAGGAGAGTGATGAAATCATTCCTGGAAGGGGCAGAGATCACAGGGTCTGTCTGAACATCCGTAAAGGAGAAGCACCCTCTGGATAAGGACAAAATGCCCACTCCACCCTCTTAAAATTATTAGTGCCTTTGCCTCCTGGAAATGGCTCCTGGGGTCGTCTCCAAGTCTTCCTGCAGCATCTCCGCTAATCGAAGTTCTCGCTCAGGTGGCTTCCTTCACACCCTCGAAGTTCTCGCTCAGGTGGCTTCCTTCACACCTGCGCCCCACTGCACCTTTCAGAGACACTTCAAGTCTGCAGCCAAGCTAGCTTTCGCCTTTAACTTTCCATTTTTATTGAGAGGTAAATTAGGAGTTGGGAATAATCCTAGCTTAACTTTCTTAATGCTGTCGCTAAGTGGCCATGCGTAATGGTAATTGCTTGAAAGCTGCGGCTGCCAGATGACAGTCTGAGCAGAGCAACCCGTGGTGGCCGGCAAACCTCAGCAGGGTCAGCTGTGCACGCGCTGCAAAGCCAGCCACTCGTGCGCTTTCCTGACTCTTCGATGGGAAAACCGAGCCTCCTGGCTCTGGGAAACTTGGACCAGAGCTACCTGAACAGCTTCTCCATCGCCTTGTCTGGGCCAAAGGGACAAAATAAATTTAATTGTTGAAAGCTAATGATGATGATGGCTAGCAGAAAATTGCTTGCCCATGAACACATCAAGTTGGGTCATTACTGGGACTGTTCACCTAATGCCAATGACTCTCAGAGTCTCTCAGTGCCATAGGTGTGGGCGTTTCGCTCTTTAAATTCCTTCAGGGCATATAAAAGCAGTGTGGTTTATTGAAAAGAAATCGAATGTAGTGCCAGGCCAGCAGCGTGAAGGTGGGCAAATCACGCCCCCTCTGGCATCCTCCGCACACCTGTTAGTAAAAGGGGGATGGGCTCTCCACCATATTTGCAGGGAGGTGACAGAGATCAAGGGGATTCATGCTGTGAAAGGACGTTGAAAACTTCTATACCAATGTAAATAGAGCATATTATGCAGATGAGAGATTCTCTACCCCTGGAGCCTCAGGTTATTTTATGTCTTGATCTCCAGACCCTGCAGAAGCTGCCAAATAGCCCTCCCCGGGGGCGTGCCCGCTCGGGAGGCCTGTTGCTGTTGAATGCGTAAGATCTTGTGATTCATGAGATGCTTTCATTTTAAGTAAGAGTTGGTATGATTTGTACGAAAGTGCCGTAATGATAGGCACGTGGTGACAGAGCCTGGGTGATGACATGAATGGATACAAGTTAATGCCCAGAAGACCTTAGCCAGCCTGTAGAGTTCTCATTTTACCACCCCCCCGTCCCGGGTTTTCCACTCCCTAATGATAATGCAGTAAATGGCAAGGAGCATCACCGACCTAAAGAAGGATTGTCATTTTCTACTCTCTAGACAGACTTTCCTGAGGTACTCATTTGCTCCTAGTAGGTTGTGGTTAAGCCCAGCTGTTCTATCTTCCTTAGGTGGCCATAAACTTTCCAGGTAAAAGGGCATCTATTATTTCCTGACAATTCAGTATGTATTGGAAATATTAATACCTCAATGTAGGAAATTCCTTATGCGGTGAGATATGAAAGTAATTGCCAGCCATAGGAAAACAGAGCTCAAAGCTTTCCAATGGGAAAAACTAGGAATTAGAAAGCAAGACCTTGGTTTTGTATTTATTTTTTGAAACGATAAAAGAAATACATGCTTACTGTAGAAAATTTGTACAAGAGTACAAAAAAGGAAAGGGGGACAGAAAGACACGGTGACACATGGACACTTTACTTCCCTGGTTCCCCCAGTGTGTTCCCCGTAGCTCGAGCCACCTGTTCACTGGTTCAGTGAATAACTGTGTGCCCGTGCACCAGGCAGCGTGCTGGGTGGGCACTTTCTTAGAAGACATTGGTGAACGGGATCGTTTTACCTGATTTTGAATCTGCTTTCTTCATTTATCATAAGACTTCTCCAAGAAATGTCATTTTCTTTGCCCATTTATGTGCATATCATGGGCCATATCTGCATAATTGTGTTCAATTATCTTTCAATGCACTTTGTTAAGTAGTAACCATATCATTCTTTGTCACCAGAAAATCTCTGTGCATTTGTTACTTATATTAAAACAATAGTCATCCTAATGTGGATGGTCAGTGATGGATGAGAACTGTGAATTCTGACAATTATCATTGCCTTGGTCTATCACATTTTTAAAAGAAGCAAATATCCCATGATTCTATCCTAATCTTAGGAATAGGTTTTGGACCTTGTCCTTTAAAGCTATGGGGCCCAGGAAAATATTGTTGGGCCAAGGTTTTCTTTTTTTTACTGTTGTTATTTGGTTTTTGTTTTAATGGTAGAGAGAGAGAGAGAGAGAGAGAGAAAGAGAGGGAATGAACGTCACTGTTTTGACCCTTGATCCCAAGGGAGGGGTTGTTCTGTACAGCACACCTTCCACCCCTAAAGTCTCTGCAGTTCTGAGGGAGAGGCCTTCCTGTTAGAACACCCCCTGTAGATGGTGAATCTAAGGAGAGAATGAAAGAGAAGTGTTTTCCTCTAAATTCTTCAAATTTAAGAATGCAGATCGGACTACAACATCAGTAAAAATGTCTCTCCCTAGGATGTAGCAAGTACCTCCAGCCTCAGTCAAAAGCCAATGGACTTCCCATTGTCTGAAGTGGCCTCCCCAGTCATGGAGGGGATCTCCCTTGTTTTCCTTTGTATACAGCGCCCCCCACAGCCCTTCAGTGAAATGGCCTAAAAACCTCTATACCAGTGGTTCTTAACCTTTTTTGAGGTACCAAACCCACCAGTTTCATATGCGCATTCACCAAACCCTTCTTTAGTGATAAATAAAATATGATTTTTTTTTCCAAATTCAAGACATAGGTATATGTTTTTTTACTGGTGCACGAAATGAGCCGTGCATGAACATCATCTTGCTCAAAGAACAAAACCAACAAAGTGCACAAACTCACAAAAATGACGGTATTACTTTATTCTGGCTTCCGCGGCAGAGGCTTCTCCGAACCCCTGAGACTGACTCATCGAACCCCTAGGGTTCGATAGAACCCAGGTTAAGAACCACTGCTCTATACAATCCACTGAGTGCAGTGTTCACAGTGGGGAAGGCTGGACAGAGGGGAGTGTGAGGTGCACCATGACTTCATTATCCATCCTGGAAAATTTAGGGAACTTTTCTACTTTTTCAGTAATGTCTCCTTTGTCTCTCCCTTATTTTCAGCACAAAGGCAAGTTTTTAGATTAGTGTTTCAAAAATAGGTTACATCTGATATTTTTCTTAACAAAGAAGTCAGTGAACATATGTAAGTATTGAGGTTCAATTTTTCAGTCTCTAGATCAGGGGTCCCCAAACTTTTTACACAGGGGGCCAGTTCACTGTCCCTCAGACCTTTGGAGGGCCAGACTATAAAAAAAACTATGAACAAATCTCTGTGCACACTGCACATATCTTATTTTAAAGTAAAAGAACAAAATGGAAACAAATACAATATTTAAAATAAAGAACAAGTAAATTTAAATCAACAAACTGACCAGTATTTCAATGGGAACTATGGGTGCGGATGCATCCTGCGCTCCTCTCACTGACCACCAATGAAAGAGGTGCCCCTTCCGGAAGTGCAGCGGGGATTGGATAAATGGCCTCAGGGGGCCGCATGCGGCCCACAGGCCGCAATTTGGGGACCCCTGCTCTAGATGATGCCCTGTTAACTTTTTTAGAGGTTCCTGGGCTTTTGTTGCTCATTTTAGTATAGGAGAGCAATTATAAAATGCTTGTAAAACAGATGTCTTTCTGAGAGGTAGACTCTGGAAATCAAGAGTGTGGCTGCATAGGCAGAATGTGCGTGTGTACACACGCACACATACCAAGACTCAACTAAAAACCAGACCTTCCAGTAGTTAGAGAGAAATCCACTTTATTCAGGACTATTGCAGCAGAGAGAAGAGAGCTCAGTATAGGACTATGCTCAGTTCTGAACACAGCGTAGGCAAGTGGGAACTTATAGCCAAGGAGCAGGATGAAGGTCAGCAGAGGGAAAATTACTGGACGGAACATCAGGCCCATGGTAGGGTTCGGCTCCACTGACCTAACAGGATTCTTACTAAAACGGATTTTATAAGGTCTGGGACATGGCCGCTGCCCTCCTTCCTTATTATCATGTCAAAGCACTTGAGAATAGAGGGAAAGGATTGTCATACTTCTGTTTGTCCTCTGAACCCCCAAAATGCGAATATAAAAATCATTTTTAAAAGGTTTAGCAAGCTTTTATTTTAAGAATTTTGATCTCAGCACCAGATCACCTCCCAAAAGCTCCACCTCCTAATACCATCACTATAGGGTTAGGATTTCAACATACAAGTTTGGTGTGTGTGAGGGGGGCACAAACATTCAGACTATAGCAGAAGGTGTCAGCTCTAGGGTCTAACCAATAGGTGACAAAGGGTGAGTGACAACCCGCCTCCCAGGTTCGAGTCATCAGTAAAGGCTATCACAGAGAACAGAGCATCAACTTTTAGAGCTGAGTGGGCTTTGATTGGTCTAACTGGTCACCATACTCTCTACTGCCCTGACCCTGACACTAATCCCTTCAGCATTAGTATGGGACTTTCCAACATATGTCACCTCCCAGCCAAAGGCTGTCCGCTTGCAAATCCTCCTCAGGGGCACCATTTTCAGCGTTGATTATTGTCATCCATCATTATTCTTTTTCAACATCTCAGCACCCATGGTGGGGGGCGGGTCCCGCTCTCAGGGGGGGGGGGAGCGACCTGAGTGAGCCTGACACGCCCTGTGCTCAGTAACACAGAATGCCCAGACTCTGGTAGCCACTCAGTTACTCCTAATTAGATGTCTGACCATCCACGGGGGAAAATATCTTGTCATTCAATACTGGACCTGAAAGAGGACTGGAACTGCAGGGCCACTTAGATTTCTGTCTCCAAGCAAAGGGAGAAGTCACTAAAGCAGTTGGAAGAAGGGAAGGCTTCCCTATTTCTTGGATGCTTCTTTAATCTCAAGATCAAAGGAGTTTCACTCAACTCCAGCTTCCTTCTTAGAAAGGTTCATGCTCCTCTCTGGGTCTTTCCAGCTGGAGGACAAAAGTTTGATCTTTCAGGCGTTTCCAATCCTATTGGAGGACACAGTAAATATGTGTATCTCTGACCCCAAACCTTTAAAATAGGCAAAGAAACGCACATGCGTGAAGCCCCCCCCCCCCGTGTTTATGCCCACGTGTACAGCTCATCCCTATGCAAATAGGCATGCACAAACACCTTCCATCTCGGCAAAGAAAGCCTGGTCTATTCATAGGAAAATAGTTGGGTCAGGCTCTCTGGGCTTTTTGTTTGTGCGCCACAGGGTGCCTAATAGCACTGCAGGGGCAGGCATCTGATGTCACCCAGCCACCTACCGCGTGCGGCGCCAGAGGCAGAGATGGGAACGCTAATTAGAGGGTGTCAGGAGACTAAGACAGGAGGAAAGGGGGCAAAAAAAACCCCACACAAAACTTTCCGTGAAGATGGAAAGTAGAAGAGGGTGGGTGGGTTTCTCCTTTTTATTTTTGGTGGGAATTCTCTGCTTTGGGACTGTACTTATTTCAAAATAGTGCTCTGTCCCCCATTCCAGAATTTACAGCCAATAGCTGGATTCACGGAAAGAGCTGGATTATCTTTTGGATGTTATCTCTGTGCTTATAATAAACATTCTTCAATCATACATCATAATAACCCCCTCTGCCCTATGTTAGCCATTGCTGATTGAGTGTTTTGTTTTTCTTTTTGTTTTAAAGACCTTATTGATTTTACAGAGAGGAAAGGGGAAGGAGCAAGAAACACCAACTCATAGTTGCTTCACTTTAGTTGTTCATTGTTTGCTTGCTGTATGTGCCTTGACCAGGCAAGCCCAAGGTCTTGAACTAGCGACCTCAGTGTTCCAGGTCGACACAATCCTCTGCGCCACCACAGGCCAGGGGCTGATGGAGTTCACAAAGTTTCCCCAGTTCTATGAAACTGATCTTATATAAACCTCTATCTTCCTAAGGGCCGTTTGTAGCTTTATGTATTTTACTGAAGCGGGCTTAGCCCCCTCACCCTGGATAGTTATGTTAGTAAACAGAGTAGATATTACTTTATAAGATTATTATTATAGTGTTACTAATAAATTACAGTAACTTCCAGCAACCAAGGATTTGAATGGCTCCAGTCATACACTTGCCATTTTTTTTTGTTTCCCTGCCTATACCTGTCATATTTTTAGGTATGCCTTTCACAACCTTTTCTGAATATTAAAATCTCCTGGGAGAGCTAAAAAATACCTGGTGTTTGAGTCTCATTCTAGACCAGTGAACTCAGAGTCTACGAAGGGGGACATCCAGGCATTGTTTCTTTAGAAGTTTCCGAGATAATTTCAATGTCCATGCAAGGGTGGCACCTGGACTTCAGGAACACCTGTGAGTGGATCTGTTCGGCCCCAGTGTCTTCTTCCTGGTACTGCATGCTACCTTCTGCTTAATCAGCCTCATCAGGGTTCTTAATCCGTAATCAGACCCATGACGATTCTTCATCCGACCACGAAGGTGTGACTAGGGCACAGACTGTGAGGAGACACTCACTCTCAGGGTCCCTGGGCACCTTGCTTGCCTCACCCTCATCCTGGGTCTGCAGGTCTGCTGACTTTCACAGGACCTTGGACTCCATTTCCCTTGCAATGACGCCAGGTCCCCATCTCCCTCACCGCCACCTAGGCATGCCTACCCTCTACCGTACTTGGCAATGGTGTTTAGCAAATATCCTTCTAAGGAAACAGAGACATCTGTCTAAATGACCTTCAGAGCCAACATCAAGCCCTAATTTAAAACATTGTGGGTTTTTTTTTCTTTTATAGGTACAACTAGTTTTTTTTACTGAAATATTTTGTCCTGAGTAATTTGCCTCACCTTTTCCTAATGCAAATTCCTTCTTAAAATAGCAAATTTTGTAATTCTTATTTTATTTCTGAAAAAGAAAATGCCATCATGGGATTCCAAGGGTTTTTATACCATATATATTATAAATGGACACTCCAAACCACCTCCTAGGTGTGGAATCCCTGAGCTTTCATGATGAGTAAATGGTATGATATAGTCCAGAGAGCTATTACAGACCCTGGACATCACAACAGATGTCAGTCTTCTTGCCTTTGCTTCCAATTGCCTACTGCATACACCTCCACCACCAGCTCCCACCCTACCTCAAGTGAACGTGGCAGAGACTCCCCTCATTAGCCCTCCTTCTAGACGACCTTCTCCTAAGCCTTCATGTCACCCATTCCCTGCCCTGGTGACTCACCCATACTTCTACCCCATTGCATCAGGCCAGAGTCTTGCCATCCTCCCGTCCACCAGCCTCTCTAAGCAATCTAGTTCTAAGACCTTGCCATTCTACTTCTCAGCTATTCACTTCACAGCCAATCTCAGCCGTTTCCTGACCACCATCTTCTCTCATGCCTCTTTGTCTTTCCACATGTTACCTCTCTGCCTGATCAGTTCTTCTGACTGGTCAGACCAATGCATGGTTCTCCTGACATAGTTAGTGGCCACCACCATGGGACACATACTTTAAACCCTCCAGAGAAAGAATTCCTCGGTTCTGAGTCCCCACTGCCCCTGGTGGATGCCCCCACCATGGCTCTTATCATAATTACTGTAACTGTCTGTGACTATGACTCTTCTTCATGAAACCTGATTCCTAGAAGATAAGAACCACTTCCTAGCTATCTCTGTAGCCCTATATCTTAACCCAGTTAAGGACAGCTAACAGGGATGTTTGTTAAGTGAAATAGCATAGTGGCAGCAAGGAGGAGAATCTCAGGTGTTAAACTACCTGAAATCAAAAACTTCAGTACTACTACTTGCTAGTTGTGTAAATCCAGGCAAGTTCCTTGAAATCCCTCTGCTACAGTTTCCTAGTCTGTAAACTGATAGAATAATAGGACCTACTTCACGGCGTATTGTGAAGGGTACATGAGTTAATTACTTTAGAGTGCCTTCCAACTCTGACATTCTAAAATTCTATGAAAATATTCCTTCTCTTCTCTCCCCTCAGCAAGCGTATATATGAATTCAGGGACTATGTATAATCTTGAAATCACCTGTAGCACCTAATCCAGTATGGTGGTTAAGATAAACTATTTTGTTGGATGTTTGTAAAGATGAATAAATGCATATAATAAGGAAGAGACTTATAGCAGTGCCTTATACATAGTAAGTGCTCAATAAATGTTAGCTGTTCTCCTTTTTATTATTATTATTGCCATCACCCCCTCCCCAATTCCTTCAACAGCTCTGGAGTGATAACCAAATTCAGTTCAAAATCTGTAGCCCAAGGAAATAACTGATGTACCTGCATCTCATTTATAAACTTGACCCAGTAACTCTACCAATCCCACTTTTTATTACTTGTCAGAATCCACTCATCCTCTAAGGCCTATCTTAAATGTTAATTTCCTAATTAAACATTTTCAATATTTTCTAACTATAATACATATGAGCTTTTTCTGAATGCTTTGTGACTTTTCTTTGTATTTATTATTTTTACTACTATAGTGTGTCCATAAAGTCATGGTGCACTTTTAACTGGTCAAAGGTCAAAAGTGCACCATGACTTTACAGACACACTGTATAGCTACCGGCATTTCCTAAGCCCTATGTGCCAGAATGCTTGATAAGCACAAAATATGTGTATTATGTCATTTAACTTCGGGAAGAAGCAGGTTTCATGGGGAAAGGGTTCAGAGAGAGCCAATGAGGCTGTGTAGTAGGTACAGTGTGACTGTGGCTATGTCTCTACCCGTGTCTGCACTTGGACTTGACTATATTTATACAAAGTACTCTGAATATCACTGGCCTACTTAGCAGATAACAGGATCTTTTTTTTTTTTTTTTTTGTCTTGGAGGACAGGAATTGTACCTTTACTTATATTACTAACACCTCTAGTATGGAAATATATTTTGCAGCAGGCTGATTTTTTTTTTCAAATTTAATAATATATCATAGTTAATACATATGTTATACTACGTTTTAATGTTAGAGAGAACATAATACACTTTATTCTATTGACTCCTATATCTCTGTTGATCAGAAGATCACAAAACACAGAAGTACAAAAAGAGGTCACTTCTGGCAGAAGTCAGCTATGATTATATTTAATTGCATCTGTTTTTATTACCTAGGCTGGGGTAACAGTAGGTTTATAGTTGTTCGTGTGAAAAATAGTAAGTAATAATACAAGAATCAACTCTGTGTTTTGCACACTCACAGCTGTAAACCTGCTTGCGTCCCACCCCACACGCCTGGTCGTTATGAAATAGATTGCCTCGTCCTGCAATGAATCATCTTTATTCATATACCCAGAGCTTAATATTGAGCTGGTTGATTGTTAAACCCTGTTGCTGGAATAGTTTGGGAATCAGAGCATCTCCAGATGACAGAAATTGCCTATGGAATTTGACTTCCCCAACTACCCAAGTGGAGACGATCTTATCCTTGGAATGATCTCTAACACACATTAGCCTAGGTGGAATGTTAAGCACATAGACACCTAAGTGCATTTTTAGACCTTCTCTGGACAGGCCATTGTGCTGGGCCTCCACTGTCCCTCTCAGCCAGCCCTACTTTGTGCTCCAGAGCGCTGACCTGACATCAGTGAGTTTCTTTACTATCTGAGTCCTTGGGTTTGGCCAAGGGGGAGCACCAATAAGAGCATGAGGGGAGGAAGGACAGTGGCTTGGGTGTTTATTTCCAGGCCCCCTCCCTGCGGCGGTGCCTTTGTCACGGCTCCCATCACTACCTTTCCTGCGTACTTCTCTCTGGCTGTATATAACCACGCCTCCCCTTTGCCTGTTGAAGCCGAGGGGTGGTAACTAGTCTTGTGGTCTCCTTTACCCAGATGACATCTTTGTAAGCAGTTCCTGTATTGAACTTGCTTCAAATCCCCAAGCTTAGGCAAGCCACCTGTGTCGCTAGATAACTGACTGATTGCCCGCCATTGCTGTGCAGGCGTCTCTTAAAGCAGGTTAGACTTGACGGCCAGGTAGGCAACAAAAAGCCACCCAGATGCAGCAAGGAGGTCTTCCCAAATCTATAAAAGCTCTAATTTGAGATCCTACAAAAGTTCTCAAATAAAGGCCCTGAATATGAAATGAGAGAGGAATTTTTTTATACAGTCCCCACTGTTCCCTCCTAGGACTAGACACGGCACGAAAAAACCAGTGGGTCCCAGAGGCGCTGTGTCACCTCAAACCCATTGTCACTTGAGAAGCTGCACACTCATTGCAGCAGGCTTCGGGCAGAAAATATACGTCTAAAGTGAAAGCCTGGGAGCCAACAACATATGATTAGAAAACAGAAAATGTTGATTTTTTTTTTTTTTAGATTGGGGGAAATGGACGGGAAGTGGAAGGATCTGTTCTGTCCTTAATTAGTGGCTGGGTCTGCCTGGACTCTTAGTCTAATCTGCATAGATAAATTACACGGCAATCTGCAAACTCTGTAAAAAAAGGAAAAGAAAAAATGGCAGTAATTAAATGACAAAAAGGAAACTATATTCAAATAAAATTAAGGGTTTGACTTAAAGCCATGGGGGGGGCATCTCCTTTTGTTTCTTATGTAGCATTTAAAGGAAAAGGAAACAAAAAGAGCTTTCTGAAAGTGTCGGAGCCATGCCTGGTAGCCTCAGCCCCCGGAGAGGTTTACTGCTCCCAGGTACTGTATCCAGCACATCCACCTGACGACTTTGGTTCCGTCCCTGTGCTCCATGTAAAAGTCCTGGGGAAGAGGCCGCAGAACCAGAAGGAAAGAAGAAACCCGGTGTTCAGTTGTTAGGTTTATTTATGATATTAAGGGGTTAAAGGAGGCCCTGGCCGGTTGGCTCAGTGGTAGAGTGTCGGCCAGGCTTGTGGAAATTTCAGGTTCGATTCCTGGTCAGGGCACACAGGAGAATTGACCATCTGTTTCTCCCTCTTGCCCCTCCTTCTCTGCTTCCCTCTCCCCAGCTCTCTCATTCCTCTCCCCTCCCCTCTCCCCCACCATTCTTCTCTCCTCCCACAGCCATGGCTCACATGGTTTGAGCAATTCAGCCCCAGGTGCTGAGGATGGCTCCATGACCTCGCCTTAGGCGCTGAAATAGCTCAATTGCCAAGCAACATAGCAGCAGCCCCAGATGGACAGAGCATCACCCTGTAGGGCACTTGCCAGGTGGATCCCGGTCTGGGCACATGTGGGAGTCTGTCTCTCTGCCTCCCTGCCTCTTGATTTAAAATAAAGAAAAAAAAAAGAGGTTAAGGGATTCATCCATGACAAATGGAAGCTATTATATGATGAAGAAAAGAAGAGAAGTATCATATGCACGGAAATACACCCATAGCTGCGCCCGCCCATATTTAACATACATAGCGGGGTATAAGGATGTGTGCTTGTGAGTATATGAAACACAGTCTATTCTTGTATTATTACTTATTAATTATGGCATTACTTTCCACATGAACGACTGTAAACCTCCTTGTAACCCACCCTGTGTATAATACAATTTAATATATTTTACCATTTTGCTTCATTTTTTAAGTAATAAGATGGGACGTAGTTGGCGCTTCTGTCGCAGGCCCCACTCGCCGTCCTTCTTACTGACGGTTCTGAGGTTGGTTTAGCTTTTCTACATGTTAGTGCTCGGACTACACAGGCATGTGTTCAGACATAGCACCCGGAGTAGCATTCTGTGTGGTTTTAAACTCTAGGTAAATTGTACCGTACTCCATCATGTTTTCGAGAATTATTCATACTGATCCATGTGCCTCCAGATCATTGATTTTAAATGCTGTGCACAATCCCATTATATGAGTGTAGACCACAACTTATTTTTCTATTTCCTACTGATAAATATTTAGAATGTGTCTTTTTTTTTTTTTTTACCATTTTACTAAACAATGTTGTGAGGAGCCTCCCCCACAACATCTTGTGGGCGTGTGTGAGAGTTTCTAAGGAACGTATACCGTGGGAGAAAGTGCCGGGCTCTATGTCAAGTACACCAGCACCTTCCCTGCTCACTCCACGTTCTCGCTGGGGTGGCTGAACTGACAAGCTTATATGCAGGACCTGAGAACATTCATATCCCCTGCCTCCCCATCCTTGTCAATATTTTATATGATCAAACTTTTTTAAAGGTTGCTCATCTAAGGCTGGACTTGAATTTGCATTTCTCTAATCACTACTGAGGTTCAGATTCCTCTAAAATGTTTATTGCTTCTTCAAGGTTTCTCTTCTTCAATGATGTTTTCATCTCCTCTTGCCCCTGTTGGATTGTTCATCTCTTCCTAACTGATTTGTATGTCTTCTTGATGCTTGATTCTCATCCGTGGGCAGTTCAATGGATCAAAGAGTTGTCTTAGTGGGAAGTTCTAGGTTCTGTACACTAAGCAGGAAGCATCACATAGGCCTATCACAAATGACATTATTCCGGGGTTGACTCTAGGCTTTGCCAAAAGGAGACAGCAAGCCTGTTATACTTTGTTATTGCGACGTATGTGACAATGAAGCAAGCCACAGTGCTTTGTGGATTTAGGTCATAAGTTATTGGTTGGGGGTGGGAGTAGGGGGCTCCTAGGAACAAACCCAAGGCAGGGAACTGGGAATCTTTTGGAGATATGCTCAAAGTTCACACAGCCAGGGGAAGCTGGGGAAGTTCACAGCAGGGCAAAGGCAGAGCGGTTGCTAAGGCAACGGAAGCAGTGAGCAGTGATGTGGACTCTGCAATGGGTAAGGTGACTCCCTTGGAATCATGTCCAATGGATTTTGGGGACCCATTTTAGGGCATCCTAGTTCCTAACCATCCTCCCAGTGTCAGCATCCCAAGGTGGGTGGGCAGCGAGGAGAGAAACCAAAAGGGATTGGAGACAGGAAACCTCACCGTCAGCTGCTGTCACCCACTCTCAGAGCCAGTAATGACTTTGCAGTGACTGGCCAGTGAGGATGGCCGGAAGCCCCAACCATGCTCCTCCCCCCTGTAGAGTGTGGTAACTCAGAGGGGTTGAGAACTAGAGCTCTGATCTGTCATCAAATTGTAATTTGACTTCAGACAGTCAAGCTTTCTTTCATGCTGCCCCCGACCTACAACTAGCAAATACCACACTGAATGGTTTGCACTTCATCTTCTCGGCTCCATCTTCGTATCCCCATGGTAGAGGTTGCGTATGTGGCAAAATGATCCTCAAATAGGTGGAGGAAGGTGAAAGGAACTCGTATGCAGAGATGGCTGGCCACTGGACGAAGGATTGATGGTGACCTGTTAGCAATATTGCTCTTGTCTTCTGCTCTGGAGTGCCGTGACCTGTGTGTCATCATCCAAAAAGGTAGGTACAGGCTGAAAAACAGTGAAACGCTAACTCCTCCAAATCAAACATCTCTTAAGTTTCCAGCTATCTCAGGTCCAAATCAACCTGTTTGATAAGACAGGGGTGAAACACTGTCTCATAAATCAACCAAGTGAGGGAACTGAATCAACCCCAGGGTGTTGGGCACAATTAGCTACATTAGAGAAGGAATTAGGAAGCACTCCTGCCCTTGCTGCTTAAGCTAAATACAGCCTGCCCCTGTAAAGCCAGACATCCATCTTCGATGACGTTTTGTCTTCTTGCTAATACACGGCAGACTTGGTGCCGTCTGCTGAACGCCGACTGCACCGCAGTGAAATGCAGTAAGGCTTGCTGTGAGCCTAAATAAATGTGCTAACACAGAAGGAAACAAACTGGTCACGCAGATTGATTAGTTCTAGAGACTTATTTCCTTTCCTTCTGTTCCATTCAGCAAAGTCTATAATCTCTCACTTCCGCCCTCATGATACACCAGGACCAGTTCCACGTGTCTTCAAAGCAGATTTGGAAAACAAAGACCGATCAGAAAATTCCCAGGTTTCTTTTTGGCAGGATCTAGTGGCTCTTATCCCAGAGCCAAGCCATGTTACCGGAGACTCTAAAAAAAAAAAAAAAATCCACAAAGAAGAAATCAAATCAGTCTAGTGTTACAGACTGCCAGGGAGTAAATTAGCATGTCAGAGGATGTCTTCTGCCTCTCCCAACATCGAGGAGCAACAAAATCTTAGGTGAATGTAAAAATTCAAGCAAAGCAAATGCCTAGTGTACCCTTGAGAGTCTTCTTTACAATTCTATTAAATGGTTTTTCATAAGAGTAGATTATTGGGTCTCCACAAATGAACTGATAATCATCTCTCCGTAAGTTCCTTTTCTAAGGGTATCATTTCATTGCGCAGTCTCTGGAATTTCTACTGCATGGTGACTTTTCAACCGGCCAGGGCCCTATTTCATTTCTGATCCTTTAGATCCAAGGATCAGCAAGATTTACTTTTGCACAAGGCTAGGCTCCGAATTATAGTGGGCTTTGAAGCACCAGACCATTGTAAATACTCTATATCTATTTGATAAGGAGCCCAACCTTCTCTGATGTTTCTAATTTATGTTTCTAAGCAAAAGAGAAAAAAAAGTGTACGTTTAAATTAGATGTTACCTAAAATTCCCAAATCTTGTGCCCTGTCATATCCCAATAACCTAGTTATCTGTGTACTTGAAAAATATTTCTTCTAAAAGAATAAATAAATAAAATAAAGGCAATGCTTCCATTTTCTCTATAAGGAACCTTTAGTCCCTTGGGTAGTGTGACCTGAAGCTGTGAAGGAGACTGAGGCTACCTTATAACTGTGCGGGAGAAAGCTGTGGGCTTTGCTGGTCGGATACACACAGGATAAGCCTGCTGGCCCTGCTCAGTGCTTCTCCAGCCTGGTTCCCCATTTGAGTCACCCAGGGAATTTTGAAAAATGAAGAACACAGCCGGTTCTCAAATAATGTAGTTTCATTTAATGTCATTTTGTTACAACGTTGATGAGATGCCGAAGGAACTGAACTCTTGTTTATGTCAATGAGCCTAGGGTCAAGCTGATGTTCTTAATGCAGTATGTCACAGTAGTTCCAAAAGCTTAAGGACGTTAAGTAGGGATTCAAGTCCCACCACATACTAATTAAATCAAGGTCTCAAAATGAGGTCCCTGGACCAGCAGCACCAACATCGCCTAGCAACGTCGGACTGCATGTTCTTGGGCCCCAAGCCCAGGCCCAATGAAGCAGAAACTTGAAGGGTGGGTCCCGCCATCACAAGTGCTCCAGATGATTCTGAACACCTTCAGGTTTGAGGGGAAGCGCCCGTGCAGTGGATATTATTTAAATGACTCTATGTGACTTCAGTGTGCAACCAGGGTTGAGAACCTTTAGGTCTTTCCCTCTCTTCCTACTTATTTCTGTTTGGTTACAGCTGAGAGAAGACCAACAGCCTGATTCATTTCTTTTTCTTTTTCTTTTTTTTGTATTTTTCTGAAGTGAGAAGTAGACAGACAGACTCCCACGTGCGCCCAACCAGGATCTACCCAGTAAGCCCAGCAGGGGCAATGCTCGGCCCATCTGGGGCATTGCTCAGCTGTGGCTGGAGCCATTCTAGTGCATGAGGTGGAGGCCATGGAGCCGTCCTCAGCGCCCGGGCCAACTTTGCTCCCATGGAGCCTTAGGCGCGGGAGGGGAAGAGAGAGACAGAGAGGAAGGAGAGGGGGAAGGGTGGAGAAGCAGATGGGTGCTTCTCCTGTGTGTTCTGGCTGTGAATCGAACCCGGGGCTTCCACATGCTGGGCCAATGCTCTACTGCTGAGCTAACCGGCCAGAGCCCTGTTTCATTTCTGATCCTTTAGATCCAACAGCCGTGGCTGAGAGAATTCTTGCTTCCTGTGCTGTGGGTCTCAGAGGCTCAGCTTAAAATGTGTCTGGAAGACTCTGTTTCCAGGACCTACGCTTGGACAGAAATGAAACCTCCTCCCAGAGTACCAAGAAGTACCATCAAAGAAATGCAGAAATACGTTATTTTAGGAGTCACTGTAATATTACTTGTGACCTTTTTTTCCCCTCCTATTGATAATCAAAGTCTCAAGGCCTTTTGGGTTTGTTTTGTTTTGTTTTGTGCATAAACTTAAGTGCCTCCTGATTGCTATTCCCTTAACAAAACCTCAGGCCTGATGTTGAGCTTGAAGCCTGGTTGATAGACTTTCTTGCTGCATTAAATAGAATACAGTGTCTGTGAAAGCATTCTCTCCTCTCAGCTCTGTTTTCTCACAATTTTTATCATTTCCCTCCAGGCCACCCCCACTTTCTGTTAACCCTCACCATAGTCCACTCTCTCTATTGGCAAGCTTTTGCTTCTGTGTAAAATAAATGACTCTCTTACCCAAGCCACACTCCCCTTTCTAGACTTCTTAGGACCATATATGTATTTTAAATTTATACAATGTTCCATTTTCAAAAAATAATGCAGTTCGCATACTATATATTAAAGTCTGAAGCAAAAGGGATAAGTATGCAGATGAAGTAGAATAGAAACTAAACATAGCTTTATGCTGGTCAAGGTTAGGTTTTGCCCTCAAGTGAATTAAGAAGAAAAATTGGGGGGTTTTCAGGATTTTTTGTGTTTTTGCATGCTAAATTCAGGATTGGGGACGGTGTTCTATTCTGGAACCAAGGAGAGGTCAAAATTCAAGTCATACGAGATAAGAGCTGTTATAATTGTAAGAACATCAAATTTTTTTCTGCAGGGCAAAAATTATTATTATAAAAGAGCCAAAGTGATTTTAAAAAGTGTTCGTAACACATGCTGGATAAACATGCACAATAAAGTGCATCTGTAAGTCAATAAGAAAAGATCATCAGCCTAACTAAAAAGTAGACCAACATGCAAGCCAAAGACAAAAGAATTGCAAATATGAAACGATTCTCAACTTCATGTTTAGTTAAATAAAACTGAATGTGAAAAACAATCAACTGTCAGATTGGCAAGAATTATACCGTTTGATAACTGACTCTTTTTTTACCCTATAATTACACTCACGCACATGCGTGAAGACGTAAAAATTTTCTCTGCCGCGTTATTTTCAATAGATTAAGAATTGGAAGCAACCTAAATGTCCTTCGGTAGAAGAATGGCTGAATAAATAAAAAGGCACCCACAGGCCAAAGATTTCAGTAGATGTTAAAATGAATGAGATGAATTTCCATGTGTGGGCATGGAAAGGTGCCCACTGTGTCGGATCAGTTGCAGAAGAGGGTGTGGAGTCTGATTACAAGCATGTGTATGTCATCATCGCACAGAAAGTCTCTGGGATAGTGCACGGCATACTTCACAACAGTGGGCCCCTGGTGAAGGCCAACACAGGCAGAGGGAATGTCTTCTACAATTTTCTATCCTGTTTGATTTATCTGTAATAAGGAGGTACAAA
Organism: Rhynchonycteris naso; assembly: GCA_037038555.1. NCBI lineage: Eukaryota > Metazoa > Chordata > Mammalia > Chiroptera > Emballonuridae > Rhynchonycteris > Rhynchonycteris naso. The sequence continues at coordinate 134,559,500 of CM073002.1, read as the reverse complement.
TTCAACAATATACTATTGAAACTTAAAATCTGAGCTTCCTTTTTGGCAAATCGAAGATAGCTTTGCGTCTTTGGTAGACTCATAGCTGGGCATAGGAGGAGGTGGGATTAAAGGGGTAGTTAGTGTATCATTCTTTAGCGAGGATGCCTCATCCATTTGCAAGAATGCCTTAATCATATACATCATTGTTTTCTGGGGTGTTCTTTTTTTACAGTTTTAAATTTTTTCAATTACAGTTTACATTCACTATTATTCTGTATTAGTTCAGGTGTACAGCACAGTGGTTAGACAATCATGTACTTTACAGAGTGGTGCCCAGCTGGCCCTGTACACAGTTATTACAATATTATTGACTATATTCCCTGTGCTATAATTTACATCTCTGTGACTATTCTGCAACTACCAATCTGAACTTCTTCATCCCTTCTCCTTTCTACCCAGCCCCATATTCCATTGTTTGTAATCACTTTAGTCAGTGAGTTCAAGCCCATCCACCAAGGATTCCCAGTCTGAGAACACTGGCCTCACCCAAAAGGAATTCGTGACATACAAATGTTCTTGACTAAGGGATATTCTTACATTCACTCCTATAACACATTCTATGTTATCTTGTGTGTCAGAGAACAGAGGGAGGCTGTGGACGCTGGATTTTGTCTGTGAGTGTCCAGGAACCGAATGCAAGCCCTTCCTTGGCGACACCGGATCTCATTCCGGTGGGAGCTGACTGCCTCTCCTGGCTTCTTGGTGTGCACGTGCCATGTGACCCCAGTGGAGCCAGATCACCAGGTCCTCTTCTGGGAGCTTTCGCCTGCTGCCTAAGAGGACGTGATGAGTACGGTTGAAATAAAAATCAGGATTATCAGAGAGAGGAAGCGGGGTGCCAGCTCTGAGACCCTATCCAGTTTTGTTCCAAGGCTGTGGGAAGGAAGAGGCGATGGAGGGGTGCTCCGAGCTCACAGCCCGGCACTGTTCCCACACAGGCTCAGGACACGCTTGCAACCACAATGCTGCTGGTTCCCTGATGGGCCAAAGTCTCAGTCCTAACAGAGCCAGTGGGTTGTTGCTGAGCGGGAAGCCCAAGTGGAGACCCCAGGTCCATGAAGAAAGCTGCCCCTTTTCCTGTCCTACTCAGCCAGGTCTGGGCTGGTGTGGCCAGAGTCTTGAAGGTATACAGTCTTTGGGACTACAAAAATTTTCCTGTCATTCTCTCTAATTTTACATCTTTTTTTTTTTTTTTTTGTCAGGCTGGTTGCCCCCATTTTAAGCTTTAGTTTGTAAGTCAGGTTCCTCTTCGTCGCCTGTTTTCCTGTTCACAAAATAACGACGGATTCCAAGGGGGCTCTCGGTGAAAGCAGAAGCCATGATGGTCTTTATCACTGTGATTCCCAGCCCTAGCTTCCTAGCGTTCCATATGACTTCCAGTGACGTCCTCCTAACCCCAAATCTAGAATATTTATTTGGGAACTTCATTTTTGTCTCTTCACCGCCACCCCCCTGACAAGGCACAGGGACGGGTATGCTGTATGTTTTGAGTTTGCTACCCCAGCAGTCATTTCTGAGATCCATACAAATGAAAACCATACGCATACTACACATGAAACCCTTAATTATTCTAATGTATGACCCGAGGCTCCCCTCCCCGCACCCCCCCATCCCTGCCTCCGTCCCTCCCTCCACCCCAACCTCCCTTAACTCCTCCGGGCCCCATCCTCAGGCTGAAGCATCCAGCCCCCCAACGAGCGCTCACTTAAACGGGCTGCAGGAAATTTGCTTTACAAGGCTGGTTTTAACCCCACTACCTGCTGTGCGGCACATTGCTACTGCTTGTGAAATGAATGATGGGAAAGGCAAGTCTGTGATTTCATTTGTTCAGACCGATTACTCACACGTTGCACACGGTATCATTTGCTTGTCACTTAATGACTGACCAGCCTGCCTGAATCATTAGTGCCGCAGCGGCGCGGTGAAAGGCAGGCCTCCGCATAATGAGGCGCGGAAGGAAGTGGAGTGCGGCTTTACCTCAAAGAAATGGTGCGCAGCAATCCAGCGCCGCTGCAGGTGTTCCGATGACAATGTGGGAAGCAGTTAGCTTCCAATTTAGCAGAAAATTAAGAGCGAAAAAACTGTTATTTGTGAGAGAAGATCCTCATGGCAGGCAATCATCCTTGCTCTGTATCCACAAGATGAGCATTCAGCTGTCTTTGTCGTGACTTAAAACAATTGGTATCTTGGGCTGCATTCAACACCAGATTGGTGCTTATTATCTGCAGCTTATTCTTTCTTGGGATAGTTGGTGTTTTTGCCCCCACCTTATTTTATGGTTAATTTGCTTGCTTGAATGTAAAGCCATTTAAGCTGAAGAATCTGGATTGTGGCTCATCATTGTGCAAGGGCTCCGAACTGTATGATACGAGATAATTGGCAATTTTCAAATTCATAATCCATTTTGCTTCACTCGTCTCCCTCCCTCCCCCTTGTCCCTCCTGCTAGCTCCTCTGCCCCGTTCTTTGGCATAAACTTTGAATCTAGTAACCGAGGGACAGTGTGGGATGTAGATTCCTCCAGTTGAGACGTCAGACTCCTGAGGCTCACCTTAGCAGAAATGAAAGAGCAAAATTCCGCCAGACAAACCTATGCGCCTCCGGGAAAACAGTCTGAAAGCCGAACAAATACTTTACCGTGGACACATTTCATTCCGTACGGAAGCAACACTCCGAGTCCTGGTGGTAGTTCCCTAGAAAGATTGTTGTTGAGGGGTTGTTGTTTGAGGCAGGGAAGAAAACTCTGACACTGTATAAACTGCCTGCCCGTTTCACATTTGGTAATTAATGATCTAGTGCACAATTCTAATATAGATTATTAGATTTATTTGTTTAAAGATTTTATTTACTGATTTTACAGCAAGGAGAGGCAAGAAGCGTCAACTTACAGTTGCTTCAGTTTAGTTATTCATTGCTTGCTTATTGCTTATCATATGTGCCTTGACCTGGCAAGCCCACAGTTTTGAACCAGCAACCTCAGTGTTCCAGATCAATGCTCGATCCACTGCACCACTGCAGGCCAGGCAGCTTATTATATTTCTATCCCCTCTTGCCATGTCAATCAAGGTGATGATAGATCAAGTTGCCTAACTCTATGTCTGCTAGTTAGATAGATCTAACATAGCATATCAGTATATTCCTGTTACCTCTTACTGTGTCAGACAAGGCGATAGTAGATGAAGATGCCTAAATCTCTGTCCACTGATATTCTTTTTCCATTTTAAACACGTCTAGCCTATGGTGTTTCCTCCTAAATAGTATGATCCCTTCTCATTTCAATCATAGGAACGAATGTTTTCTGTTTTCCCAAAGGAACAATGCTGTCACTGAGTTCACTCATTTCAGTCATTTCCGAGCAGGGAAGTTTCCCTCAGGACCTCTCTTCAGAGATGAGGTAGCCTGTCCCTGTGAGTCTGTCCTAACCTGACCTCAGGACGGTGGTGGTGCTCCGTGTTCAACTTCTGGATGGCATCTGCATGGGTGACAGCAACATGTCCAACAGAGCAGTGTGCTGTGAGCAGCAGTCCTGCTGCCTGCCCTGAACAGAGCTGGTCCGAGACCTTCTCTTCTTGTCAGGATGTACTTTTCAATGATGTTTGTCATTGTCTCAAAGAGCCAGACCTTTTCTCCTCACAATCAGGACAGCACCACCTTGACCACTTTTCTTCTGCTTGTGATTACCATGCAATTTCTTTTCCCAGTCTGTCACTCTGATATTTCTGTGGACATACCTGCTAATCACATCTGTTCAAGCTGTAAAACATTATGTTTCCCATTTTGCAATCATTTTTCCACCTGAATTGTAATGTTATTCTTCATGTGCATTTGTGTAAATTCAAGGAAGGAGAATGAAAAGGGGGGAAAAAAAGAATAAAAAGCACAAATATGGGGACTGTATGGTCAGTAGCCACTGCCACTGTCACAGCCTCCTGGCAGGTGCAGGTTCCCATTAGATTCGGACAGACGGTAGAGCAGTGGTTCTTAACCTGGGTTCTATCGAACCCTAGGGGTTCGATGAGTCGGTCTCAGGGGTTCAGAGAAGCCTCTACAGCGGAGGCCAGAATAAAGTAATACCGTAATTTGTTGTGAGTTCATGTACTTTGTTGGTTTTGTTCTTTGAGCAAGGGGATGTTCATGCATGGCTCATTTTGTGCACCAGTAAAAAAACATATACCTATGTCTTGAATTTGGAAAAAAAAATCATATTTTATTTATCACTAAAGAAGGGTTCGGTGAATGTGCATATGAAACTGGTGGGTTTGGTGGTACCTCAAAAAAGGTTAAGAACCACTGCGGTAGAGAAACAATGGCGCTGAAAACTGGTGGGCCATGCCTTTATTTTAGCCTTGCACCAGGGGGTGAGAAGATACACACAGTGGGAAAACACTTCCCTTTCCACTCAGGGCTCCCAAAGCCACTGACTTTCTCCCGTTTTCCTAGAATCCAAGGCCCCCACCAGCCTCAGTCCTTCAGCACCCTGCCATTTGGCTGCTTCTCTGCAACAACGTGGTCTCTTGGCTCCTCCTTCTTAAAACTTTTCAGAGGGACAACCCTCCTCCAGCAAACATTAGCATAACCAAGCCCCTTACCCAACAGGAAGATAATCATTCACCCCACGTGGGCGGCGGCCATCTTTAACAATAAAAGTGAGCAAAATCAAATAACACAAACTCTACAAACTTATTTGCCCAACAGGGAACAAACAAGCAACAAGTTAGTAGATGGAGGAGAAGAACACAGGAACTGGGATGAGGGGGTTTTGTCCGCAGGTTCTGTTTGGAGTTCGTCCCTCATTACTCTGTTTTTCAGTTTCCACCTTCCTCCTCAGCTCCCCTACTCCAGTTCCCTTCTCACCATAGCTGTGTTTCTTTTTCAAAGTGGCAGAAGGTTTGAGTTTTCTGTGGTGTAACTTGGATTTCCAAGCCCCCCCACCCCCATCTCATGTGTGGGTTTCATTTTACTGCTTCCTCCAGCACAGACTCTGTTGTCACCAGCTGGCCCAAGAACACAGTGGGCCAGGTGCTATTTTGTGCTCACTAATAGCCACTGGGTCTTCTCTTCTGCCAGTTTGGTGCATAACATTTTCATTTGCTCTCTATTCATTCCCGATACTCCTGCTGGCTTTCAGCACCTACTTCATGAAGGTTCTCCTGGGGCTGAAGGGCCATCAGCAATGAGGGAGCCTGTGTGAGGAGGAGGGTGGACAGAGCTGGTGTCCTCCCCACCCTGGCTGGCCTGCCAGTGCAGGGGAATTTACTGCGTGTCACGCAGGTTACCTGCAGGATGCTCTGTTGTCCCCATTTGTCACACAACTTCCATTGCTCACCAGGCACACGGGCTTGTAAACTTCTTTCCCAAAATGTGAGAGGATTATCCTTAGAAGATTTAAGACTGCTCCACTTGTCTTCTCCCTCCCCCTGAACCCCCCCCCCAGGCTTATTTGAATTACAAAGTGAGGTTGCTGTGGTGGTGGGAGGAATGCGGTGATGGCCACAAGCCGGTGGTGGGGGTGGTGGGTCGGTGGTCCTCTCTGTAGGGGAAGCCGGACAAGAAGCCTGTTGATAGAGCCTAAAGGAAGCTATAATGTTGCTTTATGTGTGATTCTACATTGCGAACAAAGTAGTGGGTAAAGGTATCTATTTCTTTTTAAGCATTTTTGGTTCAATGTGCCTGTTTCCTAAAGGGCAAGAAACTTCATTGCAAAGGAGCATTTGAAAAGAATTAAATGCCAGTTGCTACTTCACTTTTACGAAGCTCCTAAAGAATTATAGATTCTAAATAGACGACACAAAGACCCAGATCGAGGATAGAATCTCCATACCCAGTGAGTCTGGCAATGACTTCCTAAATATGGATGTGAAAATTTTCTTGTCTTGTACCATTTACTGAATCTCACAGTCAACCTCTTTTTATACCCAACCCAGACATAAACCAATTCCTACAATCTAAGTTGGCCGTGATGTTTGTAACAGATTCTAGATAGGACTGTACCTTTTTAAAACCATTATCCAACCAAAAATAAGCCCTGGTTCCCTTATTAAATCTAGATTCTTCAAAGCACACACCCTTTAGGACTCAATAAAATAGCAAACCCTTGTGAGAGGGGGCAACTTCATCTCCTGATAATCCTTAGGTCCCACCTAGAAAGGCTTACTCCCTCTCCATCTCTCCCAGAAGATTCCTTGGCAACAGTGACTATGTCTTATAGGGATTTGTATCCCAAGCACCTGTATTGGTGATTGTACTTAGTAAGTGCTCAATAAATGGATATCTGAGTAAATCGATGGAGTAGGTAATTTTGTGGCCATTTATTTCTTCTTTATTTTCAATGAGTAATTTCAATTCTGATCAGTTCATTCAAAGCAAGCAATCAAATCATAAATCTATGAAAGGATGGGATAGATATTTCCGGTGGGGAGTAAATTTTTGCTGAGTAACTATGAAAATGTAGTGTTAAAGGAGATTTATAAGAAAGGATATTACAGAGAATTTTCAGGTGTAGTTGTATGTTATGGGTGAAATAAATTATGGATGTAGAGATGGAAAAAGGAGGAAGCTGCCGCCAGCCGAGCTATATGTTCACCCTCTTCGTAGGTGAGAGGGAGGAAACTGATTTTAGCACCTGGAAGTGGGATGTTTCAGGACCAGCCTTCATCAAACTTGCAAGTCAGGGGAAGTTGCTTCTTTCTGTTTCTCTTTCCATTTATCGTCCTCCCTCACTAGGCAAATTGTGCCTTTTAGGCTGCTATATTCTTTTGCCACAGAGAAAACTGCAGGACCACTCACCAGTTCTCACTAAGGCAGGAAGGACCACAGAAAGAAGTTCTGGCATGTCACTGTGAAATTCAACAGCGTAAATCAGGAACTGGAGCTAGGGATATAGAAACACAGAGAACTGTCCTATCCAGCATAATCAGGAAGCTCCTCTAAGCCCCATATTGACTATATCTGACAATTGAATATTCTTTCTATTAGTTTCCATATTATGCTCCGCAATTTTTGCTCCATCTTCTTTGTTGATCATAAATGTATCAATAAATGCATGGGAACAATGGATACCAAGTTCAGGAGAGTGGTTGCCTCTGGGAAAAGGGGGTTGGGAGTGTAAATGTGGAGGGGCACATACAAGGACTTAAACTCCTATTGGCAAGCGTCATTTCTTGAGCTGGGAAGTGGGCACATGGTATTCATTTGATTTTTTAGCCTTTTTTTTTTTTTTGGTACCTCGTAAATACATTTTAAAACCAATTTTATTTTTTAGAAGTTTCACATTTACAGAAAAATTGCAAAGAGAGATCAGAGCTTCCATCTACCCCAAACTCACTGGTTATTAACATCTTACATAAGTTTGGCACATTTGTAACAATGGCTGAAGTAATGCTGATACAGTATTACAAACTAAGATCCATTAGGTTATTCGGATGTCCTTAGTTCTTACCTGTCCTCCTTTTTCTGTTCAAGAATACCATCTAGGACACCATAGCACAAGTAGCCATCACCTCTCCGTAGGCTCCTCTTGTGACTGTGACTGTGACTCTTTTCAGGCTTTCCTTTCCTTTCCTTTTTTTTTTGGATGAACTTGAAATTTTTGAGAATACTGGTCAAATATTTTGGAATGCCCCTCTATTGGGATTTGTATGATGTTGGTCTCATGATTAGACTGGGGCAATGTGTTTTGGGGAGAGAACTACGGAGGTGAAATGTCATTTTTGTCACATTATATGAAGGGTACAGGACTATATGAAGGGTACAGGGCTTATCACTGTTGATGTTGACTTTGATCACCTGGCTGAGGTAGTGTTTGTCACATTTCTCTACTCTAAAGTTACACTTTTCCCCCTTTCTATACTCTACTCTTTGGAAGGCAGTCACTATGTGGATTATATTAATGTACCAGTCTGACAGAAGAAGTCTCATAAAATCTTATGACCCCATCAGATTCCTAGCTAAAATATTGACATATATAATAATTTTTGAAAAAACAAAAAACTTTTGGATCTACATCCAGACCAAAGAGTTAACATAAATAGGCTCCTAGAAGATAATGAAAGAAATTTAATGCAGTATCATTATTTTTCACCAATTTTACCAATAATGGAAGCTAGAAAAGATAAGCAGTTTCTTGTGGGAACAAATGCCTTTGGGATTTCCATCAAGAGGGAAGGAGACATGTGACCTTCCCACCAGTTTTCTTGGTCTTCTTTGGAACTACTAACAGCTATATAACTGTTAAAGCATTGTAGTTCCGTATAAGTCATCATGTTTGGTCATCATGTGGGTATTCATCTATTTGCAATGGTGTTATATTACCGCTTCTCTTGGGAATAAACAATGCTCTTTTGTGTGTAAGATTTTGAAACCCTCTTGTGTTCACAACTACTGCAGAAAAAAGGGGAGGCTTTGGTATCCATGGAAAAAAAGTTCACTTGCAGTTCAGTTATGTCTGAACTGATTAACAGTAAGTATAATTTGTAAACTACTGTTATTTCCTTCCCCAGGCAGGTTTTATGATTTTCCACAATTATCTGAAATGTATTTCATCTTGCCAACATAGAGATGGGATTTACAACTCAGCAACTGAAAAAAAAAGTGATTTTAGATCCATGGAGATTGCTAAACAGTTCCCCTTCAACTGGAAGTTGAATCCCTTCAGAAATGGAGATTGATATTTCTGATTTTACATTATCTTTTCTAAAAGAAAAGATTTATATTATTTGTAACACTTTATCAAATTTACCATAAAAAATGTAGACACAAAATTTTTCTACACACTGGCTGCAAATCTCAGATTATAAAATCAATGATAATTCAGACTTTGTATGCAATGCATTTAATTAATGGCCTTCTTTGCTATTCTGGTAATGGAAATATATGATTTTGGAAACCGCTAAGAGTTAATGTGTCCCCTTAATCTTTATAATTTGGTCACCAGTTTTTTTTTATTAAATCATAAAATTATTTTATTGAATAAAAATCCTTATTAAATTGGACAATTCTCCAAATATCATTAGTTACAAAGAGAGTTATTTGCCTTGAATTTTATTTATCTTTTAAGCTACTATATCACGTATGTATTGCTGTCATACAAGCAACCCCAAAATTCAGCTTTAAACAGTGGTTTACTAATTTCCATGATTCTTGTGGTTGGCTGAGAAATTATTCCCTGGGGCTCATCTGAGCTCACTTTTCAGCTGCATTGAGCTTGTGGGCCAGCATGGAACTGGGCGCTGAGTCTCACTGTGACAGGATAGAGGGCCATTCCATGTCTGACAGTCACCTGGAGTTGTCAGAAATGTCACCTCAACTCTCCTTCATTTGGCCTTTTATCCTCCAGTAGGTTGGACTGAACTTCTTTATAGAAGTGTCCAAAGGGGCAACAGCGGAAGCTGTGAGGCCTCCTGAGTCCTACACTCCTGAACTTGGAGTCAAACCAGGTCACAAGGCAGCCCAGTTAAAAGACGTGGAGAAATTGATTCCATCTCTTGCTTTGAATAGCTACAAAATATTCTGGCCATGTTTTCTAACCTACCACCACCATATAATTGGAAATGCCAAAATTCAGTCCCCTTGGCTATCTATGCAAATTACGGAAAAGGTGCCTCAGTAAAGATAGACATTTTACTACCATCTTCTAGAAAATTCTAACTAGACAGGTCTATCATCAGACTTCTAATAGAAATATTGTTTCCTGGAATTGGGCACAGCACATATAGATAACTGAAAATGGTTGTTCTGCCCAATTTCATACTGATGGGCACTTGTAGTCAAGGTAATGAGAGCTAAACATTTGGAAATAACAGTAGAATAAAAGGAGGCTAGAAACCAGAACTCTTAGTCTCAAGTACTGATGATGATGATGATGATGATGATGATGATTGTCATGGATAAGAGCTCAAACTGCAGAGTCAGACTATCTTGAATTGAAATCCTGGCTCCACTATTCATGTACTACATGATCGCTTTAGCAAAGCAAGGCAACAGATAGTATAACCTCTGTTCCAACCAGACCACAGGGGTGTCCTCATTCAGTATCACTGAGGATTTTCTGCAGGCATATCGAAGTTGGGAGCTGAAAATTCCCTAGAATGTGATTTTGCTGCCTTATTGGCTTTCACTTTATTTGCACACACACATGTATACATATATAAACAAATATATATATTTCTTCAAGTGGAAGCAATTAAGTGCAATTAGAACCTATCAGTCAATGTTTCCTGCCTCACTCCACATGACACCTGCCTGAAATGAAGGACCAGTGGGGCTTAAGTGACCCCCCAGGGGTTAATGCATGGGCTAAATTGGGAACATGGGGGAAAGACTGCAACTGAACCTATCTGGAAGTCAAGCATCTCCCGAAGGAATGCCCTCAATAATTAAGGAAATCAGCAGAGGAAATATGCTCTTTTCATTTCTGTTTTCTTTTAAATATTGTTTATATAATATACGTTGGCACAGAAAGATTACAAACTAGTAGCTCATGGGTCAAGGATTTTACCTTGCTCTGTAGGGCTGGGTGTTTTTCATTTTAAAAATCAGGAGACTTCGGCCTGACCTGTGGTGGCACAGTGGATAAAGCGTCGACCTGGGAACACTGAGGTCGCCAGTTCAAAACCCTGCACTGGTCTGGTCAAGGCACATATGGGAGTTGATGCTTCCAGCTCCTCCCCCCTTTCTCTCTCTCTCTCTCTCTCTCTCTCACTCTATGTCTCCTCTCTAAAATAAATAAAATAAAATAAAAAGAAATTTTAAAAAAATCAGGAGACTTCATACGAGAATTCAGATTTGGGGGCTTTTTTCATGAAACGGGAAGAACTGACCAGAGTGAGCTGCAGCTGAGCTGTCCCCGCCTGTTTTGGTAGAATATGTGTTCTCCTTGGCCGGCTTCCCATGAGCCACCTGTCTGTCTGCTGTAGGCATCTTAAGTTCGTAGCCCTCCCTGGTTTTAGAGAGTAACAATTTTAAATTAGCCACTAATATGAAATTATGCCCCCAACTTCACATTCATTCAGTTATAGTCTTTCACAGCTCCCAGGCCACCTTTATCAATAATTGGCAACCTATCAATGTCTGTTTTTTCTAATCTATCTCTCTGCATTAATTGGGATCCATGGTCATCTGTGTAACCCTGCATTACTGCCTACTTCTCACGTGTCCTGGGGAGATGCTTCCCCTCGTTATTTTTATAATAGTTTTAGTCTCTGAATATGGTTTGGGAAGGTAGCATTCTACACCAGGTCAGCAAAGCTTTTCTGGAAAGGACCAGACAGTAAGTACTTTCTGCTTTGCAGTTTCTGTCCACCCTCTATTCTGCCAGATCCTGAAAGCAGCCGTTGAGGATGTGTGAGGCTGCTTGGGTTGCTATAACCAAGTACCACAGACCCAGGGGCTTAAACAACAGACATGTATGTCTCACAGTTCTGCAGTCTGGTAACCTGAGGTCCAGGTGCTGGCACGGTCAGGTTCCAGTGCGGCCTCTCTTCCAGGCTCGTAGATGGCTGACTTCTCTCTCCCCGTGTCCTTACATGGCCTTTCCTCTTCCTTCCTAAAGAGCAGGAAATCTCTCTTCTTTTTCTCTCCTCTTTTCTCCTCTTTATACGGCCACCAAATCTATCAGATTAGGACCCTATCCTTATTACCATTTTATTACCTCTTAACCCTTTGAGTAGCGAGTTTTTTTCATGCTCGCTGACCCGAGGGAGTGAGTTTTTTTTTTCCAAAAAATGAGATTAGTTACAGTTACAGTTTTATTAACTTAAAATGATGTTTGTTTGATAACCAATTTATGGAAACAAGAAGAACATACATTTGCCTTTTCTTAATGTTGCCTTACACATTTTAAAAATAAATCGATTGTACTCTGGATGGTCAGGAGGCACGAGGACGTACATGAACGTTCATACTGCTCAAAGGGTTAAAAGCCCTGTCTTCAAATACAGTCACATTGGGCCTTCGGGCTTCCACATGTGAACTCAGGGAGGGTGAGGACGTGGACACAACCCAGTCCCTAGCCCACAGGATGTAAATGAATGCGCACAGCAGTATTGCAATGCAACTTTATTTACAAAAACAGGCCATGGGCTGGATTTGTCCCGTGCACTGGATTTTGCCAACCCTTGTTCTAGATTATTTCTTGATTTATTTTGAAACTATACTTTTAGGTTAACAATTTCATTCTTTCTATCCTTGCTATTAAAATTGGCCTCCCACCTAGTGCAGGGATCATAGAATGCGAGAAACAAAATGTGGTCTTCCAGTTGCAAAGATAGCTTAGCTTGTGCGATGTGTAAGCATGAGCCTTGGAGGGGAGCAGAGAGGCTTCAGCTGCCTAATGGGCCGGGAGGACCTGGGAACATCTTAAATGAACTTGGAGCTTACCTGCCACAACACTTCTAGCGCTGGCTGGTGATGGCTGAAGTCAGTTTAGCAGGGATTGTTCTGCCCTAAAGCTTGGTCTTTAAATCAGTGGTGTTGGTACATTTCAAGTGAAGACTGGTCATGAAATCAGTGGCGTAACCTAGCAAACCGTATTTTAACATCATGTTTCCAAACGCGACCTTTTTGTCTGGTGGGAAGGTGGGATCATGGGGCTGGGAGAAAGAATCATTTCACTTCCCAGAAACCCAGAGAGGATGGGGGAGATGTGCTCAGAATGGTTTCCAATACGGGGAGCAGTGTGGCACCGCAGGCAGGTGAGAAGGGGACCCACCACCGTCCACAGCCCCAGCCTGACACCGTGAGGAGCAGGGACCACCCCACCTCCTCCTCTTCTTGTTTACATGTGACCTGCACAACCTCCGGTGATCAGCATAAACAGTGTCCCAGAACGTTCGCTTTCGTTTTCCTGGGAAAGATGTGTTGACACCAGCTACCTAGCTGTGAATGTAAACAAGACGCTGACAGCAGGCAGAAGGGTTAGCAGACCCCGCCCACTTGCCACGGGCAGATGTTTAACGTTGACGTGAACAGCAATTAAACAGAACCTTGGAAATCGGTGCCTCCCCAGGAGCCAATTAATACTTTGGTGGTGGTGGTGGGAGAGATGCTATATGCAAATTTCCTCCACAAAACACTGCGGAGTGACATTCCACCCTCCACCACCCAGTGGACTGGGCTGAGGAATCATTTGTAACAAAGCTCTGTGGTGGGGGTGCGAGCAAATTGTAATTAGGCAAATTAAATGAGTGTTGCATGTACATCAATTAATTTCTGCCACAAGATATACAGCGATCGGTAGAACCTTGGTTGAATGTTAAAGGCTTCCCCTTGGCAGGCTCGCGGACCCACCTCTGCCCTCCCCTCCCTAACACCCCCCCACACACACTCCCTTCATCCAGTCTACTTGCCCGTTCACACCAGCAGGGCAATCCGAGCTTTTCAAACAGTCTTCTGACTCCCCAGGGGGGGGGGGGGAATCTTGGCCTGCTTAAAGTGATGTTTATAAAATGCATTTCCGGGCACAACAGTGATAACATCCATTTCCTCTCCCACTGAGGCGAAAGAAATAAAATACAATAAAGCTTCTATGAAAGACTGGCGGGCCCAAGTTGGGGACTTACCCACAGTGTAAATTGTTTGGGGAAGGCATATAATTCAGTGTAATTGTCCCGATTTAAGTCCCCCTACTGTGGATTCCTGTGGGATTGAGTCATCCCACTAAGAGAAAAGCCTCCCAGGAAATGGAGTTAAATGAGCAGCCTCGGGGTCCTGCTTGGAGAGATTGTGCCCCTTAAAGCTGTCTGAATGTGCACACCAAAATTTTATGGATTAAAAAACAAAGGAATTTCTTTTACTATATAGGGCCCGACAGGGAAAGAATAAATAAGCACAAAGTTTAAGCCTCCACTACAATTTACCCTTAACAGTTCCTTCATCTTTAACTAAAGGTTTGAGATGCTAAACATTTATACAGGTGCTGTTATTTCATTTTCTATAGAAATTATTATCTAGTTTCCACCCTGGGAGAGCTGACCATTCAGAGCTAAGGAGTTGCTCCTCTGTCCTCAGTGGTCTGAAGAGGAGGGTCAAGGACCAGGAGGAAAGGATTTAGGACATCAGTGCTCATGGCAGAACCAATGCTCCTTCCAAAACCAAAGCCCCAAACTAAGCAAAATGCCCAGGTTCAATTCAAAGATGGTTTTAGAGCTAAGCGATTTTCATTTCTATTTATTATGCAAATATAGTCTAAAGATTAGAGTACATGGATGAATGGATGAATAAGTGTTTACAGCAAAGTCATTCTCTTCTGTACCCCATCATGCGTCTCACCAGAGGTGCTCACTGTCCCAGCACCTGTACTAGACATGGCGACTCCATGAGACCACAGCTCTTCTCTTGCACGGCTTCCCTGGTCCTGCAGCGGCCAGTGCAGGGCTGGGCATACCGTAGCAGGTGCCCAGAAAACTCATTTTTCTAATTGAATAGAGCAAAAGAAAGTGAAATTCTGAGCAATTTTAGGAGTCAAGAAAATAGAGTTACACATGCATGGATACTTGGGACAAAGCTTCAACTGCTGGATGTGACCCTCCTCCCACAGTGGCCAGCAGCCCTTCTTGCTGCTCCCTCCCCCTGCTCTCCCTGCTCAACCTGCTCTCCCTGCTCAACCTGCTCTAGTCATGCTGAGCTTTCTTCAGTTTTTTTAATACCATGGTCTTTCCTGACAGTAAGCCTTTTCTTTTCTGTTACCCTTTTCCTTGTCACAACAACTGATGCAATTGTACTTTGTGTCTCAGCTTAAAATTCATCTCCTGTAAGCTCTCTGTGCTTCCTCAGGGCGGGGTTAGTATCCTTCTTTATTCTCTCAAAGCAGAGTGCCTTCCTCCATAATCGTCATCCCTGGTTTAATGTTCAGTGGCTGCCCTTCCTGATGTCCTTTAGGTCTGATGAGAGGGAAGGAATGGTGGCTATCAGGTTCACCATTTTGTTCCCCAATACCTAACATAAGGGATGTATTTGTTGGACTCCTGGATACATGGGTGGGTAGCTGGGTGGGAGGGTGAGTGGATAAGAAGCTGAATGGATAAATGGATGGTGGGACAGATGAGTAGATGGGTATGTGGGTGTTTGATTGGATGGATGGATGGGCAGATAGATAAATAGATGAATGGATTTGTCTGTCCTGACCACCCATTTGGACCTGGAGACCCAGGGCTGTGCTGAGGGTTGAGCTTTCTGGGGCTAAGCGTGAGAGACTTGGGCTGTGGAGGGCATAAGTCAAAGGGCAGAGCCAGAGATCTGGCGGCAAAATGAAAAGTCAGAGGGCTGAAGAGAAGACAGGTGTGTTCTGAAGAAGACTGATGCAGCCAGGCTTCCCAAGGAAATAAGAAGAGGCAAGTAATGGCCAGACAATGAAGGACTTGTGAACTATACAAAGAAGTATACGTTTCATCCTGAAGGCAGTAGGAAGCCACTAAATGTAAGGAGAAAAGGAACAAAACACAATATTGGTTCTAGAAGATGAGACAGCAGACTCCACGGTAGAGTGTAGCTCTCAGCAACAAAATGTTCATTTCCAACAATTTTAGATCCAGGACAAGCAGCACTAAAAATACCTCCAAATCAATGAGAACACAGGTCAGGAAGAAGAGAGGGAAGAGGAGCATCCTAGGCTGGTGTGTCTGAGCTCCTGACCTTGGATGGGTAGCTGCCTTCTGGACTGGCCTTGAGTCAGGGAAGAGCTTGCAGCCACTGTAGAATGCAGGGTGTGGGGATGCTGCAGAGGACATCGGTGAGGTGAGTGCCCAGCTCCTGTCAGCTCCCCTCCTCTGGGAAGCTCTGGCATACAGGAGGGGCCCCTGTGGTCAGCCTTATGCAGGAGGTTGGACGGAGGAGTGGGTACCTGACCACCACTGAGCCTGCAGTGTAGGCATCATCTGAGACACTTGGAAGATAGAGTGTTTGAAGCCAATTTCATCAATGTCGGGTGTCTAGGGAGCAAGTCCACAAACTCCATTCTGCAGCTGAGGTCCCAGAAATCTGCAAGAAGGGAATCCTCATACAGCAGGATTGTTATTCTCCAGGTCTTCCATAGATGCCCTGTGCTTCCCTAATATCCTTACGCTAAATCTCCACCTCTCTGAGAGGAAGTGGCGGGGGGGGGGGGGGTAGAACAAAGTCCCACCGGCTAGGTGCCTTAAACAACAGAAATTTATTTAGCACTTGTGGCGGCTGTAAGTCCAACGTCAAGGTGTCAGCAGGTCATTTCTTCCAAGGCCTCTCTCCTTGGCTTGTAGATGGCCACCTTCTTGCCATGTCTTCACAGGGCCTTTCCTCTGTGTATGTTAGTGTCCTAATCTCTGCTCCTAATAGGGACACCAGTCAGATTGGGTTGGAGCCCACCCATGTGACCTCATTTACCTTTGTTACCTCTTCAATGGCCGTATCTCCAAATGCAGTCATACTCTTGAGATACTGGGGGTTAGGACTTCATCACATTAATTTTGAGGGGACATAATTTGCCCCATGGCAAGCAGTCAAAGTTGTTTTCAACTGCTTGCAAAAAAAGAAAAGAAACCAAAATACTTAAGCAGTACAGAAGGTCAACATGTTGCATATTCATTAATTATTTTGTTTAAATAGTGACCCATCTAAATCCAGCCCCACGTTTCCTAACAGTCATGTCCTGATGAGAGGGAACCAAGTCTTGTGTATTAACAGCTCCTTTGATGTAACCCCTGCACCTTCACAAGCCCAACACAGTGTTTGCTGAACTAGTCCCCCCAGGTGAGGGCTGAGGAATGAACGGTCTTCTAAGGCTCCCTCTTTTACTGGATGAGGACCCGCAGTGCCACGGAGAGAGCTGTGCTTACAGAGCTGCTGTGGATACAAAGCCCTGGTCAACAAGAGTGGAACAGACCCAATCGCCATCACCGGGGTGGCTCTCTGCACCAAGATTTCATAGGATAGGTCAAGTTGCTTTTCTAGACCAGTTTCTCTGTTACTGATACTTGAGCAGCAAGAACGAAAGACAGGGGAACAGGGGACTAGAAAGAGGAGAAAATCTGGGGTGAATTCCTAACTAGACAGGCTTTCACACTGACATGTAACCTGAATACCCATTATAACATTTCATCGCAGGGGAAAGGCTGGGAGGTTGGGGTTACCCCATCTCTCTATTAATCGTTTGTTTGACTTGTGTGGAATTGCATTCAAATTCTGAGTTTTAGGTGAATACTTGTTTAATACATATTTCTATGATACGTAGAACCTAATTAAAATTCTTAATGTTAATGTATCTTAACATCCATTTCTATAATGTGTAGAACTACTTAATTTAGCACAATTATCAAGATGAACCACATCTAACATTACAAGAAAATTGCAACCTGTCATAAAATAAGAGGGCCACATTATAGCAGTCTTCACCCTTTGAGATACCCCTTTGGAAAAGCCAAATAATGCAAATAAATCGTCACTCCCCAATTTGATGCTGCTTTGGTGATTTGATTAATTATTGTGAAGTGAAACAGCTAACAAAGAAGGATAAATAAAAATAACTTCTTGCATCCAAAAAAGGGTGCAAATTTTAACTCCAAAGCATGACAGCAAATTATAAACAAGACACCAAGAATTATAAATAGGGCTGGCTGAATGAATTAATATGCATGAGGCTTCATTGCTAGAAATAAGCCCCTGTGTTGTACTGGTACATTGTGCTCTTGCTCAACCGCTGATTTGCCTTTACTTTCCTGCTTCTGGAAACTCAGGGACTGTGTCCTTATTAACACCAAGGAGGTAACACCAGGGCAAAGAGGAGCCTGGCAGTGTGGTGTCTCTTTGGGTGCTTTGCCCTTCATTTTAGACCCTGCTATTTTTATAAAACATTCTGGGTTTTGTTTTTTGTAAGAGAAAATGAAATCCTTATTTTTTCAGGCCTGCTGTACAGCTTGCTTGCTTGCTTATTGTGATGTTTTTGTTTTTTATTCTTTGGTCTTAGTGGCTGTTTTCAAAGACCAACTGAATTGTAGCTCAGGAGAAGAAAAAAATTGAAAAGACAAGTAACTATCCAGAAATCTGGAAAGAAGAAAGAAAATTTCATGCCTATAACGCTGACCTCAGCCGACTCAAATAAGGTGTTCATTACCGAACGATTAGAGCCACCTACACAGGACAAAGTGAATTTCTAATCAACAGGTAGTAATAGCAAAACCTCCTCAATAGCCAAGAAGCATTAGAGTGGATTATCGCTGAAGAGAGAATTAGAAAAGAGAAGCCTGAACGTGGCAAAGGAGACCCCAGCGGGCCAGCTGGCTAATGTTCGGGATAATAATTCCAAGCGTATTAAAATAAATTGCAAGAAAAGAAAGGCTGAAGGCAATAAGAGCAAGCTTCACACGATCCTTTAGACTGCGGATCAAATCATGCACGTTGGCATTCATCGCTTCCCCAGGGGCGAGCAGTAAAGGCACCCCCAGCAGAGCCCAGGAGAATTTAAAGACACAAAACCGGCTGTATGCTAACAAGAGTTGTTAGAAGGGGGGTGGGGGGGAGAGGCTTATAATGGAGTCTGACTAATAGACACCTTTCTGGTCTGTTTCTTTCTGTGGCCTGAGCGCTGTTTCACAAGCAATGTTGAAATGGGAAGGAAAGAGCAGGAGGAGAAAACTTCACTCCTCCACTCTTAACTGTGGTCTTGCCGAAGGACTTCCTTTCCTTAAGCCAGGACAGAAGTGCCTCCCTGCCCACTCTTACAGAGCTCCGCCCGCAAGGCAGGCAGGCGCACAGCGTTACAACCCCCTGCCCTCTGTGCTCTTGACCACCTGGTGCCCCGTAGCCCAAGCCTGGCGCCATTTTTTATCTGGAGGCTCTGTCCTTTCTTGTGAAGTTTGTGTTGCTTAGTCCGATGGCCTTGTTACATTCAGGAAATCTGTGCCTGCTCCCCATAGTTTTTCTTCTATTTTTTCGTCTAGATTAATGAAATACAACAACGGGCCCAAGCTGGGGGGACTCACGGGGTCAGATGTTCCTGTAATGGTGGGCTCCTCCATGAAGGAGTTTTCTTAGTGAAGTCCGAAATTCTTGTATCCTTAATTTTGGAGTGGCCGATGGTGCCTTTCATGGAGAGTTTCCTTTCTGAATTGGTTTGAGAGTGTGCAGTAAGGAAGCCCTTGGTGCAAGTTAATACTGTTCGTCCATCCATTCAATTATTAGAGGCCTAACCTGTTGCAGGCACCATTCAAGGGGTAGGGAGTACAAGATGAATGAGATAGGATTCTGGTCCTCCAGTCTTCATGGTTCCGCAGGTAAACAAACATGAAATAACTAATTAGAGCAATGGTTTAAGAAAAAGAATTAAGGCTTTCAGAGGGCTCTAGGGGAAGCTCAAAGAGAAAGCTCCTGATGCTTTTAACGAGGACTCAAACATCTGGAGAGGATCTGAACGTGAACTAACCTTGAAGAAAGAGTCAGAGGTCAAGGGTATGTGGGGAAGGAACATGCCAGAGGAAGAGCCAGGGCAAAGGCAGGAGGAAGAGCTGGGAGGTGAGAAAGAGCATGACTTGTTTCGGGAACTGCAAGAACTTTGTGTGGCTGAATCCCCAGTGGTGCTGGGGCTTCTGAGCTTGGGGGAGGGATGCGTGGAGGGGGGGAGAGGGGGAGGAGGGGGCAGGGATGGTAGGAGGAAGGAGGGGGCAAGGGTAGGAGAAGGGGGAGGGGTGAGAGGAGGGGGGAGTTGCAGGAGACCACAGAAAGAAGGGAGTCAGGGGCTGGATCACCCCCACTATTATGCCCCGTGAGAGGATTTAGCAAAGCAGTTTGCTGGGTACTGAATGTTGCAGGAGCCATGCTTTGCTCATATTCTCCCTCCCAGCTAATTCCATCCTGCTAAATATTCCAGCACCCTCTCTTTCGGACGAGTGTTCATCTGGTTGGTTTTGGTTCATGTTGGTACAAGAAAATATCATAAGGGCTTTAAGTAACTTACTTCTTTTCAGAGATCTCTCAAGGAATCAGACCAAGGTTAAATCTGTTTCCCCTAACCTGGTATTGCCTGGTACTTCCTTCCAACCTAAAAACTGAAAATATGTTGAGCAGGGTTCAGAATAGAAAATTGGGGGCCTGGACCCACCAAATCAATTCCAAACTGAATGGTTGAGCCTTACCCCATTTACCAACCTACTTTGCTGCGTGTGAAACTATGCAGGAGACATCGCACTTTTGTGTTAGGAAAGTCAATGCAATCAGTTCAGCATACTGATGTAATAATTAAGAGGAAGAGCTTTTCTTTCTTTCTTTCTTTTTTTTACAGGGACAGAGAGAGGGTCAGAGAGAGGGATAGATAGGGACAGACAGACAGGAACGGAGAGAGGTGAGAAGCATCAATCATCAGTTTTTCTTTGAGACACCTTAGTTGTTCATTGATTGCTTTCTCACATGTGCCTTGACCGCGGGCCTTCAGCAGACTGAGCCACCCCTTGCTGGAGCCAGCGACCTTGGGTCCAAGCTGGCGAGCTTTTGCTCAAGCCAGATGGGCCTGCACTCAAGCTGGCGAGCTTGGGGTCTTGAACCTGGGTCTTCTGCATCCCAGTCTGATGCTCTGTCCACTGTACCACTGCCTGGTCAGGCAGAACTTTTCTTTTTAATAAAAATTGTTTATTTATTGAAAATGCTGTTGAAATAAGTGAAATAGCAAAATACAGATATGTATGAGACAAAGTTATAATTCCCATTAATCTATACCACCTGCACTAAAACAGGGGTGCTCAATACCTCGATTGCGAAGGAAGTGTGGGTAGATCGCATGACATTAAAAAGACTTTTGTCTTTTGATTGGCATACAGGGTAGCCAATCTGACGTCTGAACTTTTGACACCCTACGCATGCGCGTTAAACCGCACTAACTTGTTCAGTTACATGGCTGCGTAGTTAGCCTTCAATTTATTTAAACTAAATACAACAAAGGGTATAAAAATGAGTGCCATAGCTGGTCCGAGTAAGAAGTCTAAAACCTACCACTTTCATACAGAATGGGAGGGGATTTTTTTCTAAGTGCGTTTGCCTCATCTGTCTGTGTGCCATTGCTATTCCAAAGAAGGGAAATGTGGAGCGGCTTTTTCGGACTGTTCATAAAAACTATGACGTTGACTTTCCTCCGAAAAGAGAGCTGAGAAGGAGAAAGGTGAAAGAAGAACACACAATATTAAATAGTAATAATAGTAACTTAAATAATGATAATATAGAAGAAATAAATTTATGTTTTGCATTTTTATTGTAGGTGGATCATTTTGACTTGGTCATCTTATAAGTAGCTCGCAAGCTGAAAAAGTGTGGGCACCCCTGCACTAAAACAACGTAAGAGTGGAAGCAATCTGATATAGTGGCTAATGGTCTGGGCCGACAGACTAGGTTTCAATCTCAGGCATATGCTTACTAGCTGGGCAACCTTAGATAACGAGGCTTCTCAAAGCCTCAGTTTTCTCATCTGCAAAATGGGAATAATGGTACCACTCCTAGAGGACTGCATGAAGGATTAGATGAGATGGGGTGTCTTAGGTGCATGCCCGATGCTCATCAGGTAATGGGCATGTCCTAGCTGTGCTTTTTTCAACCTGATAGGGTGAGTTAGGTCTTAGCTCACCTACCATTTCCTCCAGGAAAAATTTTTTATGTTCCCCACTCCCCATTTATCCCACAAGACTAGACTGTGCCCCTCCTAAGAAATACATTCCCATAACATAGTATCTGACCATGACTTGGGAACTCTTTGTTATGCACTACAGTCTCCGGTTAGTGGTCTGACTCCTCCCCCCCCCCCCAGCTCAAATTCGGGACTGTGTCTTGTTCACCATTGGCTGTCTGGCACTGAGTTCACTCAAACATGCAGCGAACAACTGATCTTAAAATAACCTTGAGTTTAAAAGGAAATAGGCAGCCTGTCACAATCAGAAATGCATCTTTTGTACTATGAGCCAAACTGTTGTTGTTAATTCAGATAAACCATGCAAGGGTAACTTTGTTTAGTGGACTGTCAGCTTACACCTGACCTGTCTACCAGTCTGAGCAGAGGAGGAGTCCAGGTTTTAAGCCAGGCTGTGCCACTTGGAGGCTGTGTGACTTTATGAAAAGTTACTTAATTTCTCTGAGACTCCAGTGTGCTGCCTCTAAAATGGTGATAAGACATTTTTGAGTACTTGAAATAACTCTTAGTATATAATTTAATTGACCTTGTAGACAATAGTAGCTACTATCTACTAAGGCACCATTCTAAATGCTTTATTAACTTAATCATCTTAACACCTCTCTGAGATAACATACTATTAGTATCATCATCCCATTTTACAGACTAGAATACTACCTAAAGAGAGATCAGCAACTCACCTAATACACAGTTAAGAGAAGTACAAAACCTAGACTCAAACCTAGACATCTGGGTACATACCCTTGACTGTTCCCCTCATCAAGGACAGGCCAACAATATATGCACCATGAAAGGAAGCCTGAGATGCCAGCCTCACTCTGCTTCTTAGGAGACTTCATTTCCCTTTTGTGATATATGAGGAATCGTGTCTGTCCTCACGGAACTTCAAAGTCAAGTATAGACATACTACTTTTTATTGCTACAGTGGTCTCCTGGAATCCACGTTGTGAAGTAAATCATTGCCAAGCGTTGTATACCTTCCCATAGGAATAATGTTCTCATTGAAGGTTGTGTTCCTCCGAACAAGGCCTCAGAATCAAGTAAATCATTAATAGGAGCCAACATGTGTCAAAGAAGTAGATATAAGACAACCATAAACCCATAGCAATCTTTTAAAAATAAAACTATCTTCCAGATTCTACAAAATAGGCACATATGCACCTACACCCAGATCAAATAAATAGGGCGGGGCACCGCTAACAAACGGAACCCTTAGGAGTTAAGTAGCTTTGCTACGAATAACCCCTAATTTGTAATAATATTGCTCTTTTTAGAATTTAGAATAACTTTGGGCCGGTGGATCCTGGTCAGGGCACATGCACGGTGTCTGTTTCTTTGCCTCCCTGTCTCTCACTTGATAAGAAAGAAAAGAAAAAAAATAATCATTTTTGGAGGAACTCATTCGATGGCTTGTGGCTTACAAATTTCTCTATGAAAAGCAGAGGCACACAAAATAACTCCAGTGACTTTCGTGTTCCTCTTAACATTGGAATCAGTTTCTTTCCATTTTGTCATGACAGCTTTGAAAAGCGTAAGGGACCACTGAAGACTTGTAGTTCAGAGCCTTTGGAAACTGGCCTTTAAATTTTATTTTTTGTTTCGTGATTCAACTTCCTTCCTTGCTTCCGTGGAAAGGGCAGTCGGAAAGAGAGGGAAACCTAGCGTTAGGGAATTTGTGGCTTCTCATTCTTTTGCCTTTTATTAATAGAAGGTGTTTTAGGGCTGATTGAACAGGTAAACACCGATGAGAGCGCCAAATCCATGCTAAGAGCTGTCCTAAAGCTTGAGGATTAACATTTTCAGAACAATGTATTTTATATACAATATAGTCATAACAATGATGACTATATATAATCATGTTTGTATCATTATTACTAAATGGAAGGAAGAGTTTATAGGACAATAGATAGAATATGATTCCACAATTGTAAATAATGAAAGCATAGAGAAATGGAAAGTATAGCTATTTTTTAGCATGAGAAGTATAATGACTATGTTTCCCTTTGGCCCCTCTAAATGTTCTTTTCTTTCCAAAAAGAACGATTTCTTCGCAATGTTTTTTTAAATTTCAATCTCAAATGAAAAGGAATCTCAGATTTCCAATTGTGCATGTTTCCATTTGTATCCTTGAGAGATACTTGTAGGCTGTTGTGTGGTTTTAGTGCATAGTCCGGAGTCTGCCAGGTCTTTGCCTTAGGAAAACATAAAATAAAGTTGTTGATAACAGTAACAGAGAATGGAGATCTTAACGTGTTATCTTGTTTCAAAAGTGAAGCCGGAAATAGACTTTGATCGTTTCTAGAGTCTCCTGTAATTCTCAGTTATTCCAGTAGATGGCACTATTGTATAAAAACCGCCCATTTGGACCAGGAGACTAGAGAGGTTTTTGCTGTTTTTCTAGAATACTCCCTCCCCCAGGGGACAACTCACAGGAATGAGGGGAATAATAGAGTATTTTCTTCTGTGGTACAATATAGATGGTGCTAATGGGAAAGTTTTATTCAAATAAGTAAAGTTTTCTGACCAGGCGGTGGCGCAGTGGATAGAGCATCGGACTGGGATGTGGAAAACCCCGGTTCAAGACCTCAAGGTCACCAGCTGGAGCGCGGGCCCATCTGGCTTGAGCAAAAGCTCATCAGCTTGGACCCAAGGTCGCTGGCTCCAGCAAGGGGTGGCTCGGTCTGCTGAAGGGCCGCTGTCAAGGCACATGTGAGAAAGCAATCAATGAACAACTAAGGTGTTGCAATGGCAACGAAAAACTAATAATTGACGCTTCTCATCTCTCTCCATTCCTGTCTCTCTGTCCCTATCTATCCCTCTCTCTGACTCTCTCTGTCCCTGTACAAAAAAAAAATAATAATAAGTAAAGTTTTATTTGAATAGGTATGTATTCCGGGGCTATGTGCTTTTATCTGTGATGTTAACGGAGCTTGCAAGATTAACCCTCCCTCCCACATATGCCCCACCTCTAAGTTTAAGAAAACTTCTGTTTTTGGTTTTTTTTTTTTTAAGTGGGATCAATAAACCTGAGCTGTTTTTTTATTATTCCTCTCCCCATTATTACCACTCAGATAAAGGTGTGGAGTGAGGGCTTGGCCCCATTTTTTTGTTGTTGTTAATGTTTTCCTCAGTTTGTTTATATCTAAAGACCTAGAATTGTGTGATGGAAAGCTCATATGCTTTGTACCCCAAAGAGTTCATTCACATCCTGGTTTCCCCCCTACGTGGTCCCTCTGAACCCCATATTACTTGTCTGGGAGAAGTGAAGTCAGTTAACAGGTCCCAATCCTGTGGCTCTAAGGCAGTGGTTCTTAACCTTTTTTGACCCACCAGTTTCATATGCGCATTCACCAAACCCTTCTTTAGTGATAAATAAAATATGATTTTTTTTTCCAAAGTCAAGACATAGGTATATGTTTTATTACTGGTGCACAAAATGAGCCGTGCATGAACATCATCTTGCTCAAACAACAAAACCAACAAAGTGCATGAACTCACAACAAATTACAGTATTACTTTATTCTGGCCTCCGTGGCAGAGGCTTCTCCGAACCCCTGAGATCAACTCATCGAACCTCTAGGGTTCGATAGAACCCAGGTTACGAACCATTGCTCTAAGGGTTTAGAGATCTCCATATCCACAGCTTAGTGGCATATCCCTCACAGAGCAGAGATACTCTATAAATGTGGCTATTTATATTAAAATTAATATTGCCATAAGATCTGAGTGGTTGATTAAACTGTTCAGTGATTAATTTCTGGTCTTATTGAATCTTCCAATAGTGACGTAAGCTGAAATAAGAAAATAGCCATCCTGTAGGTGGAATTTGGTTCATTTCTTTAAAAACATATGAACCTCAGCAACTACTTCAAAATAATGTATATACACCAGAGCGCTGCCTTCATTAGAGGCAAAACAGTTTTAGTAAATCAAGATGATCGCTATTGCTTGAGTACCTGTGTTGATTGATGGTAGAGAGGTGATGTTTGTCTACCATGGCACTTGGTGATTCATGATTTTATATCCAAAATGGATCTTATAAAACATACAGTGCAAACTACTCATCTTTCAGATAAGAAACCTCAGGTCCAACAGGTTTAAGAAAATTCTTTTTAAAATCCTTTTCTTTTGAAATGGTTTTAAACTTACACAAAAGCTGCAAAAATTGTAGAAAGAATTCCTTTCTGCCCTTCACTGACCTCCCCTAATGTAAACATATTACATAACCATAGCAGGTTATGTAAGGAAATTAGACATTGGAACACTGCTATTAGCTACATCTACTACTAACATCTGAATTTTCGCTACCATCTTAGGACCTTCCTCCCACCGCATTTAGTTGTATCTTTTCAGCCTCCTCCAGTTTGTGAGTTTCTATCTTTGCTTGTCTTTCCTGAGCTTGTTACTTTCAAAGACTTGCAATTGGTTATTTTGCAGAATGTGCTTCAGTTCACAAATTTGTGTTTGCCTGATGTTTTCCCATGGTTAGATGAGGTTAAACATTTTTAGAAGGAACACCTCTGAAGTGATATTGTGCCTTGTCTGTGTATCTTATCAGGGATTACAAGGTATTAATGTCTTATTACTGGAGATCATAACCTTCATGACTGGTTAGGGTGGTATCTGCTAGTTTCTCCACAGTAAAATTAGTATTTTACCATTTATAACTCATCAATATCTTTGCAGAGAAATGTTAAGGCCATGTAACTGTCCTGTTTCTGCTTAAACTTTTACCTCCTAATTTTAGCACCCACTGGTGCCTACAATTATTATTACTGTGGGGTTTTTTTTCTATTTTCCTTATTCCTTCTATAATTATTAATTGGATTTCTTCTGTAAAATTGAACTCTTCCCTCCCATTTATATATTTACTAAATTACTTATTTACATATATCAATGTAGACTCATTGATATTTATCTTATTCTACAGGTTGTAACATAATGCTACTACTACTAACATTCTTGCTCAAAACTATTCCAGCTTTGAGTACTGGGGGCTCTTCATAGTGGGTTCCATGTCCCTTTGACATGGCCCCGTACCTCTGCGAGCATCTCCGTACGTCTGTCACAAGATATCTGGGCTAATATCATGTTGTGCCTGCTCTGATCCTAGAATCAACCGCTTCTCCTGGGAGCACAGTGCCTTTTATTTGAGAATGATATTTAGAAATAAGATCTGTGCACAAGATGTGCTAATTGCTACTAGGGTGTCATTGCTTTGAGGGCAGCAAACAAGTTTACATATATATACTTATCCATATATATGTATGTGTCTGTGTATGTGTGTGTGTGTGTGTTATCTATATTGACTTCTGTATCTATCTACCTACCTACCCACCTATCTATACACACTCACACAAGTGTGAACTAATACTTCTGACTTAAATCCAATACCAGAGTTCATTCTTGTTGTAGTTCTCTTTTGACTTTGATTATAATGCTTTTGCAGTGCAGATATTTTTATTTTAATGCAGTAAAATTTATTGATTGTCTTCTTATATTACCATTCTGTACTGAGTCATAGTTTACAGGCTTTTCCCTATACCGAGGTTGAAGAGGAATTCACAATATGTTCTTCTCATATTTTCTGGTTTCACTTTTATTATGTGTAGGTTTCCTAATTTTGTTTTTGTGTATTGTGTGAGCTATAGCTCTCATTTTATCTTTTTCTTCTAAGTAGTTTCACAGTTAGCACTGTACCATTTATTAAAATGTGCATCATTTTAGCAATAATTTAAGATGCCACACTTACCATATAGTACATTTCTACAAGTACTTTGGTTTTTTCTGGACTTTCATTCTATTCCTCTGGTCTTTATATGCAGGTGTCATTTATCACACCGGTTATTAATACTTATTAATATTTCTATTGGGTTTATATTAAAATCTACACACTAACGTTTAGGAGAACTGCTATCAGTTGACTCTGTGGCGTTGGTCTGTCAAACAATAAGGAATGTCTTTCCACTGTTCACATCTTTGAGGAGTATTTAAAAATTTTTCTTGTATAGGTCTGCATATTTCTTATTAAATGCATTTCTAAGTATTTTAGTTTTTGGTTGATTTTAAAAATGGGTTTTCACTACCATGATACAAATTACAGCCAGCTGTTTATTTATTTTAATATTTTTGTAACACTTCACCATTTTTAAACTGTTTTAGCAACAATGAGCTAAAAAAATAAGTGCATACTTCATTAAAAATGAAAGATTCTATTTCTCAAGAAAGTTGGCAATGAACTTTGCCTAAACTTTCAATATTTAACATCTACCATTGGTGTTGTAGTGATATCACCGAGCATGAAAACAAGACGCAGATCTACTTCAAAAGAATGTCTGCTTTGAAAGTTATTATATCGGAGGAAGACTTTGTGAAGGGCGACTTAACATGCAGCCTCAGAGGTGCGTACACATACCGCTCTGTGGGGCACGACTTTTCAGTTAGATCAAAAGATTATTTTTCTAAATCGGGGATCAACAAACATTTTCTACAGATGCTCAGAGAGTAAATATTTTAGGCTTTGAAGGCTCCATATGCTCTCTGTCACTACTTTCCTGTGCTTTTAGTTTCTATTTTGATTTTCAACCCTTTAAAAACGTGAAACACAATTCTTAACTGGCAGCTGTGGTCTGTAGTTCGCCCACTCCTGTTCTAAAATAATTGCACGCACTTTCATATTCCAGGTTTTCCTGCGCATGTTCAAAAACCAAGCAACAGCTCCTCATGTGTGGTTCCATCACCCACAGAAAAAGTTCACAAATAATTAAATGATGCTATTTTTATATCATAGTAGTTTTGTTTTTCTTTAAACCCAGTTAATTCCAGTAATTGTCCCAATGTTTTTCCACCTAACTCATACATTGAGTGTTTGGAAGTTTATCCTGACAAAGAACATCTGATGTTATTGTGAGTGCTAGTATAAATTCCATTATAGAGTTTAACACAAAAGATAAAACCATGCATTGTTGAGTTTTTTTTAATTGACAATATGAACACAAATATGGATGGTGCTAGTATAGAGGTACCATGGTAAAAACAACAATGTTCTTTTGTTGTTTACACACTTATCCAATAAGCCTTCTTACGGAAAAATTACCAACTGAAATCATGTCAATTGCTGTTGATGCTGTAATAAAGTTTATTGCAGTTTTTAATTTCTTAATTGTCCTTGGACTTATGCCAGTCTATTTTTAGAATATTAAAAGCTGCAAGAAACATGGGATCACTATTTATACCAAAAAAACTCTAGTTCATTGCTAAGTAGATAAATCATACCCTTCTGAAAGTCCGGAATAACGTTTTTTTAAAAACGAGATTTTTTTTTGCTTTTCCAAATGCTTAAAATGGGGGTTTTAGTTCAGGCCGTTCAAATAACACCATCTCTTCTGGCTACACAGATGTTCAAGGTCAAGCTGCTTTTACCTCTAACTCCATGAGAGGCTCAAGATAAAGTTTTAGTAAAACTCACCTGAATTGTTTTTATATGGGCCCACCATGACGAGCCTTCTACCCCATTCAACACTCCTCTTTTCATGTCTCTTAAATAACAGTAAGGTTAGTGTGAATGGCGGGGGGGGGGGGCGGGGGGTGATACACAGCTTTCCAATACAGTCTCTTGATACACAGCTTTCTAATACAGTCTCGAACTGTTGCTGTCCTGTTTCCTTAAATAACGCTGTAAGGGCAGGTGACATGCTTGCAGGCTGGGAGATTGCACGTCCTAGCTACTCCATATTTATGTCTGAAATCTGAAATCTCATTGTTATTAATGTGAAACCGTAGCCTTGGGAAACTCAATATTAGTGGTCGCTGTGTAAAAATACAATCTGCCCTAGCTTAAACTCATAAATAGTCGGAACTGCAAAGGAACGTCAAATGAAGTTTGTCCCCAAAGAGAACATGTATCTTTCTAAGGGATTTCCTCATAAACCCTTGAAGGCCTCAGAGTCATGTCATAAAATTTATTTCCCCCACAGCGTTACTGAGAGGTAATTGACAAAAATACCATATGATCTCACGGGTGAAATCTGAACAAGTCAAACCCATAGGAGCAGAGTGTAGAGCAGGGTAAGCAGGGGCTGAGGCCCGCGGAACATGGGGACATGCTGCTCACAGGGTACAAACTTGCACTTTGAAGAGAAATTAGTTCTGGGGATCTAATGTACAACATGGGGACGACAGTTAATAATATTAAATTGCACACTTGAAATTGGCTTAAGAGAGTAAATCTTCAGTGTTCTCACCAAACCTGATCAAAAGGCAACCGTGTGTTCATTAACCTGACTGTGGTCATTGCTGCACTGGTATATGTATATCAAACCACTTTGCACCTTCTTTTAGGGACATAATATTTTTTGGTGGAGTGCATGGGAGCCTGAAGGTGAGGTTCAAGCCTATCCAAGTCACGGGTCCAAAACTGGGCAGGACAAAATGTACCCGAGATGAAAGAGACGGTTTATTTAGACCACACGTCAGGGAGAGCCTTCATTACTGCGGGACATCTCAAAGAAAAGGAAGGAGCCTAGGGTTTTATAGAAGCAAGACTTTTTGGAAGAATTCTTTCTATAACATCCAGATAAACAACTTCACAGACTATTCTGGAAGATTTGTTTCAAAAGGGAACTCCCCCTTGAGACAACCCATTCCACATTTAAACATAATTTTTAGGGCAAATTTGAGTTGAAATTTGTATCTCAGGGATCCCACCCCATTCTTGTCCCATTTTGGGAGGTACTTGGGTCAGATCTAATCTCCCTCCTTCACAAGACAACCCTTCAGGTATTTGAGAGAATGGGTAACTTCCAAACTGAGTGTTCTCTCTCCAGGCTAGATGTCTCCAGTTTCTCTCACTGTTCTCCATGCCATGACATTTGCCTCATCAGAGTTGCTCTGATTATAGTCTGTCTGTCTACATATTCTTGTAAGTGTAGCACACACTATCCATGTGCTTCTCTAAGCACAAAGAAGGAACTGAATTAAGTTTTCTTAAGCAAACACTTCATACAACTTGTGAATTGGGGTTAGGTTTATCTTGATATTTTTGCTTTTAAGTTTAATTGTGGTAACATATACATAACAAAATTTACCATCTTAATCATTTTTAAGTGTACAGCTCAATAGTGTTAAGTTTATTTACATTGTTGTGCAACCAATCTCCAGGACTTTTCCGTCTTGAAATTCTATATTCTATAGAGATATTTACCTGAAATCTGTGTACTCTTATTGATCATCGTCAACCCATTAAATTTAATTTTCTAAATAAAAATTTTTAAAAAAGAAATGCTATACCCATTAAACAATAACTCCCCATTTCCCCCTCCGTAGACCCCTGACAATCATCACTTTGCTCTCCATTTCTATAAATCTGACTACTCTAGGCACCTCGTGTAAGTAGAATCATTTGCCCTTTTGTAACTGGCTTATTTTACTTAATGTTTTCAAGGTTCATCTGTGTCGCAGCATGTATTAAGGCTGAATAAGAGTCCATTGTATGCATGTATCACATTTTGTTCATCCATTGATATGTACCTGGGTCGCTTCCACTTTTTGGCTACTGTTGAATAGTGCTGCTACAAAAATGAATGTGCAAATGTTTTTTTGAGATTTTGTTGTCAATTATTTTGGGTAAATACCCAGAAATGGAATTGCTAGATCATATGGTAGTTCTATTTTTGATGTTTTGAGAAAATACCACATAATGTTCAATAGTGGCTGCACCATTGTACATTCTCACCAACAGAGCACAAGGGTTCTAATTTCTCCACATCTTTGCCCAAACTTGTTTTCTTTTTTATAATAGCCATCCTAATATATTTGCAGTGATAGTTCATGTGGTTTTGATTTACGTATTCCTAATGTTTAGTGATTTTAAGCATCTTTTCATATTCTCATTGGCTATTTATCTATTACCTTTGTAGAATTATCTATTCAAATCCATTTTTTAAATCAAGTTATTTTATTGTTGTTGAGTTGTAGAAGTTCTTTATATATTATGGGTATTTAAACTTACTAGCTATATGATTTAAAAATACTTTCTCTCATCACATAGATTGCCTTCTTTACTGTGTTGAGTGTGCTCTTTGGTGCATAAAATTTTTGGTTTGGATGTAGTTCAATTTGATTCCTTTTGCATTTGTTGCTTGTGCTTTTGGTGTCATATTCAGGAAATCCTTGTCATATCCAATGTACTGAAGCTTCCCCGATATTTTCTTCTATGAGTTTTATAGTTTCACCTATAGTTCTTTTTTTTTTTTACAGGGACAGAGAAAGAGTCAGAGAGAGGCATAGATAGGGACAGACAGACAGGAACGGAGAGAGGTGAGAAGCATCAATCATCAGTTTTTTGTTGCCGTTGCGACACCTTAGTTGTTCATTGATTGCTTTCTCACATGTGCCTTGACGGCGGGCCTTCAGCAGACTGAGCACCCCCTTGCTGGAGCCAGTGACCTTGGGTCCAAAGCTGGCGAGCTTTTTTGCTCAAGCCAGATGGGCCCGCACTCAAGCTGGCGAGCTCGGGGTCTCGAACCTCGGTCTTCCGCATCCCAATCCCACGCTCTAACCACTGCGCCACCGCCTGGTGAGGCTCACCTACACTGTTCTTTAAGAAGCTTGACTGGGTATGAAAAAGGAAAGGAGCATCTAAAGTCATGGGAGGGTTATTTTGAGATCAGCAGAGAAATATGTTTATAGGCTAAGAGAAAAATGCCAGAATTGAGGTAGAGTTTGGAAATACAGAGGAAAGGGGAATATAGGTGGGCCAAGTTCT
This sequence comes from Rhynchonycteris naso, assembly GCA_037038555.1. NCBI lineage: Eukaryota > Metazoa > Chordata > Mammalia > Chiroptera > Emballonuridae > Rhynchonycteris > Rhynchonycteris naso. The sequence continues at coordinate 134,527,063 of CM073002.1, read as the reverse complement.
CAGAGCTCATGGTGTTGTGTTTGGGGGGGCTGAGGAGGGAGAGGTGGTACCCAGAGGCCAGAAGAAAGTAAGGATGTAAAGATATCCTGTCTGATGGTGTCCATTTTCTCTGTGAAGCAGCCCCCACATCACTTAATAAGGAAAGTGGCGATGAAGAATGGGGAAGGTGTGGAGAAACCACCAAGGGAGGGGAGAGGGGGCTGACCATGGACAGGCTGGCAGGACAGCAAAGCACACTTAGTTGGTGGATGTGACTTGGTGGTGGTACCAACCACGTAGTTTTACCATACAGTCTTTAGCAGCTCGGGTGGAAAATGAATAACTCAGCCTGTTGGGTTCAATATACATAAGGGTTTTCATCTCAGACGTCATGTTTTTCATTTTTAGAAGTTTGATTTGGCTACTTAAAAAAATACCTCTTATGTCTCTGCCTAATATGCATACACATTTGTCTATCTTCTCGACCATAGTGTTTGGATGTCCTTGTCTGGTAGAGAACACTCACAGGGACACAGAGAAGTAACAGAGATGACAAGGTGGGCAGTAAGTCTCCTCTGCTAAGTCTGCTGCCATCGTGGAAGCCGGAGCTTGATCTTACTGGGACCAAACACACAGACAGATCCACCAAAGGGGCCAGGGACCAAAGTATTTACACCAGTTGTCCAGGCATCATTGGTGGGTGGCTGCTACCAGAGCAGTTTCCTGGCATTCAGGCTGCCATGGTGGTGAGCAGTGTTTTCTCCGTTTCTGGAAAAATAATCCTCAGGCACAGAGGTGCAGATCCTGGGCACCAGAAGTTGGCCAGGGCACACTGTGAGGTTGTGAGGTCTGAAGGCTGCAGGGAAGGCCCTGGCAGCCTCTGCTAGAGGCTTCTGCCAAGACCTACAGCAGGAAAACAAGACTCTTTGGGTACCCGGTATATCCTGGGTAATAGTGACAGGAGAGAAGACGAGTTTTTATTTTAACATTTGTTCAATAAAATTCTATGGAAAGCTGTGACTTAACTTCTAAATTTAAGAGTCCTTTCATCCTGGATCAAATCTTTTAAAATACGAGCTAGTGAGAAAAAAGGACGAGGGAGCTAAAATGCTACTATTAAGGAGGTAAGAAGAAATACACCTCAAAAGCGTGTTTGCAAGAAAATGAACTAGTCTTTCCGTAGGTGAAAATCTGCCATTTAAAATTTTCAATCTGCAAACAACGGGAAAGGGTTAAAAGTCGACTCCATAGTGGAACTAGGAAAAATGAGATCAAATACAACGAGAACCCCTGGGACCAACTGCAGGCTCCATTAAATCTTGACCATCTTGAGAAAGATCAAGATATCAAGGTCAAAAAAGGAGAAAAACAATGTTCTTCACAGCATCATTCACTGTTCTCCCTTGCAGCCTGCCTTTGGTTATTCATGGACTTGACAAAAGAAAGCCATTATTTTCTTGTAGGGTTGTTTTGTGAACAGACAAAATTAGAGGATTTTCTGGGCCAGGTGGTTGCGTGGGGGACTGTGAGCTCTGAATCACACACAAACCAGATGACCCTGGGCTCAGTGAGGCAGTCGAGGACGTCATATATTAGAGAGTGGCAACAAAAAATAAAAGTAGTTGTTACCTCGTTCAGAAAAAGCTGGCACTTTGCTGATGTACAAACACTGCTAAGGCTGGAAATAAAATTCCTCCTTCCCTTTATGAGCTCTTTTCACCACAAACAAGGAAAAATTGTGGCCACCAGAAACAAAGAATATCTGTGGCCACTGGGCGCATGAGCTGTCAACACTAAAATATGTGGCATTCAGAAGAGATTTGGAAAGTGACAGGAAAATTCACTGCAGGGTAGCAAGAGAGAAAAGGGCAGAGCTCACAGCCCCAGTACTTAACTGAATATGACTTTGTCTATTGGTGCCAAAAAAAAAAAGAAAGAAAAATGATAACAATACAATTAGGCCTCTGGGAGGAAGCAGGACGTACGTACTAGGATAGAAATCAGGGAATGTGCTCTCAGTCCTGGTGCTGCTGGATAAGTCAGTTCCGTCTTTCCTACATTGATAGGTGGGACAGGTAGTTTTGAAACTGTGTTTCCAAATGAAGTGATGTGATTCTCTTTTGAAAGCTCAGAGACTTATTCCTGAAAAAGAGGAAAATGTGGTTGATTAGTTTATGAATGCATTTAAGCTACCGCTTCCTGGAGGTGGGGGGAGGGTGAAGAGGCAATACCAGTGCACCTGTGAAAAGGTGGGGCCAGATGACCGCATTCAGTGGCATACATGAAGAATGGAGCAACCCCAGGTCTTGTCTTCCTCGAAGTTCTGGAGTTAGTTACCTTCTGTGACAGGAGGAAAGAGCACTGATGTAGAAAGGGTGGGTGGGAAGGTATGGGGCAGAGAGGGCGGTGGGTAACCAGGCTTTCTATTATTCTTACTTGTGGGCAGGCTACTCTCATACAACATACATTTATTTATTCATTCCTATGTTTGGTTTTTCCATTTTTAGGGAAGGCCACCAGACTGGCATAGGGGAAAGGAGGAAATACAGGACTAGACTAAACTTCTTAGGAGTCTATGCATGGAGGTCACCTGTTAAGAGCCAAGGAGGTCTGAGTGGGAAAGGAGGCCATGGGCTCGAAACCAATGAAATGGCTCCCTATGATGTGATTTCATTCCACGTGAGCCACAAGCATTCACTAAGACCCCAAAACTCATGCTATGTTTACTGTAATCCAGTTTCCTGTAGAAGCAGCATCCAGGCCAGCTCATGGCTGAGCCAACATGGTCCATAAGAACTTAATTTGTGAGATAGAGGAGGTTAGGAAGAAGTAAGGTCTGAGTTTGCATAAATTATGAGGAGGAGGGAGATGGTACTGTCTCTTCTGTTGTAGCATGTAACCATAATGTTTGAATTTGTTTATACACAGCAGACAAGACGGGGAATAAAATCATCAAGGTGCATGTTAGTCAGAGTCCTTTGGGAAGGAGATGCCCAGACAGGATGAAACAGGTAAGAAATTTATTAGGAGGAGCATCTTTGAGAGAAAATGGGGAGGGAACCAGGAGAGGCTAGGGAAGCCTGAAAGCCCACGTGCGGGAACGAGGGAAGGCAGGGAGGATGTGGGAGTGGAGCATCTTAGATGGCAGTGCAGTTCCAACAGAGTTTGCAACGCCACCAGGAAGTCCTCTAGCCCAAGTCACCTGACTGAGGATGCCCATGTCTCCTAGAAATGTGCCCACTTTGTTATCTCTGTCCCCAACAACGAGGGGATAAGAAAACTATGCTTTTTGCTAGTGTCACCAAATGAACACAATAAACATCATCAAGCTGAAAATAGTGATTCATGGAGCAATATACAATATACACACACACACTTTTATCATCTTTCTCTTATCCCAGTTCACTTTTTCTGTAGTTATATTCCACAATTGTCCCAAGTTTGTGTAAATTACTTGATGAAAATATTTAATAAGTGTGCCAGTGGCGGTTTCCCACTTCTGATAATGAGCTCTAGTTATATAAGATGTGACCACTGGGCGCAAACTGAGTCAAGGTATACCTCCTATTTTTGCAACTTCTTGTTAGTGTATAATTATTTTGAAATTAAAAGTTTAAACAAATGTATAATACAGAATCTGAAATGTATAAGAAGAGTAAGTCCACCGGGTTTTAAGCATCATGGTGTCCCCTGTTTTAAGTGGGGTGAAAAGCACCTGCAGTGAATAGAAAATAACAGCTATAGTGTCAAGCACTGCAGGCTGGAATCTTGTCTTATTTGGAGCCAAAGAAGCTGCTGCTTTGTGAAAGGAGGAAATGGAAAATAACCACAAAAGCATGTCTCTCTTTTAAGACTGAAAGAAAGAAAATCAGGACAAATAGCCACCTCCCTCTGTTGTCACATTTGTCCTTAGCTGTGATGATCTCATTCACCCCCCACGCCCCAGTGCTCTGAAGCTGCTCCCCCACCCCCAGGGCCCCTTTTACCCAGCCAGCTCCCTGTCTTTGTCCAGGCAAAGGCCTTTGTTTACTTCTGAGGAATTTAAGATGGTTAAAACTATGATACCATTTTATTGGGTCAGTTTGTTTTATTTTAATTACTTCTTTAAGAAAGCATATTACTTTTGAGACTTGCAGTATTTTATATTATTTTATTTTATTTAGAAATTAATTTTAGGCCCTGGCCTGTTGGCTAAGTGGATAGAGTGTCAGACCGGCACGAGGACGGCTCAGCCTGAGGACATTCCAGGTTCGATTCCAGGTCAGGGCACACATGAGAAGGGACCATCTGCTTCTCTTCCCCTCCCTCTCTGCCTTCTTTCTCTCTTCCCCTCCTGCTGCCAGTGGCTCAATTGGTCCAAGAATCAGCCTCAGGCACTGATAGCTTGGTTGATTTGAGCATCAGCCCCAGACAGGGGTTGCCAGGTGCATCCCAGCTTGGTCACATGCAGGAATCTGTCTCACTATCTCTCTTCCCCTCTCACTTAATAATAAATAAATAAATAAATAAATAATTTTTTAAAAAATAAATTCATTTTAATGGCGTGACATGGATCAAGAAGAGTACCCTTTTGTCCTCATAGACCTGTTAATATTTTAAGTGCCTTGAAATTTTACCACTCGTATATTAAAGAAAATAGACATTTTCCAAAATCTGTCATAAATTCTAGTAATTTAGATGACATTATCAAGTATGAAGTTTAAAGAAACTTTTCCAAGCTGTCAATAATAAAGAACAATTTCCATCCCCCATACTGAAGACAGAATTCTCTTCTTGTTCTCTACAGGCAATAATATGTTTTCATATTACAAATGAAGAGGTAGTCAACAATATGTATCCAAAACATATCAGAAACTGTATTATAGAGCTACACAACAAAAATATGGGTTTTCCTGTATTTCATGTCTGTGGTATTTGCATTCTTAAATTTGTCACTTTTGTGATTTTTTTCATTCTAAATAAAAATTTACTTTTATAACTCATTTTTATTTATAAATTATATTCTTTTGCTTAAAGGGGACACCTTCCTCCTATCATATAAACTTCAAGTGACACACAACCTAGATCTGCCCATGGTAATATTTTCAGAATAAAAACAAGACCCTTCTACTACTTTTCCTTTCTTCCCAATCCCCGGAGTCATCCATATTTTTAGCTGTGATTCTATTAGAAATTTTCATATCCCTATATAATATATTATATTGCTAATTCTTGGTTTATTCCATTTTAGATATTATCTGTTTATTTCTTGACAGATAAAAATTGTACTCCTCTCTATATTAAATTTACTTCTGCCTTTTCACCTTCTTAATATACTTTTACTACTATATTTTCTCAAATCATCAGTATTTGCATCATAATTCAACAAATACTATCCAGTGCAGTGTCAAGATGTATAGCATAATTACAGTTTCTTTATAGTCTGACTTTGTGCTTTGGTTGGTTGTCTCTTCCCTTCGGCAACATGTTATCCTCTATTTTCCCCCATGGTCCATCTGATCATATATTAATATTTCCTGGTGAGCTTCCTGCCAGAGCCCTCTGCCCTGCTCCAGTCTGCGTTAGCGCTCCCTCCGCCGACAATACATTGTTCAGCAGTTCCCGTCCTTGCCGGGTCTAGTGCCGCTACGTCCTCCTCTATTTTATTCCCTGGTTGTGCCAGAGTCCGTCCTCTAATATCTGGGAAGTACACTATGCTTCTATAAAATAATGGCTTTATGTTACATTTACACTGAAGTTCTAGCTTTGCTGGTGGTTTTGTTTATTTGTTTAGAGAGAGAGAGAGATGGAGGGAAAGACAGCGACAGGAAGACAGGAAGGGAGAGAGATGAGAAGTGAGAAGCATCAATTTTTCATTGCAGTACCTTAGTTGTTCATTGATTGCTTTCTCATATGTGCCTAGACTGGGGGGGAGGGGCGGCTTCAGCCAAGCCAGTGACCCCTTGCTCAAGCCAGCGACCTAGGGCTTCAAGTCAGAGACCTTTAGGTTCAAACCAGCGACCATGAGGTCATGCCTATGATCCCAAGCTCAAGCTGGCAATCTCAGTGCTCTAGCCTTTTGTCCTTGTGAGTTTATACATTTGATTATGACTTCAGCATTATTTTACTGGAGCTCTAATAAGGAGAAAATTAAAATAATGATCTAGTGACTGAAAGGTTGTTTACCATATAGCTTTGCTATGGTGATTTATTATATAGAATTAACGATATTTTTATGTAGTTAAACTTGTAAATTTAACATAAAACATCTCTAAAAACTGACCAATTGTTCCAGCAATATTTGCTTAGTCATTCCTTTACCCATCAATTTTAAATATTGATTATATTACATACTTAAGTCTCACATGTACACAGATCTCTCCTCAACTTTCTAGTCTGTTATTTATGGGTACTAATACCACACCATGGTCAAAAGATAGATTTTGTAACATTCATGGAGGAAAACGCCTACAACAACAAAAGTATGGAGGGCCCTCAAATGTCAGATGGGACCCTGCAAGTGTGTATTGGTTATTTCTTTACTGTGTGACACCTTACCTTCAAATTTAGCAGCTTTAAGTAGCAAAATTTTAAAAAATTATTTAATGAGAGCAGAGGAAGCAGAGACAGACTCCCCCATGTGCCTTGACTGGGATCCTCCCGACAAGCCCACTAGGGAGAGATGCTCACTTGCAACCAAGCTGTTCTTAGCACCTGAGGCAGAAGCTATGGTGCCATTCTCAGCACGTAGGGCCAACTCACTCCAACTGAGCCATGGCTGCAGGAGGGGGAGAAAGAGAGAGAGAGAGGGAGAGAGACAGAGAGAGAGGCAAGAGGGGAAGGGGTGGCGAAGCTGATGGGCACTTCTCCTGTGTGCCATGACTGGGAATCAAGCCCAGGACATCTATACGCTGGACCAACGCTCTACCACTGAGCTAACTGGCCAGGGCTGAACATTTATTTTCTATGTAGTTTCTGAGGGTCAGGAATCTGGGAGAGTCTTAGTTGGGTTGGTCTGGTTCCCAATTACCGTAAAGGTTGCCATCATCTGAAGACCCTTTGACAGGAAGGTCTGCCTCTCGGCTCACTCCTGTGGTTGTTGGAAGGTGTGTCTCTTCCACACCAGCTGTGGGCCACATACTTCAGTTCCTCACTACTGTGCCTCTTCGCAAGCTGTCTGAGTGGCAGGTGGCTTTCCCCAGAGTGAGTGATCTAAGAGAAAGAGGGAGATTATGACAAAAGCCACAGAAGGTTTGTATTTTTGTTGGTGGTTTTGCTTAACACATATATGTGTATTTTTACATATGCTCCTTATCTACTGTGGCTGGGCAAGGAGGCTCCGCTCGTCCCGTTACCCAGGGATCCAGGCTGATGGGCGTCCCACTGCGCCACATGCTTCCAGAACTGCAGAGCCAGGTAAAAGAAAAGATGTCGAACCATACATGCTGGCTTTTTAAAAAGTTTGTTTTATTTTTAACAATTTGGAATAATTATAGACACGCCGGAAGTTGTAAAAATAGTACTGAGGTTTTTAACTTTCCACTAAGAAAACAAGCATCTCTGCCAAAGAGAAAAGTTCTTGAGACCCTGAACTCTGAACTCTGTTTTTAAAGCCACTGTTTGATTCACCAAACTGTACAGTTCCAAGGACTTGACCATTTTCTGAAGCTAGAAGTTCTAATCTGAAAAGAGACGAAGATGGACTAAGAAATGTTAAAACAGAAACTCTCCTTAAAACAAGTCGTGTGTAAAAACAAAACAAACAAACAAACAAGTCGTGTAGCATGTATGAAAACGCACTGGGGAGGACTGGGGGTGGGGAATCACTGACTCCAGATCCCCTCTGGGAGTTGATGAGTGAAAGGTGGTGACAGGAATGACGAGGAAGTTTAAGATTTTACTCTCTATTTGTCTGTGTAGTTTATACCATGACGTGTAGTTTATTTCATGAGAATGTGTTCATGTATTATATCTGTAACTAACTTCAAGAAAACTTTTTATTCATTTTACCAAGAGAGAAAGGGATAGAGACAGAGAAAGAGAGAGAGAGACATTGATGCATTGTTCCATCCATTCATGCTGTCATTGGCTGATTCCTGTATGTGCCCTGACACAATCAAACCCACAACCTTGGCATGTCGTAACGATACTCTAACCAACTGAACTACCCAGCCAGGGCCTCTGTAACAATTTTTTTAAAGAAAAAAATAATAGTTCGATTCTTATTTTTTCTTTGTAATCTGCCTCCCTCTCTTTTTTAATCAGTTGTGCGGGTAGAATCACAGCCACTAAACCCTCTCTCAGGCTTCTTCTCCCTCCCTCCCACATAAAGAGAAATCAGCAGTGATCCAGTTCCTGTCCACAAGTGTCCGATCAGAAGTGTGGTGGAAGCCTATGGAGCCCTTCACCCTCAGCCTTTCCTACTATTGTGGCTCTGCGTGTGAGACTGGTGTTCACTCAAGACAGCTGGTCCATGACCCGAACTTGAGGGCTTCCCTCACTTCAGGGGTCATTGGTTACCCAGGCCACCTTGGCTGGGTGGTTCTGAGAAACGGGAACCATGCCCTGATCTGGGGTCACCCTGTCCTCATCTCAGGGCCCTTTAACGCCTGGGGATAGCCATCTGGGAGTTGGGGAGAAATAGGGTTACTTCCCATGAATACAACTCCTTCAGGGACACAAAGGCTACCCTGTCTCTACTTGGGAGTCCTAGGCGTGCTCGTCTTGGGCCACCCAATGCCCCTTCCAAACATAACAGAGGAGAGGTGGAAGTGGGAGTGACACCCATGCCCATTATGACACCAGAGGCAACATGTACCAACTGCAGACAGCGGGGAAGACACACAACACACCACTCACACAGACACACACACACTCACAGAGTCAGTTTCCAATTTAAATGCCTACATTCCCAGCAGAAAGGAAGTGGCCAGACAGGACAAGGGCAGATGCAATGCATCTGAGTGCAGTTCCCCCTCCCCTGGAAATCCTCTAAGGGGGATGTGAGGTGACCAGACACGCTGACAGCCTGTGAGCGGACTGGGGCACAGAGAAGCCTAATTCTGTGCTTACTGCTGACCTTTTCACATTTTGCTTCAGGAAGAGCTTGCCCAGATTTACTGCTTATGGCATTTCTGTGTCTTAAACCAAGCTGGGCATCTAGAAGTCCTCGTTTTCCCTTGGGAGAAGAACCAGTCAGCGCCAGGGCTGATGTGAGTCAGCATCTGCCTCCACCTCCCCAGGGGTCGGGAAAGGCCCTTGCCTTCCATCTGCCCTTCCTTTGTCTGTGATTCCTCGGCGTCTTTTCTCTCGTTTTGTCATGATCAGTTTCATCAAAAGTTTTTATATCTCTCTTTTCCAAGAACCAGCTTGGTTTTTATAGATTGCCTTCACTGTTCATTTTATTAATCATAATATGTATCATTATCATTTATTCCTATTTCCTCTGAATTCATTCTACCCTTTTACTTTTTTAAACCATCAGCTGAATACTTAGCTCATTTCTAGTCAATGTGTCTTATATTCTAGTAAGTGTACTTTAAGCTATACATTTCCCCCAAATTTGTCTTTAGCTCCACCCGCCAGGTTGTAATTGGCTGCATGTTGAGTTTTTTAAAATACTGTTTCGTATTTTGTACTTTATATTCTTTAAACCCACAAGTTAGCCAGAAGTAAATTTTTTATTTCCATTTTTAGTGCCTTTATATTTCTAGGGTTGATTTCTAATTTATTTTTGAGATTAGAGAATATGATAGATGTGATTGTGACTTGGTAAATAACACTGGGGAACAAAATTTTTGTTACATCCACAAATATACTTGTTCTTACCTAATTCCAGTGTGCTGATCTCAACTCTGACATTAGTTTTTCTCTGTAAGCTACAGTTTTTTTGCAATTCAAGATTTTAGGTTTTCATCTTATTGTAAAATTTTCAACATTTAGTTTAACATAATGAAGTAGAATGTCTTCTTGGCATCACCTTTGTGAAAATATAATAATTTATATAATGCAGCAAATACACTAATACACTAAAAGATATGAGTGCATCAGAATTTGTCTACAATTTTGAAATAGAACATATTAAAACATTTATTTTAATCATAAAATTTGTGCAAAACATTTAAATTATATTCAGGCAAAAATTTGCGTTTGTAGCTCTTGTGTTTGTGTACTTGTTGAGGACAATATTGTTTGATGCTCCAGCAATAGTCTGCTCATCACTAATAGCTGCAAGATTTTTGGGAAACTTATCAAGGTGACTGTTCAGAAAGTGAATCTTAACACTCATGTTACATCCAATGTTGCGGAAAGGCAACAGCATCCTTTGAACCAGAAATTCATAGTTTTCTGCTTTTTTGTTGCCAAGGAAGTTCTTTGTAACTGCCACAAAAGACTGCCATGCTGCGTTCTCCTCCTTATTCATCTTCCTGGAAAATTCTTCATCACGTATGAGGGTTCAAATTTGAGGTCCATCGAATACACCTGCTTTTATCTTCTCGGAAGACAAGGCAGGAAAAGCAGAAATAATATGTTGGAAGCATTCACTTTCTCTATTCAAAGCCTGAACAAACTGCTTCATTAAGCCAAGTTTGATGTGAAGTGGGGGAAAATGATCCTGTCTTGATTAACTACAGGTTCATTCACAATATTTTGCATCCCTACTTCCAGAGCTTCACGTTTCGGCCACTTCTTCTGTGTCCAGTGTTTCTTCCGAGCTTGGTTGTCCCACAAACACAGAAAGCAAGGATACTTCATGAAAACTCCCTGTTGTCCTAGCAGGAAATTTATCATTTGAAGATCCACACAAATGATCTAGTTATGTTCCTCATACTTGAGAAAGTCGAGGACAATTTTTATGTCATTATAATCTTCTCACAGATGAGTTGATTAACCAATTGGAACCGCTGCATAAACATTACTATTGTGTAGGAGAACACATTTCAGACTCCGTTTAGAGCTGTCAAGAAATAGCCGCCATTCTGTTGGACTGTAAGTGGTAACACCTAGCTGGCCGAGAAGACTACTGATATCATGACAGTAAACAAAGTGTTTGTCTTTGGAGAAAAAGTCCACAAAAATTTGTTCACACTTCCTGAAATGGGATACTGTACCTGACTGGTGAAGTCCATTCTTTTCTTGAGGAAATCAATAACTCAGCTGCTTTCTTTGATAGGCCCAAATCTCTTACTAAGTCATTCAATTCGGGTTGGCTAAACTGCTGAGGGGTTAATGACTGCTTGGCATCAGAAGAAGACCCTTCAGATTCTATAAGGATTTCCTCATGCATCTTATCAAAATACACTTGATCACCATGTTCACTTTCTTCATCCTTAGAAGAAATAAAACCATTGAAAACTGGAACCGGGAGTATATCAGAGTGTGGGATAGGTCTTATTGCTGAAGGAATATTAGGATATGCGATCATATGCTGTTTTTTCTTGCTGATGCCCTTTGTATGGATCAGACAGAAATAACAGTCACTGCTGTGGTCCTTAGGTTCACGCCAAACCATGGGAATTCAAAGGCATCCCCTTGTGTTTTCCTCTTGTCCAGTCACGAAGCATTTCCTCACAATTATGATAAACAATATGAGAAGCCCAATTCTTGTCTGATTGGCAAGGGCAACTTGAAAATAGGCAATATATGCACGTGTCACAAATGATGAAATATTGCGCCTTTGATGTAGAAGTGTGTAACAGCCACATATATAACAGAAGGTGTCAGGACTATTCTTACATTTATACCTACTCCCATGATTCAATCTTAAAACAAAATTAGAGGGTGTTTCTATCAGATAATAATTTTTTACACTTAAAAATAACTACAGTTATGTAAAAGTGATGTTTGTAAAACATTAATTGCCTTGTGGTTATGTTCAATCCAAGAGTTGTTGCCTTTTAACTCTAATTTAAAAACCAATGCATGCCATTAACTGTAACATAAAGAAATTAAAATTGCATAAAGACTAGAGCATGCACCAAAAAACAGATTTCAGATTTGGAATTAGCGATGCAGAAATATATAGGAAAAAGTTCTAAAACTTCATGCAACAGAAAATGAAAAAAAAATTGTTCCCCAGTGTAATTGATATTTGCTTATTGCCTAGTTGTGATAAATTCTTATATATATTTTAGGATATATGTATCCTATAACCGCATGTGTATGTATTGTCTGTCCTTCCTAATACTTGGTAAGCTTGATCAAAAAATTTTCCAGAGATATGTTTAAAATCTCTCTCATTAGCATTATGGATTTTCCAATTTCTAATTGTAATTCTTAAAATTTTACTTTAGACTTGAAGTTATTTTGGCAGATACACAGAAACACATAATTATTATAAATTATTAAGGGCTTGTTACTCCTTAGTGGTTGTTATAGACTAAATTGTGTCCCCCCAATTCATATGCTGAAATCCTAACCCTTAGTACTTCAAAATATCACTATATTTGGAGATAGGGCATTTAAAGAGATAAATAAGGTAAAATGAGGTCATGTGGGTAGGCTGTAATCCTACATGCCTGGTGTACTAATAAGAAGAGGAGATTAGGACACAGACATGCACGTGACAAGAGGTGGGAGCATGTGAGGGCACAGTGAGGAGAGAGCCATCTGCAAATCAAGGAGGGAGGTTTCAGAGGAAACCAAACCTGCCAACCACTTAACCTTGGACTTCTAGTCTCTAGAGGTATGAGAAAATAAATGTCTGTTTAAGTCACCCAGTCTGTGGTCTTATGTTATGGAAGCCCTAGCAACCTAATACAGTGCTTTTTCTCTTTTGTTAGTAATGCTATACCGGCTTCCTTTCGGTTGTTGTTTGTCAGGGATAATGTAAAGCTTGTTTAAAAAAAATAAAAAAGAAGAACAGATGTATGTTTATTTCTAGATGCCATGATTGTATATAGACAGAAAAGCCTATAGAATTTTACAGAAATTTCTAGAACTTATAAGTGAATTTAGCGAGATCTCAGGATACAGAGTTAATATACCAAAAGCATTTCTACATATATATACTAGCAACAAACAATAGCAACAAACAATTAGAAAATGAAATCTGAAAAAAATTAAGTGAGGATGACAATGCAGGCAATTGAGTATATAAACCAAGAGTCAGTGGATGAGGGTGATTAGAAACAGTTTAAACAGATCAGGGCAGTAGCCTCAGGATCCAGCTCTGGGCACTTTAACATGTAGAAGTCAAACAGAGGAAGAGAGGCCAGTAAAGGAGACTGAACATGAGCTGCCAGTTGGATAGAGGAGTTGGAGAACAGGGCGTCTCAGAGACTGAGAGAGGTCATTTGGCCAACTGAGTCCGTTGTGCTTAGAGGTAAGGAATGATAAAGACAGCAGAGTGACCATCACTATTGGCAACACAGATGTCTTTGTTAATGCTGACTGAAGCCCAATTAATTTGGGTTCTGGAGAGACTGGGACATATGAAAATAAAGCTAGCTACTGTAGGCAACTCTTTTTCTCCCGTCCCATCCACTATTTCAGTGTTCATGGCCATAGGAAATAATCCAATAGACTCATTGTTCTTTTTTTTTTTTTTTTTTTTTACAAGGACAGAGAGAGAGAGTCAGAGAGAGGGATAGATAGGGACAGACAGATGGGAATGGAGAGAGATGAGAAGCATCAATCATTAGTTTTTTGTTGCCATTGGGACACCATAGTTGCTCATTGATTGCTTTGTCACATGTGCCTTGACCGTGGGCATTCAGCAGATGGAGCCACCCCTTGCTGGAGCCAGCGACCTTGGGTCCAAGCTGGCGAGCTTTTGCTCAAGCCAGATGGGCCCACGCTCAAGCTGGCGAGCTCGGGGTCTCGAACCTGGGTCTTTCGCATCCCAGTCTGACGCTCTATCCACTGCACCACCGCCTGGTCAGGCAGGAAATAATCCAATAGAGAGGGAGAGGCTGATTGCAGGATGTAGGGAGGGGGCAACTGCAGAAGTGAAGTCCTTGGGAAGAGAGGAGGTAAAAGCCACGGCCTGAGCAGAGGGGCTGATCTTTGATGGAAGCAGGGCCACGTCACACAATTTGCAGGAGCGAAAGCTAAAAGCATAGATACAGGGTTGGTCTATCTGGTGGTAGGAAATTGAGGGAGCTACCACATGATTACTGATACTTTTGCCATTAAACACGAGAAAAGGTCATTAGCTGGCAGTGATAGAGAGGAAGAGTGAATGAGAAGTTGTAAAATGTGAAATAGTATTTGGAAAGTGAGTGAAGTAAATATACCAGGGAGACATGGTCAAATTGTTCAGGAATTATGAGCCGGTTTGAAATTTATTATCATGAAATTAAAGTGAAACTATTCCATGTATACAGCTGCTTTAGTGCAGGCGTGAAGTAGTTGGATTGTTTGGGACGGTATTTTGATGGGCAAGTAGGACTCAAGGAAAGAAAACCCAGGGAGTTAAAGGTAAAGAAGTGTTATGATATAGAATCCAAGCTGTTCAAGGAGGAAAGTGAAGTCATCAGAAGATGGGTCAAGTCTGTCAACTGTCAATGGACTGGAGGTTTTAATGGGGTTAAAATATGCTAAAAATAGCAGAATTAGAGAAGGTAAGCCACAGGCATGAGAGGTAGTTGTCCTAGAGTGAGATGCTTAGAATTATTTCAGAGACGATACAGATATCAGTGATGACAAGGTCAAGGGTGTGACCGTGGGAAAGAGTGACTTAGGTGAGCTGGAAGAAAAGGTCATAGAAGATGCATTAAGCCGTTGTCTCTCAGCTCAGAACTTACCTTCTGCACTTTTCTAAAAATGTTTTAGGGGGTGGGGTGATGGGGGAGCAGTCTTGCCCTGGGAGGAGCAGCCTGGCCCCTCGCCTTCATACTTTCTCTTGTGATGCTAGGGCTGGATCTTTGCAAATCATTTTTGCTTTGCCAGATGGCTCCCTGTTACAGTCTGTCAGTAGGAGTGTCTAGAGTGAGATGACCAAGCTGGAGGAGGAAGGGGCTTGCCTTCCTGTTTCCTGTTTCTATCAATATTACCTAAGCAATGTTTCTTCACCCAGACAGCAGTTCCTTCCCACAGCAACAGCAGAGTCCGGTTTGATATTTTCTAACACTTGCAGAACCAGCTTTATTGAGCCCATCTCAGAGAAACCAGCCCCAGCCAAGGAGGATTGCTCTTCAGAGATGTGCATTTCAGCTCTGCAGGCCCTCCTCTTAGTGTCTGATTTTCATCATCCTGGTCCTTGCTCCCCTCCAACCCATCGCTAGGGGTGTTGACTGCCTACTACAGTTACTGACTCTGTGATACCTTAGTGTTCTTTTTTTATCCTTTCTGTGATCTATTGAGAATTTTATACCTAGCTAATGGTTCTTCATGTTAAACTCTCTCTGTTCAAATAACTGGCAAGGTTCCTTTCCTGACTAGACTCTGATAGACACAATGTGAGACTGTCAAGAAACAGAGCACGTGACAGGGTGATGGTAGGAAAAGGGTGAGGAGCAAGGCAGTGGTTCAGAAGTGTGGTCCTGTGGCAAATGGCCTGTCTTGAAATAGATTGTTGCTTCTTTTGTCTTCTCTGGGGACAGAAGTCGGGTTGAAATACACCTCCCAAACTGTCAATTTCAGTTGAAATATTGAGACCATTGTAGATTCACAAGCAGTTGTAAATACTGCTTGTATTTGTTACAAACAGTTGTAAGAAATAAGACTGGAGATGCTGTGTACATTTTGCCTTAACTGTAATTCCCCAACACTAGAATCAGCCCAGCTGTCCTTCTACAGATGAATGGTTAAAGCACGCAGTCCACCCACACCTTGGGCCACTTACTGCTCAGCAAGAAAAAGGAACAGGCTATTTGATCAATACACTATTTGCATGAATCCCCAGAGAATTATGCTGAGTTTATTTTTATTTTAAAAAATACTTTTATTTCTTGTTTTTAGAGAGAGAGGAAGGGAGAGGGGAGAGATAGAGAGCAAAACATTGATTTGTTATTTCACTTATTTATGCATTCATTGGTTGATTCTTGTATGTGCCTTGACCGGAGATAAAACCCACAATCTTGGTGTATCAGGACAATACTCTAACCAACTGAGTTACCCAGCGACGGTAGAATTACACTGGATTTAAAAAGCCAATTCCAACTGTTTTCCAAAAGGTAATGTAAAAACTTTGAAATTACAACGTTTTAGAAATGGAGAACAGATTAGCAACTCCCCGGGGGTTCAGTAGGGGGGTGGGTGGGAGGGAGGTGGGTGTGGATATATAAAGGCAATTGGAGGGGTCCTTGTTATGTTGGAACTGTGCAGTATCTTGACGGTGGTAGTGCGTGCACAAATCTACACACGTGATAAAATTGTGTAGAACTAAATAAGCACGTACGTGTCAAACAGGGGACATTGAAATTGGTTGGTAAATTGCATCAGTGTCAGTGTCCTGTGTGGAACGATGTACTACTGCAAAATGTGACTATTGGGGGAAACTGGGCAAAATGTACACAGAACCTCTTCATTTCTTACAACATTTTACCTCTTACATTCTACAATGGTCTTAATATTTCAACTGAAAATGACACTTTTAGAGGTCTATTTCAACTCGATCTCTGTCTTGAGAAAGGATTAAACAAGAAACAATCTATTTAAAGATGAGCTATTTGCCACAGGACCACACACTGTGTTATTTATTTGCAGCTCTAACTGTGACATGCAGGGCAGGAGGGTGAGTGGTGAGTTTCTCAAGTTTAGAGATCGATAATGATGATCAAATGCCTGAAATCCCAAACAGCCAGTGTGCACAATAGACGGGCATGTTGCTGGTGGGAACTAAGATCAAGGTACTGAAGCAGAAGCTCTTAGCACAGAGGTTTTTGCTCGCCTCCAGGGGTTCAGTGAAAAGACTTTATGAGGATTAAAGACACTTAAAACACTTGCAAGCAGTTACAGTTTTATCCAGAAGTTAATAAACGTGTGACTTTGCCTAGCCTGTTTCTATAGTTTAGTTTGTATTTTTCTTTTTTAAAGGGAGGAGTAGAAAGCAAAAGATAAATCTGTGATGTTAAATAAAAGGTTTGCTGGCATTGCCCTTCCTTTCAACCTCGTGGCCTAGTTCCCCTTTTGGCGTTTACCTTCTCTTAGCACAGTGATGGGCAATCTTTTGAGCTTGGTGTGTCAAAATTCGCCAAAAAAACGAGCATAACTCGGGTGGTGTGTCACTTCGAGAAAAACGGCCTAACCGGAAGTCCCAGAACTGGACGCTCTGTGCCAGAGTTCTGTTGTTTTGGCCTACAGACCTCCGGTACAGAGTGTCTGCACTACAGCAAATGTTTTATCCTCGGCTACTGCACCTGGCCGTGCAGGAGCCCAGGAAGAAACGTCGTTCTCGGCATGCGGCCCCATACTTCTCTGGTATGTGGCCGCGTGCAGCTGCGTGTCATCGAAAATGGCTATGCGTGTCAGTGCTGACACGTGGGTCATAGGTTCACCATCATGGTCTTAGAATATGGTTTTTAGGCTGTGAGTATTATCCCCATCTCTAATGGTCAATAAAACATGAGCATTTTCCGAAAAAGGAAAGCTCCATAGATAATGATGATGATTGTCTTGATTTCTGTTTGATTGCTCTGCTTTTCTTCCTACTTTAGGAAGCAAGTTTCAAATTTCAAGTATGTATAAAAAATTCTGTCCAGGCCATCTCATACCCCAGATTTCCCAAGGAATTGTAAAAAGCATCAAGAAATCCTCCCAGCCTTTCCTGAGCCCAGTGGAGAACTGCAAGGCCTGGTATATAAAAGCTTGGCAGTTTTAGAGTGTTTGGGGAGGGAGAGACAGAGTGGAAACTGTAGGAAAGAAGCAGGGGAGCTGACACCTTGCTTAAAAAACAAAAAGACTCAATTTATAACATTCCAGTTTACCTGGTCAGTGTCTGATTGAAACAGTCCACCTCCTGTTTACCAGAGGATTGTGATAAGGCTGTGCTTGCAAAATGATATTTTGTAACAAGCTGTATTTAACACCCTTCCTGAGTGAGTGGATGACTTCTTGATCATATTTCATATACAGATATGATTTGCTTGGGAAATAACAGTCAGAAATGCCCAACTCTCATCGCACTGTGTTTGCTAAGCCCAACTTGGAATTTATGGTTATGGGTTTCATTACGTAGTCTTAAAATGAGACCTTGAGTTTTATGTTGTCAGAAATTTCCAGGGGTTGGGCTACAAGTTAGCAAGGTCAGGAGCTCATTTGGACTCAAAAGCTATAAAGGAATCCAGACATGATAAGTAGGTCAGAGCAGAAAGCTGTTGCAAACACGGTGATGGAGTTATCAGCCAAGAGTAACCATCTGGGACAATTTAGCCACATTAAAGTCTAGACCACATAAAGGTTTTGGGAAAAGGAGACGGGTGTGTATGGTGGGGGACAGACTCTAAAAGTATGGAGGAGCACCTGCTAAAAGTGGCCTATATGCGGAAAAATAATTACTTTTACAAATGAATGGGGGAAGATTTCAGAAGTGGGTTGGGATGATAGTACATAAAGAAACTAGTTCCCATTTTTTAAATTAAAAATTGAATCTCCCCCCCCCCAACCTTTCTGAATAAAGGTAAAAGGTCAGAGTATAGCTTTAGCTTTGTAGTAGGACCCATCTTGGTTCTAGTTTGGCTCTGCTGGGTCAGTATGAGCAGGTTTCTTAAACCCTCAAAGCCTCAGATTCCTCATCTGAATGAATAACGAGATAGTATTATGCACACCACACATCTGTAGCAGTGATTGAGTGTAATAATGCATAAACAGTTTCTGGTTAATATTCATTAAACAGGAGGGTTATTACTATTAATACTCATTGCAAGTGTCCACCACACTAGTCTTCTCAAAATACAATCTACATATTCATTTTTTGCAGGAATATTGTTGCGTGGACTGGGCAGTTTGCCGTATCCAAATTTTACAGATGAGAAAAATGAAGTTCAATGGCTAGTCTCAAGGTCACCCAGCTGATGAGCAAATGACCAGGTATTACAACCGCAGTGATTCTTGAAGCAAGGCTTAGAATCAACAGGATGGTGATTAAAACCCAGATTGCTGGGTTTTATCCCCAGAGCTTCCAATTCAGTAGATCTGGGGTGGGGCACATGAACTTAAATTTATCAGAGCTCAGGTGATATGCCTGCTGGTGGTCTTAAGATTATATTTTGCAAACCATTGAGCTAGACTAGAGCAGTGGTTCTCAAACTTAGCTTCTCATCAGAATCATCTGGAAGCTTAAAAATCAATGAACCCATAACGGCCTCAATGCTGTCAGTTTTTTTTCTATTGAAAATATGATTCAGCCTTACCACCAGCACATAAATACCTGATTATTCCAAGTGAAGAAACATAAATCTGTAACAAATTTGGAAGTTTCACAAACTGTGGAAAGTTGTGGGGTTCCCCCCCCAAAATATAGTAGCAATACAAAATATTTGTAGAGCCAAACTATTTAGAGAAGTTTTACATTTCTAATCCCAAATTTTCCGTTTTCTGACCCAAGATTCTCTATTAATTCTTGCCAGATACTCAGAGTTAGCAAATAATTGAGATTACTGAGCACAGGAAGCAGTCAAGTTTCCTTAATACTGTCATGAATATTGATACTTTGAAATTCTTTCCTGAACACTAGTATGTTAGCTTTAACAAAATAAATAATAAACCCTGCTTTAAAAAATTTGTTTTTCTATTGAACTAATGAAATGTCTTATGACTTCTTGTCATTTAGGAAGTAATTTAAGAGTTATTTTTATAGATTTATTCTGGACTCTATGTTGATATTTTATAAATTAGTTTTTTAATGCTACCTATATAATTCATTATGAAAAAATGTAGTTCTTTAAAAACTCTGTACCACAGTACTTTTGTTAGTACCACAGATTAGAAATAGATCATTATAATTCCTTTTATAACACATGGTGGGGCAAAAGTAGGTTTACAGTTGTTTGTACGGAGAATAATACAATAATTAATAAATAAGAATAAACTGTTTTGCGTACTCAAAACTGTAAACCCACTTTTGCCCCCACCCTGTTCTTAGAAAGGTAAGAGTTATTGGATAATCTTTTCTAATTTTCATTCATTTTTTGTCAATACCTAGTTATAATCCTATTTCATATTCAAAGACTAAGTTATGAATACTCTGTTTTGCAAAAACCTATGAAATAGGGGTTGCATTAATCATATCTGGAGTTTGTATTGCCTAGAAATCCCAGATACTTTGAAAATATTGTTTCATTTGCTTTCACAGCACTGGTCTTGAGGAGGAGGTGGGTAACGGTCATGGTAGAAGGATTGAATGAGAGAGCACCCGCAGTCATGAAATCAGCCCAGGGCTTGGTGCACAGCCAGTGCTCATTGAGTTAGCTTCCATTATCGATGCCACTCTTACTGGTGGCTTTTTGGTAGAACCGTGAGCATTATGATTTAATTATACTGTGTACTTCTCTTACCCAGTAGATGAAGGTGTCAGCTATTATTTGTTCAGTCCCTTTTCTCCATAGCCATTCAAGTGGTTATCATCAGAATGTATTTAAATTGAGGTTGTGACAGTATTCTCTTGGCATGCCAAGTCAGGAAGATGAAACAAGCAGATTGTAACTAAGGAAAACTTTCCAGGAAGGAACTTGGTCGCTGTTAGGTAATTCTGCTACAAGAAACTCAATTCTAGATCTTTTATTCTACAGTAACTTGGAAAAATTATCTCCCAGTGTTTCAAAATTCGGGATATCTTCCCTTTTTAGGCTAGGTTTTATCTAATCACAATGAGATAGAAGTTTCAAGATACCAGGAGCTAGGGGACAACTAGGGGTGTTATCTTAACTATCATTGATTTATTCATGATCATATATAATGCTAAGAAGTATTCAGATATTACCCACATTGCTTCCAGCTCTCTGCCAAAGGTGATTCTTTGCTGGTTTCTCCAGAACACCAAATTGGTACAATTCTCTGAGCTAAAGGATGGACTGAGGAGTCTGCCCACAGCTAAGATCTGTAGGGAGAGCAGAGCTACCAATTCAAGAGTCGAGGAGAGATACTAAGATTTCTTTTACAGTGCAAAAGTTGTGCACCATGGCTACATCCAATCACATAAAATCACAGCTGTTTTATGTCATTTAAAGCATGTGTGATGGCATCTAACCACAAATTTCTTACCTTGTTTAAGGTGCTATGGACCAAAGTCTTACTCTGTAATAGAAACATTTTTAAAAGGAAGCAAGCATAGATTTCTAAACAGAGACTTCTTAGAGGAATTTTGCAAACACCATGTCTGCTTTTCCTGTTACAATATACTCTTGCTTCTGGGAAGGGACAGTCATGCTGAAACCCAATGCTCACATTATTAATCCTACTAGTCACCACAGTAGAAAGTATTATCACAGGATATTAAAATCCCCTGCTTCCTGAGGGATTTCCCTCAACAGAAAAGAACCAAAATCTGACTACAAAACACACCACTATAGAATCAGTTACTAAGGACCACTCAAGTGCATGGGCTTTGCCAGGCAAAGGAAGAGTTTCCAGGTTGCCACTGGAGGACTTAGGGCTGGTTACATACAGCAAATTCTAAAGCAGGAAGCCTTAGTCGCTACAGGGTTTCAAATAAGAAGTAGGTTACTTCCAGTGCTTAGCAAAATTTGACTGACTTCAAATTTCAGAAAGAATTTGATGAAACCTACAATAAATTAAAATAGGATCACTGGTTCATGGGGTAGCAGTTATACCAAATTTTTTTCTGAGTTTTCTGGCAGCCACAGGGAATAAAATAAAGAATAATGGAGCGGATGTTGAATATGGAGGCATAAGGAATGGTTTCCAGTTGGGCAATCTGCAGCTGCCATTTCCTAGTAGGGTGGCAGAGATTGTTTTTCTTCTACTTCCTTTTTAAAAATATGGATCATAAGCATCTGGAAGAATGTTGGGAGGATTCAAGGAGAGACTGTATGTGAAGGCAAACTCAAAAGCATAGTAAAAATGAAAGTGGTTATAATCAATAGTTTACATTATCCAATGGAAAAACATTTTCTTGTATTGGACAATATTTGATTGTCTTACTACCTCGAGGGTCTGAACAAGGAGGGCACATAAAACATGTTTGCAGAACCAAGGAAAGAAGGAAGGAGGGCAGTTCCCAGGTGTTTTCTCCTCACTTGAGTAGATGCTTGGACAAGTTCATTCACTCCTTCAAAAAAGAAATGATGGAAAAGGTCAGATCCCACCCCTGGGCAGGTGGCTTAGTTGGCTGGAGCCTCATCCCAATATGTGGAAGTTGTAGGTTTGATCTCCCTCAGGACACATGTAAGAATCAACCAATGACAGCATGAATAAGTGGAACAACAAATCAATGTCTGTCTGTCTTTTTCTTCTCTTAAAATCAATTAAAAAAAACAAAAGATCTGATCCCAACAGCCAGGATAGACTGCAGAAGGTCTCATGAGTACAGTGTTCCTCTGTGAACTCAAGACCCAGGGCTTTCAGTGTCAGGACAATATCTACCATTCTCCCTGCCTTACCTACTTCCAGCCTTCCACAGTTTCCATCCACTTAATTCTACATTCTTCCTATTCCTATCCCTATCATCCCTATCCCACGAAGTCTTTACTGCCCTGTGCCAAACTAATTCCCCCTATTTTACACCACTATGACATCTATCAGAGCTCCAAATTTGCATTTATTTGCATCATTATTATTGAACTTATTATCTCCATTATTAATTAACGGCATTATTTGAACTCATTGTTAATTTAATCAAATTTGTTTCTGATGACATTATTATTCCATACTTATTTGTGTCGCTTTTAACGTTTACATTGTGTAGGTGGCTGGTAACCTACCACACAGCAGAGGCCTACCTGTATTTTGTTCAACCATGTGTTCCCAGGCCTAACACATTGCCTGGCATATAGTAGGTGCCTGCCAGTATTTGGTAATCAGCCTGCCTGACCCATCGAAGTCTGTGTAGCAGCGCTGGGAGGCCTACGTGTACAATGGTTGTAGCAAAGGCTGCATCAAGTTTCAGTGGGGTTTGTAACTTTTTGCAAAGTGAACCCTGTAGGGAAATGTTCTGGGAG
Organism: Rhynchonycteris naso; assembly: GCA_037038555.1. Lineage (NCBI taxonomy): Eukaryota > Metazoa > Chordata > Mammalia > Chiroptera > Emballonuridae > Rhynchonycteris > Rhynchonycteris naso. The sequence goes on along the minus strand of CM073002.1, from coordinate 134,504,045 downwards.
GCAGCACAACTCCACAACTCCGCGCCTTTAAAACAAAACCATACAAACTCAGAAGCAGCCCGGAGATCGCTGCAGAAGCTCACACCCAAGTCCTAACTCAGCGTGCCAGCTGGAGGCAGCCACGGGACAGCCCCTTTTATTTCTCCCGCCCGAAACCCGGACGGACTGCTCCACTCCCTCCCTCAGCTGTAGGGGGGAGCCCGGCAACCCCATACTGCTAGCCGCCTCGGGCCACGCCCGTCTGCAGCGCCCCGTCACGCCGCCCACCAGACAAAGTTGTCTGGTCACAAAGTTTGGATCTGTGATCCCAGCCTCGCGGCCCAGCGCGCGGTGCCAAGTGGGCGGTGCTGCACGCTCCCCCGTCCGGACGCCGAGTGCGCCCCTCCCCGGCCCGCCGGAGCTTCGGGCCCTGCGCGCGGGCTGCATGTGCCCTGCGGGTGGCGAGCCAGGCTCCCGTGGCAGCGTGCTGGGAAGCGGCTGGAGCCGGGTGGAAGCATGGAGTTGGAGACTCGCTCCCAGGTGAGGGTCTGGCAGCCGGCCACAGCCCCGACGCCCCCACGGCCGGCCTCCTTTTGCGCGCGGCCCTCCTGCCTGCCTCGGGCTGGAAACGTGGCCCTCGGCTGCCCAGTCGGGGCTGGGGTGCTCCCAGTCCGCAAACGCCGGAGTGGGCGCGCCCTGCAGGTGTGCGCACTGGGTCTTGGTTGCTCCAGCCGGATTGGAGGGGCTGGGAGCCTCCGCACTGGGGCTCTGGCCTCGGTCCCGGAGGGTACCCAGGGGTCACAGCCCCGGCCGCTGCTGCTCCTGCGAGCCCAGGAGTGAATGTAGCTGGATGGGAGGCAGCAGGGGCACAGTGCTGGTGGAATCCGGGCGAGGGTGGGTGGGGAGCATTTCTGGTGCGCACCCCCACTTCTCTGGGCATTGGCATAGAGATAAGGAACCTTAAGGAAAGCGTCATTTTTCTTACAAAATAAAAGTCCAGAGTCAGACCAGTTCAACGTGGCTCGTGGAGTTTTAAAAGAATTTGTTCTAGAACTTTTGTAAATGTTCTCAAGGAATTTGTAACCACTTGGGACGGGGGTGGGGGGAGCAACATTATTAGGCCAAATTAAAAGACCAAAAACCCCAAGATCCCAAACCCTATACACAGGGCGACCTCAATTAACATGCTAGGGTCTTAAGTAGCTTTTAAAAATCTCATTATCAAACACCCTAATGTTTCAGTAGGCGCTGGGAATGTGAATGTGGCTTCAGTTTTCCTTCTTTTTAAAGGAGCTTTTCTCTACATTTTAGTATTGAATATACACTCCCCCCACCCCACCCCCACCCCTGGGGTAAGCAGTAAAAACTTTTCAAACAAACTAAAAAACCCCAAAACTTTTAGAATGGGAAGGAAGCAGCTTGTGGGAGCCCGAGAGATAGCTTTGTGTGAAGGATTGAGTTCTTTTCTTGCTTTTGTGAGTGCCTCTGACTCACTGCTTCCACTTTACCTCCGACTGGTGTTTACCTCTTTTCTCCACCTGGGTGCTGGCCTGGGCGCGCAGAGACTGAAAGCCGACGGGCCCGGGTGGCCAGTGGTGCGTGAGCCCAGGCTGCTGTCACAGCCTAGGTCTAGCGGCAAGTTACAGGGAGAGCCACTAATGGTCGCTTTGGCCATATAGTATATAGTAATTTCAGAAAAGCTTCCTGAACGCGGACATTTGAGAGAGAGATGTTGTTGTGAATGTTTATAAGAAAGGGTAATACTTTTAAATTTCTCCAGCGAGGGGAGTTATTAAAAGCAAGGTTAAGAACAGACAGGGTTCAATTTTTATTTTATTTTTGCCATTGGACTTGAGCATATAATTAGGATTCTCTGCTTCTAGGAGGTTTCTCCAATACTTAAAGCATTCTGGAAGGAGCTTTGCGCTCCTTGTGAATTTCATCAGGAAATGTATCTTGATAATGTATCACACCTGCCTGAATCACTTGCTGCTGGGCTCCCTGCTGGGCTCGCTTCTACCTCTTACTGTATACATAGTTCATGCTTCGGGTGTTTACAGTGTCCTCCTAGAGGTGAACATTTTCCTGTAAAGTAATGAAGCTAAATTTTGGTAACTCTGAAATGTTAAACTGTTTACTATGTGGGAGTAATCCAGAAATTATATCCGAGCTATTATGCATCAGTTAGGGCAAATTACTATATGTAAGATGATCAGATCTTTTTTGTTTTTTCTTTAATAAAGATCTCCTAATTGGCAGTGCAAATTAAAAGGTGTAATTTTTCCAGTGGAAATGTTCCTGTTAGTCATCATTTAAATGTAAGCAGTCTATAGTCTCTTAAATTAGCGGAGAGTGGTTCTGTGGGGTGGGCAGGGGGTGCAGAGAAGAGTGCCCAATGAACATTCCAGGCACAGCAAGATGTTAAGTTCCTGTGGTCCTCCCCTGTGCCTAGCCTCACGAATAAAGCTGTGTATGAACTGCCTGATGCCATCTTGACGCACGCTGTATAAGGCCCAGCTCAGGGTCCAGTGGGTTTTAATCTTACACACTAAGTAAAATTTCCATGCCTTGGGAAGTGCAGAGGTGGAAGGAGTTTCAGCAGAGAGGTTAGGTCTGATGCTAGGCGTAGAGGGACTAGGCAACAAGAAGAGAAGAGAAGATACTCATTTGAACTAACTCATCATTCCTTTCTGGCTTCTGTGTGGTTTTGTTTTGTGTTTTGTTTTGTTTGTTTTTTTTTTTGTTTGGTTTGGTTTTGGGTTTTTGTGGGGGATTTTTTTTTTGAGACCTCACCAGTATGTCAGATTGGATGTCTTCTGACAGTGATCCCACCTCCCATGGGCTGTAGTGGTTGTTGAGTTGACCACTGTGTCTTTGTGATTTCATGGTGAATGAGGACTGGTACCCCAGGCAGGGATCTGGTCCCTGACTGACTGGAGCGAGGTGAGGCCACCGCAGCTCCCAGCCAAGAAGCTGGGAGGTCCTGAATGTCACCTTTGTCCTTTAAATCTCCCTAGCTCCATGGTGCAGCCTGGGCCCTTAGAGGAGGAAATGTTGCTGAATGTTCTCAGGAATGTGCATGCCATTGAAGGGGGAAAGTTTCTGGCTATAAACATAGCTCATAGCTACAAAGAGTGTGCCCATCTGATCCTGTAGCTTGAAATTTGTACCCAGAGTCCCAGAAGCTGGTCAGGGGGAGAGGGAGGCGAGGTCATCTGTGACTTCTTGAGAGGACAGCATAGTGATCTGCCACCTTTATAGTTCTGTATTTAAAAGGCCACTTGGTCATTGTTTTCATATCCCACTGACTATTTCATCAGTTTTAGACAAGTCTTTACTGCTCAGGAGCAACGTCAGAGAACACAGCAATTGTCAGGGACACAGGACAGAAAGAAAACCAGGAAGTAATGATGTGACTTTGCAAAGTTTATGAATGTTACACTAAATTAGTGAAAAGATCAGTTAGGCCATTTGACCAGAATAGCCCAGGCATGTTCATTTTAAATGGCTCTTGAGAGTTCAGCTTTACCTGTCAGTGCTCTTGTTGAGTTACCGTTTAGAAATTTTGCCTCCAAATACAGTTTTGTTTCAGAAAGACGTAAGTTTATTCACCGAAGTGGAATTAATAAAGGCCCTTTAGGGGAAGGAAGGATAGAGATCAGAAAATGATAGTGGGACCCTTTTCTTTCTCCTCTCCCTCTTTTCCTCCCTCCCTTTTAATGAAAAGCAGTGGTTCCTGAACGTTTTAAAATATTACCATTCAGGGGCATATTTGGTAAGTTTACTGAAGCTGACACCCAGGAGAGTGTGTCTTCCATAGTAAATGTTAGTGCCCTCTGTGCAGTGCAAAAGTATGTCCTGGGGCCAGAGATTGCGATCGAATAGTTGATGTCTTCTGCCTGTCTCCTCCCCACTCCTATAATCATCAGCTGATGACAGAGGGCTCCCTGCCTGGCTTAGTCTGTTTATCAGATATGCTTTGAGCACCAACGATGTGCTAGGCAGATGTTAGATATGGTGAAAGAAAGGAAGACTGTCTTTTCTGCTGTGGCCAGAGCCCAGCTGGCTCCTGCTCTTGGCTGTGGGGGCTTAAGTGGGCTTTGGTTTGGGAATGGGAAATGTTGAGAGCCATCCTTCCCAACTCTTCCCCCCCTACCCCCCTACCCAGGGAAACTATCACTTCCTTTATTAAAAAGCAGGCGGTGCTAGGTACTTACAGTTATCGGAATTAATCCTCACTGTAGTTCTATAAAGGAGGCTCTGTTATCTTCATTTTAAAGATAAAGTAAAATTGAGCAACCACTTCAGACAACCAGCAAGGAAGACTCTCAGCCAGGATTCTGTCCCCAGAGCGACTGCCTGACTTGCCACTGGACTCACGGGACCTTGGCAGGTTCCCAAGTTTTCACTGAAATAATCTTATGAGCACTGAGACATTGGCTGAGATGATCAAGGACACACCAAGTATAATCTGCTATTTAAATATAAGGGGGTGTCAGCACTTCTGCTCTTCTCAGGATCCCTTTGCCGTTCTCTAACTAGAAGCACTGGGGTGTGAACAGTAAGTAGCTGGCCTAATTCTTTCCTGGGTACGGGCCAGATTTTGCTTTGGACAAGATTCCTTAGATGCTGCCTGCAAACGTTAGCTTCGGACTGTGAATAAGATCCACAAAGCTTTTACATAAAAATGATCTTTACGTGAATTTTGTATTGCATCTGGGTGTCGTTTTCTAAATATCAGACTGTGAATAAGATCCACAAAGCTTTTACATAAAAATGATCTTTACGTGAATTTTGTATTGCATCTGGGTGTCGTTTTCTAAATATTTTCCACCCAGGGCTCTGTCCAGTCACCATTTTTGCGTAACTTACCGTTTGATTGCTATTTGAATACTTCCTTGAGCGCCGTCAGTACTGTTTTTCTCAGGTTGGAGTCCTTATCGTACTATCTAGTAAAAGGAATGTGCCTGATTTTCAATGGAGGGAACCTGTGACACGTTGTTGTTGTTGTTTTTTAAGGCATTTTCCTTTTTGTTGTGTTTTATTAGCTGAGAGAAAGTAGTTTTTGGTCAGGTTAGAACCCTGGGCTCATGATCACTGGTGTGAAACAGTGACTTTTTCTTTAGGGACTTAGAGCCCCTGGCAAAAAGCGTTTTATTTCTCCTAGGGGAAAGTGGAGAGTCGCTGTAGAGGAATGTTCTTTTCCACCATCAGGTCTGCCTGGAATCCCACCCCAAATCCATGACTGAGCTCACTGAGACACAGTGGGAGGGCCTGTGGCCGTCCTGGGATTCCAGCGAGGTGCTTGTGGCCGTGGAAGGCAGGGTACTCTGTGCTGAGCGGCTCTCATGTGGCGAGGAATCACTGTTAAGAAAGAGCTGCTTTCTTCGGTCTTGCTTATTTGAGCTATAAATCCTCTCCTAGGTAGCATTCCTGTGGGTTGGATGCCTTAACAGACAAACTGGGTTCACCCAAAGTGATTTCTAAGACCTAAACCAGTGATGGGCAATCTTTTGAGCTTTGTCAAAATTCACCAAAAAACCGAGCATAACTCGGGTGGTGTGTCACTTGGAGAAAAACGGCCTAACCGGAAGTCCCAGAACTAGACGCTCTGTGCCAGAGTTCTGTTGTTTTGGCCTACAGACCTCCGGCACAGAGTGTCTACACTACAGTAAATGTTTTATCCTCAGCTACTGCACCTGGCCGTGCAGGAGCCGAGGATGAAACGTCCTTCTCGGCATGCGGCCCCATACTTCTCTGGTATGTGGCTGCATGTAGCCATGTCATCAAAAATGGCTACGCGTGTCAGTGCTGACACACATGTCATAGGTTCGCTATCACGGACCTAAACCAGTGTACGTCTGATTTGGGTGCTGGTTATAACAGGCGGGGCGCAGCTTATAAAACTTCGCCAGGCTCTACACTTAAGCTGGGTGCACTTTCCTGGTTGAATGTTGCACTTAACCTTTGGCGAAAAAGCATTTTGAATCCCTAAGTGTGAGATCTAAAGCCTGTGGTTTAGAATAGCCCAGGCTACCAGGTGTATGGGTGGCAAGTTCCCAGGTGTTTTGTGCCCTGCCACTTGTACCACTATCCTCAGGGCTGGGTGTGGTCCACGGACCCCCTCTGCTGCCCCCCCCCCCATGTGCCATAATGGCCATAATGCAGCACGTGGTTTGGGCAGCCCCCTTCTGTGCATCTCCCCTCTCCTCCAGGAGAGCCTGGGGCCTGTTGAGTGCCTTGCATTGGGGGTGAGCTTTGGCATTTGGTCTTTTGTTATCCCCACCACCTCCCCTTCCCCCAGCTGGCAGACAGGACTCAAAACCCTGGAGCAGGCCACAAGCTAATATCCTGCTGTGTGAAGGGCCTGGCATGTAGTAACGTGTTAAGGTATTTGTTAAATTTTTAAATTTATTAAATAAAAATTTTTTATTGATCTTAAAGCAGTGGTTCTTAACCTTTTTCGAGGTACCGAACCCACCAGTTTCATATGCCCATTCACCGAACCCTTCTTTAGTGATAAATAAAATATGATTTTTTTTCCAAATTCAAGACATAGGTATATGTTATTTTACTGGTGCACAAAATGAGCTGTGCATGAACATCACCTTGCTCAAAGAACAAAACCAACAAAGTGCATGAACTCACAACAAATTACGGTATTACTTTATTCTGGAGCCCAAAAATATATCGGCCCCATAAAAGAATTTCAGGCCCCCAAAATATTTTTTTTACTATTTTACTAATTAAAAATAAAAATATGCTCAACTTGGCATTGCATATCATGCAGATAGGACGCTGACTCCCATCCCATTCCGTGATACATGTGAATCCATGTTGCACATATTCGTCCGACCACTTTCTTTTTTTGCTCGACATATTTAGTATGGATTAAAATATTAAGAAAGAAACCCCACGACGTACAACTACGACAACCGTTGACTACTGCGCGCACTAAATTCCCCGCAGCACTGGTTGGCCAAGCAATGTAACGTGATCCTCTGCAGCAAGTGATGGCCAAGCGGGGCGTGTCATCACGACTTTACACAAGTGTGTCTTTACCTCCGCCGCAGAGGCTTCTCCGGACCCCTAAGACCGACTCATCGAACCCCTAGGGTTCGATAGAACCCAGGTTAAGAACCACTGTGTTAAAGGAAGAGAGAGAAGCATCGATGTGTTGTTCACTTATTTATACATTCATTCATTGACTGGTGTGTGCCCTGAGCGAGGATGGGCCCACAGCCTCGGCTTATCCTAAGGACAATGCTCTCACCAACTGAGCTATCTGGGCAGGGCTGTTGAAATTTTTTAAAGACAGTTTGGGGCTGTCAGTGTGTAGTGAGTGAAAGTCTGAGTTATGGCAGACTGGGACGTCTGTCAGGCTTCTTGACCTGTTACGTTGTGCGAGCGGACGGGCCATTTCATGCCCAGAGGTGTTAGTGGCCCCACCTGCCCGGGCAGGGGATTTTCCTCATCAATCTCTGGTTTTCTCTTTAGAAGTCAGGCCTGTTTTGCATTCTTTTTCATGAGACATTTAAATATTTTAATACAAAAATGCTATTTTATATTACTCTTCTACGAAAAAAATTCCCCTCCCTGCCCCAGCTGGGGCCCTGAAAGCCCTCTGGCTGTCACCGAGCTCCCCAGGTTGAGAGGCATGGGACTGCCAGGCATGAAATTTAGAAATCATACCTGTAGTAAATCCTGAAAGAGAAGATATCTGCCTCCCCCATCCCCCTTCACAGTGTCTTTTTATGTAAAGCTCCAGGACTCGGGGGCATTTGATGGGGGGTGGGCTTTAGTTGATATTGAAATCGCTGGGAATATTTATTATTGCAGAATGTCTAGTGCCTTCATTTTGTTCTCCATTAGCATTGGCTTAAGATGGAAAGTTAAGGGGAAAGAGCGTATTTAAAATCTTATTTTTCCCTGATGATTGGTGCCAGGCATTTTTTCATTTGGGTTTTTTGTTTTGTTTTTGTTTTTTTGTGGCAGAGACAGAGAGAGGGACAGACAGACAGGAAGGGAGAGAGATGAGAAACATTAATTCTTTGTTGCGTTCCTTAGTTGTTCATTGATTGATTTCTGATATATGCCCTGACCAGGGGGCTACAGCAGACCGAGTGACCTCTTGCTCGAGCCAGCGACCTTGAGCTCAAGCTGGTGAGCTTTCGCTCAAACCAGATGAACCCACATTCAAGCTGGCGACCTCGGGGTCTCGAACCTGGGTCCTCCGTGTCCCAGTCCAACATTCTATCCACTGCACCACCACCAGGTCAGGCTCATTTGGGGAGTTTTTAAAATTAAAATAGTTGAGGCCAGTGGGGCCTCATTGAAGCTTTCCCACTCATTTAGCCTGGGGCCTCTTACATAGGCTCCCCTTATCTGACTTAAAAAAAAAGCTTCATTCTGTTTTCCTATACTCCCAGTTTAAAAAGAAAAGCTCACTGAAAAGAGCACCTGGTTTTTCTCATGACAGTTGTGGCTGTAATTAGGGACCGAGGAAGCATGCACTCCCAGGGAGTGTGTACGTTCACTCAGGCACAGTGCCAGGAGCCAAGTGGCGTCAGCAGCCTGCCTGTTCGGGCACGTTTTCCACTCCAGGGCACAAGTGTGTCAGGAGGATCCCTGTGTGAAGGCTCCCAGGGTGGGGCTGTGGCATGCAGAGCCTCCCCCTTGCCACAGCGCTTGCCTGCGTGCGGCACCACGCAGCCGCCTCTGACAGATGGGCACTTTTTGTCTCAATGTGTTTCAGACATTTTTTGAAACTTTTAATGACGTTTGACATACAGTATTATATCTGTTTTAGGTATGCAATGTAGTGATCTGACATTTCTATACCTTAAGAAGTGATCCCTCGAAGTCCAGGACCCACCTGGTACCACGCATAGTTATTACCACGTTACTGACTGTGTGCCCTGCATATCACTGTGACTATTTCTTCCACCTGTGCCTCCACTGAAAGTCCTCCTCCAGTCTAGCTCGTCCTGCAGCCATGTGGAGGTGGCTGATCTCAAAGCCCTTAGTTGTCTTCCTGACCACCCCCCCTTAGCGGGGTCGGGGCCCCTCTGGACTCCAGTATTCACGTTCTGCACACCACTTTGAGATTGTCTGAAGGTCGTCTGGCGCCTGCTACCCCATGTGACTCGTCCCTCATTGGATTCCTTAGTGAAGTACTCAGCACATGTTGGTACTATTTCAGGCTTCTTAATAACTTTTATATTTTATCTTTCCTTTAGTGACAGAGAGGCAGTGATAGGAAGGGAGAGATGAGATGCATCAACTTGTAGTTGCATCACTTTAATTGTTCATGGATTGCTTCTCAAATGTGCCTTGAACGGAGGGAGGGGGCTCTAGCCAAGCCAGTCACCCCTTATTCAAGCCAGTGAGCTTGGGTTCAAGCTGGCGACTCCACACTCAATCTGGTGAGCCTGCACTCAAGCCTGTGACCTCAGACTTCAAACTAGGGACCTCAGTGTCCCAGGTCAGCGCTCTATCCACTGAGCCACCACTAGCCAGGCTTAATTACTTTTAATTATAACCATGGACATAGTGTCTTCTGCTTCACAGAACACTCTCCGGCCAGAGTTGGAAGCCATCCGAGCTTTATGCAAATATTCTCATACACATTCTGGGTCTATGGGAGGGATGTGTTTCCCTGGTCCTTGAAATGGGCAAGGCTGTTTGATGCGCTTTGGCTGGTGAAATGTGAGCAGAAGTGTTGTGTGTCACTTCTAGGACGGAATTCTTTAAATGCCAGAGCATCCTTGACCACGTCTCGTATCCTCTGTGTCCATCAGGGTTCCGCCTGAGGATGGGGTCCAGTGGAGGAGTGTGGAGGGGTTCACCCTGCTGGCTCAGGATGAACAGTCACAGGAAGAAGAAAGAAACCTTTTGTTTTAAGGCTTTTTGACTTGGAGTGGTTTGCTGCTGCTTTATAACTTGTTCCATCCTGACAGACACACAAGGGCAGTAGGGAGGTAACAGAAACTGCTTTGGGAAGGTGATGTACCTTACGCCAGGTGCTGTTATTTTGGTGTTTAGGGTAATTGGATGAGGGGAGTGCTCCTGTTAGTGATCTGGAGTTCAGGGATGGGAAGTGCCCTGTGGGGGCAGGAGAATCCCACAGGGCAGTGCAGTCTTTCTGTCCAAAACACTAATCGCATCCTGTTTGTTGATTAACACCAAGAGCGACTTGTCCAGTTTGATCATCAGTCTCTCCGAATCCAAAGACATCCGAACACGGGCTTCACCTTTCCTGTCTGCTGCCCTTCTGGAGAAGGAAGTTACCCAGCGCTTCTCAAGTGGTTTGGCTCACTTCTCTCTCAGGACCTCTGCCCAAATCCGGTTCCCTGGCTCCTTGTTTAAATAGTTCTTCTAAGCTTTAGACTCACATGTCTGTACGTTTCTCCTCACTTAAAAATAACACTATTTTTCCTCCCCCCCCCCCCCTTTTTTTACTGTGGTAAAATACAGTGTGTCCGTAAAGTCATGGTGCACTTTCGACCGCTCACCGGTCAAAAGTGCACCATGATTTTACGGACACACTGTATATATGAAATATACCATGTTAGTGGCATTGAAGTATGCAGTTCAGTGGCATAGAGTCACATGGTAGTGCGGCCGTCACCATCATCTATTTCATCATCCTAAATTGAAACTGAACCTGTTAGACACCTAGCTCCCCATTGCCCCCCGACCACCAGCCCAAATATCCACCATTCCACATTCCATCTATGAACTGACCTCTCCAGATACCTCCTATAGGTTCCATTTAGCATAATGTTGTTAAGGTTCTTCTGTTTTAACATGTATCAGAATTTCATTCTTTTTAAAAGCTGAATAATAATGCATTGTATGAACGTATACATCATGTTTTGTTCATCCATTCATCCATCCGTGGATACTTGGGCTACTTCCAGGTTTTGGCCATTGTGCATAATGCTGCTATAAACGCTGGTGTAGAATATCTGTTTGAATCTCTGCTTTCAGTACTTTTGGACATATACTAAAAAGTGGAGTTACTGGATCGTGTGGTAATTCTATGCTTCACTTTTTGAGGAACCACCATATTTGACAAAGTGCTGTACTGTTTTACATTCCCATGAACAGTTCACAAAGCTTCTCATTTCTTTCTTTACATCCTCACCAACACTTACGTTCTGTGTTATTGACAATGGCCATTCTAACGGGTGTGAAGCAGTGTCTCACTATGGTTTTGAGTTGCATTTCCCTAATGATGAGAGATGCTGAACATCTTCTCGTGTGCTTATTGGCCACCTGTGTATCTTTGGAGAAATGTATTTAAGTGCTTTGCTCATTTTTCAATTGGTATTGTTGTTGAGCTGTAGGAGTTCTTTGTATATTCTGAATATTAATATCCCTTACCAGATACATGATTTTCACTTTCTTGATAGTGTTCTTTGATACACGAAAGTATTTAATTTTGATAAAGTCGAATTTATCTTTTTTTCTATTGTTGTCTATGCTGTTGGTTTCATATCCAAGAATTCATTGCCAAATCCAGTGTCATGAAATTGTCCTTCTGTTTTCATCTAAGAGTTCTGTGTTTTTAGCTCTTATATTTAGGTCTGATACATTTTGAGGTTTTTTTGTAGATGGTGTTAAGTAAGGATCCAACCTCAACCTTTTGCATATGGAGATCCAGTTTTTCCTACATCATTTGTCAAAAATCATTTGATCATATATGCAAAGGTTTATTTCTGAGTGCTCTGTTTTATTGCACTGGTCTTTGCTAGGAAAGTACTTTTTGTAGTACTGTAGCTTTGCAGTAGGTATTAAAATTAGAAAATGTGAGTCCTTCAACATGGTTCTTTTTCAAGATTGTTTTGGTTATTCAGGGATGCTTGAGATTCCACATGAGTATTAGGAACAACTCTTGTATTTCTGTAAAAAAATATTGCTGGGATTTTGATAGGGATAGCATTAGATCTATAGATAGCTTTGGGTAATGTCGTGTTAACAGTATTGTCTTCCAATCCGTGAACATATGATGTCTTTCTGATCGCAGTTGACCTTTGAACGACCCAGGTGTGAACTGCAAGGGTCCACTTCCATGCAGATTTTTATTTTTTTTCAGTTGACTCACACAGTTTAAACCTATGTTGTTCAATAGTCGTTTTTTGCTTTGGTGTCAGGATAATACTGGTTTTATAGAATGAATTAAGAAGAATTCTCTCCTCTTCATTTTTTTAAAAGATTTTGAGAAGGATTGGGGTTAACTTTTTTTAAAATGTTGAATAGAATAGAATTTACCGCTGAAGCCATCTGGTCCTGGGATTACTTTGCTGGGAGGTTTTTAAATACTGATTCGAATCCTTACTAGTTAGAAGTTTTTTCAGATTTCTTCTTTATGTTTCAGTGTTGGAAGGTATTTCTGTTTCTAGGAATCTGTTCATTTTTCTTAGATAACCTAATTTGTTGGCATTTAATTGTTCATAGTACTCTTCTGTCATCCTTTTTATTTCTAAAGTTGGTAGTAACGCCCCCGCTTTATTATAGTACTATGGATTGGTTTCTGTCTCTCTCTTTTTTTTTTAGTTGATCTAGCTAAAGTTTGTCATTCTTTTCGATATTTTCAAAGAACCAACTTTTAATTGTATTGATTTTGTTTTATTTATCTTCGTGAGAATCTATTATTTCCTTCCTTCTGCTATCTTTGGGTTTAGTTCGTTGTACTTTTTTCTAGTTCCTTGTTGGGTAAATTCAGTTTGTTGGTTTGAGATCTATCATTTTTTTTTAAATAGAAGTGTTTATAGCTCTGAATTTTCCCCATAGTGTTGCTTTCTCTGCATCCCATACCTTTTGGTCCATTTTGTTTTGTTTGGTACATTTTGTTTCACATTCCACCTGTTTGTGTTTGTTTTGAACGCATTTTCTTAATTTCCTTGTGATTTCCTCTTTGACACATTCATTGTTTAAGAGTGTGTTTGGCTTCCACGTGTGTGTGAAATTTTCATATTCTTACTGTTGATTTCCAATTTTATTCCATTGTAATTGGAAAAGACAGCTGTGTGATTTCAGTAATTTTAAATAACTTCTGACTTGTGTTGTGGGCTAACAGATGATGTCTTGGAATTTTCCACAGTCTCCTGAGGAAAATGGAATACAGTTGTTGGTTGGAGTGTTCTATATGTCTGGTAGTTCTACTTGCTTTCTTGTTCACTTTCTCTGTTTCCTTGTTGATCTTCTTCTGGTTGTTCTATTCATTATTGAAAGTGGCATATTAAAATACCGAACGATTGTAGGAATAACTTTCACTTTTTAGTCATAATGTTTGCTGCATTTATTTTGGAACTCGGATGTTTGGTGCATGCGTAGTTCTAATTCTATTATCTTCTTGGCGAATTGACGCTTTTTTCAGTATAAGGGAAGGTCTTACCTTCAGTTTGTAAAAAATGCAGCATCTGTGAAGTGCAGTAAAACAAGGTGTCCTTGTATTGAATACTTTGCCTGATACTAGTGTGGCCACACCCTCTCTCAGGGTTACCATTTGTATTGACCCTTTTTCCTGTACTTTCACATTGCCCCTGTTTATGTTTTTAGATCTGAAGTCTCTTGTAGACAACAGATCTAGTTGGATTCCCTCCCCTTTTTTTAATCCATTTTTCTAAACTGTTGTTTTTTGATTGTAGACTTTAATCCCTTTGCATTTAAAGCAATTACTGATAGGGGGAAACTTAACTTTTGCCATTTTGTTTTTGGTTTTTTAATGTCTGATAGCTTTTTGTGACCTGAATTTATTCCATTACCACCTACCTTTATTTTGTATTTTGTTGATCTCTATGTAGTGACAGGTTCTGGTTCCCTTTTCTGCTGTGTGTGTGTGTGTGTATTCTATAGGTATTTTCTCTGTGTTTACAATGCAGATTATATATGACTATCTAAAATTAAAAATAATTTGAATGACACTGATTTAACAGAAACCACTGAAGGAAGAGTGGTCAGGAGAGGCAGGCCTTGCTGAGGAGGAGACTTTAGAGCAGGGACCCCTGAAAGTAAAGAGAGCATTTGTATTTGGAAGGGCAAGGGCCCTGAGGCAGGAATGTGTTTAGTTCCTTCAAGAAATAACAAAGGTAATGTTGTGATTGGAGGGCATTGAACAGAGAGTGGAAAGGAAAGAGGTCTCAGAGTGAGCCCTGGTGGGAATATAGGGTTTTACTCTTCAGTGTGGAAGGAAGCCAGCCAGCCGGAGCAGGGAAGGAACAATAAAATTCGAAAGGCTCCCCAACTGCTATTTGTAGACAGGCCTGTAGAGGGAGCTCTGGGAAGCACTTTACCTTGTACCTGGGGTGGTGCTCCATGCTGACAGGACTGACCAGTTGCCATCCTGGTAAGGACTTGCATTCTGTGTTATTTGAAGTATTTAAAAACCAGTTGCCTACTTTTATATAATTATAAGCAAGTTGAACAGTGTTAGGATAAACAAGACTTTCCATCATTATAATGAGCTTATAGATTTAAAAACATATTTAGGTTAAATTCATATAACGTCAAATTACGCATTGAAAAGTGAACAATTCAGCATGAAGGACGTACTTTCATGTTGTATAACTACCACCTCTGTCTAGTCCAAAACATTTCATCACTGTGGAGGAGAGACTGCTGTGAGGTGACGGCTGTTTGTCTTGCAAGCTGGCCCCGGGCCAGAAGGGAGGTTGCATTCCCCAAACCGACCTTAGAGGCCGTCTGATGGTAATCGCTAGCATAAATCAGCACCCTCCCTTGCCTGATGGGGTGCGCTGCTTCCCGAACAGGCCATTGTCCTGACTTGGTCAAGCATGTCCAGTAACTTCCTGTACCGGGTAGCATTCCTGTACCAGTTAGTACTTGTGACGACGCCATTCTTCCCTCACCTCCCCATGTGCCCCGCCCCCATTTAATTCTTTGGTGCTGGCCAGGCAGCAAGGAGGTTATGTTTGGTTTTGCAGCCCTCCAGGACATGCTTTTTATAGACTGCTCACAAAAATTAGGGGGTATTTCAAAATGAATATGAAACAATAAAAAAGGAAGCATTTGATTTTTTTTATTAAACAAGAACATCAGAAAAGCAAATGACAGCTCAATGAAAGTTCAACTATGCAAATGAGATGCAAAACCAGCTTCTAATTATTTCCTTGGTGAAAATGCACTATGCAAAAGGATGGAAGTACTGGAGCATCTGCACGTTCCCTTATCCCCTAATTTTGGTGAGCAGTTGTGTAAGTTCCCCTTAAGCTCTGTTCATTACCAGAGTGGAGTAGCCAGCCTTTTCCTTCTGGGAGCTGACTTTCAGGAGGTCAAGCTTTAGTCTCTGGGCTCTCCCCAGGGTCTGTGTGCACTCACAGTGACCCTGAAAGGAAACCCTGTATCTGTTAAGCAGTTGCTCCTTATTTTTTCTTCCTCCAGCCCCTGGCAACCGCTTATCGGCTTTGGGCTTCTGGTTTTACCTCTTCTGGACATTTCACCTCCATGGAATCATACAATCTGTGACCTTTTGCATCTGGCTTCTCTTAGCTTATTGTCTTCAGTTTTTTACCTATTTGTGGTATGGGTTAAATACTTCATTTCTTTTTATGGCTGAGTAATATTCCATTATATACGCCACAGTTTTTTAACCCATTTATCTGTGATGGACATTGGGTTGTTTCCAACTTTTGGCTATTGTGAATAGTGCTGCTATTTACACTAACCCAAATGGTGTGCATGTATTTGTTCAAAACACCTCTTTTCAGTTCTTTTGGTTATAAACCTAAGAGTAAAGGGCTGGTAAAAGTGTTTGCCTTTTCAAAGAACTGACAAACTGCTTTCCACAGCGGCTGGGCCATCTCACATTCCCACCAGCCATGAGTAGGTGTGCCAGCTGCTCTACGTCTTTGCCGACACTCCCCTGCCCCCCATTATTTTTGGATTAAAGCATCCTAGAGAATGTGAGGGTTATCTTGTGCTTTTGATGCATTTCTTTAATGAACAATGTTGTTGACCATCTTCTCGGGTACTTGTCCGTTTGTATATCTTCTTTGAGAAATGTTTATCAAGTCATTTGCTCATTTTTAAAAATTTTTTGTTTTGTTGTATTGTGAAAGATCTTTGTGTATTCTCTGTACTAGTGCTAGCTGTATGATTTACAGCTATTTCTCCCGTTCTATAGGATGTCTTTTCACCTTCTTGACAGTGTCCTCTGATGGAAAGATATTCTTAGTTTTGATGAAGTCCAGTTGTCTGTATGTTTCCCTTGTTGCTCCTGCTGTAGGTGTCACAGTGGAGTTTAGGGGTTTTGACTGAATTAAATACTGAATGTTAATTAATGTAGTTACTTTTATTGAGAAACAATACTTTCCTGCTTAGGTAGTCGGGAGCGTTCACAAGCCGTGTGCCCTGGAACAAGTCTAGGCTGAGGTCTGCCTCTCTGTGGAATGGGGAGAGGCGTGCCAGCTGGTGGGCGAGGTCCTGTCACACTCTGATCATTTTTTATTTTATGATCCTCTTAATTATTAATAGTTCTCATATTCCTTCACTGAGTTTACCCAAATTTTCCTTTTTTTAAATTTATTTTACAGAGACGGAGAGAGTCAGAGAGAGGGATAGACAGGCACAGACAGGAAGGTAGAGAAATGAGAAGTATCAATCATCAGTTTTTCGTTTTGACACCATAGTTGTTCATTGATTGCTTTCTCACATGTGCCTTGACCGCGGGCCTTCAGCAGACCGAGCCACCCCTTGCTGGACCTTGGGTCCAAGCTGGCAAGCTTTTGCTCAAACCAGATGGGCCTGCGCTCAAGCTGGCGAGCTCGGGGTCTCGAACCTGTGTCTTCCGCATCCCAGTCCAATGCTCTATCCACTGCGCCACCGCCTGGTCAGGCTTCTGGCAATCTTTAAATCTCAGTGTATATACCCCGCCCCCTTTATCTAGCTGTCCTATTTTGGATACATATGGTCAGATTTTGTTTTGAAACCTTCGGTCCTTTTGTTTCCCCACAAGTCCTGTGTCAGAGTGTTGGCCTGTCACGTCCTCCCCGATACCGAGCGGGCCCTTAAACACTGTCTGGATTTCTGTTTCTGTCTTTACTGAGGGAGCTTGAAGACTTGGGAAATGCTTTTAGCTTCTCCTGTATTCCCTTGTCAGTGCATCTCTTTGTCTTACCTATTTTATCTGTGCCGCTCTTGCTTGGTACATTTACTTCGTATAAGCTTTTCAGTAACACTAATAATTTGTCGTATTTGTGGTGGACCATTTTTCCAACTTTTTTCCTTTCTAAATTTTATTTTCTTCCTTGGAGAAGTTTGAAATTGCTCTGTGATCCATGGTCCTGCTGTTTACCATTTTGATCCCCTTATTATATTGATGCTTAAAAAGTCCTCTGCACCCAGAGGCTGGCTAGCTGCACTTTCACATTAACTGTATTCTCCTTTGTGACCATCTGGTTTGCAGTGTCAGGACAGAAGCGCCATGGACTGGTTTAGTCTCCTCAAATAGCCAGTTCTGCCTGTGTCATTTATTGACAACATCACCCCTTCCCCATCGATTTGTGGTGTTTCCTCTTTAAAAAATTTAAATGTTAACTGTCTCTGCTAGGATCCAAAATCTATGCAATCTGGATGTTCCACTGTTTCTACTTTTTTTTTTTTTTTTAACTAAGGCTTAATTATTTATAGGAAAATAGCCCCTTTTTTTAGTGTTCAGTCCTATGGATTTTGATAGATGCCTCCACAATCATCTACCAGTTCAGTCAGTTTTATCACCACTTGAAGATTCCCGCTGACCTCCAGCCCCTGGTGACCACTGATGTTTTCTTATCTATCTAGTTTTGACTTTCCTAAAATGTCATATAGGTGGAATCACACAGTCTGTCACCTTTCTTGCTTGGCATAACGCATTCGAGATTTACTCATGTTGTTGGGTCTGTCAGAGTTCGGTTCTATGGTATGGATGTACCCCAGTTAATTCACTAGTTGTTTTGAATTGTTTCTAGATTTGGGAATAAAATTGCTAATTATAAGTTTTGTGTGAACATAAGTTTTCTTTCACTTGGGTGACCACCTAGGTGTGGGATTGGTGGAGCATGTGGTAAGGGCATGGTTACCTTTACAAGAAACTGCCAGTTGTTTTCCAAAGTGGCTCTACCACTTTGCATTTCCACCAGCAGTTTATGAGCGTGCCAGTTGCTCCATATCCTTGGCAGCACTTGGTATTGTCATGGTTTTTTTAAAGCCATTGTGATAGGTCAAGAGTTGTCTCATTATAATTTTAATTTGCATTTGCATAATGACCATGGGTGTGGAACGTCTTTTTCTGTGCTTATGTGCTACACATACGTGTTTGGCAAAGTGTCTGCTCACATCTTTTGTCCATTTATAAATTGGGTTATTTGCTTTATTACTGAGTTTTGAGAGTTCTTTTATAAACTTGACTTGCAGATATTTCCTCATTGCCTATTGGCTGTGTGTGTGTGTGTGTGTGTTGACTGTTTTCTGTTTTTCGAAGAGCAGACGTTATTAATTTTGATTGTCTAAAAGTCTGTATTGTGTTTCTGGTTCTGTATCTAAGAATTCTTTGCCTAACCCAAGGTCATGAAGATTTTCTCCTGTTTCTTCTAGAAGTTTTATAGTTTTAAATTCTATATTTCAGTCTGGTCCATTTTGAGTTAGTTTTTGTAAATGGTGCAAGGTATGTGTGTTTCTTATGGACCAAGCTATATAATCTTGAGAGATTTGAGGAAATCACAGGGTTTATGTGACCCTCCCCTTGCAGTGGGTTGAAGAACTGCTTCCCTCGGTGTGAATGGTCTTCCCTGGGGCAGGATGGTTAGTTCACCCTGCAGATCCCGCTGTTCTTGCTGTCAAAACTGCTTTCAGAAACAACGAGGAAGATGGAAACAACATGTGTGCACAAATTCCTTGTATTTTGTCCCTTAGGGCTTACAGTGGAACCTGCTTCCAGGTGAAATGAACACACCGGTGTTCCTGGAATAAGAAACTTTCCTTAAAGCTTGATTCAAACCAGCTCTTGAATCAGTGGGCCTTGAAGAGAAGCCCAGTTTGTTTGTTTTCCTTCAAAAAATTAAATAGAGGACAAATAGTTAGTTACTCATGACTAGGAAGTGGTGTTTCTTAACCTAGGAAGAGAGGATTTAGATACTGAGATACAGAAAAACCTTCATTTTAAAAATTATGCTTAGTTTTAACATTATGAAAATATTAAGTTAATGACACATTAAAGGTAAGGACATGATTGGGAAGCAGCTGGCAGTGTGAGGCAGCGTTCTCGTTAGAGCTGGTTAGTTTTCTTCCTTGAACTTGAACCTCGGCTGGGCTGGCAGAGGTGAGGGTGGATGGAGACGCCCAGGGCGCTGCGGGTGCTACTTTTCAGCGTTCCGGAAACGCTGGGGAGAAAGACGGAGCGGCCGGTAGCGACTGGGCAGGTCTCAGTCTTCGCATCGCTCGCTGGGCTAGAACGAAGCTGGATTCCAGCCACGTGTGGTTCTGCCCACGGCTGTGTCCTGACTTCCTCTTAAATTCTGGGTTTGGGGCCCAGACACGTGGGACGAGGTGTGGTTGTCCGTCATTTAAGCCGAATTCTGGGCATGTGGGGTCATGTATCTGAACCTGCCTTGGGCGAAGGGGTTTAGTTCTCAAACTATGTGCCCTCCGGTAGCATGAGGACTAGGCGAGGTCCAGACTGTCCAGTGAAAATTTGGAAAACATTGTGTTTATTTAAGGAAGGAAAACTGCCCTCACATTGCATTATTGTCGTTTTAAACTTGTTTATTGTTGAATTTTTAAAAATTGTGGTAACCACACATAAAATTTATCATCTTAACCGCTTTTAAGTAGCGTGAAATAACATTCAAATTATTGCGCAGCCTCCGGAGTATTTTTATTTTGCAAAATTGAAACTCTGCCCATTAAACGGCCACTCCCCACTGCACCCTCCGCCCAGCACCTGGCAACCACAGCTGGACTTCCTGTGTCTATGAGTGTGATGTCATATGAGTAGACTCATACAGTATTTTTTCTGTGACTGGCTTATTTCACTTTACATAATGTCCTCGAGGCATCCATGTTGTAGCATGTGACAGCATTTCTTTTACTTTTTTAATTAGTTGACGCTATTCATCAGTTATTCAGATATTTATTAAGTGCCTCTAAGTGTACAAGACTCTATTGTTGGTGCTGGAGGGAGTCAGGGTAAGGAAGAAGGAATGCCGGCGAGATCCAGAGTCCACGAGCAAGCCGCCCATCTGGGGAGGAGGGAAAGGCCTGCACCCGGATAGCTATTATGATGTAGGAACAGTGACAGCCCCTGGGAGAGGAACAGAAAACAGACCCAAATCTCTGTATTTCAGTGCATTCTGCAGACCAGCGTGTGGGATGACCCTGGGGCTTGTGAGAAGTGCAGACTCTCAGGCCCCGCCCCACCCCACTGATTCAGACTCAGTAGACTTAAAAATATTTAAAAAAATTTTTATTGGCCCTGCCGGTTGGCTCAGTGGCAGAATGTCGGCCCGCGTGTGGAAGTCCGGGTTTGATTCTTGGTCAGGGTACACAGGAGAAGCGTCCATCTGTTTTTCCACCCTTCCCCCACTTCTCTCTCTCTATCTCTCTCTTCCCCTTCTGCAGCCAATGCTCCATTGAAGTAGAGTTGGCAGGGGCACTGAGGATGGCTCAATGGCCTCTACCTCAGGTGCTAGAATGGCTCTGGTTGCAGCAGAGTAATGGCCCAGGTGGGCAGAGCATCGCCCCCTGGTGGGCATGCTGGGTGGATCCTGGTTGGGCACGTGCAGGAGTCTTTCTGCCTCCCCCTGCTTCTCACTTCGGAAAAAAAAAATTTTTTTTTTCTTTATTAATTTGAGAGGGAGAGAAACATCAATTTGTTGTTCCACTCCATTTATGTGTTCATTGGTTGATTCTTACATGTGCCGTGACTGGGGATCGTACCTGCAACCTTGGCATATCGAGGTGATGTTCTAACCTACCTGGATAGAGCAAAAAAAATTTTTTTTTAATTGAGGTATAATTTACCTATATAATATTATATTAATTTCCAGTGTGCAATGTAATTTTTCAGTATTGTAGGATTTCCATTCTTTTTAAGGCTGAATAATATTCACTGTGTGTGTATATGACAATTTGTTCATCTCTTCATCTGTCGTGAACATCTGGGTGGCTTTTGTGAATAGGGCTGCAATGAACAGGGAGGGGTATTTTTAATTTCAAGTTTTTCTTTTTACTTAATTTTCTTAACACTTCAGTGTCTTACACCAATAGTACCAAACCCTAGTAGATGTACTGTGGGTCATATTTGATGATTGGCATTGAAAGTTTCCTCGATGTTCCACCAAGCACCAGGAGTCTGCTGTGTGATTTTCCCGAGTGAGCTGGAGACCCAGCCTGCAGGTGTGTGGTCCCCAGAAGCTGACAGTTTAAAACTGGGACATTTCTCACCACACTACTTTGGAAAGGTTGAAGGTCGGACACACTGGACACCACAGCTCCCCTTTGTTCCTGCAGAAAGTGGTCTGTTGGAGTGGGGAGGGCTGTCCTTTCTGGACTCATGTCTCTAGCTTACCTGTCAGCACCCCCCCCCCCGTGTTATCTTCCCCTGAGCAGCTTCCACCACTGCCTGCCTGCTTTTTTAGTAATATTTTAAAACTCTTTCTTATAATCTAGTTTTGTGTGCCTCTTTTATTCTTATTTAAGTATTAAATGCATAAAATAAACCACCTTTTGGTATATCAGTTTTTTATACTTTAAGCGGTCATTAGGGCAGAGAACTGGTTGTTAAATTATTTGAATCTCACCACTAGTTATAACATTGAAATTTTTTTTCTTTAAATCCACTGATACACATGGTGGGGGGGGGAATACAGGGAGGAAAAGACTGGAAGAGAGAATATTATGTTACAGAAAATGCAGGCTGGTATATGAAGAAGGAATAGAATGAGAAAATCACCATTTTGCAATCCCTACTATAGTAATAGATGCAGGCGAGAATTGTCAGTGGATACTGAAAGTATTGAGTGAAATGATATCAGGGAGAAGGATATTCATATCAAATGTCACCCCAGTTATTACTGATCAAACGCAAAGGGGTAAATGCATTCTTGCTAAGGAGAAATCTGGTGAGTCCCAGCTGTTGCTCACACAGCATGACCACTGAAAGGAGGAACAGCCAGACATTATGTGCTTTCTGAAGGAGCAATGCAGCAGCTGATAGAGCCTCCAGATTCAACTACCAAGTTAGAAGAAATCCATAGGGACAGAGGAGTCTGAAATACCACCTCGGGGCTGGGGCAAACAAACGAGCAAACTCTACAGTCAAATGACCCAGTTTCTTCAAAAATACTGTAAGTTGCAAGAAGAAAAACTTTAGTGGAGACATAAGGAACGACTTGACACATACTAACTAGTAGTATGGACCTTATTTGGATGATACAAATAAACTGAGTTAAAACATAAGTTAATAAAACTGATCACAGACTGTATATTTTCTGATTATACAGGGTAGGGTAAGTGATACTGTCTGTAACTGCTTTAAAATAATTTCAAAGGAGGGCACTGGAGTAAGGATATAGATGACTCACCATTAGACATAGGCAAGTAGCTGCTGGGGCGTCCTCACGTGTGTGTGTTATACTACTTCATCTACTCATGGGTGCAATTTAAAGTTTTTACAGTTACATTTTTAAAAGCTACTAATTAATAAGAGTAACCTGACACTTTGTACCTCATTATGTCACATGCATAAGATTGTTGTAGAAAATATTTAACTTTTATTGGGGCATTCTACAAGACAGGTAGGTGTCTTGGGCTATCTAAAAAATGTCAGTGTTATGAAAAAAGCAACAACAACAACAAAAACAATCAGATACAATGCGTGATTCTGGCTTACAGGAATCCTCTTTACCCCCAAAAGTTATGAAAGGCATTTTGGAGACAGTTGCAGACCTTAAATATAGACTCCTGATAAATGGTATCATTGAATTAATGTTAGTTTGTATGGTATGGTTATGGTTTGTGGCTCTGTAGGAGAAAGTCCTTACTTTGGGGCAATGTGTGCTGAAATATTTTAGAGTGATGTCTGCAAATTGCTTTGAACATACATGGGTTAGGTTGGCTCATGTTAAATCGCTATGTTTCTAGGTCAGAAACAGTCAAATATAAGCAAGTGCCTATGGTTCAAACTAATACTTGTTGAAGGAGAGAGAAAGCAAACGTGGTGACAAATGGGGGTTTTGTGTGAATTATATGCAAAAGTCTGTGCTGTTCTTCCCCCTTTCTCTGTGTTTTAACGTTTTCGAAATACGGAGTTGGAAACAAATAGGTAGTCCTCATACAAAAATGAATTCTTGGCAGACATGTGTTTGTTAAGTCAAGATTGCTGACAACATTCTCCCTGGGAATGATTGCTTATGACAGTGGTTCTCAAAGTGTGTGCCAGGGCGCACTGGTGTGCCCTAGAAGATCTCCAGATGTGCCCTGTGGTATTCCAGAGAAATATGTGCCTGTTGGGGACCAAGAAACCAACAGGGTTTTTGGAGTTTAGATTTTTGGGGGACATGTGTGGGGAATTGGCTGTAAGCTGACAGTCTGCCCAACTCCCACCTCACTTGCCTGATTAGGTTTCAAAAGGCTGTTAAGCTGTGGTGCTGGATTGTTTACACTACCCCCCATGTTCCCCCGAAAGACTGGAGACAAGTTTCTTTTATCCTTTGTTTGGTGTAAAGTTATGATTTGCTAATGGGCCTGACCAGGCGGTGGCGCAGTGTATAGAGCGTCGGACTGGGATGCGGAAGACCCAGGTTTGTGACTCCGAGGTTGCCAGCTTGAGCGCGGGCCCATCTTGAGCAAAAGCTCACCAGCTTGGACCCAAGGTTGCTGGCTCCAGCAAGGGGTGGCTCGGTCTGCAGAAGGCCCACGGTCAAGGCACATGTGAGAAAGCAATCAATGAACAACTAAGGTGTCGCAATGGCAACAAAAAACTAATGATTGATGCTTCTCACCTCTCTCCATTCCTGTCTTGTCTGTCCCTATCAATCCCTCTCTCTGACTCTATCTCTGTCTCTGGAAAAAATAAATAAAAAGATTCACTAATGGCCTCACTTTGCCGTGTAAATAAGGCAAGATGCGGTTCGGTATTTGGGCATGCTTTGTTCCTGTCAGCAGCAGTTACAGGGCCCTCCCAACCCCCTATTTTCTTAATTCTGTGTATTTTCCTAATTCTGCACCATTCCCACTCAGGACCTGGAATTACTAGCTGTGCTGATTCGTGGCATGTCCCCAGATATAAAAATAAATATAGTTATTCTATTATATCATTTCATTATGGAAATACTGCTCTTTTTGTTAACACATCGTTATATATATTATTAACGCATCATTATATTATTTTTAGATAAATACACCCAAATAAAATGGATAGATTTCTCAAAACGAAGCGTGATATTGAAGAATTCGATTCTGGAAGTGAGCAAAAGTTAAGTGTAGATAAAATAGGACTTGAGGGCTGTTGGGCAGAAGTTAGTTTGTAGCATTTTCCATCACTTAACACTGAACAATATAATTGGATTAGAAACCCATTCATGGAAGCTTCAAGTGATTTTGGTTTAACATTAACAGAAGAAGAAGAACTGGCAGCTATATCCACTGATCGAGGATTGATGATTAAACGTAAGGAATTGTCTCTTGAAGCCTTTTGGATTTCTATAAAAGAAGAATATGTGGCAATATCTAAAAAAGCTTTGAACATTTTACTACAGTTTTCAACATCCTATTTATGTGAATTAGGATTTTCCACCCTCAACACCAGGGGTGCTCAATACGTCGATCGCGATCTACTGGTCGATCGCGAAGGAAGTGTGGGTAGATTGCATGACATTAAAAGACATTTGTTTTTTGATTGGCATACAGGGTAGCCAATCTGACGTCTGAACTTTTGACACCCTACGCATGCACGTTAAACCGCGCTAACTTGTTCAGTTACATTGCTGTGTAGTTAGCCTTCAATTTATTTAAACTAAATACAACAAAGGGTATAAAAATGAGTGTCGTAGCTGGTCCGAGTAAGAAGCCTAAAACCTACCACTTTCATACAGAATGGGAGGGGATTTTTTTTCACTATGTCATATTCTAAGTGCGTTTGCCTCATCTGTCTGTGTGCCATTGCTATTCCAAAGAAGGGAAATGTGGAGCGGCTTTTTCGGACTGTTCATAAAACCTATGACATTGACTTTCCTCCGAAAAGAGAGCTGAGAAGGAGAAAGGTGAAAGAAGAATATACAATATTAAATAATAATAATAGTAATTTAAATAATGATAATATAGAAGAAATAAATTTATGTTTTGCATTTTTATTGTAGGTAGATCATTTTGACTTGGTCATCTTATAAGTAGCTCGCAAGCTGAAGAAGTGTGTGCACCCCTGCTCAACACCATTAAGAGTAAAAAGAGAGGAATTCTTCAATGTATTGACTTGGAAATGAGAGTTTACCTTTCAAATATATGCCTAAACATTGAAGAAATTGCTAGGACACATCAGGCTCATGTTTCTCATAAACACAAGAATGAAAAAACTTAACATATTTGTACTGGGACCTGCTGAATTTACTAATCTTACTAAGAATGAATCTATATATATAAAAAAATAACTTTTTTGTCGTTTTTTTATTTTTTAACCCCTTTTTACGAATTCTAAAAAGTATAACTCAAAAAATGTAACATAAAAATGTTTTTTAATGTCAGAATAAATTTAATTTTGTCATATTTATTTCGTTTAATTACCATAAAAGCACGCTTGGACTGTATATTTTTTCTTTAATATTTGACTTAATTATTTTAACATATATCTCAGAAATTTGTATATAGTTCGCCTATAATTATTTGTAGGATTTTTTTTTAATTTATTTTATTTTTATTTTATTTATTTTAGAGAGGAGACACAGAGTGAGAGAGAGAGAAAGAGAGAAAGGGGGGAGGAGCTGGAAACATCAACTCCCATATGTGCCTTGACCGAACCAGTGCAGGGTTTTGAACTGCCAACCTCAGTGTTCCCAGGTCGACAATTTATCCACTGCACCACCACAGGTCAGGCTATTTGTAGGATTTTAAATGCTCCCCAACTTCAAAATGTTTGAGAACCCTCTGGCTTATGGTAATAGCATTCATCTTCTCTTGAAAACCTAAAACTCTACAGTTGATTCAAAATACAGAAAAGAAGGAAAGCTATTTCATTGTGTACATTTCGTATTTGAGTCAGCTTAGAACAGGAAAATAAAGAAGGGGAGATGGGGATGAAGAAAAGAGCGCAGTAATATCTTGCAGCATCTTTATGCCATGGTGACATTTAAGGACAGATCCACTGCAGGAGAAAAATAGATTGTTGGTTTCTCAGAAACCGATGCTGCTGTTCTCGCTTTTTGTCAAGGGATCAAAAATGGCTTCTTGCCATTTTCTGTAGGATAGGATATATCTCTAGAATTTGAAGAAGTCTTATCCCCATCCCCTCCCCTTGTTGCTGCCTAAGGTGTGAGCTGAAGCACATTTTGCTTAGTTACTGGGGGCTGCTGGACCACCAAGGCAGATTGAAGTTACGAGATGGTAATTCCTCCTCCTCCTCCCAGTTTCCCAAAGTGATGCAT
The DNA here is from genome assembly GCA_037038555.1 of Rhynchonycteris naso. Lineage (NCBI taxonomy): Eukaryota > Metazoa > Chordata > Mammalia > Chiroptera > Emballonuridae > Rhynchonycteris > Rhynchonycteris naso. The sequence goes on along the minus strand of CM073002.1, from coordinate 134,477,430 downwards.
AACAATCCCTGGTTTTCTTTTTCGAATCCAAAACAGATCCCTAAAGAAGTGGCTGACATCTTCAATGCCCCCAGTGATGATGAAGAGTTTGTCGGTTTCCGAGATGATGTTCCCATGGAAACCCCCTCATCAGAGGAGAGCTGCGACAGTTTTGACTCCCTGGAGTCAGGGAAACAGGTACGGATGCTTCCTTTCAAGGCAGGCAAGTTCGTTTGGAAGCCTGGATCTTAGTTCAGATATTCTTCTTTGAACGTGGTTGGAGATTGGTGCTGCCATGCCAGTTAATGGTCCAGCATTTTATTTTAGAAGCTTTATGCCTTCCTGTTTTAAGAAACTGGTGAGAGTACCTAGCTCACTTTTTCTATTTAAATTCTTTCTTATGTACAGTAATTTTTTTTAATAATGGGGACCTCACATGATCATACCCATTTTCTGTGCCACCGGTGACGAAGCTGTATTCAGGGGGTCCCACGGGGCTGGTAGGAGGAGGCTGCCCCACGTGGCACTGGCTCACGCCATGCTGTGGGTGCCGCAGCTGCCAGCAGGCGGGGTTACCACAGGGCGACTGTGTCTCTGCTCCAGTACTGTGGTTCTGTTGCCACCTCCCTCTTGGAATGGCTGGGGAGGGCACTTTTCTTTCTTTAATTACTTTGCTCTGTGGCACACACAAGTTAGAGCTCCCTAAGAGTCAGAATCGTGGAGGTTTATACTGTGCCTTAGCAAGAGCAGGGCTCACCAACATGTCTAGCCTTCCTGGGCATTTTCTTCTGAGTTCACTGTGGCACTCAAAATTCCTCATTCTCCCTCGACCGTGGTCTCTCTTGAAAAGGCTGTAAATTAAACCCACTTTGCTTTGCCTGGGCAAGGACAGGAAGGGATGCAGCTTCGTCACGTGTAAGTGCAGTACCTGTGCGATTACTGGGCAGGCTGTGTGGGTGTTCTGCCTTGGGGCCGCCTGCTTCCTCTCCCCTCTTCTCTTCCTCTCAGTCACACCTTTTGTTCTTTGTTGTCATCCCTGTTTCCTGTCCCCGCGTGCGTGTTCTCCGAGGTTTTATCTTCAGACTGTTCACTGAGTGGTCTTAGAGACCGGCCTGGTTTCAGCTCTTAATCTCCAGGTTCTGAGGCTTGGCTTTCCTCTCCAGCCCCAGATGTATTTCTGACTGCTGGACCACTCCTGATCATTCAAGGGAAATCTGAAACTCCCCCTCCCCCTCCCCTGGTTGTCTGTTTGGTTTCCCTTTCCCATCTTCATCTCTGGTGTTCTCCACCCTTCCTCCTCCTCTCCTGTCTCCCTGACTCCCTTCCTGGAGTCTGGGGATCGTCTCACCTCCATTCCCTCCCCTCTCTTCCTTCATGTCCTTAGCTCGGCTGTGGGGCTAAGCTGTGGCCACGGTCCTCCCTTACTCAGAAATCACCTGGCTCTCCATCAGAGTGTGGCCAGGCAGTGAGGGACAGGGAGCCTGTTGCATCCCCCGTGAGGTGTCTGAGCAGAGCAGGACCTGGGCAGAGAGCTGAGCACAAGCCTGGTGTTTAGGAGGCTTTAAGAAACAAAGCCACTGCCTTGGCCACTATGACAACTGCTACAGGTCAAGCCTGCCTGTCCCCCTGCTCCACCCGCACGCCTCTCCTAGGTGGCCGTGACAGTAGGATTGTCATAAAGACTGCACTTAATTCATATCCCTCTCTGGAAAGATGTCCCTGCTGTATTATCCCCATTTTACAGGAGATGAAGTTGAAGTTCTGTGTGAAATAACTCACCTAAGGCCCCACAGCTGCCAGGCAGCTGAGCTGGGATGTCCCCGTCTATCAGCACCACTTCTCACCCTCTGACTCCCACCACCCTCCTTGCCTGGGGAGCTAAAGCAGACCAGGACTGTGTCGAATCCCCCCCCCCCCATACACACTCTGCCCTGTGCACACTGGTCTCTGCTGTCCATTCTGTGTGCTCGCTCATCATTCTTCTAGATCCTATCCTAGTGCAGATCCAGTTCAAATGTTGCTTCTTCCAGGAAGTCTTACTGGATTTTCTTTTTGTTCTGAGCACCATTGTGCTTGTGTCTCCCTTCTAACACTGACCCTCGCCGTGGTTACTTGTGGACCTGTTTGGCTCCCCCACTAAAATGATAAGCCCCATCATGGAAGGGACCTCACACTTTAATCGTGTTTTCCCGCTTTCCTGGCTTGGACTACTTACTTGTGCTGCTGCCCCTCCCTCCTGTTTCACACGTCCAGCTGCCTGTGAATGAGCTCCCGGGGGGAGGGTGGGGTGGGAATGGTATGGGATGCTTGTCTGCCTTTGTACAACCTGCCCTCACTTTCCAGTCTGTTTCTTCACATCACATCAGCTTCCCAGTAAAAAGGCAACTACTCTTGTTAGTTTTGATGAGTTACTTGCTTCAGTCCTTCATCATGGTGACCAAGGATCCTAACACATTGCCTAGTATTGCTTTAAAAAAGTAACAGATAGATCCCAGAGAGCTAAGAGCTACGTAAGGGATGTGACCCTGAGTGCAGCAAGGCATGTGGAGAGCACATCTGCTTCCTGAAGACCCACATTAAAAACATTACCGACCCCGTGTGCAATAGGAGAATAAAGTTGTAGGCCTTGGTTTAGGACTGTGGCTAAGTTTTTCTCTTGTCAGAACTGGCGACCAAAGATACCGATTGCTCCCAGGCTGACCACTGCCCAGTGAGTCCAGCTCACAGGATAGAAACAGCCAGAAGGTGGGCACTTGGCAGCTGTAAGGCCTGACGGGGATATGTGATGACATTTACACATAGACCCCTTGCCCCAAAACAGCCTGCAGGGGCCGGCTCAGGGCTCTGGGAACAGATGTTTCCTGGCCTCGGAGGTAGCAGATTCTTGGTGGGTTTCCTCGGGAGCCAGCTCTCTTCCTTAAACATAAATCCTTGTCTGCGGCTTCCCCACCCTGGCCCCACACCCTCGGGGCCGCTTTAACAGTAAGAGAAGCCGCACAAACTTCTGCTCAGTATGTGTCGCAGTGCTGACTTGGGTCTCCCTTAAACACAATTTGAATTTCACTTGGAGGAAACTGTGTGTGTGCGTGCATGCGTGTGTGTGTGTGTGTTTCAAGCAGCTGCACCACAGCTGTCAACAGAGGAACTAAGTAATTTAGCTCCAAGCAGACTCACTCCAATTACCCGTAATAATTTATAGGGGACATTTTTAAGCTTAAAAAAGTGCTGGATAGAAGTACTTATTTTTCCCCTGTATGTTTTCTCACTCGTCTGTTATATTTGTTTTTCTCCAGAGATGATTTGAGCTCGAAGAAGTCTATAGTTAAAGTCAGGGGAAGGCATGTCGGGGTGCTAAAGATTCTCAGCCGAATGTGGTACGATGGGGATGGGGTCACTGCTGTACCAGGTGTGGGAGGAAGAGGCGTCCGGGCCCCTGGGGGCCTGGACTCAGCCCTAGGTGGCAGCTAGGAGGAGGCTGTAGGTAGGTCTCCTTTCTGAACTGCATGCTTTTTGTTCCCTCACCTTTCTTTCAAGCCTGCCTTTTAGAGAACCCAGTTTCCTCCTCTCTTTCCATTCCGAAGAAAGAAAAAGTCTTTAATGGGAAATGCCCTCCTTTTTGAAGAGCCAGTCACGTAACATCCTTCTTCTTCTCACTTGCTACCTGTCAGGGCTTGCTGGCCACTCTCCACCTGGGCTCTCCTGGAGGGCGGGGAGGGTGGGGGCGTCCCTCCCACCTCCCTGAGGCAGTTGGTTTGGGAGCCCTTCAGACACCTCGGCTGGCTGTGGGGGGCAGGGGAGTGACGGTGTCCCCCCCTTTCCTCCTGGGAGACTTGGGTCTGGGAAGGAGAGGAAGCTGCTCACAGAGTGGGAGGAGAAGGGCCTTGGGTGGCTATTGCCGGGAAAGCCACTGCGGGAGAGGGGGCTGGGTCTTCCCCCACATCCTCTCCCCGTGGCTTTGTGGTTCTGTGTGCAAGGTGACATCCCTGATGGCCAGCCCCGGCCGGAGAAACTGAGTCCCAGCCGCACTTCCCAGTCAGAGAGGAAGCTGATAGAGGCTGCGGACATGGAGTTTTTAAAATCATTCCGTCTGTGGGTCTGAATCTCTAAAGCAGTGGTTCTTAACCTGGGTTCTATTGAACCCTAGGGGTTCGATGAGTCGGTCTTGGGTTCAGAGAAGCCTCTGCCGCAGAGGCCAGAATAAAGTAATACCGTAATTTGTTGTGAGTTCATGCACTTTGTTGGTTTTGTTCTTTGAGCAAGGTGATGTTCATGCACAGCTCATTTTGTGCATCAGTATAAAAACATTTACCTATGTCTTGAATTTGGGAAAAAATCATATTTTATTTATCACTAAAGAAGGGTTCGGTGAATGAGCATATGAAACTGGTGGGTTCGGTACCTCAAAAAAGGTTAAGAACCACTGCTCTAAAGGCTATAGAAAATGTGCGTGTTTGTGTGTGTGCACGCGAGTATATTGTAATAAAACAATAGTTACCATTTTAACTATTTTTAAGTGCACACAAGTTCCCACTTTTCTTGCCAGCGAGACACTAAGTGGCAGGAAGAACATTCGCAGCCTTAGATGCTGTCCATCGTCTCAAGCAGACGCTCTGGACCCATGAAACCACAGGTCCCCATGCCTCGGGATCTCTTTTCCTGTGACATGTGCGTGTTTTATTTAGCAGGGTGTGCATTTCCGTTCCAAATACTTCACAGAAGAGCTAAGAAGAATTTTCATCGACGACACTGACTCAGAGACGGAGGATTTTGAGGGATTTACCCAGAGCGACCTGAACGTCAGCAGTAAGCCGGAAGTGAAGGTAAGGCTGTCGCCCCGAGGGCTGTCCTAGTCTTAGTCCCGTTCCGAACTGTATTTTCTCTTGTAGGAAGTCACTCCACAAAGGGAAAGATTTTACTTTTTCTTAGATGTTTATCTTATGAGCCTGTGAGCAAAATACATTTAAAAATTGCTATTCTAAGGTGACTCCTTGGTCGCCAGTCCGTTTTTCTTAGTGAAAATCCATTTGTCTTCCCCTGCTTTGGAATTGGGATGGGGACATCCCAAATGCACCTTACTGTCCTTGTTAAAGGCTTTCTGGAACCTCTTATCTGAAAAGAGGAGGGTCTGTCTATCTGGGAGTAATAATAAGTTCTTTAAAGTCGGGTGTATGAAGTAATGGTCTTGAGTTGTAGTGAATTCGGCAAAGATACAGCTGCGTACAGTCTGGGAGTTTTCCCTGTGCTTTCTTGGCTTGGAGTTTGGTGTGCTTTCTAACGAGAAGGATGTTCCCAGCTGCCTGGTTCAGAGAAATCTCTTGTGGCTTTGCCATGGAGAAGACTTGTTGGTTGATCTCTTCCTAGTATTCCCTACGCTTAGGCCAGCTGACTGCCGACTCGTGTTTGAATCTCAGGGTAACTTGAAAGAACAGCCTTTGGATTTGTTTTTCTAGGCATAACCGTGTTTTCTGCTAACTAAAAATAGCATGCATTGATTCTCCAAATCAATGAACCACTTCCTTTTTTGTTCTCAAGATAAAGGATAGCGGTTGAGCCTCTTCATGATCAGAAATGCCTACGGGACCTCTGGTGGCTTGGAACCTCTCCAGACGTTTAAATAAGCCGTAACTAGTCCGTCACCCTTTCTTAGGGCGGACCAAAGGCCTGAAGGCCCCAACGATAGGCTGCCTCATACGATGGTGATTTTTCCTCCCCGTGAATAGCAGCACAGAGCGGTGCCAAGCCCGCTGTGGGCCCAGCCCTCCCTTGCCTTTCTTCCCACGAGCTGTTCTGGCCAGCGAGCCTCCCATTTTTGTCCAGGGAGACTCTTAGTTTCTTCCAAACCCTAACGGGTATCATCTTGGCGACTTATTTATCTTCTCTTCTTCAGTGACGTGGTGTTTGGTTATGCAAAGAGTTTGTGTTTCCAGCACAGCCAGTACCCCAAAAGTGTCCCCTGCGCCCCGCGCTCTCAGTCTGTAAACTTAGGGTATGCACTGTGACATGTTGTGTTGACTGGTATAATCATAGCTCAGGGCAGGTCCACCTGCGGATTTTCTTTGCAAATTTGCTGAGAAAATAAGTCTCATTGCCTCCCCCCACACACACACCCTCCAGTGAGAGCTGGTGAGACCACCTTCTCTGGGAAGAGGACATTACTGTAGCTGCTGCCTTGTGGTCATCTAGCCAAGGCTAGACAGCAGGGTGCTAGCCCGTGCGTTCTTCCCCCGGGTCTGCATGTCTATGGTGTTTCTAGTCTGTTCTCTCCCTGCTTCAGTCCTCAGTAAGCTGCTCTGCATCCTTGGTGAGGAGAGGTGGTTTAGGTGAAAAATTACGATAAATCAAGTCAATCTGGGATGTTTCCTCTGAGCTTCTCCCACAGTGTCTCCGAAAATTGGATTCCTCTGCAGCCGACCATTTTTAATTCCAAAGCTACTAATGTAGAAAGTTTAGGATATTAAAAGAAAAATGAGTGCAGTGTTGTTTCATTTCTCTACTTGGCTTGTGGGTTGATATCTAGACCATGGTTGGGCAGCTTCTGCATCTTTTCCCTTCCCTCTGCCTTATTTTTACCTTGAATGCAGCTAGAATTTGGGGGGTGGTCCCTGAGGAGGAAGCAGAGTCAGGTAGGTGAGTCCTGGGCCCACTGGGTGCCGCCTGCCACTCTCCTCACAGCGACCCTATTATCCAAATTCCTGGACTCCCGCCTGCCAGCATGTGGTCCAGGAAAGATGCCCTTGATCTCCTTATGTAAGCCTCTTTCTATTGTTACTGGTAGTCTCTTCGCCTCTGAGCTGTTACCCCGTCTCCTGAGTAATGTCACCTTGCCATTGCCTTCCATTCTCACTGTGTTCTTGTGTAAACTGAGTTACGATTTAAGGGTGGAGACCTGTACTGAGTGGAGTTTGAAAATTGGGAGAGTTTCTTTTTATTTTATTTTTTTGTAGCTTTCTGAAGTGAGAAGCAGGGAGGCAGAGAGACAGACTCCCACATGCACCCGACCAGGATCCATCCAGCATGCCCACTAGAAGGCAATGCTCTGCCAGGCATGGTGTGTTGCTCCATTTCAACCGGAGCCATTCTAGCGCCTGAGGTGGATGCCATGGAGCCATCCTCAGTGCCCGGGCCAACTTTGCTCCAATGGAGCCTTGGCTGTGGGAGGAGAAGAGAGAGAAGGAGAGGGGGAAGGGTGGAGAAGCAGATGGGTGCTTCCCCTGTGTGCCCTGGCCAGGAATCGAACCTGGAACTTCCACACGTGGGGCCAATGCTCTACTGCTGAGCCAACCAACCAGGGCCTTGGGAGAGTTTCTTGAGCTGACTGAATGGGTGAGCTGTGGAGCTGTCTGTCCCCATGCCTCCCACCCCCACCTCATGGCACTGAGGTCACAGAAAAGGGAGTGAGGATCCAGCATGTCCCGAGAGGTGGCCCCCTCCCAAGCCCCAGGGACAGGTCTTGGCCTCCTTCTTCCACCTCATGAGTCATAGTCCCGCTAGTTAGGGTAGAGTTGTCCGTCTTGGGCCATGCACACCCTTAGCGAGAGTCTTCTCCGTGTTCCCCAGCTTCCTGACGTGCCAGCTGGCGGTTCGCTGTGGAGGAGCTTGGTTTGTCATTGTTCCCTTCCAGCCTGATGCTCTGACTGGAGCCCACCTGGTCCATGGCTGAGACTGCATTTCTGCTAAGCCCCCAGGAGCTGCTGGTGCTCCTGGGACCACACTCGAAGAGGGGCCCCTGGTCGCAGCTGCATACCTCGGAGAGGCGCTTCTCGGGGTGGGCAGGGCACAGTGCTGTTAGTAGTGCCCGCCTCTCATCAACCCATCACAGACTCCTTGAGCACTGAACTGAAGAGGTCTGGGGGACTCGCAAGGAGAAGCTCTCAGCTGCTTATTATTCTCCTGAAATAATGTCAGAGTGGTTTTAAATAGGTCTTTTTGTAAGTATGTTATAAGACAACCTCTTTTTCTTATTTCGTTAGCTCGGGGAGTCCGATATGAGTGACGATGGCCTGGCATCGTCGGGGACCGAGGAGGAAGAGGAGGAGGAGGCCACGCCCAGGAGAAGCAGGCCGAAGAGAAGCAGTATTGGCCTCCGTGTAGCCTTGCAGTTCCCCAGCAAGAAACCGACCAAGAAGTCCGACAGAGACAGCCCTTCCAAGCCGCCGTTGTCCAGCTCCCGCTTTCGGGACAAGAAAAAAGGCGTCCTTGGGAGAAATCAAGGCTGCCAGCAAGGACAGGAGAGAGGAGATTCTGCCTCGGAGTCTGAGGATGGCTCCAGGGGGGAGAGCCAGGAGAGCTCGGATGCGCTGCTGAAAAGGACCATGAACATCAAGGAGAACAAAGCCATGGTAAGTAAGGCCCCGCAAGGGCGCTCTGGGCACCCGCCCCGGGCCCGGCCGGCACCTGCTGCCTTGGCTGCCTCTGGGCAATGTGCCCTGGCGACTGTACCCTCTCTCCCTGCAGCCCAGGCGGTTACTCCCTGTTAGCTCTGGTCTGGGAACAGAAAGGGACTCCCAGCACCGTGTTTAGCTCCCGACACTGTGCTGTGAACTGATGCCACTTACTGCTTGTCAAGTGAGGTAACCAGAGCAGTTTTGGAGCTGGAAGGAGCTGAGCAGCTGGCCTGTGCCCGCAGAAGGAAGCTGGGGGCAGAGGTCGGGGAGCCCACTGAGGGGTGGCCGCGTGCGGGTCAAGCAGGCTTCTGTCAGCTCTGAAACCTGTGCCTTCAAGACATGACCTTGAAGGAGGAAAGAGGCCTAAGTAGTGAAACAAACAGCTTTGAAATGTCCTCAGGAGAAGAATTCATGGGACAAGGTGAAATCTGTTTTGGGTAGTTTTTCCTGTACGTGGTCAATAACTGTGGTCAGCCTTATAATTTTGTATATAAGAATACAAATTGGTAGAATTTAAAAAGTAATTCTGCCAATTGCTTTTAGCATTTTGATGGATGTTTCCCTTTAATATTTTCTTTTTAAAAAGAGTTATGTAGTGATGCTGTATATATAATCTTACATATTTAATAAGTTAATAGAAAGCTTACCTTTGGGTGAAATTGATCCTGAAACACATCTGTGCTTATTATTAGCTAAGGGAAATTTTTAACACTGTTCTGTCCACGTCTTGAAAATAAGAGCTATGTTTTTCATGATCTTTTAGTGACACCATTCATTTATATAAATTTAAAACTAAAAGAATCCTAATGAAATTGCATATTGGCATATTACTTACTGCCTGTTACTAAATATTTTCAGAAATTATTTTCATTGATAAGAACTTCACTGGCTTAGTTTTCTGGAGCTCTGAATAACTCTCAGAATGATCTGGGTGAGCCTTTTCTGTTACGAACATGAGGAAACTTGGCTCAGGTGTGTAGAACGGTGTTCCGGAGTCAAACTGCTAACCAATGGCCCGGCTGGGAGTTTGGCCCGATGCTCTGGCCGTGGTCATTCCAGGACAGGTCTCCTCTCGTCCCGGCCTCACATAAGGAGTGGGCACGGAGTTTATTCCTGTGAACAGTGACATCCGCATCGCTCCTCTGCCAAGAGGAACCTTTACATGTGAGGTTCAAGTTAGAACAGCTGTGGAGGTCTTCCGTGAACTATGTCAGCCAGGCTCCTCCGGGCTGCAGAGCTGAAGGCTTGTGATGAGGTGTTAGGTGAACCAGGCGCGGGAGTGTCCATGTGTGGCCCTTTCTCTGTTCTGAACTGCAGCTTGCTCAGTTATTGGCGGAACTGAACTCGGTGCCAGACTTCTTCCCGGTACGAAGCCCGAACTCAGCTTCTGTAAGTGGTGTACTCCTTTATAAGTGTTCATTACAAAAGCGGTGGACTGCCTCGAGGGCCAGGTGGCTGGTATTCCGGGAGGGTCTGTGCTTTCCCTTTCAGAAGAAGAGGACCGTCAGGCGGGCCTTCTCAGAGGGGCAGATCCCCCGGCGCATGAACCCCACCCGGAGTGCGCGGCCACCCGAGAAGTTCGCGCTGGAGAACTTCACTCTCTCGGCCTCCGTCTTCGCAGATGAGTTTTACAGTTTCAAAAGAAGGAAGACAATCAGTGGGGTATTTTCTGACCATAGTAAACAAATAACTCTTTGTCTAAGCCAGTGGTCCCCTAAACACCAGCGTTCATCCTGGTCGCCCCAGGGCTTGTAAAAATGAATGCATTTTCATTCATTCTCAGGTGGTCGTGCTCCTGAGATCACACTCTGAGAGGCCCTGGTCTAATCTTTAGCTAAGCCCCATGGGGGAGCAGAGAAGCTCAATGGTTAGGAGCCCAGCTTACTCTCCAGTGGAGGCAGCACTGGCCTGCTACTGGCTTCGGCCAGCTTTGTGGGTGTGCTTAGGGAAAGGACAGTGATGCTGCCCAGCCTTTGTTCTAGGCGAGAGGTGTTTCAGGTGCCTTCCTTCAGGAGGGAGAAAGACTGGACGCTTCCCATTGGTAGGTGTGGCTGTTCACTGCGGTGCACCTCCCCGTCCTCAGAGTTTACAGCAGGTGCCCGTTTATGGGGCAGGTGAAACCTGAGCTCCCCATGTATTGATCTGTCCCCGGCCAGGAAGGCAGCTTGGCACTATGCAGCAGGATCTCGGTAAAGGGCTCCACGATCGCGTGATTTTAAGAAAGTAGAAGAGGGACACAGTTAACGCTCATTAATGGTGCTAGAACTCAGAGTTTAAAATCAAAAAATTTTCAACCGCTCAGAAGACCTTACTCCAGGTTCTGCTCTGTCACCTCTTGCAGCGGAAGTGCCAGGGGTACAGACGGCGCCACCGGGTGTCTCCCTTTCGGCCCGTGGAGGACATCACTGAAGAGGACTTAGAAAATGTTGCCCTAACTGTTCGAGATAAAATCTACGATAAGGCTCTGGTAAGTGGTACAGGATGGCAAGCCACCCGATCGGGATTCTTACTGGGACTCCAGGGCACTAGTATTGGAAACCCTGCATTGAACTGGGTCTGGGATCACTCCCTGGACCACCCAGGGTACAGAGTGGGCTCTGAGCTGGAGGGGCGGCAGGAATGCTCCCCACCCGTGGGAGAGGTTTCTCTGGGGGCTGCGTAGTGTCTGGGGGGAGGCAGGGGTATAGTTCAGAAAAGGACTTCTTTTTAATTGCTATACTTTTAAATACTAAAAAATGTGCTTTTTGGTTGATATAACCACAGCAACTGAATTCTGAGAGGCTGGTTGGTAGGAGGTGGGTTAAAATTTCTTTGAAAGGGTGACCTAGAGGAAAGCTTTGTGGTATTCTGCATCTTTTAGGTAAGTCGTGGGACAGCTGTCTCAAGGTGGTGTTACAGTGTTTTAATTGCCAACATTTTCAAACCAGAATATCCTCAGTGAGAACCTCCAGATCACCAGGACCTCGGCGGGAGCTGTGATGCTGCTTGGGGCCCCCGGCCGCTGTCACCTGCGGCCCTCCGTGGGCTCTGCTCCTCCGCCCGCCCCTCGTCTCTGACCATTTCATTTCTCCCAGGTTTCCTGCTCAGTCTCATCTGCCCCAATTGGCTTCTCCGGCCCCCAGGGGTGCCACGGCCCGTACCGGAGAAACAGGCTGCTGGCGTCCGAGAGGGCAGTGCGTCCTTGTGCGCTGGGGAACGTGCCTGGCAGCGTGCAGCCTCACGGACACGACCCCATAGAGCCTTACTCGCCGCTCACAGCCTCCTCCCCTAGGGTAACACGTGCCACCAGTGCCGGCAGAAGACCATGGACACCAAGACGGTGTGTCGGAGCCAGAGCTGCGGCGGGGTGCGGGGACAGTTTTGTGGGCCGTGCCTGCGGAACCGCTATGGCGAGGACGTGAGATCAGCACTGCTGGACCCGGTAGGAGCAGCGTGCACACTCACCCTGAATCGTAGGGGTGACGGGGCCCCTGTCAGGCACCCGTAGCTGCAGAGCTCTGTACAGTCCTCCCCGCCGCCTCTCTCTGCACCTGCAGTGCTAGGAGAAGGGAAGGACAGGGAGCGAGCTGACCAGCGGACAGGATGGGACGAGGTTGCAGTGGGTTTTCCAAGGTCGGCCGAGCTCTCCTGCAGTGGTCTCCCTCGTCCCGGGGCTTCCCCTGCAGTGGTCTCCCTCGTCCCGGGGCTTCCCCTGCAGTGGTCTCCCTCGTCCCGGGGCTTCTCCCGCGGTGGTCTCCCTCGTCCCGGGGCTTCTCCCGCGGTGGTCTTCCTCGTCCCGTCCCGGGGCTTCTCCCGCGGTGGTTTCCCTCGTCCCGTCCCGGGGCTTCTCCCGCGGTGGTCTCCCTCGTCCCGGGGCTTCTCCCGCGGTGGTTTCCCTCGTCCCGTCCCGGGGCTTCTCCCGCGGTGGTCTCCCTCGTCCCGGGGCTTCTCCCGCGGTGGTCTCCCTCGTCCCGGGGCTTCCCCTGCGGTGGTCTCCCTCGTCCCGTCCCGGGGCTTCTCCCGCGGTGGTCTCCCTCGTCCCGTCCCGGGCCTTCTCCCGCGGTGGTCTCCCTCGTCCCGTCCCGGGGCTTCTCCCGCGGTGGTTTCCCTCGTCCCGTCCCGGGGCTTCCCCCGCGGTGGTCTCCCTCGTCCCGGGGCTTCTCCCGCGGTGGTCTTCCTCGTCCCGTCCCGGGGCTTCTCCCGCGGTGGTTTCCCTCGTCCCGTCCCGGGGCTTCTCCCGCGGTGGTCTCCCTCGTCCCGGGGCTTCTCCCGCGGTGGTCTCCCTCGTCCCGGGGCTTCTCCCGCGGTGGTCTTCCTCGTCCCGTCCCGGGGCTTCTCCCGCGGTGGTTTCCCTCGTCCCGTCCCGGGGCTTCCCCCGCGGTGGTCTCCCTCGTCCCGGGGCTTCTCCCGCGGTGGTCTTCCTCGTCCCGTCCCGGGGCTTCTCCCGCGGTGGTTTCCCTCGTCCCGTCCCGGGGCTTCTCCCGCGGTGGTCTCCCTCGTCCCGGGGCTTCTCCCGCGGTGGTCTCCCTCGTCCCGGGGCTTCCCCTGCGGTGGTCTCCCTCGTCCCGGGGCTTCCCCTGCGGTGGTCTCCCTCGTCCCGTCCCGGGGCTTCTCCCGCGGTGGTCTCCCTCGTCCCGTCCCGGGGCTTCTCCCGCGGTGGTCTCCCTCGTCCCGTCCCGGGGCTTCTCCCGCGGTGGTCTCCCTCGTCCCGTCCCGGGGCTTCTCCCGCGGTGGTCTCCCTCGTCCCGTCCCGGGGCTTCCCCTGCGGTGGTCTCCCTCGTCCCGTCCCGGGCTTCTCCTGCGGTGGTCTCCCTCGTCCCGTCCCGGGCTTCTCCTGCGGTGGTCTCCCTCGTCCCGTCCCGGGGCTTCCCCTGCGGTGGTCTCCCTCACTCCCGTCCCGGGGCTTCTCCCGCGGTGGTCTCCCTCGTCCCGTCCCGGGGCTTCTCCCGCGGTGGTCTCCCTCGTCCCGTCCCGGGGCTTCTCCCGCGGTGGTCTCCCTCGTCCCGTCCCGGGGCTTCCCCCGCGGTGGTCTCCCTCGTCCCGTCCCGGGGCTTCTCCTGCGGTGGTCTCCCTCGTCCCGTCCCGGGGCTTCTCCTGCAGTGGTCTCGCTCGTCCCGGGGCTTCTGCAGCAGCAGGATTTGCCTGCGGATTTCCTGGGCTGGGCCAGGGTGTCACAGTGGAGGGGGCCTTCTGTGGGCCTACAGTGCGCTCAGGTGCCACATTTGTTAATGCAGTTTATTTACATGGAGTTGTGAAGTAGGTTTATAACCTCCCTGTGCCTCCATTCCTTCTGTAAAGTAACAGTATCCTGGTTATTAGCAAGTATGACCTTGAACCTGGACATTCTGTGCTCATGACCTCTTACATAGCAGTAGATCTCCTGTCCCCAGTTTGCAGATGACATTAACCTGCCATTCGCGTTAAACGCTTTAACCACAGTCCCGCAAAGGGGAAGTGGAAAAGCTAGCATTCACCCCCAGGTCTCACCGATCTCTGGAAACCCTCTGTTCCTAAAACCAGGGCCCACTCTTTGGGTGTGTGAACCAGTGCCCTGCACCTGTTCTAATACTCTGGAACTTTACAAAGTTCTGAACAGGTGTCTACTAGTTTATGTTAGCTGGTCCTGGATAAAACCAACATTTTTCAGTGTTTCTGAGGGTATGACGTTGGGCTTTTGATGTCTGTGAGAGGAACGAAACATGAGATCGCCCTCTCCTTATGACTGACATGTGATTAAAGGCTGGGGAGGGGTCAGCTGAACCAGGCCCGACCAGAGCCTGCAGCTGACGCTGGCCTTCTTGCGGTCACGTCTCTCCCAGGATTGGATGTGTCCTCCCTGCCGTGGGATCTGCAATTGCAGTTACTGTCGGAAGCGTGATGGCCGCTGTGCCACAGGGATCCTCATTCACCTGGCCAAGTTTTACGGTTATAATAACGTCAAGGAGTACCTGGAGAGGTAAGTCCCCCAAATCAGAACGGAGGCCGCCATCCTGGGTCCCGCAGGGCAGCCCCTGCGGGTAGGGGGTGGTTGCCTCATTGCAGGCTGACTTGAATGGTACCCAGTCTGTTGCACTTGCCTTGGAAAGGTTCGGGACTGCTGTTTTTCCTTATTAAGAAATTCCCTCGTCGGCTTGGATTTTCAGCTTGGAACTGCCTGGATCCAATATTTCCCCTTATGGGAAACAGCTGGAATACAGGCAGTGCCCAGGTTACGAACAAGATAGGTTCTGTGCAGTAGTTCTTAATTGAAACACATACATTTACCTATTCAGACCCATGTTTGTCTTAACACAGTATTTATATTTACTTTTCTGTGCATATATATATATACTTACACATCTTCAGACCTACAGAACAGGTCTCTTCTGTAACCCAGGACTGTCTGTACACAAGGCAGGCTGAGGGGCAGCCCGACCCCACTGGGCAGAAAGGGGAGGTTTGGGGATTTGTATTTAGGATGTGGCTGTCTCATTTTAAAGGTCGGGAGATGAAATTATGGTCCACAGCACACTCTGGAAGCAGTTTCAGAGTGAGACAAGGCCTAGTAGGGGTCTGCCTGTGGGGTCTCCTGTTCCTAAAGCAGGAGTCAGGGCTGACAGCATTAGGAGACCCCGTCTGGGCCTTGCACTTTGAGCTTTTGAGCCTAGAATGCGACTTTGTATTTTCCTCAGCTTACAGAAGCAGCTGGTGGAAGACAATTGAGAGAAAGAAGAACCAGCCAACTGACTTTTGAGTACTCCAGGGAGACGTGCCCAGTGTACCATTTGTGCCTAAGATTTCTTACAGCTGTGTTTTTATACAGAAATCCTTCATAGATCTAAATACTTTATTTTTTTTTAAGATTGTTTATATTGCTTACAAAGATTTCTTGGGAAGACAGGTAAGCACCTCCAGGGAATCTATGTACGTGCATATGCAGGACTGTTTGAATGGTTAAAAGTATCTGCAGATGATTAAAAAGCACGGTTAAGTTCTAGAGAAAACATTGTATCAGTAGCTCTTGCCTTTGACTCTGTTTATAGATGGTGGCTGGATTTTTTTTGCCTCCCAAACTATAATGGGAGGCCAAGTTTTTACAGGAGTTACATAATTTTTGTTTACCTTATCCTGACCATAGTTCAAACCCCACAATTTAACCTGCTGGGTGATTGGAAATTTATATTGAAGAGTGTTCCCCTAAATTACAAAGTGCGATTAATGACAGAACTGGATAGTACTAGAGGTTTATTTTTTATTAACACTTGAATGCATAAAAAGTGGGCTGTCACGTTACCGACACTGGAGGCCTGGGAGCATCTGCCTCTCCATTCAGGATTACCTAGGGCCAGGGGCTTCTCTATAGTGAGAGAACGTAAGAGCTAGTTTTTAATTATATTAAAATTTTTTTAAAGAACTAAAATCCCACCTGTTGACCAGGAGACTTCAACCCACTGTACTTGAGGTTGTGAGCACAGTGGTACTTCCTGTGTTGTGGGGTGGGTACTGGGAAAAGCAAAACATTAATGAACACATTCTGGCTGGTTTTCCAGCATTTCTTTGTACATCTGCCTCTGTCTCTTCCCCACTTTTAAAGGATGGTGTTTAAAAGTATTAATGCACAGTTACTTAAAAGTGACCGAAGCTGGAATATGTTTTCTAAAAGGCCCAGTAGAATAAATGAACATGCATGTGTCCGAGGCAAGGACGCAGTGCAGAAGGCTCCCTGCGGTGTGGGCCAGCTACACCTCCAGCAGCAGGGCCACGCCCCCCAGGACCCACTTGGCCGCCTCCTCCCTGCTCTTCAGCCTGAAGGTCCAGACGTAGTTGGGGCCCCTCCTTTTGGTCTTGTACACAGGGCACTCGTAGGTGTGTCTGGTTTCCAGCCTGTCCACGGGTATGGCTTTGGCAAAGATGACCGGCATCCCCGAGGTCAGCTCCTTGAGGCGGGCTTCAGCAATGGTGCCTGACTCCGTGTCCCATCTCGCACCTACAGCAAAAACACAAGGGTGGGCCAGGTCGGGACTGATCTTGTAACTGTTGTAGCAATAAACGTTCTGGTTTTGTCAACGTTCCTGCTTGCCGGTGGCTTCCTTACTGAGCTGGCCCACGACGGAGGTGGGAGTGGGAGGCCACGTACACGCAGTAAGCAGGCCATTGTTCCCGTGCTTAACACCGAAACTCTCATGGAGTTTGTATCCATCCAAGGTAGTTTGCTTTGGTGTGACTGGATTATTATGAAAGTAAACTAATTCGCCCTGCCTTTTAAAAACTGGGCACCGGGATGCATGTGGAGAGTAGGAGGGGTCTCCAGTCCACCACATTCTCTTTCCCCTGCACCTCTGATGACCAAGTCCAGGAACCTCATCCGCCCTGCCTGCCCTGCCCGTAAACACTTGAACTTGTGGCCTGTGCTCTAGAATGAAAAAGAGCACCTTGGCAAAGAGTGGGACAGCATTTCTCAAAGTGTCCTTTGAGATAAGAGGCAGTCCCACAGAACCAATTCCTGGCCAGATACATTTGGAAAACTAAAGAGATTTACAGTGTGCAGTGGCATCTTGAAGGCTTGGAGACGTCTCGCAATAAGTGAAAAGTAGATTTTGAATTGATTACATTGAAAAGCACAATAATTAAGTGAGAGCCATCACCCCAAATGCCTTAAAATCTGGCTCACGTTGGACACACATCCTGGCATTTGGAAAAGAGGTGAACAACGACTAACGTGAGCGAATGCCCAGACTCAGAACAGAGGACCAGTACTAACTGGAACCTGTGTAAGAAGGATCCCTCACTGAGGAGCTATGTGTATGCATCTTACCACGGGGCATCTTACCTTCCATGAACAGCCCGTGCAGGTAGGCGCCTTCCCTCGGCGGATGGCCAAATTCTTCCTTGGTTTTCTTGGTTACATCAACTGTCAAGTACATTTTATCCAGTGGCCACTCATTTTTTCGGGCCATGGTCTGCATGATTGCTTTGGGAGGAGGAGGGACAGGCATTGAATCGGGTGAAGTTTGTAAGGGCCCCAGGAGCCGCCAGTAAGCTGAGCATCTGCCGCAGCGTGCTCTGGCCCACACCATGTTTTTGGTGCTTGCACGTGGCTGCGTCAGAGCAAGGCCCGCAGGACAACCTCGCAGCTTTTATTGGAGCCGCCCCGGCCATTTGGCCCTGTCGTGGCAGGATGGAGCTCTTGGCAGAAAATGTTTGCTAGCATGAACCACATCCCACCCCCTTCCCTTGCACTGCTTTTCTGCCTGGAGGGTCATTTCCTGTCACCTCTCCTCCTCCTCAATGGAAAAGGTCTGGGGAGCCCGGCAGGGAAAGCCACTCATAGGTGAAGGCAGGCAGGCTTTCTGTGAGGGCGGTGGTTCTGTGAGCATCAGACCATACCGGTTAAGAAGGACTGAGGGTTGAAGAAGCCAGAAAGCCACACCACGGCTGGAAGGGTGAGATCCTGTGTCCAAGTGTCCAGTTCTTGACATCGCAAGAGGAGGTTGTTAAACCTGGTAGGTAGAAGATAGGAAGAAATAAGCTTGCTTTTTAGTAATACAGAAGTTTCCCAAAGAGATCAGGTAGATTCTAGGGAAGGGTGGTGGTAGAAAGGTACACACCACTGAGAACCAGCAAAATCGTTCCCTGATGATTTGCAGAACGTCCTATCGTACAACTCTTGCTATTGGGGACGGGACCACCGGGGAGTATGGGATACGTCTCTATTCAACTGTTAAGATCCTCTGCTCCTAGGTGGTGGCTCTTCACTGGAGGTCTGTGTATGCTGTCTAGGCTGACAGGTGCCGACGTGGAACGGGCCGAAGTACTGGGTGCATGGGAAGACCACCGCGTGTCTGGGGACAGGGCGAGGAGGCTGCTGTGACTGTTACTAGACCTAGACCAGCGTTGCCAGGAAAGGCAGAGGCAGTGAGCATACTACAGAAGTCTCCCACAGGCAGGGTTTTCCTGGAAGTAGAAAAGGGGGGGGGTATTGTAAAGTTATTTACCCACTGCAAACCTGTTTTTACCCAGGTCCTCATATCTTAGCTGCACGGTCTGGCAGGGTAGGAAGTACCCGTAGTCTCCCTTTGAGGAGGCTGGCCCACAGGGGCTAAGCAAACGTGAACTTTGATAACAGGGGACACATGAAACCTGCAATGCAGGTTGAAGGACTTACAGACAGTGGGGGAGTGGGAGCAGAGAGGACAGCCCAGCACAAAAGCCGGCGAAGCCGCTCTCCAGGGGGATGGATCTGTCCTGACAACACAGAGACCCTGATGAAGCTTTCTGTGTTGACTGCCAAGGCCAAGGAGCAGCTGGAAATAACTTCTGTTCCTGGCTTTGTGACACATCCCTCGAGTCCTGCGCACAATGCTGAGGACAGTCTGATTTACTGCACATCATACTAGAAACTTTTCAGAGTTAGCCAGGAGATGGAATTGGCCATCACAGGCTTTGAAACTGAGGGCACAGAGACTGCTGGTCAAGGTGGTGGAGCAGGTGGGCACTACTTGCCACCCCCCATGACCACATCAAAATTACATCTTGAGTACAGAGCCCCTGAGCTCCTGTAACGCAGGAGATGATGAAGCCACATCGAAACTGGGCGGCGCGGCCGAGATGTGAGTGGGCCGGTCCCCCGTGCACGCGTGGCAGGTAAGAATCTGAGGGGTCTGAGTGCCGGGAAGAGGAGTCCTCACAACACCCTGCTGTGAAAGTCTGGCCTTCTGTTCAGGTAAGATGGAGGGCGCTGGGGTCCCAGGCGTTCTCAAAGGGCCCCCTTCCCTGCTGTGAGCTCCAGCACCACTGGGCAGCAGCTTGTAAGCGCAGGGACAGGCGGGAGATGGTTAGCCACAGGCTAAGGGCTGGAGGGGCAGCTCTCCCCAGGACTCAGGGGCCACTGCTCCTTTATGGAGCACACACACGCACACACACAGCCTGCAGGCTAACAGCTCTTGCTCTCTGAGACCCGCCTCCCCCCGCCCACCCACACTGTGAGCCCTGCCAAACCTCTTTCAGAGGCTGAGCTACACAAGCCTCAGGCCCGGCCTGAGTCGCGTACTTTCCTAAAATCTCTAACAGGCCCACAAACCACAAACTAGTAGTGGCCAGCCTCTACGTGCTCTACCGATCTTGCTAACTGGCCCCACAGCTGGCACTAGTGACAGCTGGCCCCATCTCACAGGGTGACCACTCCTGGGTGCCTCCAATCGAAGCACAGGCCGTCGCCAACCACAGATTCCTTGTAGCTCCCGTTAGGTGGCCCTGGGCCAGAGAGGCAGCAAATCCAAGTTGCCTCCCAAGGCCATCACAACTCGATGAGGGAATTCTATTACCCACATTTTTCAGATGATAAAATGAGAAATTAGGTCAGGTCTCTGGTCCAAGATCAAACAGCTAATAAGTAAGAGGCAGAATTTCAATCTTGCTCTGATCCTGAGTTTTAATTATTTTTCTTTTGAAGCAACACCCTAAGGAAATCCACGTGAAACTGGTGGTGGTTTGTACACTTAACAAGCGCAGTCCCAAAGCCCAATCTTGGTAACTCTTACGGGCTGAACAACTACACAAACAAGGAACGAGCATCAAGGCAGAGAGGCCAGCGGGAGCCAGGAGGGGGTAGCTTACCACTGGGCCAGGCCGTAGGTAGAGGCATAAGCCAGTTTGCTCCAAGTGTCAGGTACCTTGTCGTAACTCAGTGCAGAGTGCTGGGCTTCCACAGCAGGAGATAATGTCAGCTCCCCCTGGTGTGGAGAAAAAGGCCACCTAGTGACTGTCTTCCGACGTGGGGAAACCTGTTCTAGTCCCCTTTCTGCTTACCTTCAAACCAAGGTCCAGCTGCTGAAGCGACACCCGGATTTCCCGAAGGAGAGCATTCATTCTCTCGCATTCTTGGAAGCAGACGAGAATATAGGGGCTTCTGTTGGAGTTTTTCTGCATGATCTCTGCCATATTCAACTCTTCTGGGAGTCTCTCCAAAATGTCATCCAAGACATTCTTAACCTTAAATCATGAACACACACAGTTAGCTCCTTCCTATTTTATTTTTGGTCACATTAACTAAATATACTGTGTTTTGTTTTGTTTTTCTATAGGGACACAGAGAGGGATAGACAGGGACAGACAGACAGGAACAGAGAGAGATGAGAAACATCAATCATCAGTTTTTCGTTGCAACACCTTAATTGTTCATTGATTGCTTTCTTACATGTGCCCTGACCGCGGGCCTTCAGCAGACCGAGTGACCCCTTGCTCGAGCCAGCGACCTTGGATCCAAGCTGGTGAGCTTTCTGCTCAAGCCAGATGAGCCTGCGCTCAAGCTGGCAACCGAGGGGTCTCAAACCTGGGTCCTTCCGCATCCCAGTCCGATGCTTTATCCACTGTGCCACCACCTGGTCAGGCTTCTGTGGGTTTTTTTTTAAGACCCAGGATATATTATACAACTCCCAGAGACGCTTGCTAATGCATTTAAAAGATGCCTCCCCTTCCAGGAGGTGGGCAGAGTGGCCCTGCCAGCCCCTCCTTTCCTTTCAAAGCAGCCTGCTCCCCTCTTTAGGTCCCATCAGGGAGGGGCTGCTGTTTGTTTGCAGGTCCGTTGCTGTTTGCATTTAGGGACTAGAAGAACTGTCAGCCACATTTCATTTACACGTGAAAATACAACCACAGGAAATAGAACCCCAACATTTAAGTATTTTACATTTCATAAGTTCATTTAACTAGTCATCTGAAAAGTCATGCAAACCAAAGATGCCCGTAAGCTTGAGCTAAATCTGGTGACTCAATGGTGCTGCCTTCTGAAATACCCTAAAGTTTTGGGAGCGATTTGGTTGACATTTTCCACAAGGAAGCTTCTCTCTTCCCTAACTGTTGCCGTGAAGAAATAAAAGATACTTGGGAGACATGGATGTGTAGTTGCTCTCCAGTGTGCATGCATATTTATTCTAAGTTTTCCTGTGCTGTGGGGAACCAACAAACGCCTACACTGGAGAAAGAACTGAGCGGTACAGCCCCAGACCTCCTGCCCTTGCTCTCTCGGATGGCCGCCTGTGGTTCTGCCACCCTGCCTGCCAGCTGCTTTAGCACCCTGGCAGGGGAACTGGCAGCTTCACAGCAGCGGTAGAGAATTTGAAGCAAAGTATAGTAGAGCAGGTAGGTAAAAGGATGGATGGCTTTTGGAGTTGGCTAGAATTTGGTTTCCTCACGGGCCCTTTCTAGCTGTTTGGCTTTGGGATGTCGCCTAAGCTCCTCTCTGAAATAGGGTCCCTGGTGCTACTCAGCGTGTTCTTGGGTGCCTGGTGTACACACTGGATGCATGCTTGTAGCTACAGCCTGGGGTGTGGGGGCATCTTTACCTCATTGGCTTTTCTGTGTTTTTGAGTTTAACGATCAGCTTCCTTGTTGGAAAGAATGAAATCCAAAAACTAGATGAAAGCCCCCTCCACCTCTGTGCTTCTATTCACACTAGAGCTTTTCCCAAATGGATGAGTTTTTACCTTGATCACCATCTTTTTAAAAATCTAACATTCACATAGGGAAGATATTATATAGTATATAGAACATAGCACCTTACAACAAATTCTATAGTTTCTAAATTACAAACAAGTTTATCAATAAATGGCCTTATTTCAAGAAATAATTGAAAGATCTTAAATGATACTGAAAGTTCCTAGAACCCTACTATAATTAGAGTTGATGGTTCGTGTGTTAAGTTTACATTCTTTGCTCCAGCAGTTCCTCTTCTGAGTATGGGTATTATGAGTGAATATCTTTGAGAGTTACCTTTGTTGACAAAAGATGATAAGAGAATGTTCATGGTTATGATACACATAATAGTGAAAAACTAGAAACCACCCAGAGGTCCATCCTCCAGAGGTTAAAGAAGTATATATTCATGTAACACAATAGTGAACACAATGAACCACTGGTCTGTGCACAGCCTGGAGGAAGCGCACAGATACAATGCGGAATGGAAGAAGCCAAGCATTCCTAAGTACATCTGTCTGCCTGCATGTACCCTGAGTTCAAACACAGGCAAAGCTAGTCTATGGGACAGGGGCAAGGAAGCAAGGGCACCTTTGAGCTGGAGCAGGACAGGCATATTGACCAGTAAGGGGCATGAGTATCCTGCAATACTGGGAATATTCTGTATTTTTATCTGGGTGGCCATATGGGTATATACAGAGGTACAAATTCACTGAGTTGTACACCAAATAGTGCATTTCGCAGATTATATGTTATGCCCCGAAAGCAAAGAAAAGCAAGAGCCCCCTACCTTGTCTTCTGTGGACTGCCCCAGCTCCTCGCTGACCAGTGTGTTCCTGGGTTGCATCTCCAGCAAAGTTCTGAAGAGGGCGTTGGACGTCACCGTCAGGAACTCGATTTCAGCGTTTGGGTGGAGGCCGTAGAGTGCTGGGCTTTCTGGAGGAAGCCTCTCCTCTATGTACTGGTGGTAGCCTGGATAATCCAGATTAGGTGGGGCTGCGAATCCCGGCGCCAGCATGAGTTCATCTTCAGTCTTCAACCACAAAGGGAAAGTCAGTTATTCCAAACTAAACGGGCATCTGTCTTGGCTTCCTAAACACGTTGGGGACACTGGTGAGCAGCGCCAGCACCCTGCGGGGTACATAGCAGCTCTCTCAAATGTTGCACGACCCCTTTTGGAATCGATGGTTCCGCTCTGTGTGTGGTCTCATGCTGAGCTCTGGGGAGTACTCCAGGGAATGCACCTGAAGCCCGTCCGTCCCTAAGACGGCTTGGGCTGCAGTTTGCTTTGAGGCAACATCACACACACACACACACACACACACACACACACACACACACACACACACACACACACACACACGGAATAAACAGCTCCTGAACTGTCCAGTTTTTTGTCCTGCTCATGCTGTTTATATTATTAGGAACTTAATCTAAGACTTCAGCATCTGCCGGACGTCTTCTTGCCTCAGAGAATCAATAGTCTAAATAGATGGTTTTCCAAAAAAATATTAAGATCCAGACATGGCCAAGAAGGACAGGAAGAGATGCTCAACATTCATTCATCTTTAGGAAGATGCAAATCAAAACCACAATGTGGTACACTTCACACCATTTGTGCTACAGACAAAACTGAGGCTCAGGTTCAGTGATGTGTCTAAAATCACACAGCAAATAAAAGAATTGAATTTGAACCTAAATTAGGTTTTGTTTTTACTTCAAAGCCCAGCCCCTGAATTGTTTCTATCATCAAAATAGTTTTAATATGTAACAACCTGCAGGTGACTTACTTTCCAAAAGTAGTTTACTATCCTACTTGTTTGGCATTGCCGAATACACACCGCACATGTGTGAATGGCATTAATAATAATTCCCTACCTTTGGCCAGAGACCCTGTGAGGCTCACTGCCCTCAGGGAACCCTCCCTGAGTGCAGACTCATCTATCCATCAAGGAACTCACCCATCCCAACGGGACAGCGTCACTGCGAGTATTCTGAGCAGCATAACTTTAAACCCCACATCACTAATGGCTGCTTTCTGAACACGGTCTGATGCAACCAAAGATACAAATCTCCAAATCAGTTAACCAATGTGAGAGGTGGCAAAAAGTCATCCAGCACATGCTGAAGTATTGGATTAAGTTCCTAATAATAGAAATAGCATGAGCAGGAGACATCTGCATGAGAACAAAGTAACAGGTTCTGCAGCCTGCCTTGCAATCACCCAGTGCGTGACCTTCCCCCGGTGAGCTGAACAGGCACACTGTCCAGGGAGGGGCACGTTTGCACAAGATGCCTTTCTGTCCCCAAGACCTCGCCAAACCTTCATGGAAGGGCAGGTCCATAAGTTTCCAAAGGGCTGACACACTCCTGGGATATCCTCGGGCTTTGTCGTATTTGTTTTACAGTTATTGGAATGGGAGTTCAGACTCCTGAAGGCTGTCTTGTTTGGCCAGCGAGGTAATTTGCTCCTTGTCCTCAGGCCAGAGCCAGAAAAGAAACAGCAGCCTGAGCTTCTCACTCTGCCCCTCACCTCCACCATCATTCTGAGAAATCAGCCTCTGTAAAGGTCATGCTCCACCACTGTTTATCCTTCCTGTCTCCATGGTAACCTGCTCCCAGACCTCTTCTGAGCAGTGACTTTCAATTGTGTTAAGTTGAAAGTGCTTTTTTCTGAGCTGTGAAGTTCTGTGCATTTAGAACTCGGGGAAGACCAGGAGACTCACCATCAAAAGAAACACTTAAGTAATAATGGTCACATGGCAAGAACTATTCTCCCTCCTGCATTGTCCCCAAATTGTTTAACATGTTAAATGCAGTAAAATAAATAACCTGTCCCCAATTTTCTATATTTGTTTGCAATAGACCATGTTTTGTAATAGACAATTACAGTACTTCTCAAAGTGGACTCAAGGAAGGTAACCAAAACTATGTGATACTTTTATGAGATGACGCCGCAGAAATTATAAACAGGAGGTGGCTCAAACTATTTTAAAAAATGACACTGCTCTAAACACGGTGTTTTGTCCAACTGGGAGTGGAGACACGGTGTAGAGAGTGCCCTGGGTTTCCTAGAAATAACCATGCAATGACCATGAACCTGGACTAAGTGCTTTAGCCAGAAAGGAGAGCCCAGGTCCTGAACCACGTGGGTGTCCGGTCCACACAGACGCGGGGTTGGGAGGATGAGAACGGGCAGAGGGCACCTCGTCTCCCTCAACCCCAGTACAGCGGTGCTCTTCCCACTCCGCACAGAGGGAAGGGCTGGGTTCTCAAATCCCCACACTTTTCCTTGAGCATGTATTGAGTTAGAAGTTAGTGACTAACATGTAGAAGACTCCATGGTTTCTATGACGGAGAGAAACTAGATTTCACTAACTACAGAGTCTTCAAATGGAAATCTGGCCAGAGCTCTTGCTGTTGATAACTGAGTGACCTGGAGCAAATCACAGCGCTTCGGTCTTTCTGTCTGTGAAATGGGCCGTGTCAGTTCTGCACACCTCACATGGTTATTCCCAGGACCAGGGAGTCGGTGCGTGTGAGAGGGCTTCACCTGGGCAGTCATCAAAATGCAGATTCTGATCCTACACGTCTGGGACGTGGCCCACGATACTGGATCTCAACCAGTGGTAGTCAACCTGGTCCCTACCACCCACTAGGGGGCATTCCAGCTTTCATGGTGGGCGGTAGCGGAGCAACCAAAGTATAAATAAAAAGATAGATTTAACTATAGTAAGTTGTTCTATAAAATTTTTTCTGCCAAACTTAGCGAAAATCCGACAAAGTACTTGGTAAGTAATTATTACATGCTTTAACTTGCTGTAACTCTGCTTTATAAATCTTATAAAGTGAAGTTACTTCCCTACTTTATAAATCACCATTACAGTGGAACCAGTGGGCAGTTAGAAAATTTTACTACTAGTAGAAATACAGAAGTGGGCGGTAGGTATAAAAAAGGTTGATTACCTCTGATCTCAACAAATTTCCAACCCCCCTGAAGGTGGGTCAGAATGTACTCGCAAAAAGCCAAGAATCCTCAATAACATTTAAGAATTACTTAAGAGAATGAAATTTTAGAAATTCTTACCAGAGTATTTTGCTCAGTGAAATGAATTTAAAAAAAAAAAGTCTTACCAGCGATGGATTCATGAATTCTTCTAAATACACCCGGCACAGTTTGCGATCCCAGGCATCCGTGATGTGGCCCCCGTACATGATCTCACCGAAAAGATACCGGAGGTCTTCCCATGGGACCTGGGGGGAAATCACGCAAATGTTCACTTCTGGGCCCAGGGCACCTGCCTCAGAGTGGTCCATGGGCGGCAGGCACACACCTCTCCACAAGCCCCTTGAACCCAATAACCCCCCAAACCTGCACCAACAGAAGCACCTAAAAGTGTTTCAGGTCCCATAGCTCAGGGCTTAGAGCAGAGGTCTTGTAAAAGCAATTCAAAAATTGTCTAGGCTTCTGCATATACTTTCCTGAGAGAACCACATTCAGTGTTTTATACATTCAGGAAAGATTTACTAGCAATGAGCTTTTTATGCAGTTTTTGTTACTTTTTTTTTTTTTTTTTCAGACAGAGAGAGAGAGAGAGAGACAAGAAGGGAGATGAGAAGCATCAGTTCTTCGTTGTGGCTCCTTAGTTTTCATTGATTGCTTCCTCATATGTGCCTTGACCAGGGGGCTACAGCAGACCGAGTGACCCCTTGTTCGAGCCAGCGACCTTGGGGTCATGATCCCACACTCAAGCCAGTGACCCCACGCTCAAGCTGGATGAGCCCGCAGTCAAGCCAACAACCTCAGGGTTTCAAACCTGGGTCCTCTGCATCCCAGTCTGATGCTCTATACACTGCACCACCACCTGGTCAGGCTTTACGCAGATTTCACAGCAAACAGAATTACCCCTAGAACATGTTATGGAGGGAAAGTTGACGCATTCGAAATCTCATCCCCAAATCACAAGAGGGTACTAAATGGTTCACAGGGCCTGGGAGGACTGACATGTTTTTATGGTCTGATGAAGGGAAAGAAAACCAACGCAGTTTAAATCTGGGGTATATTTTGAATGCTGTCGACTTCTAAAAGTTCATGCAAACCAACCCCCTTGCCACAGATGGATTTGAGGGCTCGTTTTATGGCATGACTGGTCTACCTCACCATGGAAGGGGTGTAGCTAACGACTGTACCACGTTTTATTCAAGAAATCACTCTATCTCCTCTTTCTTTGGCTTTGCAGGGTTTGAAGTCTCTCTGCTCCCCTTTAGCTTCCTCTGGGTTTGCACAACATGCCAGTTTGTGATGAAGCCTTTCTAGACAGGAACCTTTCTACCCTCGGGGGCAATAGACCGCCTCCGAACAGCTCCAGTAAAAACTTAATTATAGCCTTCATTTGTTGCACGATGTGACAGAGCAAGTGAAATTGCTCCGACTAGTCCGACGTACTTGCTACAAGTTTCTATGGATGTGAATAAATGAACCTCAAATGTGTCTTTCTTTTCAGCCAGTTTGATGTTAATGGAAAATCAAAGGGAAATGACTGTACCATGTGCTCTCTCTGAACCACCCCAGTGGACTCCCTTCTATAGAGCTGGGATGGATGAAAAGCATGGACTTCTTAATTTTATTTCTCTTTCTGATTACATTTACTTCACAGCTGATATACACCTTACCATCCAATGTGCGTCTCCCTCAAGATTTTAATCAGCTCGGGGGTCTGTCCTTTCACATAACCAGTTCTCTTTCTCCAAATCCTGATCTGTCTTTTACAGATACCTTCATGAAAGGGCCATTTTGTACAACAGAACTGTGTGTCCGTGTTAACGTAATTCACCAATCCTTGTAACTTGCTTTGTGATGTGCAGCGAATGACTCCAGTCAAGACACCTGAGAGAGAAGCGAGTGCGTGGAAGAAGGCTGTGCAGACCTGGGACCCCAGGGGGCGACGCAGCGTGATTGACATGGCCACCTAGTGCTGCCCAGTCTCAGGGAGTGAGCCCTGGAGAAACGCATGTGCCAGCCTCTCCTTCTCCCCTTCCTTCCTATCACAGTCGTGTACAAGACGCAGCTGAAATAGCGTAAACTGCTGGTCAACCTCATGGGGCAGTTCTGCAGGACTTGAATAAAAGTCATCCATTTCATTTTCTCCGTGGACCTATCACAATAATCAATTTTATGTGCAACCTTTAAAACTAAACATGCTAAGGTCAACAGAAAATATTAGTTATTAGAAGGGTCAAAATATGCTCAAGGTACATATGCAGATTTTTACATTTTATAGATAAAAAATAATAGATATGGACTGTTGATCCACATGTTTAATACTAAGGCCATTATTTTGAATACCACTTATTCAAAACATGTTTCTAGGGAGAACATACCCATGTTATGTTTCAAGTGTATACGTTCTGATAGCAGTCAAATCATCTTCAAAGCTTAAGAAAACTCTGATAATAAAAATTATAACAATGAGCCCTGGCTCATTGCCTCAGTGGTAGAGCACTGGCCTGGTGTGTAGATGTCCCCGGTTCAATTCCCAGGAAGGGCACACAGGAGAAGCACCTATCTGCTTCTCCACCTCTTCCCATCTCGCTTCTCTCTCTCTCCTCCTCTCATCCTGCAGCCATGGCTCGATTAGAGCGAGTTGGCCCTGGGTGCTGAGGATGGCTCCATGGCCTCCACCTCAGGCACTAAAAAATGGCTCTGGTTGCAACAGAGCAATGGCCCCAGATGGGCAGAACATCGCCCCCCAGTGGGCATGCCGGGTAGATCCCTGTCAGGGCGCATGCAGGAGTCTGTCTCTGCCTCCCTTCCTCTCACTAAATAAAATATACATATCAAACAACGGTAACCAAAACAACATGCAACAATCACTTACATAGAGAAAAATGGATAGATTGTTTCTAAAGGCCCTTTGTAGAAAGTGTGGCCTCGAGCATAACACCTGGTTGGTTTTGACAAATATATCTCAAGTTAAACTTAATGGGAATAAGTGTCCCCTCCGAGGACTACGCCAGAAAACCCTTACAAATGGCTTTTTGAAATCCAATCATTGGGTTTACAAGAGTTTGCACAAATGTTCTTGATGAGGCATTGCCATCCCCATCTGTACAACACATTTTAGCTGCGAAATAAAATCATTCGTCTACCTTTAACTTCAAATCAAGGGGAACATTACCGAGAAAGTCACAACAAGGTGGCATCCTTAATACATAATAATGACATATGCAGGAAATGCACCATTATTTATACTTGTGACGCGCTGTAAATTGCTTCCATCATCACGACTAATTGTAGTGATTATTAATGCAGTGTTATGAACTGTCAGAATTGCGGCATGTAATTACATTTGTGCAAATGCTTCATTACCTGCCTAATGAATCTGGC
Organism: Rhynchonycteris naso; assembly: GCA_037038555.1. Taxonomy (NCBI): domain Eukaryota; kingdom Metazoa; phylum Chordata; class Mammalia; order Chiroptera; family Emballonuridae; genus Rhynchonycteris; species Rhynchonycteris naso. Next base: position 134,448,252 of record CM073002.1, on the reverse strand, counting down.
ATCTATGCCCATGTAAACCACTGTTTTTGTTAACATAATGAAGGACATTTTTAAATTTTTTTTTGCACGAAGCCGCTGATGTAGAACTGGTCTGACCTACCTTACAAATTTTGAGCAACCACTGCTAGCAAACCTTTGATCTGGTTTATTTCCACAGTTGGCAGAAGGTGCACACAGGGTGGCAGCCATTTCAATAATAGCTTCCAAAGAGAAATTATGGTCCGTTTTGATAGAGCCCAAAGACTGACAGATTCAGTCCGCTCCTCGGAAGAAGGGATCTGACCACTGGCACTTACGTTAGGGTTGGCCTCTAAGTAGTTGTAGAGGACGTTGACACAAATGGTGAGGTCTCCGAGATTGAAGGGGTAGCTGCGGCTCCAGCCCTGGGGGCCGAACCTCAGTCTCCCAGCAACACAGGCGTGGAAGTAACACAGAGCAAACAGGATGCTTTTAAACTCATGCTCCTTGGAGCATATTTCGAGTGTATCCTGGGAGAAAAGAAAAACGTTTCATTATCCAGCTGCCTGGTGCCCGGGGGCAAGGGTCTGAGTCTTCAATAACTCTGTTGAGGCCGTTGAGGGAGATTTAGAATAGAGATAACACACAGCTCCCAGCAGGGCTGCCTGTCCTAGGAGAGCTTTGTAAGAGACTTTTTGGCACTTGCCAGTCTGCTGATTTAAGAGGAACACTTTTATTTGGCTTTAGTTATTCTTCTAAGTTCACTAGAAAATGAGACAATTCATTTTGACCAGTGGTAACACTCACTGCTTGACATTATTTCCCCCTGCATAATGGTTCTTGTAAAAGCTGGATAACGTAAGAACACCGTCTTAGTTTCATCATTGTAGCCAAATAGTATTGAACCCCAAATACCATCTGCCCCTGGTTTCCTAGTGACACAGACTACCTACCTGGCCACATGGTCACCCATTTCCCGGCCATCCCTGAAGCCAGATGCACTATATAACCAAAGTGTTTGCGAACAGAATTTGAGCGGAAGTGATCGTGTCTGACTTAGTCCTTTACCTAAAAGTAAATTGCTGTGCCCTGGCCATTGCTCTTCCTTTTGCTGTGGGCTAAAAATGATGACGACTGGACACTGCAGCCACAGCAAGGGACAGCAGAGGCACCCATCAGCGTGGGGGTGTGGCTGATCCCATGGAACAGAGCTGCCAATTATATACGAGAGAAATTACCTTGTTTGGATCACTATAATTTTGTGCTGACCCTTAACTAACACAATCACTGCACGAATGTTTCCTTCCAGTGAACCGGAGGTCAGATTCATGGTTGGGATGATAGATTGGCATATGGAAGGTTAAAAAAAAATAGATGCCCTGTAGACTAGATCAGTAAAAAATTTTTTGAAAAATGCAGAAGGAAAGTTGAGTCCTGATATGCTACCTTGATATGGACCTAGCACCAACAGCCATAAAATTAAAAGGCAAAAAGAAAAAAGAAAAAGAAAAAGAAATCCATTTGATCTAGGGCTTAAAGGTTGTACTTTGCCCAACTTCAGATTTGGAAATTCTGTGAGGCAAACAAGAAAGGTGGATGGAAGGAGTCTTCAGCTGAGGTTGGGCAGCAGCAGATGGGAAGGCCAGATCTGCACCTTCCTGCCTTGTCCTTTTTGTCCTTTAAAATGGTCCAAGTACAGCCAGTCAATGTTTAAAATTGATCTGACAACTTGGGCCATCTGCAAAGATACTTAGCATCTTTAGGGTGGGGGTTCATAGCTGGTTTCCCCCGGGGACTTCTGGTAAAAATCGAAACCGAGACTAGATTTGTTCTCTGGCCCAGGATCAGAAGAACTTTTTAGTTCCTTCCTATCAGAATCCAGGGCTGCCACCAAATACAGTTCTAGCATTGGCCGGGCCATATATTGTGTGGACCCAACCAAATCAGTAGGTAATTTCTACATATCTTATGGGTTTGGAAGCATATCCTTAAAAATACCTTTTCTACAACTAAACATCAAATGAAAGTGCCTTCTGTTTACATAATCCACTGTTTGTTTATATAGACTTCAAATTACTCATTATTTAAGTAGTTAAGGTAGTCTTCAAAACTATACTCTAAGGTAGCTAATTATTATAATTTCTTCATAATGCTGGTTTGGGCATGGCTCAGAAAAAGTACTAAAGTTAAGCGCACATGCATGCACGCACACACTTGCGTGCGCACACGTCAAGATTTCACATCATCCCTCTGTACAAGTTACAAGAATAGATGATAATTCCACAGTCCTGTGAGAAGACCCTGACTTGAGTGGCAGACCCGGCTCCTTCTATTTTCCTACCTGATCAAAGTTGTAGAGAGCGGCATGTAAGTTGGCCAGCATTCCTGTGGGGGGTTCATTAGTGATCTTAATGGAATTTTCCAGGAGTCCCTGAGGGATGACATGTTCACTTGGTGTAGCTGCAGTCTCGGCACTCATGAAAACCCTGAAATCTCTGTGACTTTCTTGGCTAAATCTTTCAAGGAGTTTCTCCAAGGTTCCCAGCCACTTGGCTACCAAATGGACATTCTGAAAGACAGTATGATTTATAATTACTGTGAAACTCAAGTAAATTACTTAAATTATAGGATTATAACATTTTCCTATACATCAATGTGTTGAAAACTGAGAGAACCATGATGAATGTTCCTTTATTATTATGTTAGGAGAACAAAACAAAATAGCATTAAACAGCGAGCACACGAAGTGCTCCAGTTCACCACAGGTTGTCTTTGTAAACCTAAATCTCCCTCCAACACACTAATCTATTCCCAACACCTATCACTTCTGAGATGCAGTTGCCTGATATTCTTCTTTGCTATAGTTCCCAATTACCGAGACTTACACGGGTTAGTTTAATCGGGTATAAAAACGGAAGGCCAGAAATGTACCCAATCACCTACTTCATTATTTTGGATGGAAATCTCTCTTACTCCAGCTCCTACTCATTTGACTAGGAACTCAAAAGGATGTGAAGGATGAAAGGCTAGCTGAAAAAGTGGCCAATCCCTGTTACCATCTTGTTTTTCTTAAACCCTAGAGCTGTCAGAAATCACAAAAGAAAATAATGTTACCACTATCACTCTTTGACTTTCAGTTTTATGATTCTAGCCTCCAGATCTATTAGAAAGTAAACTTTTGTTGATTAAGCAACCCAATCTGTGATACTCTGATGTGGTGAGCCTAGCAAATTTACATATTAGGTAAGAGCTCTATGTTTCCTCCCCTGCATGCTTGCTACTAGATTATAATGAGGGTATTTCTCACACCTAACTGTGCCACTCATACAAGCAAGCAGGACCAGAAAACAACAATGAAACTCGTTTTGCAAGCTCAAATACAGGGGTGGGCAAATGTAGGTTTACAGTTATGAGTATCTGAAACAAAGAGTTTATTCTTGTGTTACTTACTACTCATTGTATCACTTGCATTACAATTGTAAAACCTACTTTTGCCCACCCCTTATACCCTAATTCTCTACCTAATGGACTACAACGATCTCTGACTTGAAAGTTTATCTGAAACAAATGTAAACATATTGTAGGCCATGATGCTGACATCAGGGGCCAGAAAAACCTCCCAGCTAGCCACCACTGAACTCAGGCACGCTTGAGATCCAGCCTGGGAACCAATCGTGAGGGTCCGGTTTTGAGACTGGTGAGAGACTTGCGCCTACGTGTCCAAGGGCAGCAAGGCCCGTGCAAACCCACATATATTGAAAACCACACATTTTTTGCCCATGGAAAAAATGATTTTTAAAATCCATGATGTTAATTCACACACCATCTGGTGTGGATCTGAGATAAGACAGCTGTTAGCCTGCCGCCTTCGTAATAGTTTCCTCTAGAGTGCGGGTTTTTGATAAAATGCTAGCTGACTATCCCTAGAGGGGCTATATCTGATCATAATAATTGGTGATTACAGAGTTTGGTTAAGAACTTATTAATATGTGCATACATATCATATCCCCACGCTGATATAATTTAATGTAAATTACAAACAATATAATAAGCTCCTATTTTGTTGGTCTCTTTCTTCAAAGTCTTGCTTTCCTTTTAATTGTCAATCAAAGAGATACTAGAATTCTCCAGGCACTGGGACAGCCAAAGCCTGGGATGGTCTCTCCTCTCTGAATTCTTGTATGTGTGGAGAGGAATAGCAAGTCACATTCTAAGTAACTGGCTTACCACCAGGAACCAAGTCAAAGGTCCAGAACAGACAGGTATTCCGAAGCAGATGCTTCACAAAATAAGATCTTTTGAAACAATTTTTTTAATAGTGAAACTTAACAACTTGCATTTTTAGAGGCAACTGGTATCTTCCCATAGATCTAAAAATAGAAATATTCCATTTTGAATAATACTATGTTCTCCTGAGGATGATTATACCCTTCTTAGGTTCTTGCCAGTTCGAGCTGCCGGATGCTTGAAAACTCTTAAAGACCTCTTTCCTTGAGGGAAGATCCCAGCATCTACAGAACTGTGGGAGTAACTTTCTCTGCAAAGAGACAAAACCTCCATTGTTACCTGTCTGACCCTGAAACTCCAGAAGGAGACACATCCTCCCAAATAACCTTACTGAAGTCTCACCTGATGCTGTAAGCATTACTCTCCTAGAAGGTTATGTTCTGCTTGAACTCTCCCACAAATCTCAGATACTGGAGACACTAAGGCAAGGCCATGTCCTATTTTGGCATGAGGGTGGCAGCATGGGCTGGTGGGAAAATGTCACTTGCTGCCAAACAAGCAAGTATCAGCTCTGGCACTCTCCAGCTCTGTGGCCTTGAGGCTCTCCAGACCCTTCTGAGGCTCCCTTGTCTCATCTTCATAATGGGGATGACAACATCTCCCTGTACAGCTTTGCTGTATGATTGAGACCGTGGACCCTGAGGTTAGCCTAGTCAAGAGTCTGGCACACACAAGAGAGCCTTTGGGGTCAGCATACAGCAGATCAAATGGCCATGCCTGGACCCGCAGGGACAGCCAGCATGTCATCTGGCAGAGGAGTCAGTCAGTCGGGCTCCCAGGAGCCCACACAGCTGGGTGGGCTCCATTCATGGCTGTGTTCTTCCTCCAGTCCCCAGCCAAGGGAGTCCTGGATCACACGGGCTGTAGACTCACAGACCCAGAGAACGCTAGCCTGAAAACGGAGAAAGGGGCTGTCTATCCTAATCCTCTTACTTTACAAAGGGAATGTTTTGCACTAGTTGGGGGCAGAGTTGTATGGGATCATACATAGTGCTCACAAAAATTAGGGGATATTTTATAGCTTCATGTTCATTTTCAAATATCCCCTAATTTTTTGAGCAGTATATAAACTTTAAAGCAAGATGCAAAGGAGAGACATTATGATAGCGGTGTTGATGATGTTGATACTAGTCTGTCCTCAAGCACCACTGGAGTGTTTCAGAGATCTCTATGTCAGGAATGACAGGGCTCCCTCTAATATTTTTAATTTTAAAGCAAAATGCCTAGAAAATCTCTCAAAAGATAATAACCATCCTTGTTTTCAGACTCCTAATCCCCTTTGGAAATGTCATGGATGCTGAGAAAATCCATTGGACTCCCCAAATCACCACGAATTGTGAGAATGGATTGTTCCTGTTGGGCTGGGCACTTTCCTGTATTCATACACAGTGTGTCCCATGAAAACGCAATACTGCCTGACCAGGTGATGGCACAGTGGATAGAGAGTCTGACTGGGATGCAGAGGACCCAGGTTCAAAACCCTGAGGTCACCTGGCTTGAGTGTGGGCTCACTGGCTTGAACACGGTGTCAGATATGACCTCATGGTCATTGGCTTGAGCCCAAAGGTCGCTGGCTTGAAGCCCAAGGTCATTAGCTTGAGGCCCAAGGTCACTGGCTTGAGCAAGGGGGTCACTTGGTCTGCTGTGGCACCCCAGTGAAGGCACATATGAGAAAGTAATCAATGAACAACTAAGGAGACTATGGTGCCGCAATGAAGAATTGATGCTTCTCATCTCTCTCCCTTCCTGTCTGTCTGTCCCTATCTGTCCCTCTCTCTGTCTTTCTGTCTTTGTCATGAAAAAAAAAAAAGAAGAAAGAAAATATAATACTTACCTGGAGTATGACCCAGTGTCCTCCTTGGGAAGCCTTCTTCAGTGCTGTTTCTGCCACTGTCTCCTGACCTTGTCCCAAAGACACGTTGTGCAATTTTCCCGAGTCAATTGTAAACCCCAGTCTTTTGCCTGTGGGACGATACAACATGGTGAGAGGGAAAAGGTACCAGGGAGCAGTGAGAAGGGGCTGGCACCCTGTGGTCCACTGCCCATCTCTGGTCACCCGTGACCTTCTAGGTCACCTTCCTGTGGAATCCCACTAAACCTCTGTTGTTTCCATAGGCAGCACCTTGACCTCCCAGCAGCTGCCTCCTCGCAAGCCTTGGCAAGGCTGCTGGAAAATCAGCTCCTCTGGTTTTATGGTAATGAAGCTTTTGACATTTTGATAGATGGCAGGCATTGTTACTGAGCTTTATAAACTCTTGCAGGAGTAGTAAAGTGTTTCCCTCATAAAAAAGGAGCAACATGTGGTGGGTATCACATCGTTTTTTTGAAGGGACAGGCTCGTTGGGTAAATGCGGGCGCTCGCTCACCTCGCGAGCCGCGCTTGAATGGAGCAGTCAGGTCACAGCTCTATTAACCTGGTACTCTCGGCACGGGGCGTGGGGAACAGTAATCCAGAGCATAAAGCGACAGCGCCTCGCACAAATGAATAGGCTTGCTCTAATGACCATTATTTAGTCACAGGGGGCACAAGATTACATGAGCATGGAGAAAATTGCCCTCTGGCCCTCATATAGTCAAAAGGTGGGAAACAGCATAAAAGAAACTTGCATTATGCCAAGCAGAGGAATGTGCCATTTGAACATTTCTTCAGACTGTACAGTGTTATTAGTCTAACATTTTCCATACATTCAATCTCCAACAAATGCGGGGATAAAGGAAAGCAACTAAGATAGCTGTAAACTGGAAGGAAGGGTGGGTGGGCTCTGGGAGGTGGGCAGGAGGGCGGGCCAGCACGCTGCCTGGCCGCTCACCAAGGATCTCGAGGTCTTTGAGGGTGTCGACCCCGGGAGACAAAATGAAGAACACGGGGGTGGCCGGGCCGCTTTCTTCCAGGGCTTTCCCTAAGTCCAGTCTGGTCCTCTCCACGTACTTTGCACCTAGTTTTTTCTCCACGAAATTCCTAGACACAACAACAAGGCCAAAGACACGATCAGTGCTTGCTTTTGACCTCGCAAAGCTTCACAACTTGGATCAGCTTAAACCACAGGCACAGGAAGAAAGCAAACCACATTTTTTGATTTTTGTTTTTTTACATGGGATGTTTTGTTAGGAGGACAACATGAATCCGACTAGATTTATGCAGTACTGTCAGTGAGATTGCTGTCTGCTTTAGATGCTCTGAAACAGAAGCCTACGTTCCATTTTAGGGGGGCTACGGAGAATCCGCCTAGTACAATCAGCTGCCTGCCTATGGCTTTGTATTCCCCAAATACCCTGCCGACCCCCCACCCCATTACTTATTAACAGTTCATTAGATTTGCCACAGTGCAATTTTCCAGGCTGCTGGGCTTCTCATGAATATACAAATGCTTTTTTGGGGTGTTTCTAACACAGGGAAGCTCAATTAAGCAGGGATTATTTCCCAGCAGCACCCGGCTTAGCAGAAAGTGAGTAGTACTAAGCTGAATTGATTTATAAAGCGGGTTGGCAGAGGCGTCTGCGAAGGGGGAATGGGTTGCACTAGACAAAGTGGAGGGAAAAAGCCTGATACTACTGAGGTAAGAGGAGCATGCTAGGGAAGGAAGTTGCAAACTGGTTGGTGAATTCAAATGAGGACACGGCTTCTGTGAATTAAGCAGCATATTACCATTTGGGAGCCAAAAGGGCAGAGAAAAGGGACACTTGTACCAAGATGTAGACAGGGCTTTCTGCTTTGAATAGTGCTGGTTGCAAAGTTATGGGGACTGTGCGTGTCGCTATGAAAGGAATTCACTTTTGTTTGACATGTAAAATCTTTGGAGCCAAAACGCCACCACAGAATAAAGATGATGGAGATTAACACTTAGATAATGCATGTCTCTGACCTCTGACCTTTTTTTTTTAACTGATAAAATTTATGACCTCTGAACTTTTGCTGACACCCATCTCTCTTCTTAGAATATTTCTATCATTTCCCCGTCTCCCCTGTAGATTCAAGAATCAAGCTTCTCAGAAAGAATGTCCTGAATCGTGTTTAGCAAATTTTCACAATTGGAGTGAGAACATTATCAAAATTCCAGCAGAATCACTTCTCATCAATATGGACCGTAAATACCTCCAGCAGATTCTCCTAGCCCCTAAGACTGGGCTTTTTGTATGTTAACTTGCATTTCTGAAGATGCTCATTGTCCCACCTGAGAGCATACGCCATCCTGTCGGGGCGCATTGCTCTCAAAATTATTAGCTTCTGTATTAGACTTTTCTTCTTCCATTCTTGAGGTAACTTCTCTTTTTCTGGACACTCGGATTCTACCCACTTCCTCCACTGCTTGGCAGATCCTTCCACATCTCGGTCTATGCCTCGAAATTCTTCCATGAGGGCTACTGCCTGTAATACAATAGGGGAACAATTAGGCACGGTTTATCTAAGTCAGTGGTCGGAAAACTCATTAATCAACAAAACCAAAAATCAACAGTACAACAACTGAAATTTCTTTTGAGAGCCAAATGTTTTAAACTTAAACTATATAGGTAGGTAGATTCCTTATCGAGGTAGCACCCGCACGGGGTATTTTGTGGAAGAGCCACACTCAAGGGGCCGAAGAGCCGCATGTGGCTTGCGAGCCGCGGTTTGCCGACCAGGGATCGGCATTCGAGATAAAGACTTGTGAATGCATCGAGTTATTACAGACAAGTTGTGCTGGGCAGTCTATATTTCCTCTCCAGATTTACTCTGTACCCTTCACTGCCCTGCTCACAGGGTGATCTCTAAGAATGTCTTGGACTAAGCTCCCTGGCTCTCTTGCTCGGTTGGGTTTGTCCAATAGGAGGCAATGGCAAGAGACAAGAGGGCTGGCGAAGAGAGAGGTCAGGGTGTTTCTTCCCCAGTTCTGCACCTGTTGTCACCCAGTTGGGCATGTCCCTCTTCCTAACGTCGCTGGCTCTCTCCCATTACTTTCTCATTTTCGTAACTGCTACTTTTCTTCCCTTTTCCCATCCCCATCCCTGTTTCCCTTATTCTTCTTCCCAAACTATGGAAATATACTCTACTCTTTGCTAAACATATTTTAAATCCCTGCTTTGAATGTCCCATCTGTTTTCTACAGAGGTTCTGACTAATATGCAATTGATTTAATAATTCTAAATATAATTCTAAATAAATTCTAATTATTTAGCCTGACCAGGCGGTTGCGCAGTAGAGTGTCAGACTGGGATGCAGGGGACCCAGGTTTGAAACCCTGAGGTCACCAGCTTGAGGAGGGGCTCATATGGTTTGAGCAAGGCTCACCAGCTCAAGCCCAAGGTCCCTGGCTTAATCAAGAGGTCACTCGCTCTGCTGGAAACCCCCCACCCCCGGTCAAGGCACATATAAGAAAGCAATCAATGAACAACTAAGGTGCCGCAACAAAGAATTGATGCTTCTCATCTCTCTCCCTTCCTGACTGTCCCTATCTGTCCTTCTCTCTGTATCTCTCTGTCACACACATACACACACACACACACACACACAATAAATAAATAAATAAATTCTAATTATTTAGAATTATAATTTTACAGAAATCTCAATATACTATAAATATAAGGAGTAACAGTTATTTTTAATGCATTGAAATGTTTCCTTTATAAAACAAAAAAGAGTGGACAAAGCTTAGCATGTGATGAGTGTCTTTAAGAAATTCCAGAGACTAAGAACAAGCACTGAGTAATAAAGGAAGAAACTAGGTCAGGCAGATTAAAAAAATATTCCTTGACTTTTTTCAAAGGTCCTAAAGACTATCCACATTCATTAACAACTTTCCTACCCATTTTAGTAGTCAAAAGTTCCTTTACTTTCTAAATAAGAAATCAGTCAATTTAGTTGTACACTTGGAATAAATATAATATGTATGCCAACTATAACTGAAAACTAATTTTTAAAAAAAGAGCCAAAGAAAAATTAATCAATTTAATAATATAAAAAATCAATGAAAGAACATTACATTATAAGCATATAGCTACAACTAAAATGGTATATATCACTTGGATTTTCAAAACTGCATTACTACATTTGAGAAAACTGAGATTTGAAATAAGACTTAGAAACTGAAAAACTACGCTCCTAACATACCTTAATGGCACTCCAGGACTGAGTGGTCAGGAAGTCGACAGGACTTGGGTACGTGTGTTCTACTGTGAATCGAAGCAGGAAATCCAATTCAACAGGGTCTAGCTCTTTCTTTCTCAACAAAATCTTGAGAGTACACAAAATTGAAGAGAGTCATTTGGTTTACTCATCAAAATTACAATACAGGAAGCAGTTGCCACTTAATAGATACAATTAGATAGGCAGAACCAAGTCTTCTAAAAATTCCTATAGATATATATCTGTTCTACAGTTGAAATAAGAAATAAGTCATGCCCATGGTCTCAAAATCTTGATCAGAAATCTAACAACAAACAATTATGAAGGCTGGGTTATTTCAATTTTATGCCTATAAGCAACATATTTGAAATATGCTTTTCAGATTTGTCTTTTACTGTTAGATCAAACTTGCCTTAAAATTTGTTATACAAATTAAATTGAGAAAGCCTGAGATGACAATGGACTGGATTAGTAAACAGAAGGTAGAGATAGTACTATGTGTTAGTCCTAGTATAGGAATTACATCTAAGACACTATGAGGCTCCCATTGCAAACTGGAACCACCTTTTAGGCATTCTGATAACAGAGCTGGCGAGAAGTCCATAGAACATTTTTAGGGGCACAAATGAAATATTCATGAAAATCCTACAAAGTTAAAGAAGTAAAATGCTTGAGTGCTAGACTATTTTTAAATTCTAGATATTTTCCAAATGCATTATGGGTGATAGCATACATGAAAATATTTTATTTCACTGGATAATTAATTCTTAATTCAATTTAATTTGTTTCAACACATAAGAAAATGTACACATAATATTAAACTTTGATAAGCATAGGTTGTCAGCATTTGAGACAGATTATAATTTATCTATGGCTCCCAAGGGGATGTTTTCAACAGATGTGCATGTCATCTGTTACCATTTCTGGTCCATTACTGTCCATGAGCAATATGTATAAGCACAAAATATTAGCAAAATACCCCCAAATAATCTGATTACAAATGGCAGAAAAACAGAATAGACATTTTTTCCCCAAAGAGGACATACAAATGGCCATCAGGCACATTAAAAGGTACTCAACATCACTAGTCAGCAGGGAAGATGCAAATCAAAACCATGATGAGATATCGCCTCACACCTGTTATGATGGCTGTTGGTAAAAAATAAAAGAGATGACAGATGATGGTGAGGATGTGGAGAAAAGGGAACCCTTGTGCATTGTTGGTGGGAATAAACTGGAGCAACCACGATGGAAAAAAAGTATGGAGGTTTCTCAAAAAAATCATAAACTCAACTACCATATGATCCAGCAATTCTACTTCTGGGTATATAGTCAAAGGAAATAAAATCATTAGCTCAAAAAGCTATCTGCACTTCCATGTTTATTGAAGACTAACAATAGCCAAGAATGGAAACAACCTTAAATGTCCATTGATAGAAGAAGGAATAAAAATATGTGGTACTTAGATATAATGGAATTTATTCAGCCATAGAAAAGGAAATCTTGCCATTTGTGACAACATGGATGGACACTGAGGACACCGTGCTAAGTAAAATAAGTCAGACAGAGAAAGACAAATACTACATGATCTTTCTTATATGTGAACTCTAAAAGACTGAACTCATAGATACAAAGGACACATTGGTGGTTACCAGACGCGGGAGGTGGGAAGTAGGCAAGATGGGTGAAGGTAGTCTAAAGGTAGTGCCGAGGATGCTATGGTGAGTGTAGTTAACAGTACTGGACTGTACATTTGAAAGTTGCTAAGAGAGTAAATCTTAAAAGTTCTCATCACCCATAAAAAATTGTAACTATGTGAGGTGAAGGGTGTTAACTAAATTTATTATGGCAATCATTTCATAATATATACATATATTGAATCATGACGTTGTACATCTTTAACTAATACAGTGTTATATGTTGACTGTACCTCAATAAAATTGGCGAAAAATTAAAAACAACAACTTTGTTTTGTAATGCTTTGCTCCTGTTTATCACATACATTATAAAATGCCTACACCCATATATTTTTATTTTTTCATCTATTCTTTTTTTAAAAGATTTTAGTTATTGATTTTAGATTGAGAAGAGAGAGAGAAGGAGAAGGGGGGGGAGAGTGGGAAGCATCAATTCATAGTAGTTGTTACTTGTATGTGTCTAGACTAGGCAGTCTGGGATTTTAAACTGGGGACCTCAGCACTCCAGGTTGACACTTTATCCACTGTACCACCACAGGTCAGGCTCATACATTCTTGTATAACCAAAAGGAATATACAAATACTAAAAATATAAACAGTTTATCATTATTAACAGAAGGTGTTTATAAAATGCCTTCTTTGGGCAAGGTGTTTTTACAGGACACAAATAGAGAAGACATCAGTCATCAAGATATGGACAGACAGCAAAAGTTATCCAATAAATGAACTAGAAGAAGGACAACATGCTTATTTCATCTAAATAGGTGGTCCTCAATGGTTTTTCTTATCATGGTCACCTTCATTTAAACAAAATCTTTTGCAGAAGTCCACATCAAAAAGAGTAAAAGGTAGTAGGTCTCATTGAAGGTGGGAGTGTGACACCTGGGGCTCTTTTTACTCATTCATTGTTCTTTCTAAAGGGCTCGTACAAACCCTTACATCTGGATTCTTACTTCTGATCTCAAAGAATTCCCCTGGTAGCATCTGGGAAGCTCTGACAGAACCTAAAAGGGTGAGGAGAAGGCCTCATCCATGTGTTCTTCAGGGTGACAGCTGATGTGTGGCTTAAGTGCCTACCCACCCAAACCATTGCCCCATGACTGACTAGAAGGTTGTCAAATGCCCAAGGTCCCTCTGGGAAACTCAAAGTCTTCTCATGTCACCAAGGGCTTGCAAAACAAGGTGTCTACACTTCCCTACAGCAGAAGTAAAGCATTAGTAAACAGAGATGTGCGACTTTGGTTCTGGGGATGCGTTCAAGTGACTGATTTGCTCACCTGAAAAGCCATCTGGGACAGGAAGGTGAGCTTGTCCTTCTCAAACAGTGCCTGGCTGGTGTAAAGGAAGGTGGTGTGGGTGACGCTCTCCAGGAGGACTGAGATGCGCCCCTGTGTGTCCTCCACCTTGTCAGCCTGCTCGATGGCTCGGTGGAACAGGATGTTGAAAGCCTGGGGAATTGAACATGACTGTTTAAGGGTGGAAACTGGTGCCTGGATGTTGAGCTAGCCCCAGACGTACTGGGCTACACACAGTTTGAGGTTGACCACGGGGAGAGATAACAGAACAGGATTTTTATGAGGTTTATATGAGCTCTAAGAACAGTTCTTGCCCCACGGTAAGAGCTCATTAACTGTTTGCTGCCGTTGCTATTATTATTAACATCATTCCATAACATCTACCCATAACTCTTCCCTGGCCAACTACACGGCACCATCCTCTTTGCATTTCTCTGATAACTGTTGAGCATTTAAAAAATGTGTTTATGGGCGATTCATATGTCTTGGTATAAGACATGTTTGTTCAAATTTTTCATCTATTTTTTTAAATTGGGTTATTTGTCTTATTATTGAGCTGCACATGTTCTTTATATAGTCTGATATGAATTCTGTTAGCTATATGTATTTATTGGAGATGGCTTTTAGTAGTCCATGGCTTGTCTTTTCATTTTCTTAATGTCTTTAGAAGATTATAAAAATTTAAATTTGATAAGATTCCATTTATCATTTTCTTTCTATTGTATCCTAAAAAATCTTAACCCAAAGCGCAAAGAATTCCTCTTACTTTTTTCCTAGAAGTTTTATAGCTTAGTTTATTCATTTTGAGACCTTTGTTATAAAACTTATCCCTTCCTCACTGAAGTCTTGGCATCACTAAAAAAAATCAGCTGACCACACATTTGTGGGTCTACTTCTGCACTCTCTCCTCTGTTCTGTTAATCTGAGTATTTGTCTATAGGTCAACTAGTGTAAGTTTATAATAAGCCTTGAAATCATGTACTTTGTCTCCATGTTTGTTGCTCTTTTTCAAAATTGCTTATTTTAAAATCCTTTCCATTTCTGCACACATTTCAGAATCATCTTAGCAATGTCTTTAGAAAATAAAAACCTTCCTAGCAATGTCTTTAGAAAATAAAAGCCTTCTGGGATTTTGATAGAGAATTAATTGAATCAATACATCATTTGAAAGAGATGTGACATCTTAATAATATTTAATGTTCCTAACCAAATACATAGTATCTCTCTCCATAAGGCCTTTAAAATTTTTCTCAAGAATGTTTTGCTTTTATTTTATTTATTTATTTATTTATTTTAATGGGGTGACATTAATAAATCAGGGTATATATGTTCAAAGAAAACACCTCCAGGTTATCTTATCATTCAATTATGTTGCATACCCATCACCCAAAGTCAAATTGTCCTCTATCACCTTCTATCTGGTTTTCTCTGTGCCCCTCTCCTCCCCCCTCTGCCTCTTTTTTCTCCCTCCCCCACCCCATAACCACCACACTCTTGTCCATGTCTCATAGTCTCGTCTTTATGTCCCACCTATGTATGAAATCATGCTGTTCTCAGTTTTTTTCTGTTTTACTTATTTCACTCCGTATAATGTTATCAAGGTACATCCATTTTGTTATAAATGATCTGATGTCATCATTTCTTATGGCTGAGTAGTATTCCATAGTATATATGTACCAAAGCTTTTTAATCCACTTGTCCTCTGAAGGACACTTGGGCTGTTTCCAGATCTTCGCTATTGTGAACAATGCTGCCACGAACATGGGGGTGCATTTCTTTTTTTCGAACAGTGCTATGGTGTTCTTAGGGTATATTCCTATAAGTGGGGTAGCCGGGTCAAAAGGGAGTCCAATTTTTAATTTTTTGAGGAATCTCCAAACTGTTTTCCACAGTGGCTGCACCAGTCTGCCTTCCCACCAGCAGTGCAGAAGGGTTCCCTTTTCTCTGCATCCTCGCCAGCACTTATTCTGTGTTGTTTTGCTGATGAGCGCCATTCTGACTGGTGTGAGGTGATATCTCATTGTGGTTTTAATTTGCATTTCTCTAATAATTAGTAATGTTGAGCATTTTTTCATATGCCTATTGGCCATCTGTATGTCCTCTTTGGAGAAGTGTCTATTCATTTCTTTTGCCCATTTCTTGATTGGATTGTTTATCTTCCTGGTGTTGAGTTTTACAAGTTCTTTATAAATTTTGGTTATTAACCCCTTATCAGATGTGTTGTCGAATATGTTCTCCCATTGTGTGGTTTGTCTTTTTATTCTGTTCTTATTGTCTTTAGCTGTGCAAACACTTTTTAGTTTGATATAGTCCCATTTGTTTATCCTGCCTTTTATTTCATTTGCCCGTGGAGATAAATCGGCAAATATATTGCTGCGACAGATGTACGAGAGCTTACTGCAGATGTTTTCTACTAAGATGCTTATGGTTTCACGGCTTATATTTAAGTCTTTTATCCATTTTGAGTTTGTTTTTGTGAATGGTGTAAGTTGATGGTCTAGTTTCATTTTTTTGCAGGTAGATGTCCAGTTTTCCCAACACCATCTGTTAAAGAGGCTGTCTTTACTCCATTGTATGCTCTTTCCTCCTTTGTCAAATATCAGTTGTTCATAAAGGTGTGGGTTTATTTCTGGGTTCTCTGTTCTGTCCCACTGATCTATGTGCCTGTTCTTATGCCAGTACCAGGCTGTCTTGAGTATAATGGCCTTGTAGTAAACTTTGATATCTGGAAGAGTGATACCTCCTGCTTTATTTTTTCTTTTTAAGATTGCTGAGGCTATTCGTGTTCTTTTTTGGTTCCGTATAAATTTTTGGAATATGTATTATATATCTTTGAAGTATGTCATTGGTATTTTAATTGGTATTGCATTGAATTTATAAAATGCTTTGGGTAATATAGACATTTTAATGATGTTTATTCTTCCTAGCCATGAGCACGGTATATGCTTCCAGTTTTTTGTATCTTCCTTGATTTCTTTTATCAATGTTTTATAATTTTCTGAGTACAACTCCTTAACCTCCTTGGTTAAATTTACTCCTAGGTACTTTATTCTTTTGGTTGCAATAGTGAAGGGGAATGTTCCCTTAATTTCTTTTGCTGACAGTTCATTGTTGGTATATAAAAATGCCTCTGATTTCTGAGTATTAATTTTATATCCTGCCATCTTGCTGAATTCATTTATCAGGTCCAGTAGTTTTTTTAGTGAGACTTTAGGGTTTTTTATATACAATATCATATCATCTGCAAATAATGACAGTTTTACTTTTTCTTTTCCAATTTGGCTGCCTTTCATTTTTTCTTCATGTCTGATTGCTGTGGCTAAGACTTCCAGAACTATGTTGAATAAGAGTGGTGAAAGGGGGCACCCCTGCCTGGTTCCTGATCTTAAGGGGATTGCTTTTAATTTTTGCCCATTTAGTATGATGTTTGCTGTGGGTTTGTCATAGATGGCCTTTATCATGTTAAGGATTGTTTCCTGTATTCCCACTTAACTGAGAGTTTTGAGCATGAATGGGTGCTGGATTTTATCAAATGCTTTTTCTGCATCTATTGAAATTATCATATGATTTTTGTCCTTCCTTTTGTTTATGTGATGAATCACATTTAGTAATTTGCTAATATTGAACCAGCCTTGCCTCTCCAGAATAAATCCCACTTGATCATGGTGTATGATTTTTTTCATATATTGCTGGATTCGGTTAGCTAATATTTTGTTGAGAATTTTAGCATCTAAATTCATCAGGAATATTGGCTTATAATTTTCTTTCTTTGTGTTGTCTTTGCCTGGTTTTGGGATCAGAATTATGCTCGCCTCATAAAAGGTGTTTGGAAGTCTTCCTTCCTCTTGAATTTTTTGAAATAGCTTGAGGAGTTAGTTCTTCTTTGTATTTTTGATAGAATTCACTTGTGAAGCCATTAGGCCCAGGACTTTGCTTTGTTGGGAGTTTTTTGATAACCGTTTTGATCTCATTTATTGTAATTGGTCTGTTTAGGTGTTCTGATTCTTCCAGATTGATTTTTGGAAGATTATATGATTCAAGAAATTTGTCCATTTCATCTAGGTTGTCTAATTTTTTGGCATAGAGTTCTTCAGAGTATTTTCTTATAATACTTTGTATTTCTGTTGTGTCAGTTGTTATTTCATACTCTCATTTCTAATTTTATTTATTTGAGTCCTCTCTCTTTTATTCTTGGTGAGTCTAGTTAACGTTCATCGATCTTGTTTACTTTTTCAAAGAACCGGCTCCTGGTTTCATTGATCCTCTGTATTGTTTCCTTAGCGTCTATGTCATTTATTTCCACTCTGATCTTTATTATTTCCTTCCTTCTACTACTAGTCCTGGGCTTTATTTGCTGTTAATTTTCTAGTTCTTTTAGATGCAGGGTCAAGTTGCTTATCTGAGCTTTTTCTAGCTTCTTCTGGTATGCCTGTAATGCTATGAACTTCCCTCTCAGTACTGCTTTTGCTGTGTCCCATAAATTTTGAGTTGATGTATGCTCATTATCATTTGTTTCTTAAAACTTTTTTATTTATTCTTTGATCTCATTAATCTATTCGTTATTTAATAACATGCTATTTACTTTCCAAGTGTGTGAGTATTTTTCAGTTTTTCTTTTGTGGTTAATTTCTAGTTTCATGGCATTGTGATCAGAGAAAATGCTTGATATGATTTCAATCTTCTTAAATTTATTGAGACCACTTTTGTGTGCTAACATGTGGTCTATCCTAGAGAATGTACCATGAGCACTTGAGAAGAATGTATATTCTACTGCTTTAGGGTGAAAAGTTCTGAAGATATCTATTAAATCAAGTTGATATAGTTTATCCTTTAAGTCTGCTGTTTCTTTATTAATTTTCTTTCTTGAGAATCTATTCAGTGATGTTAGTGGGGTATTGAAATCCCCTACTATTATAGTATTGCTGTTAATCTCACCCTTTATATCCATCAAAGTCTGCTTTATGTATGTCGGGGCTCCTATGTTTGGTGCATAGATATTTATAATGCTTATATCTTCCTGTTGAATTATTCCCTTTATCATTATGTAGAGTCCTTCTTTATCTCTTACTATACAGCCTTTGTTTTAAAGTCCATTTTGTCAGATATAAGTATTGCTACCCTGGCTTTTTTTTTCATTTCCATTTGCATGAAATATTTTTTTCCATCCTTTTACCTTCAGTCTATGTGCCTCTTTTGTTTTAAGGTGTGTCTCTTGTAGACAGCATATGTATGGGTCCTATTTCTTTATCCACGCAGCTACCCTTTGTCTTTTGATTGGATCATTTAATCCATTTACATTTAAGGTTATTATTGATATGTAGTTGTTTATTGCCATTTTATTCTTTAAAGTTGTATTCTTCTTTTGCTATATTCTTTTCTCCCTTTGAACTGTTCACAACAGGCCCCTTAGTATCTCTTGCAGAATTTGTTTGGTTTTAATGAATTCCTTGAGGTTTTTTTTGTCTGGGAAGCTTTTTATTTCTCCTTCAATTTTAAACATTAGCCTTGCTGGATAGAGTAGTCCTGGTTGTAGGTTCTTGTTCTGCATTACTTTGAATATATCTTGCCATTCCCTTCTGGCCTCAAGTGTTTCTGTTGAGAAGCAGGATGTCATCCTTATGGGGGCTCCTTTGTAGGTGATAGCCTTTTTTTCTCTAGCACCTTTTAAAATTTTCTCTTTATCACTTAGCTTTGGTATTTTAACTATGATGTGTCTTGGTGTAGATTTCTTTGGGTTTCTCTTTAATGGAGTTCTTTGTGCTTCTTGAACGTGTAAAACGTTTTCCAGTCTTAATTTAGGGAAGTTTTCAGCTACAATTTGATTGAACAAAGTTTCTATCCCTTGTTCTTTCCCTTCTTCTTCAGGAACCCCTATGATGCGGATGTTATTTCTCTTCATGTTGTCACAGAGCTCCCTTAGAGTGTCCTCAGATTTTTTAAGTCTCTTTTCTTTTTTCTGCTCTGCTTCTGTGCCTTTATTTTGTCCTCTAACTCGCTGATTCGATCCTCAGCTTCATCCATCCTGCTTTTAATTCCTTCCATTGTGGTCTTCAGTTCTGATACTGTATTTGTCATTTCTGTATCATTCTTTTTTATTATTTCAATTTCCTTTTTTATACTTCTATCTCTTTATTTCAGTGTTCGTAATGACTATCCATTGTTGCTCTAAGCTGTTTCAACATTGTAACTATCATTATTTTAAACTCCGCATCAGGTAGTTTGGTTATATCTGATTCATTCAGGTCCTTCTCTGGGGATTTCTCTTGATTCATTTGGGTTGCATTCCTCTGCTTGCCCATTTTGTCTGTGTGTAAGAAGGGTTTGGCTACTGGAGTCCAATGGGTGTTGCCTCTATCTTTCCTAGCTGTGGTCTGTCTGCAGGCCCACCACCCTCTCTGCTGCTGCCTAGGGTGGTTGGGTGCGGGTGTTGCTGGCGCTGGCTGCTGCGACTGCTGCTGCGGTCTCCGCCTTGCCTCTGCAGGAGGGGCTATGTTCTCATGCCAGGTACTATAAGCCTCATCTGGTCTCAGCCTTCGACCCTCTCCCACGGGTGGGACTGCACACCACACTCGGGCCACAAGCCTGGGCACCAAGGGCTAGGGTGAGCACTTTTGTGCAGGTGCGGGTCCCTGTCAGCCTGTTCCTCCGGTCGGGAGGGGCTTCTGGTGCACACTCAGCTGCGAGCCAAGCTTCCGTCCTGCCCCCGCTGACCTCGGCTCCTCAGCCAGGCTGTGGTGCGTGCTCTACTGCGAACCCAGGCTTCCACCCCACCTCCGTAGGTAAAGCTGGTTCGTGCAGGGCTTCAAGCCTCAGAGGCCAGGTGAGGCTGCGTGCCCACTCGCCCTTGCCCAGCGGCGGATCTCTGCCCGTTCCCGGCTCCTGCTTTTTCCCCACAGGTGGGGTTGCAGGTGGGCCCGCAGCTGCCAGACCACTTTCGCATGTCCCGTTAGCCCCCATGGGGCTAGACCGAGCTCACGCCAGCCGGCTTGGCCTCTGCTTCCCCTTGTTGGTTCCAGGGGAAATATTGTTTCAGATTTGTGGAGAGACTCAGCCCAGGGTTTAGGGTGGCTGTCACTCAAAGCTTTTCTCCCTGTGCCTTCCAGACCACACTCTCTTCCCGCTGCTCCGGTCCTCTCCTCTCTCCCTGTCTCCCGATAGCCCCGGGTGAGTGGTTGTGAGAGAGGTTTTTTGCGCTGTCCCTTTAAGAAGAATCCTGGGTCTGAGACAACTGTCTCTTTCCCACAAACAGTATCCTAACCTGTTTCACAGCTAAATACTATCCATAGGCCTCTTCTAGGCTCTGGGGCTGTAGGCTGGGGTTTTGTTCCTGGGATCCAGGTCCCTACCCTCCGCTGGCCTCTCTTCCCGCCACACGATTCTCTCCAGGCTGCCTTTCACTCCAGGGAGCTGGGCAGCCCTTTCCGCGTTTTCGCTTTTCCTACCAGTCTCAATGTGGCTTCTTCAGTGTTCCCCGATTAAAGAGTTTTCTCAGTCCAGTTCAGCGTTGGTTTATCTAGATGATGATTCTTAAAATCCAGTTATAATCCACTTTGGTTCTGGGAATTGGAAGTTGGTACGTCCGCTTACTCCATCACCATCTTGCCCCTCCCTGTTTTGCTTTTAGTATGCAAATCTTCTATTTGTTTTGTTAAAATTATCTTCAATGTTTGAAAGCTATTATAAATAGTATTATTTTTCTTGTTCCTCGTGTAGGCAAATACAGTGGAGTTTTCTATATTGACTTTATACCCTACAATATTGCTAAAATCTCACGTCTTAGTCCTAGCAGCTTTTTTTTGTAGATTTCTTATGATTTTCTACATACATAATCAGGTTCTCCGTGGAAAAAAGAAACACCATTTTTCTTCTTCTTTTTCAATCTTGGTGCCTTTTATCGTGTCATTGCACTGGCTGTAACCTCCAATGCAGTGTTGAACGGAAGTGCTGAGAGAAGACATCCTTGCCTGGTTCTGATCTTGGGGAAAAGCATTTAATTTTTCAACACTGAGTTTATACTAATATTAGCTGTAGATTTTTGTAGCTGCCCCTGACATACTGAGAAGTTACCGTCTTTTCGTTTGCTCAGAGTATTTTTTTCTTTTTTCAGCCAGGTATTGGTTGAAATTTGTCAAGTTCTTCGTCTGCATCCACTGAAATGGTCATTCATATAGGTTTTCTCCTTTATTCTAATATGAAGAATTAACTTGTGTTTCTTTGAATGTTTAACCAACATGCATTCCTGGCACAAATTCCACTTGGGCCTAATATATTGTGTGTTTTTTATTTGTGACTGGATTCAATTTCCCAAGCTCTTCTTGAGCAGTTTTGCAACAGCGTTCATGAAGGGGGCTGCTCTGTAGTTTTCTTTTCCCGTAATGACTTAGTTGAGTTCTGGTATTTGGGTAATACTGGGCTGACACTACTGATCTGGTTTTATTATTCTCCTTAAACTCTGTGACAGTTCCACAATGCAACCACACTGTTTCAGTTCCATACGAGAGCCCGCTAGTTATTCCGGTCTCCCTTCCTCTTCTTTATTGCCCATATCCAATCCACCTGCGAGAGCTGATTATTAAAGCTTCCAATCCCATCACTGAGTCTTTCGTCATACCAGTCATCTGCTTAAAACCTTTCAATGGCTTCTCTTTGCACACAGGCTAGAATATAAAATCCCCAACGGAGCCTAGGAGGCCTCCTAGGATCTAGTTCTTCTCCCTCTTTGAACCCTGTCTTGTCACCTTCTCACCCACTCGTGACCCTCCAGCCACACAGATTCATTCACTATCTGGAGTCCCACACTCTTTCATGTCTCATACCTCCGCGTTTTCTCCAAATATTCCACACGGCGAAACCCTGTTTCCCCTTCAGGAATCAGCCCTATTGCCACTCTGTCCACTCACATCTGTTTTTTAAAAAAAACTGTATATCCAGTGACCACCACATCTAGCATGATGACTGATTTCAATAAACTATTTGTTTAAAAACTGACAGAATGAATGCATATCACCACCCAGAGGCTGACTAGTGCTCAAGAGAGCACAGGCCATGGAATCACAGGTTCAAATCCTGCCTCTTTCATTATGAAATGTACAATCTTGGGCAACATTTAAAATCTGAAAATGTTAGTTTTCTTTTTTTTACATAGGGATACAATAATATACTATATTGAGATGTTTGTGGCTTAATAAACAATTTTTCTCATTCTCTCTCCCTCAATACTAAAATAATGTAGGAAATCTCTTTATAAGACCTCCATTTACATAAAGAAAGTATAGGAACCTTATGGCGAATTCCCTTCTTTATATACCATAAACTCAAGACTCTGTTTACAAACAAAAACAAATGTATTATATTGCATTTAATTACCTCAAAGCCTTATTGAAATTATAAATGAACGTAAGAGAATGAGGATGTCTTGGCTTTTTAAATTTTTTCCTAGCTAGATCCTCATGGCTCCTCACTGGGTGCACCAATTGCTTAAAACTAAATTCTAAACTTCCCAGACACAAGTTGAACTCCCGATGTTTAATATTTTTCTTAACCTATTTGTCATTACCTTCAAAGAGAACTGATAGACGGGGTTGATTTTTCTGAGGTCGTTAACAACAAAATAAAGAAGAGATGCTCTCGCTGCCACGGGTCTGTAACATTCTCGGGTTTCGTTTATCTTCTTCTCATTTTCTTTAGCTTCCATCACCTATGGTAGGAATAACCAACATAAGTACAGGGATCCTCAGGTGACGACACAGCTTCGTTCCTACGTCAGTGATGGAACCTAAATTTTGGTGTAAGTCGAAACACAACCTAGCCTAAGTCACTTACTTATCCTAACACAGTTGTAACATCATAATCTAGTATATAAAAACACAACTAAGCCCCTGAGAAAGGAACATAAACATACTGTAAAAAAAGGACATAAATATACTGTACTGTACTGTAGTAACAGAAAAAAATGACCAAAAAATGAGTATGAAAGTATGACGCTAATGGCATAAGCCAAAACCCTCACATCTCAATTATTTTAAGTTTTTATGGGAGTGAGAGTCGTAAACTCGAAACATTGTATGTTGAGGATGTACCAACCTGAGGACCCCCTGTATTCATATTCTCTTTACTGACTCAAGTGGCGGTAGGTACATATCTGAAGTGAGAAATTACTAGTATCAAAATAGACAACATATGGCATCTGTGTGCTTGAGCTGTTCAAAACTACTAAATTCATATTTAAAACAATTTTAATTTTATATTTATTCTGAATATTACAATATTTAAAATAGTAAAAATTGTAAACTTTTTTTTTTTCAGAAGAGTTTCCAATGAGAAGGGATATTATTACTCTAGTGGGTTTATGATTACAAATTAAACAAATCTGCCTGTTTTTGGTGCTACAGAATTTATTCTGAGAAATGTCACCTTTCTGCTTCCCCTCTCCCTTTCAGGGGTTGCTAACCCAGCTGTTTGGCCTCCCAGGGATAGCTCTTAAAAGTCTGCTAGGTCAGTTCAATGCCAGTAACTTTATTAGTCAACAAGGTATACAAAAGCCAAGGTCAATAATACATCCAACAGCTATGCTTACTAAAAAGCCTTTATAGAAAGACTCTCATGACTGTCTAATTTTGACTTTGCACCAGATCATCCATATGCTCATATATTTCCATTTAGTGTACCTTTAGGTATTAACCTCTGCGTACATTCAGAGTAATTAAAAGAAAACACCATCAACCAACATATTCATTTTTACTCAAGGCTTAAATATCTTTATTTTATATAGGACTACTACTGTTCATATAACTTTATATAATGCAGTATTTTTCCAAACTGTTTAATAGACATGGATCTACTATATTTGTATATAAAAGGAAATAAAGAAACTGTAGAGCAGAGAGGGAAGTCCCTACATGGCCATATATTAAGAAAATAGGAAGAGCCTGACCAGTGGTGGCACAGAGTGGATGGAACATCAACCTGGAATGCTGAGGTTGCTGATTCAAAACCCCAAGCTTGCCTAGCCAAGGCACATACAAGAACTAGGAGTTTATGTTTCCCACTTCTCCCCCCATCCCTTTTTCTCTCTCTAAAAAAAATCAATAAATAAAATCTTAAAAAAGAAAGAGATAGGAAGAGACATGTTGAGGGAGAATTAGAAGTTAATTTGAAAGCTAAGACCTAATTTACTTAATTGCTCTAATCTTTATCATCTCAGGAGCCACCTCGAATTCCTTTTAAGTAAAAAAGAGAGTAATTTGGGACTCCATTTCCTTGCTTAAATTAAGACAAATATATTGGATATGTGGCGACAGTCTCCACTGGGTAATTAATAGATTTCTTAGTAATAAGGATGTTCCAGAAAGCAAATAAGGGTTCCTCTTACTTTGAAAGAATGGGATTTTAAGGGTTAATGGTCCCTTGTGGAAATCCCAAGTGCACACCATGCATAAAGCCTATCGGGACACATATTGGACATTCAACAGAAAGTTTACCCAATGAGAAATCTTATCAGCTTTTAGGAAATGTCAGTCGCCCAGTGTGAATAATGCATTTGTATTCAGTAGGAGGCTATTTCTTGCTCAGTCTCCCAGCACTGAATGCCTGTAAACAAAACTTCAGCTCTGAGTATTTCTGTAAAACGTACAACAGACTAGGAACCCTGTAGTGAAACTGTTCAATGTCAGGTTTGCCAGAGCTGGATGCTAAAAATGATAGGTTTTAAGATTTCAGACCCTATGAGCCAGCTGGCCGGCCCTCATTTACCTCAAATTTGGTCACACAAAACAAAGAATAGCCTGACAGTCTAATCCGAGTGACTACATCTCTGCTGAATGAGAAGCCCAAGTTCAGACATTGCTACGTCCACTCAGAACCCCACACAGTCCCCCCCTTTACTTCCCTGAAGTTAGAAGCGGGGAGTCAGACAGACAGATTCCCACATGTGCCCGACTAGGATCCACCTGGCATTCCCACCAGGGAGCAATGCTCTGCCCACTTGGGACGTTGCTCCATTGTGGCCAGAGCCATTCTAGCGCCTGAGGCGAAGGCCATGGAGCCATCCTCAGCGCCTGGGCCAACTTTGCTCCAATGGAGCCTTGGCTGCGGGAGAGGAAGAGAGAGACAGAGAGGGGGGGAGGGGGGAGAAGCAGATAGGTGCTTCTCCTGTGTGCTTTGGCCGGGAATCAAACCCAGGACTTCCACATGCCAGCCGATGCTCTACCACTGAGCCAACCGGCCAGGGCACAGTCTCTTTTTAAGAGCAGTTTATTAGATGACCTGAATTCTACAATAAGCCAGCCCTCTTAGAGTAACTACCAAATTTGCTAATGTTTCCATCCTGGTGTGTTATTCAAATAAGGCACTGCCACCACCCCTCCTGGTGTCCGCTGCCTCTTCCTACCTTACGCTCTATCTCTGCGGCGGTTGCCTTTGTAGTCTCCAGTCTCTCGACCAGTTCAGTGTCGCCCAGAAAGCTCCCCTCCGCCGCTGAAAGGCGCAGAAGGAGGTCGTCTTCCAGACACTTCAGCTCGATCTTAAAGTCATTTTGGTGCTTTGTCAAAGCCAACTAATACAAACCAAAAAAACAAGTTTAATAAGTAGTGGTTAAGTTCATGTTTTTAAGTAGAGCTTTCTTGATCATCAAATTCATGGAAGCAAATAAAATAAATCACACTTAATATTAAAACATACCAATAATGAAAATTTTGTAATTCTTTAAAAAAATTTCAGAAGGCATGGTTGCACTCCAAGGTCCAGAGTGTGAACATTTATCATAATTATTGAACATCATGAACCTACAGGAAGAATCAATTCTACAGGAAGAAGCTTCTGGTTTAAGCTTTGAATCTGAAGAGTTAGTCATCATTTCCATCCTCACACACACAGAAAAGCTAATCAATGACTCTTCTCACATCCATATGAGAATTGAGGTCATAGAACAAACTGCCACTCTGAAAACTAGAGAGATAGATGATTACAGACAATCGCAGCTTATTTGGATCATGAAATAATAATTGACTAATTGCCGGAGGCAAAGCTTGAGAGTTAAGGACTCCTGGGCACTCAGCATCAGAGAGCCCTCCACACTTTGAGTTGATTGGATTCTCACAGTGAAGATCAGAGAAAAATCTATTACTTCTTTCAGTAGGGAAATGGGAAACGGAATGATTTTGAAATATACCCAGACCAGTGGTTCTTAACCTTTTCTGAGGTACCGAACCCACCAGTTTCATATGCGCATTCACCGAACCCTTCTTTAGTGATAAATAAAATATGATTTTTTTCCCCAAATTCAAGACATAGGTATATGTTTCTTTACTGGTGCACAAAATGAGCTGTGCATGAACATCCCCTTGCTCAAAGAACAAAACCAACAAAGTGCATGAACTCACAACAAATTACGGTATTACTTTATTCTGGCCTCCGCGGCAGATGCTTCTCCGAACCCCTGAGACCAACTCATCGAACCCCTAGGGTTCGATAGAACCCGGTTTAAGAACCATTGACCCAGACAATAATTTAAAATATGTAAAGAGCTTTCTGTTCTCATAACAAAAGCTTGCCCTCAAGGAAAATCACTTTACTGAAGGCTGATCTAGGAGGAAGGGTAGTTAGATAATTCAGTCTCCTCTAGACTTCCTTTCTCACATAGAAGAGATCAAATAAATGATAAACTTCTGAAGGTCAAAAACCAATGAAGAGCCCTATTAGAAAACCATGAGATTTAATCATAAGATCATAAAATACTTCCCATTGATAATGCCTTACCACCACATCAACAAAGTACATTACAGTAACACTACATTACAACCAAGAAAGCTGCAAAATATGGACTCTGCTTACGAAGGAGCTTCTAGGGAAATTCAGACACCAGGGAGACAAAATCAAGGCTATTAGAGGAAATTAAAGCCTTGACATCAATAGCTACAGCAAATATTATTAATTTTATGTTACAAAAGAGAATGACGGTAACATTAGAAGAAACTGAAACTAAGCTCAAGTATGCAAGAACTTTGTGATATCTTTGCAACTTTTATGTAAATAAATATAAATTATTCCAAAATAAAATAGCTTATTTATTTTTAAAAACTGCTTCAGACAAAAAGTTGGGGGAGAGCAACAAAATGCTAATAAATGATTGAAGCTATATTAATGATCACATATGGGGAATTATGACTTTCATATGTTTGAACAAATTTCATTATCAAAAGTAAAAACAAATAAATTAACTACTCTGTCAAACCTTCAGATAAAAGGGGAAAAACGGTGTGAATGTTACCATGACAAGACTATTTTTTTAAAGAACCGTTTTAAAAATTTTTATTTATTGATTTTAGAGATGACAAGAGAGAGAGAGAGAGAGAAAGAGACATCAACTTATTGTTCCATTTATTTATGTATTCATTGGTGCTTCTTATATGTGCCCTGACCAGAATCAAACCTGCAACCTTGGCATGTCAGGACGATGCTCTATCCGACTGAGCTACTAGGCAGGGCCAGACTATTTTCTTACATAGTCATATGGTGTCTTGAATACAGACATGGACCCTGTCCAGTTAGTGTACAAGGCAGCAAGCCTGTGGTCCTTTGAACCCTGGCCTGTTGATCACTCACTCCTGGCATGATGCAATGCCACTGAGGTGAGCATACCTGTGAGGAGACCCCAGGGCACTGTGCCCACTCATATCCAACTCAGGGCTGTCTCTGTCCCACTTGATGACTGGTGCAGAAGTACATACAAGAAAAAGCAGTTTCAAACTGAGTCTGAGCATGTGTGAGAACAACTTGCAATGCTTGGTTAAACAATCTCACTTAGCAGGCTCTGGGCTGTGGCCTGGGAATTTGTATTTAAGGAATTTCCCATCGGATGTGGATGCTGCTGTTCCCGGAACCAGCATTTGAGAACCACTGGTTGGCACCAAGAGTGGCAGGCTTTTTCCCTGAAGAGGCAGACAGTAAATACTTGTGGTTTTTCAGATTCTACTGTAGTTACTTAACTCTATCACTGCCTTCTTCCTCTGTTAATAATCTTACTCCGTTGTCTTCTTGTTCTCTGAATTCAACATTGAATTTCATGATTTTCAGTGTTTTCTCTTAATCAGTGCACTTTAAAAGCCAGAAATTTTCCTTTAAATGTTAGTCATAACCAACAACCAGCCACTTACATTTTCCAACCTTATTTCATTACTTCTTTTTAATTCTTTGGCCCTGGCCACATTGGCTGGGATCATCCAACCTACGGAGGCATGCGCAACAGAGACTCATCCATTTGTTCCCGAGACTGTTCTGACTCTTTGCTCGTCCTAACCACCTGCATTAAACTAGACCGAGAGCTAGCCCGTCTCCTACCTGGGACACAAACCTAACTATCTCCTTTATCAGAAGTGCCCCTGCATTTTTGTAAACTGTCCACATAGATTCTCATCTTTCTCAATTAGATTATAAGATCCTGGAGGGCAGGAATCCTACCTAATATTCATGTGTCTGGCACTATAACTTATGCAAAGCAGGTACTGAGTAAGTGTTGATGGATGATTTCATATTTTTTTACCTTAAGTTTCTCCAGATCTGGCCTTTCAATACTGACCACCTCGGCCAACAGCTGAGCTTCCAGACCATCTTCTGTTACTGTGAAATTGAGGAGGGTTGTCTGAGCTTGCAATTCTGGCTTGTAGTGAGGATTTGCCAGCTTAGTGTGAAGGAGAAGGCGAAAGTTCTTGTTAAATTCACATTCTTTATCTCCGATCCTGATATACCTACAGGGGACATAACACAGACTTGAGCTCAGGCACTCCCCCTGAGCCACGGCTGATACCAAGGTGTCATTCCAATCCTGTGTTCTGATCAGGGATCTCGGCCATAAGACCAGGTGATTGAGGATTTTTCAGGTGCTCTCAGGATCCTTAAAGTAAAGAAGAATAGGGATTATCCACTAAACCTCTATTTAGTTAAACTTCCGCATATGCAAAGTGGTGGTAGTAGCAGTCCTCACCTCACAGTGTCGTAACAATTACCTACAATAAGGCATATAAAGGGCCTACCACAACAGTAGTCAGCTTCTCTCATTCTACTCTCTGTGATTAACCTCATATTAAACACTGCTATTCTTTAAAGACAAAATGAGTATGTATGTGTTTGTATATATCTGTGTACAGGTATGTGGACATATACTTTTTAATAGTCTGGGCACAGGCTCAAAAACAAAGTTTCAGAAGCCTCCTGTGTAGAATGCATGGCTCATGCTCCTCCGAGCTCCACGGCAACCAGGCTTCTGTTTTGTGTCCCTGTTCCCTGGCCATGGGCACAAGGAACGGGCACTTCATCTACACCATTCCAATCAGAATACCCTTTCCTGGGATTTGGGTTCGGGGCAGAGAGGAGGGAGAGTTGGATCTGGAACCTAAAAGCTTGTGTTGAAGTCACTCTGTCCTGGTGAACCAAGCAGTACAAAAAGACATTCCTGGTTTCTCATGGGAGAATAATTCAACCAAGATTCAGATGGAGGAGTGATGCAAAGAGAGCCTGCTCTGGGTTTTCTGGACTTCTAGGTCCCACCTCCCTTGACGCCTGGCTGCATTTTCACTGCTGTTGCCATGACACCTACAGCCTAGTACCATGCTGTGTTGCTTGGCTAGGTGGCAGTGGTTGCTGGAATTACAAGCAAAACTCTGAATGTGTCCTCTCCCTGAGGGGAGGGCCTGCTGTTTCTCTTTCTCAAATGCTGAAGTCTAACTTCTCAGGACTTTATCACCTGGGCTTCATTCCCCTCTGGGTTCTGGATGCTCTTGGCCAATGGAAGAACTGAGGAGAGCCCAGCATAGGAGGACAGAGAGGTTGAAATGAATCTTTCCTGCCTCAACCGTCTGGTCTGATGGAGGTGGGGTCCTACTGTCATTCTTTTACATATTCAGTTAGTTAATAAATATATATAAAGCGCCTACTGGGGGACAGCTGAAAGGTTTGCACAATTAAAAAATAGGCAAAATATATGAATAGACATGTCTCCAAAGAAGATACACAAATGACCAATAAGCAACTGAAAAGATGATCAACATCATTAATCATCAAAAAAATGCAAGTCAAAAACCCAGTGAGGTACCACATCATACCTGTTAGGTGTTTATGGTAAAAGACCACAGACAATAACATGTTTTGGAGAGAATGGAATGAAATTAGAACACTCATAAACAGCAGGTGGGAATTTAAAATGGTGTAACCACTTTGGAAAACAGTATTGGCAGTTTCTCAGAATCTTAAACATGAAGTTATCATTTAACTCAGCAATTCTATTTCTAGGTAAAGACTCAAAAGAATGGAAAACATGTCCACATAGAATCTGTATGAAAATGTTCATAGCATCATTATTCATAATAGCTGAAAGTTAGAAACAACCCAAATGTCTGTGAACTCACGGATAAATAAACTGTGGTATATCAAAACAATGGAATATTATTTGCCCATAAAAAAGAACATATTGATGAATGCTACAACATAGACGAACTTTGAAAGCACTACGCTGAGTGAAAGAAGCCAATTGCGGAAGACCACATATTATACATATAATTCTATTTATAGGAAATATCCAGATGAGGCAAATCAACAGAGACGGAAAGGAGGTTTGGTTGCTTACAAATTACAATCCTAAACTGTTTGTGGTAATGGTTGCCCAATGCTATGATTATACTAAAAACCACTGAATTTTTCTCTTTGAATGACCAACTTGTACGTATATGAATTATACCTCAGTAACCATGTTACCATAAAAGAAAAAAGGAACAATCTGTAAGGAAATTAACCATGTTAACTGTAGTTTCTCAGAAGTTCATTCTTCACTTTTGAGCATATAGAGCTGCCTCACAGGATGGTCTTATTTGATAAGAACACTTGTTTTTAGTTAACCTTCCATTTGACTGAAGACATCTTCAATCATATCTATTTTGGAAACATCATCAAAACTCCCATTCCTTGAGTTTCCCTTTCCAAGGGTTTCCAAAACTGATCTCACCAGGAAGCTTTGAAAAAAATCTCCCATTGCTGGCACTTTTTACTGTATTACTGTTGACCTGGATGTCAAAATTTGTTCAACTGGCTTTTAAAGGAAATTTCAAGAGTGAAGGTTTCATGTAATTACAGCCTGGGGCTCTCACACAAGAAACAACAAGGTTTATACTCATTTACATCTCCACAATAAAACCCATACTCTAAATCAACCTCTGAGTATGTCTTGGGATTTTCTGATTATTGCTCTATTTGAGTTTGAATTCATTCCTCCCTGGCCCCTGTCTCAGAGAAATGCCAGGCCTGTCACAATCATCTATGATTTCCGGTTGAATTTCCCCTCATTTGCTTATGAATTTTCACTGGGTTTGAGTTCACATTTCATAAACTTCCTGCATTAAACCACTAATCCATGTCCCTAGATGAAAAGAGAATTAAAACATTTTTACACTTGAAAAATTTAAATTTACATGAAGAGCACTATAAATCAAGTCTAGAATTTTTATTATTGTTGTCTAATGGGACAGCTCATTGTGTCAGGATTAGGAACTGCAGTGCAAAGTCAAATTATGAGATTTGTATGGAAGGGGTGTGTGTGTGTGAATCAAAACAAGCCCCCAGCAGTATCACTAATATCTTGGAAAGTCTTTGGCATTCAGACCTCAGGGAGAAATTGCTCTTGAGCAGGGAGGGATTGGACAACAGTTTCTACAAAGTGCCAGAGAGTAAATATTTTAGGTTTTGTGGGCCACACACATCTCTGCCATATTTTCTTATTTGTTATTTACAACCCTTAAAACTATTGTTAGCTCTTTGTAAATTATATAAAGGTCTAATCACTATGTTGTACACCTGACACTAATATAATATTGTATGTCAGCTATAATTTACAAAAAAAAAGTATTAAAAAGAAAGAAAAGAAATCAAAGATAAACAACAACAGCCAACTACTCTTAGTTTGCAGGACTTCCCATGACAGGCTGTTTGCATTTGCCACTCTAGAGGATCACACCAGTTAGTGAGTGGTATTAGCGTAATCCCCTCTCAGAGCAATAGCTGCTAATCCCCATGGATTTCCCAAGAATATCAGTTTTCCTAATCAGTCACTGTATATAACTGTGCTTCCCCTTCCTAGGCTTTTAAGAGGGGGTAAAAAAGCCAGAGATTGGCCAAGATGGATCATGAGGTTCTGACAATATTGCAGGTGACAAAAGCTTTAACTGGTTAAATACATACTTAACCAAAAATCTCAGCTAAAGCAATGCTCCATAAGATGGCTCAGTGGCGACTCTATGGCTCTGAACCCCCCTCGCATGTCTCATATAACCTGAAGCATTCACAGTTTGGGAACTGGAAATCTATCTTCTTGAGGGATAGGTCTGGTTTTAAAACTCTGTGAAGACAGCCTGACCAGGTGGTGGCACAGTGGACAGAGCGTCGGACTGGGATGCAGAGGACCCAGGTTCAAGACCCCCGAGGTCATTAGCTTGAGTGCGGGCCCACCTGGCTTGAGCAAAAGCTCACCAGCTTGGACCCAAGGTCGCCGGCTCCAGCAAGGGGTGGCTCGGTCTGCTGAAGGCCCGCGGTCAAGGCACAGATGAGAAAGCAATCAATGACCAACTAAGGTGTCAAAACTAAAAACTGATGATTGATGCTTCTCATCTCTCTCCATTCCTGTCTGTTGGTTCCTATCTATCACTCTCTTTGACTCTCTCTCTGTCTCTATAAAAAACAACAACAGCAACAAAAACAAACAAACAAACAAAACTCTGTGAAGACAGAGTTAACTGGGAGGACTCAGTCAAGTTGATGGAAGAGATAAGAATGTCTGCCTATAATATTGGTTTTACATTTTGCTCTGAAACATTACTTTATAGGCTTATCCTCAGCTGGGGTGTTTATGATCTATGAAAGGCAAAAACTGCATAATGACTTCGGGGGTTTTATCATTGCTACTAAGTTAATTTTTGCTTAATCTCCTATCTGGGAAAATTACATGGATGGCTAATGCTCTCTTGCGATTTGAAGGCTCCAAACAACAATGGAGTTAACCAGAGGGGTGGGAAAAGCAAACAATCTTTCTGTTTCTGTTGTTGTGAAAGACATGAATCCAGAGGTCATGACTTAGACTGGACAGAAGGCGGCAGCTAGGAGCTCTTGAACTTCAACTTCAATGAGAAGCAACCAGCAAGGTGTGAAGAGCAGCATAAAACTTAGAAGTGTGCCTCCTTTCTTAAAAGAGTAGTTCTTAACCCATTTTCCAGCTCCAGGCCCTCCGGGAACAGGACACCGACTGGCCCATGACACTGTGTCACAGTGAGGATCAAGGAGAGGTGGGAATCTCTGAATCCGGAGTAGACTCGTGCCCAGAGGGTTTTCATACATCCCTCCAAGGGTGAGAGCTCCCCTAGGCACCGCTTCTCATTGGCTAAGAACAGCTGACTTGGGGGTGAGAGACTACGTATATAAACACAGATTGAAAAAAAATGTTTTCCCAGTACAAACACCATGGCTGACTTGGCTAGGACATAGGGCGAGTCAGACACATTGTTGCACCCAGCAGAGTTGTAATTCTAAAGCAGTGGTTCTTCACCTGGGTTCTATCGAACCCTAGGGGTTCGATAAGTCGGTCTCAGGGGTTCGGAGAAGCCTCTGCCGCGGAGGCCAGAATAAAGTAATACCGTAATTTGTTGTGAGTTCATGCACTTTGTTGGTTTTGTTCTTTGAGCAAGGTGATGTTCATGCACGGCTCATTTTGTGCACCAGTAAAAAAACATATACCTATGTCTTGAATTTGGGGGAAAAAAATCATATTTTATTTATCACTAAAGAAGGGTTCGGTGAATGCGCATATGACACTGGTGGGTTCGGTACCTCAGAAAAGGTTAAGAACCACTGGTCTAAAGCAAGCAGAGCCCCTTGTGATCATTCAGCGGATTCCCTTTTATGAAACCAAAGAGTTTGTGACTTGTCCAAGGTCACATAGCTTAGTGGTAGAGTGGGAACTAGAAGCTGGGTCTCTGGACTCCTAGGATAAAGCCCCTTTCACTGGATCTTATTGAAAGAGTTAATTTGCTCCGTTTGATGGTGACAGCTTGTAACCCTAACCTGCCAACCAGTCAATCACAAGAGGTTGCCGAGAGAATACGACTGACTCCTAACAACCTCTGGCCACAGCTCAGAGAACATGCCCCGCTGATCTTTGGGTAGGAATTCTGTCCTTGTTTATGAAAGAGAATGGCACTGATTATCGAGGTGCCCAGCCCTAATCCAAGACCTATCTGGTACATGTTTTCATAAAATGAATAATTTAATTAATAAAATTATAAAAACGAATCACTCAATTTACATAAAAGTTTTCTATCTCTTGGCTTTCAGGAAAAGGAAAGAAAAAATTTTAAGTGTGCCAAAATGCTCTCTTCTTTGCTGAATGAATTATTGTATCATAAAGACAATCATCTACACATTAACTATAAATTCAGTTTTCCATATGTCAGGTTTGCATAAAAATCAAGTATATTGGGAATTTCAAAGTTCTTTCATAAATTTATGCAAAATCCAGCCAAAAGGTGCCCTGGGATGAAAAGATTTCTAATTTCATCAAACCATCAAAGGTCACTATTGTTGTGGACTGATATTAAAATTACATTAAAAACACTTGAAAATGATTTCTTGGCTAATGTTATCAGTATTTCTCTGATAAACATGGGTTTACAGTTCTCTCAATTTTTTGATTTACCTGAAAGCCAGAATCTCTGTGTGTAGAGAGGATAAACAAGACGATTATCTGAAATTGAGATGATCATCCTAAGTTCTCATTACTAAGATATACATCTGGAAACTAAGGAACTGTCTTTTATTCTTGTTAGAACTGTTTTCAAGATTTAGTATAGCTACTTTTAAAATGCCATCAGTCTTGGATCATAAAAAAAAAACCTGAAGAAATTTCTCTAGTGATCAGATGATATCCTGAGTACCTAAACAAACAAACACGATCATTTTTTACTACCATCTGAAACCAAACTTGGAGAAGCAGCATCTTCAGTTGAGAATAAGGACTTGCTTCTGTGGCAGACCTAAGATTTTACTCGGAAGAAGGTGCACGGGGAGTTTTTTTTGAAAAGAGGTTTGCAAAACCCACTCTTCACGATGCTGTTCGGAGAGAAATTGCCTAACACGATGTCTCTAAGATGGACACTTCAGACAGCTAACAGGTTCTCTGAAATAGGAGGACTTCCGTTCTCTGGGCCTTATCGGAGCTGTTTTGTCAGGGTAAACACAGCAGGTGGGTCTTCAGGTAAATAAATAATATGGTCACACTACTGGGGAAAAAAAACCCCACTTAGGAGAAGGGAAAAACCTTTTCAACGGACACCTAAAAGCCTTACTGCACGTCCTGCTGTTTAAAATTAAATGCTTCTAGATGAGACTTGTGAGCTCCAATAGCTCCGACAGCCTAAAGGATCAGGTAGAGTGAGGCTGAAGGAAGCGTTACTTAGCAACCTGGGTAGGAGGGGCTGTTCCAGTTGGTCCAACCCCATTTCCGCTGGAAGCTACACAGCTGGCAGGACTTTCAAGGAAAGGAAAGAAAGAAAAGTCCTGAATAGAAATGAGTTCATTGTCTTGCTGCTTCATGCACTTAATAAGTATAACCCACACATCCTGCTAGGACAAAAGCAAACTTCAATTCCCATTTTAAAAAAAAAGATTAATGTTGCAAGAGTCCGGGTACCATTGAACAGAAAGAAAAAAGAAAGCTAAAAGAAACACCAGATGATTTCCCTTTTGAGATATATAAATAATATAGAAAACTTATGTATTACATATATTCCCATACATGCATAATTAAATATGATAATGTACCATGGAAAATAAATTCTGGTTCCATTTATATATTTAAAAAAAAAAAAAAGAGCCTGACCTGTGGTGGTGCAGTGGATAAAGCGTCAACCTGGGAACACTGAGGTCGCCAGTTCAAAACCCTGCACTGGTCCGGTCAAGGCACATATGGGAGTTGATGCTTCCACCTCCTCCCCCCTTTCTCTCTCTCTCTCTCTCACACTCTGTGTCTCCTCTCTAAAAAAAAATGAATAAAATAAAAAATAAAATAAAATAAAACCTAAAAAAAAAAAGAAAGAAATTTGCTCTTTTGAAGAAAAGAATCTAAGTTTCTTAATCTGTGGTCCTATTTGGTATTTACTTTCAGATAAAGTCAAGCAATATTAGCAAGATGACTGTAAGTGTGTGTGTATGCATTACCTGTAGACCCCAAGTATTACACTTGAAAAAAACTCTTGATTGAACTTAGGAATACAAAGGTTGTCGGAGCTCTTTTCTACAACTAAGCTTCATTTTGAATTTAGAATTGGGAGATCCCAGAATGCTGATTTCTATTCTATGATGTTATGAATTAACTCGAAAATAAAAATACTATTATCCACAGGGACATGAGAGAACTATATAACTTCAGAGTTTACTTAAAACCGCAAGCTTCCAGCTCAAGAGAGCACATTCTATTACCTTGTGGGATTGGATTTAACACGTTCTTTCTTTAACCCCAACTAAGACCTCATCCAAAGAGATCTATAATCAACTGCAATATATGATATGGCACCAACTCCAAAAGCAGCAACATATATTTAATAAATTCGGAAATTGTACAACTTTCAGGAAACCTAGTAACTGTAAAATAAATATCTGTAAAATACTATCTCCCTTTCACTTTATTATTTCTATAAAACTAGAAATTTATGTTACATAGCTAGTATTTCTATTAGTTGATTTTAAGTTCCTTTATAGGAAATACTACTTAAACACTAATACTAAAATAAAATTACATAAAAATAAATACAGAATAATGTATAAAATGTCTTTAAAAAGTATCTATATGCTCAGGAACATATATACATTTTCCATTTAAAATGCATCTTGCCTGACCTGTGGTGGCGCAGTGGATAAAGCGTCGACCTGGGAACACTGAGGTGGCCAGTTCAAAACCCTGCACTGGTCTGGTCAAGGCACATGTGGGAGTTGATGCTTCTAGCTCCTCCCCCCTTTCTCTCTCTCTCTCTCTCTCTCTCTTTCTCTCTCTCTCTCTGTGTCTCCTCTCTAAAATAAATAAATAAAAATAAAAATAAATAAAATAAAGTGTTAGCTGTTATTTAAAAAAAATGCATCTTGCAGTCAGGATATTCCATCTAAAAATAATTATATAAAAATTAATACAGAATAATGTATAAATTCTCATTAAAAAGTATCTATATGCTCAAAAATATATATGCATTTTCCTTTCAAAATTTATCTTGCAGCAAGGTTACTCCAGCTAAAGATAAAAAATTACTTCAATAATGTTTGGGGGGATCTGAAAGATTAAAGAGATATAATTTTATGAAGATACTTCACAGATCAGCAACTTCTCTAATATGTAAGCCAGTAAATTTGCTTTGGAAAAAGTATGTGTTGATAAATCTTCCCAGATACATTTTCTGTCGATTGCTACCATAAGATATATTTTACTTAAAATTAGGATTGTCTGGAGTTTGGTGGATTTAATTATTTGTAATTACCCAGCCGTTGTCAGCCTGTGGCCATTTTATGACAGCAGCATCTACTATGTGGGTCAGGTTCAACTGTATATCTTCTCCAACACAGATTTAATGTGCTATTGACAAAACCATTACTAGAACCAAATTAAAGTCTGGGCTGATGTATTGGTCCACAGGGGGCTGTCAGACATGAAAGGAGTAATTAGTATTCATTACTTCATACTCCACAACATTCCAATTATTAATGAACTTCAACTTTTGGACTATGCTATATCTATCACAAGCACCTTCTCAGAAATTCATTATTAGGAAGAATAAACTAATATTAGTTTTTTAAAATCCCCCCCCCAAACAAAGAGAACTAAGATAAACAAAAGCACTATTAATAGCCGGAAACTTTGTGAGGAATGTGACTTCTCCCAGGAATATAAAAGTGTTATTCCACCTGCATTTGAGAAATATGATACAATAAAGACATTCTGGGTGAATTCACCAGCTTTCAATAGCTATGTGCTGTCTCCCTCTCTTTTTCTTGGTTTCACTACTATTTTGTCTTTATAATACAAAAAGGAAATATAGAAAACAAGCAAGTAAAATGTTCGTTGTTAGAGATCACAACAGGAAGATCTATTAGAAAATTTACAAACATGTAGATTTGTTTGGGATGTGAGCAAGGTAAAATCAAAAATTTCTGTTCCTGTTTTAATACTGCAAATGGTTTCTATCTCTATTATTAAACAAAGAATATCAACATTTCCCTGTTAATTTTCATTTCCATTGTTTTCTCCCAGTTTTTATTTCTTGCATTAAGAAATAAATATAATTACTATTTCTATCCATCTATTTTTATTTTTCCATACTCCCTTCTAGTTTGCATGTATGTGAATATTTTATAAAGTTTCTCTCTCTTTAAAGAGTTATATGAAGGAACAAGAGACCATCTGCTCTGTTTAAACATATTTCTTGTCAGGTGAAAAGAATACAATCACTAAAATATCAAACTTGATTCCAAAGTACTTTTAAAGCTTTTATAAACAAAACTATTCTCAAAATTTTGAGTGTCAACTTTTTTTTCATTTAAAAATAAGAAGTGGAGGCCCTGGCTGGTTGGCTCAGCAGTAGAGCAACGGCCCAGCGTGTGAAAGTCCCGGGTTCGATTCCTGGTCAGGGCACACAGGAGAAGCACCCATCTGCTTCTTCCCCCTTCCCCCTCTCCCTCCTCTCTATCTCTGTCTCTTCCCCTCCCACAGCCAAGGTTCCATTGGAGCAAAGTTGGCCAGGGCACTGAGGATGATCCTATGGCCTCCTCCTCAGGTGCTAGAATGGCTCTGGCCGCAATGGAGCAACACCCCAGATGGGCAGAGTATCGCCCCCTGGTGGGCATGCCGGGTGGATCCTGGTTGGGCTGATGCAGGAGTCTGTCTGACTGCCTCTTCACTTCTAACTTTGGAATAACACACACACACAAAAGAGGTGGAAAGAAATAGGATGTAGAAAAAGTTCCTACTGGGAAAAATTGGCTAATGGTATTAAATACAGAAATCTTTTGCACTGTAAAAAACAGCAGAGGAGTGAAAGTACCTAACTCAGTTCTCTGAAAGACTTCCTAACTCTCCAGTACACTACTACTAGTCAGCATGGGAATTTGAACAAACATTTTGGAAAACAATTTGTCATTACCTTTGAAGCTCACTGTGTGCATACTCCACAACCCCACTGTGCTATGCCAGAATATAAATTCTGAAGAATCTCTTGTGTATACAACTGTAGATGTGTGTATGCATTTTCAGTACAGCAATGTTCATAGCAGCATGGCTTCTAATTGCAAAATAATATGAAAATAAGCTAAGTCTCCTTCAATAAGAACATTAAGTAAACTGAGGAATAGCCACACGTTTGAATAGTATAGTGATGAAAATGAAAGAATAAGAACTAAGGGCAAGAATATACTAAATCTTAAAACACAGTGTTGAGTAAAAATATTTAAGTGCCTTTTACACTATATTCACTATTGTGACATTTTTATAAAGCCCTAAACCACACAAAAATAAATTATATGTTATAAAATGCATATGCATGCTGAAACTTTTTTTTTTAATTTTTTTTTATTTATTCATTTTAGAGAGGAGACACAGAGAAAGAGAGAGAGAGAGAGAGAGAAAGGGGGGAGGAGCTAGGAGCATCAACTCCCATATGTGCCTTGACCAGGCCAGTGCAGGGTTTTGAACTGGTGACCTCAGTGTTCCCAGGTCGACGCTTTATCCACTGCGCCACCACAGGTCAGGCAAAACTATTTAAATGAATGAAGTGATAACATAATTTAGAATATTGGCTACCTTCGGGAGAGAGAACAGCAGTGCATGTAAATATTCAGTTCAAAGGTGGCTTAAAAATATTGGGAATCTTTCAGTTCATAATATGAATGATAGTGCATGTCTAATTTAATATTTTGCCTCATAACTTTTTCATATTATGTATATTATATGTATCAATATTAAATAACAATATATATTTTTTTAAAACTAAAACTCTTTGTACTTCTCTTAGGAGGCAATGTGCAACATCTAAAGATACAACTGATTCCACCCCTTTCAACCTTTCCTTTTGCCAGTATGCTTTATGGTTTCACACATGGTTTGTTCACGTATGCCATATCCAAAAGCCCACATCTTACTTCAGGAGCTTTGGCTTACCATCTCATTCATGCTTCTAATAACACACACACACACACACTGTACCTATCAATGGTTAAAGATTCAAGGGAAATAACATACATCAAACACCTATTTGTGTTATGCTCTATGTATTCTTTTCTCACCAGATAAGAAAATGTAAACACAGAAAAAGTCTAAATAACTTATCTCAAATCACCTAATGAGAAGGGAGATGAAGATTGAACAAAGTTTTATCTTACTGACACGTCTACCCTGTTGCCCGTCTCTGACAACAATACACTAGTGCAGTGGTCGGCAAACTCATTAGTCAACAGAGCCAAATATCAACAGTACAATAATTGAAATTTCTTTTGAGAGCCAAATGTTTTAAACTTAAACTATATAGGTAGGTACATTCCTCATCGCGGTAGCGCCCGCATGGGGTATTTTGTGGAAGAGCCGCACTTAAGGGGCCAAAGAGCCGCCTGTGGCTCGCGAGCCGCGGTTTGCCGACCCCTGACCTCTCTCATCTAAGTCCCACCGCACATTCTTATGCTCTCTTGAAAATGCACAGGTAGCACGTTCAAGACAGGGGGTTGAGCATTATGTTTACCTCCCTTCTCCTGCCAGATCCTCTAGAAATGGTGGAAAGATGCATGTTCAAAGAAAGAATGAGTTCAAAATCAGGTTGGAAGACAAGAAAAAGTATAATAAACAGGAGGAAAATAAGAAAATGGAGGAATTAAATAAAGTGATGAGAAACCTATCAGAAAAAATCAGTAAAAAGTAACAAAAGGCTATTCAATGGAAGGCTAATAAGTATGTCCTTATTAACAATCAAAGGAATAAAAAATAAAGCAGCAATGAGACAAGGATTCTATTATCTGATGCTTCTATTGGCTCTTGCTCATGGTGCCTCGCTTCCTTGCATGCTGTGTGGATTTTGCCTGTGAGCTCATGTATGGTAGAATCCTCTAATGTTTGGATTTATGTACATTATTCCAGACAGAATTTTGTTTCCTTCTGCCACAGGCATTAGGGTGTAAAGTTTCCTTTCTGCAGTGCTGTTATTTGCTTCATTTTTAACAAATTTACTCTTAAACAAAGATGTATACCCCTGAAGCTCTTGCATTGTACAAGAATCGTTTAGCAGACTTCATACACTGAACAGGTCCTGGGTTCGGTACGGGCACATCCATCAAAACCGAAACCCAAGGTCATCAGGTTTCAGAGGGTTCCCTCAGGAAGAAATCCAGTTTGGGTGCGCCTTGTCTGACTACTACTATTTAGTCATACTTTTCCTATTTTGGTCAACTAAGTGACAAAATGGGTTTTTAATATTTTAACTAACATATTCAGTTGTTTTCCAGTATTCACGTATTTTAACTAACATACTCAGTTGTTTTCCAGTATTCACATATCTAACCTACCTTGTTGTCAGTAATGAAAGTCTATATTCTTATTGTTTTGTTTC
This sequence comes from Rhynchonycteris naso, assembly GCA_037038555.1. Classification (NCBI taxonomy): domain Eukaryota; kingdom Metazoa; phylum Chordata; class Mammalia; order Chiroptera; family Emballonuridae; genus Rhynchonycteris; species Rhynchonycteris naso. Next base: position 134,406,257 of record CM073002.1, on the reverse strand, counting down.
TATTTTGGGTTAATCATCTCTCTAAAGCAGTGGTTCTTAACCTTTTCTGAGGTATCGAACCCACCAGTTTCATGTGCGCATTCACCGAACCCTTCTTTAGTGATAAATAAAATATGATTTTTTTTTCCAAATTCAAGACATAGGTATATGTTTTTTTAGTGGTGCACAAAATGAGCCGTGCATGAACATCACCTTGCTCAAAGAACAAAACCAACAAAGTGTATGAACTCACAACAAATGATGGTATTACTTTATTCTGGCCTCCGCGGCAGAGGCTTCTCCGAACCCCTGAGACCAACTCATCGAACCCCTAGGGTTTGATAGAACCCAGGTTAAGAACCACTGCTCTAAAGGCATATAGGATATCATTCTTATCCATAGAGAACTTGTATTTAGTAAGAATATAGAAGAATGAAAAATAGTTCATTGTAAGTGGGACATACAAAAGCAAAATGACACCTTGACACAATATTGAACGCATTGTGTGGGAGGTATTAAATATAAAAAATTAAAATTTGCATTTCCTTGACTAAATAGCAGTTGAATTTTGAATTAAGTGAATTTGGGATTTATAGAAATAAAAGGTAAGTAAAGTAGCTATTATGGGAGGGGTACTATATGTAAAGAAAAAATGAGGTGGGTAAAGGAAATCCAGAAGTATCAAACAGTTAAAGCATTTTGTAGGCTTCATAGAAGAGCTTCAATTCAATTCAATATAACAGGCAACAGAGAATTCTTAAGGTGTCCTTGAATAGAGGAGTAATGGTGGAAGCAGTATTGGAAATGATAATTTTAACCACTCTCTGGTATGGATGCAAAAAAAAAAATTTACTCCAGTCAGCATGAAAAATTGAAAGACCTGAACTACAATGGCAGATGTAGAATCAAAACAAAGCAGATGCCAAAACATTGATGGCAAAATAAACAAGGTGTAGGGGGAAAATGTAATGAATGAGTATGAAGAGTTAACTTTAGCAAAGTAACATTCACAGGATTTCTACTGGAAGATGGTGGCACCTATACATTTGGCTGGTTAAGAAATTAGGTTTCCACATGTTAAACTTCATAGAATCACAGGGCATCCAAGAAGACATTGACTGAGCTCCTTTAGTCCCCATTTTTCTCATCTGTGAAGTGACTGCACCTCTGCTCTTGGCATTTCAGTCAAGATCTCCAAAATAAACTTCCACCAAATGGCTTCTTTGTTGAGAAAAGCAGCACCCCAATCTTTGAATGTCTAGTAAGTGAAATCATTCTCTTACACTTATTCTTATTTGTGTATCACATCTCTCCATAATCACACCATCATTTCATCTGACAGAAAACTGCAAATCACCCTTGAACTTTTCTTTTTTCCTACCAACAACAGTATCCAATTAGTGGCTACCAACTAAGGGCACGAACTGTTTGAGAAGTCTTTGATTGATCCTCTTCTGTCTCTACAGTCACAGACTAGTTTAGGTTCATATCATGTCTCAACCGAATTACTGTAATTGTCTGCTAATTAGACTCTGGCTCCAGGTCTATGTCCCTGCAATCAATACTTCCCACCACCAACAGTGTGACCTTTCAGAAACATAAATTTGATCACATTTGTCCCAGCATGCTTAAGAGTCTTCACTAGCTTCCCCACTGACATATTCTTGATTCTCAAGTAAAAAAGTGAGACTCCACATCTATTATCCAGGAAGGAATGCTCCTTTGGTCAAAAATCATTGCTGCAGTCAACTAGTGTTACTGATAAGAAAAGGCCCCTTGGGTGTGTTTGGGGAAGGGGGAAATGTCAACCTGCAGGAAAAGGCCAACCTACAGGTCCTATGTAGACACACAAGGACAGCCACGTTCTGGGCTCTGATGATCCCTCTGGTCTCATTTGTCCAAGTCCCTCAGCTCTCCATATTCCCCTTCCCCTACCCAACACAAGGCTCTTCAGTGATTTGGATCCTATCGGCAGCTCCTCAAAGCTGTTGGGCTGTTTCGTGTGTTTTGCTGTTTGGTATTAGTTCTCACTTCTAGGATCCTCTTCTTCCATTTGTCTATCTGACCAACGCCCACTCATCTTTCAAAACTCACATTAAATGTCAATGCAATCAAACATAATTTTCCGCCATAAAACCTTTCCAAGTCTCCACTGTAGAAGTGACAACCCCCTGCCATGCATACTTCTATCATCTGGCCAATGGCACTGCACTTCTGTTATTGTTTATAGGTCTGTCTTCCCCTAGGGAAATGCAGCTTATTTAAGAGCAGGATCTACCGTATTTCCCCATGTATAAGACGCTCTCATGTACTATAAGACGCACCTTAATTTGGGGGCTCGAAATTTTAATATAAAAATGTATTACATAAAGTTATTGAGCTCAAGTTTTATTCATCATAAAATTCATACAACTCCTCATCACTGTCAAAACGCCCATCCATTAGCCTGTCCTCACCTGTGTCTGATGACGAACCACTGTCTTTAACAATGAGCACAAAAACAAACATGAAAAGGCATGAAATGCAAGTAGAAAAATCTACCACCACTGTGTATGATGCACCTTGTTTTTAGACCCCAAATTTTTTGGAAAAGGGTGCGTCTTATACATAGGGAAATATGGTAAGACCCCATCATGCTTTACATCTGCTGCCCCTAGTACAGGGCCTGGCATACAGCAGTGCTCAGACAGGTTCTTCAGCGGCTGCTAGACTACGTAAGGCATCACTAGCACTCAGAGTCTCTGAGTAAAGATAGTCTAAAAACATCTGCATGGGAAAGGGAAGTGGGAAAAACTGAAGATACTGATCCGAAATTCACCCTCATTCAATTGGCTGTTCCCACACATCAAAGTTTAGAAGCTAGAATTGAGCTAGGATTGTTAAGGTAATATCTGAATACCATAAATAGCATTTAAAAATATTCTTAAACATCATTTTAAATTCTCTTGACCTTTTAGAAGTGCTCAGTTCTATAAAGCCTAACAGATCATACACATATCAGAGAGAAGGAGAGAAGACTATCACCAAATTTCTTACACGTAAATTGTGTTATTGAAAGTCCAAGTTAAAGCTAGAAAATGTGTATTTCACTGACAACCAATTTTAGGTCTTCATAATCAAGTCAGAACCTTAAAAGCAAGGATTTCACTTTAGTGACACTTGAGATTTTTCACTATATTTTTAACACGTTAGACACGGCTACAATTATATTTATGTTAGAGTTGCAGTTTGTTAAGTGGCTTATTACAGATTGTTCTAAATGTATGTCTGGGCAAATGTTGGTTATTAAACAATTATAAGTTGTCAGTCACTGCCAAAGGATTTACTTGGTGAGTCGTATAATATATACAATACTCCTTGGTTGGAGACTTAAAAAACAGAAGTTAGTCAGCTTTAACTGGGCCTATTTCCACTTAAAATTGACAGGAATAAGCTAATGATGAAAAAGAGACAGACACCTTTGGAACACAGTGAGTGTCAAAGAAGAAGGGAGTTGGGAAGTTCTATAATTACACCTCTGTAAAAAAAAGAAGAGAAAGAAAGAAAGAAATCCAGTGAGATCAATCTAGTGAATGTGGTTTGTCCAGTCCAGAGACACCAAGAGTCTACAGCAGGGGTCCCCAAACTACGGGCCGTGGGCCGCATGTGGCCCCCTGAGGCCATTTTTCCGGGCCCTGCCGGAGTTCTGGAAGGGACACCTCTTTCATTGGTGGTCAGTGAGAGGAGCACAGGATGCATCCGCACCCATATTTCCCATTGAAATACTGGTCAGTTTGTTGATTTAAATTTACTTGTTCTTTATTTTAAATATTGTATTTGTTCCCATTTTGTTTCTTTACTTTAAAATAAGATATGTGCAGTGTGCATAGGGATTTATTCATAGTTTTTTTTATATTCCGGCCCTCCAACGGTCTGAGGGACAGTGAACTGGCCCCCTGTGTAAAAAGTTTGGGGACCCCTGGTCTACGGGATGCCACAGTCTCCCCTGAGGCCTTGCAGGCTTGGTGGGGACACCATTGCTGCCTCTGACCTTTCACACACTTACAGAAAGTGACAGGATGACTTCTTGGAAATTGCTCCACTGCCCCGGGGAAAATGTCCTCGAGGGTGGAGTGTCCTAGGGGGAAATGGCGGCCATTTCGAATGTCACACAGGGATACTCCCACTTTTTGGTAGTCCACCTCTGCCAATATGGTGGTGGGGGGGGTTAGGGGTCCACAAATGAATTCTTTTTTTCTTTTTTGATGGTTATATTTTAAGCATATTAGAAAAAAATGGAGCTCGTACAATAAACCCATAATTTTGTGGATGCTGTTCCTTGCAGTGAGGCTAAGGTTAAAAAAAACAGTTAGTGGATTTAAAATTGTTTTAAAAAAATATTGAGTAAACAAGGATACAAGTGGTATGCAGTTCAGATGAATATTGATATAAATCAATGGTAGTCAAGCTGGTCCTGACCGCTCACTAGTGGGCATTCCAGCTTTAATGTTGGGTGGTAGCAGAGTAACCAAAGTATAAATAAAAAGATAGATTATAGTAAGTTGTTTTATAAAGACTTATTCTGCCAAACTTAGCAAAAATACGACATAAAGTACTTGGTAAGTAATTATTATTATATGCTTTAACTTGCTGTAACTCTGCTTTATAAATTTTATAAAGGAAAGTTACTTCCCTACTTTATAAATCACCATTACTGTGGAACCGGTGGGCGGTTAGAAAATTTTACTACCAACAGAGATACAAAAGTGGGCGGCAGGTATAAAAAGGTTGACTGCCCCTGGTATAAATCAGTAAAAGAGCAACTATCTCAGAACCGTGACCATGCAGTTCTTCGTCAACAAGCCAGGAATTGGGTAGCATGAATCTAAATTCAGCAAACAGTCTGAAAGTCTGGATCACACCGTGGTTGTTGTAGTCCTGGAATGTAGGTTCCGTGGAAGGAAAACTCAGAAATATCACTAAGAAGACTCCAATAGCAGGTGCCTGATTTTGAGGATGAGAAATAGAAGCTGATGGCTAAACTCACGTGTAATGCAGATTATATGTAAAAAATTCAGGGATACTTACTTTCCTTTTTTAACCGTGTTCCTGCCGAGCAGTGGATCGAGGACGGGATCTATCGTTTCCTCAAGGTTTTCAATCAAGATGACATCTCCACAGGCCAAAGCGGTTTCAATGGCATTCAAAAACCTTACAATTCAGCCGGAATGGAGATAATAAAATGTAATTAAGCACAGGGAAAATGTCCAAAATTATTTCTATTAAATTATAGTTAATATGTTTGTCCCAGTTTAAATGGGACAGTCTAACTTAGAGAAAACTATTTTGGGAAGTAATAGTCTTCCTTAATTAAAGATTAGATTTTGAGATAAATTTCAGTTATGTTTTCTGAGCAAAATTCAATAGTTTGAACTAATAAGCTGATGCGTCAGTTAGTTACTTCTGATAATAATCATGGCTGAATAAATGAAACTATCCAGACACTGTAAGTTTAAATGTATTCAATAGGTCCTTTATTTGATTAAAAAATTCAAATTATATTAAATGCCTTGTGGTTTTATAAGACTTTTATTTTTAAACCTTTAGGTTCAGTCATATAAAGTGAACTATCATTTATTTCATTTTGATTCTTCAAAAACAGTCTCTCCCCTTCAAAAATAATTTTCTCCAAGTATTCAGATAAGCAAGGGCGACATTTATCCGCACAACTGCAAAGAGCCCTTATTTCATTTTACATGTGACAAGATGATGGAGAGGTCAAATGAATTATCAGGAAGTCTGAAATTATTTATTCAACATTAAGTGAGCACCAGCTACATACAAGATAGCCTTCTACTTACCAGATAGCATTCTCAGACCCAATGACAGAAAGTCTGAGAACAGATTCAGTTCTCAAAAGTGACATGTAATACTTGGCTAAGGCATTAAATGATCTTCAAGTCATGCTAAAGGCCTGCTGCAGGCAACGAATCTACAGGGTGTCCATAAAGTCATGGTGCACTTTTAACCGGTCAACCAATCAAAAGTGCACCATGACTTTATGGACACACTGTATTTAGAAATCTGTCTGTATACATCATGGGCCTCTAGGTACAGTTGACAATTCTTGTGATTACAATACATCACGTTTCCATTCTTGGCCTTGGGAAATTGCCATATTTTTTCTCTCAGATGCAGTACCTGCTCTCACCTTCTATCCAATTTCCTCTTCTGGTAAGTGGATGTTGCCCAACATAAATGCTTCTCGTGAATGCAACAGGATCAGGCTGATAACAAGTAGTGCCAAATTGTCACATGTTCAAAGTGGCAGCTCAGTCTCACAAATGCCAGGACTTAAGTCAGACCCAGTTCCCAGCAGCTAACCAGAAAGCCAATCCTCCAGACTTCACCTACCCTTTCTGGCCCAAATGGGTGACTTTCAGGTCCGTCCCATACTTATTCTTGATCCACTTAATACCCTGTTGCTGGGGATCTATCAGCAGGGGCCAGCGCTCACAGTGTGTCAGGATAGCGGCGTTTTCGGTGGACATTCTGTCACTGGGCAGCCCTTCGTTATTCCAGGTGGCAACAGTGGCATCATCCGTCAACATGCCGATCAAGTCCAGGCCTTCAGTGATTGGGATCAAAACCTTTAAAATCAGAGTTACGTGTAATAAAAAGTGTGGCAGAGCAAAAGACTCAGAACGACAGACAAGGAAAGAGAGGCAAGCCACGGGAAGACATGCAAATTCTCTGTGGACTCCAAGAAACCAAATAAAACTGTCATCATGAAATACAATTCGACCCAATAAGCCCAGTATTTATCTTTTAGTATCTGTCTACGGCAGCATTCGACATCTGGCTTATTACTGCACCTAGCTGACTTCAAGTAAAAAGGATGTTGCCCTCTATACACACCTACAGCTACTCCAACAAGGCGTGAGTGAATTCAGACACCAAGGGGTATAGGGCACGACAAAAGTGGTGGTCAACTGCAGTGTATTTTCCCAATGCGGTGAGCACCCCACATAAGGCATGCTAAAATCTAGTATTTTGCTCGGACATTTCCACTTTTGCTACAGGCCAAAACCACAAAGAGGTGATTTCCCTTTCTGGGAAGAGTTAATGGAATGTGTTCAGTCCACTGGAACTCCATCTGCTTGCTGACTGGGCCCAGTAACTTAGATTGCAATCACTCCTCTGCCTATACAGAGATTGTGGAAAGCCAACTGCAAAGGGAGGAGCTGTCTCCTTTAACAGAAAGAGAGAGAGAGGAAAAAAAGAGAAACCTATTTCAAAGAATAAGAGTCATTCTTTATAAAAATGGACCGACTTTACCAAAAAATAAACACGAGCATAAAAAGCAATCGATTTGTTCGGTCACCAATCACCCAACATTTACTGAGCACCTTCTACACTTAAAACACTGTCTAGAGTCACCAAAACGAGCAAGTCAAGACTGTCAAGAGTATTATGCACTCCAAAGTGAGGTATAATTATAACAATAAGAAGACAGAGTGACGTTCAATAGTTTAGACATCAGGAAGTAAGTGCATTTCCCTATAATTCTGGCAAGACTGAGAACATTTGTGACAGAAAGCAGAGAGAACCATAAAAGAGAACACAGTCAATCAGAAGTAGTCACAGGGTGATCCAAGCAAAGACTCCCGGATAGGGGATTCAAGTTCAAAGAGAACGAGGCTGAGAGAAAGGTAAGAGAAGAAATAGACCACCAACACTTTTGAAACTGAAAATGCAGTAAGATTGGACACAATTACCAGAATGCTTTATCTTCTTATATAAAAGCACATTTATGGCATAATTCCTTTAAAAAAACCCTGGAACTTCCAGGGGGTAACACAGGTAACCCTTTTTAAAAAATCTGTAATACAAAAACATGGTTTGATAATACAGATATATTAAATGATTGCACAACAAAGGATTTCTCTTTTATAATAATTATGGGGTGCCTTCAATAATGAGCTTTCCCTAAACATTTAATTTTATTTAAATTGCAAAACTTCCATTGACATATATTTATGTCATAAAAACTAGTCATCCCTTAGTATTGGCAGGGGCTTGATTCCAGGACCACCCCACCAGTTCCCAAATCCAATGTTCAAGTTCCTCATATAAAATGGCACAGAATAATGAATACAATCGGTTCTCTGCATCCTCAGATTCCCAACCACATTCAAAAAACACTATTATCGATCCTCAGTTGATTAAATCTGTGGAAGAGAAACCTGAGGATATGGACAGCTGACTATACTTATTTTTTAAAATCCACATATAAGTGGACCCATATAGTTCAAACCCATGTTGTTCATGTGGCAATGGTACTGTAAAAATTGAGGCAGAATTACCAATGAATAACATTAATATACAGAGACATTTAGAATACCTTAAGGGCTAGATCAGGGGTCCCCAAACTTTTTACACAGGGGGCCAGTTCACTGTCCCTCAGACCATTGGAGGGCTGGACTATAAAAAAGACTATGAACAAATCCCTATGCACACTGCACATATCTTATTTTAAAGTAAAAAAACAAAATGAGAACAAATACAATATTTAAAATAAAGAACAAGTAAATTTAAATCAACAAACTGACCAGTATTTCAATGGGAACTATGGGTGCAGATGCATCCTGTGGTCCTCTCACTGACCACCAATGAAAGAGGTGCCCCTTCCAGAAGTGTGGGGGGGCGGATAAATGACCTCAGGGGGCCTCATGTGGCCCGCGGGTTGTAGTTTGGGGACCCCTGGGCTAGACAGATAGACTAAGAATCTGCTTTAATCAACCGAGATAAGATAGTGTTGCATAGGAAACAGTGGCCTGGAAGTCAGAGGTCCGACCTCCTGTTCTATGTGACCTTAGTACAGTCATTTCCACTTCCTGTGTCTCAGTTTTCTCTATAAGCAGGATCTCACACTAGATGATTTTGCATCTTCCAAAGCTATGATTTCACTTGTTTATGGATTTGAATTTACTTTTATACTTATGTACAAAATTCTACACTTTTAATCTGAAAGTAGTCATAAAAACTTTAACAAATAACTCATATTAGTAAGAAAACAAAAAGTTTCATCTATACAATAACATAATTCCAATTTGATGTCAATGATCAGTTTTGTTATAAGCTATAACCATATATATATATATATATATATATATATATATATAATTTTTATATTTATCACCTCCCTGGTTAGCCATCATTAGAATAAGGAAAACTGCACACACAAGAAACATCTTCACACCAGAATTTTCAGTCAGTTATTGTTACTGAGGTACAAAAGAGCCTGGGATACATACGCTTTTATTGCTAGAATTTCAACATGATGTTCCAAATGCTGACAAGGTAAGGAAGAAACTGAGCTTACCTTCCTCTGGAGAAAGGGCACCCACTTGCAGTCCACCAGCTCCTGACGATACTGCTTTGTGAAGGAGCCGACATAAGACACGAAGGCTGCCGTAAGGAGAACGTCCCCACACAGGGTCTTCTCTTGAGCTTCAAAAGATGTGACAGACTGACCCCAGCGAACTTTCTCTGACTGAAAGGTAAAATTTCTCAGCTGTAATTGCAGGGTGAGCATCGACTCAACAAACGCCTTAATATACATGCCACAGAGCACAACTGAAGTCTGCATCCAGTCTTCAGAAGGGACAGAACAGAAGTGGGTGGCATGATTACTGCCATCTCTCGTTTGTTTGAAACCCGACACTCGGAAGGAGCTCTCATACTCTCTCTTGGAAGGAGCTCTCATACTCTCTGCAGTGGACTTTAGATCTTGAACATCTCCCTTGTTGGGTGCCCTAACTCCTTCATTGAGACTGAGATCCTTCTTGAAAGGCTGACGACAGTCACCCTCTTGTCCATCTGGGAGTGCAGGCAAGAGCTGTGACCAACACTAAGTGCTGTTAGGACTTTCCATGGCAGCCGGGCTGCGTTTCCACATCTCCTGCCTTTCAGCAATGGTCCTACATTGCTCTAGGCAACCTTTTCTATCTCTTTAACATATTATAGAAAAAGGAAAATGACCAACAGCACTCATGTTTGTTAATTAAAACTTAATGCTTAAAGAGCCACCTATCCTAAATTCTATTACTGAACAATAATGTTGGTAGTTACTAAACTCAGGTTATTTTTCTCATAAAACCACTGGTTTAGGGGCAGAACCGGTAATGTATGTAAAAGCAGGGAAATCAGAGGACTTCACCACCTTAAAGGTAATACACTTAGAGAATGCTGGTCAAGTCCTTTTATCTGGTTGGATGGCCATTTAAAATTTGATTTTCATGTAAAGTATGTGAAGCTTTTAATATTGGATTTGAATAAAACTGCAATAAATAGCTATGGATTGATTAAACTGACAGGTAGTTCACTAATTTACTTTGTTTCACTGCATGCTAAAAATGAGTACATTCCTAAGCACATGCAAATTAACAGGACCTGGAAAAAAATTCAGCAGTTTGATAGTATGAGCAAAGAAGGTCCCTGTGGAATTTAGCTTTCTCATGAAAGGAGAGAGACCACAGAAAACAAAAATGGTACATGTCAGAATAGACTGGAATGTCAGTTGCCTACTAGCCAGCATAATGCCCGCAACACAGAAATAATAAAATGAGCAGGTGCAAATGGGTACAGAAGTTGTGTTAAGACAGTCTCATTGCAGGGTCGCTGGCTTTGAGCGTGGGATCATAGACATGACCCCATGGTCACTGGCTTGAGCCTAAGGTCGCTGGCTTGAGCAAGGGGTCACTCGATCTGCTGTAGCCCCTTGGTCAAGGCACATATGAGAAAGCAATCAATGAACAACTAAGGAGCGACAACAAAGAACTGATGCTTCTCATCTCTCTCCCGTCCTGTATGTCTGTCCCTGTCTGTCCCTCTGTCTCTGTCTCTCTCTCTCTGTCACACACACACACACACACACACACACACACACACACACACACACAGAGTCTCCTTACTTTGCTTAATATAGATCAGCCCAACTCAGCTCTAACAATTAAAAACTGAGGAACCTTAGCTCGTGACCCTCTTTGTAGGATTCATTAACTTCCTTCCTCAGCTACAGACAGTATATCCATTAATTTTGTAGAGGGATTTCTCATTTGCCTTCCCTGCATTCTTGTTGTCTTTGGTTAGTAAATGTTAAACAATAAAGTGCACCCATCTCATTCTCCAAAACAGCTTTGAAATTTGAAGATTTACTAAACACAGACTTATTGGCTACCGAAATCGTCAATAATTTCACTATACCACCCATGCAACATAAATCATTACTGACACTGGCTAACAAGGGTTTAAGAGTTGGAACATGTCCTGTAATAAATTTCTAGACAGTTAAAAATCACTATAATTTTATTCTAATGCATTATAGATTGCCTGTAATGTCAGCCCGGCTGGGGTGACCCATTTCTAATTTTGAACAGCTGTTCAGCTCAGGAGTTAGTTAATGATTAAATATAAATTGCCTGATTTATTAGTCTGAATGGCTGAGCTTCCAGGTCAATGCTATATAGACAAAATCATCAGTCTTAATGCTTTTCAGAAGTTAACTGTCTCCTGTTTTAGTCAGAAAGAATTTATCCTCAAAGGAAAAGGTCTGACATTTTCAATTAATCCTTTAAACACACACACACACACACACACACACACACACACACACACACACACACACACACACCTATGTGTGTGTATATATATACAATTTTTTTGCTAGTTAACACTAGTCAACCTTTTCCCTCCCCTCGTCGAAAGCTTCCTGAGTAAGTAAAGCCTTTGGAAGGCACTGCTGTGGGTTAGAGACCCGGGGCAGAGCCTGTTTTCTTCCTTCGATAAACTTTCAGACATTCTGTAACTCCTTCAGGAAAACTGTCTCATGAAATGGTACATTTTCTTTTCCTCAGATACCTTCCCAACTGGTGAACACTTCAAACGGCTTAAATTCTGCCTGTGAATGGGAGAAGTTGTACACTCCAAGGGAAGTGCTGGAACTTCCTAACTGACCTCAGAAAAATGAGTGTTCAAAAGGCCCCATTTTATACATATATAAATAGGGGAGACTCCCAGAGTTGACCCAACCGTTCACTTGACAAATATCCATCGGATGTGCCAGGGACCAGTCTATGTGCTCAGGATCGAGTTGTGCAGAAGAAAACAGATGAAGGCCCATTCCTGGAGCTGATGCCCGTCCACGTGGAAGTGTGTATGGCACGTGCTGGCAATGCTATGTAGAACACGCTATGGAGCGGGGTGCGTGCAGGGGCGGCGGCCGTGCTCTCTTAGGAAGGGGGAGCTGAGGAAACCCCATGATAAAGAGATCTTTCAGCAGAGACCTGGAGGAGGTCGGGGAGCCAGTAACGTCCTTATCAGGGGAAAAGGTGAGCCACATGGAGGAAAAGGGAGACACAGGTGGAAAGAGCGAGGCCAGTGAAGATGGAGCAAGAGGGAAGAGGCAGGTGTGAGGATGAGAAATATCCAGGAGCCAGGTCATGTGGGGCCTCACAGGCCAGGGCGAGCCTCTGGACTGGGCGTTGAGAAGAGAGAGAGAGAGAGAGAAAATGGGGGAGATCAGGAAGCATCAACTCATAGTAGTAAATATATATTAAAACACTCAGATGACAGTTCAACACCACAGTTACCCAGCAGCTGTCCTGAGTTTATAATATATCCAGGAAACCCACTGACCCACTCCTATTTACTAAAAAATGCAGAGATGCAGTCACTTCTCAGTTTGGGTAAGCTAGAACTCCAGTATGAATGATGATTAAATATTCTCTTTTATTTCTGATTTCATGTCTATTTGTTTATTATTGGCAGCAAATAATGGTAAAAATCCAGAAAAGCGGATCTGCATATTTTAGATAGAATTTGGGCAGGAAAGGTTAACTTGCCTCAAGTTCCTTGACAAGTTTGTTAGCCAGTTCGATGGTTTTGTTTGTTTGGTTCACCTCTTCTTGACACCGAACTTTCTCAGCTATTGCTTTTTCAAATGAAGCCGTGAGTCGGCTCAGGTTTCGATCCAGATCCTGAATAAGAGACAAAGTTAACTTCTGAGCCATGTTTAGACAAAACAGAAACATTATCATCACCTTAAAACATCTACTACCTTGCAGCAAATGAAAGCAGCCTCTGTCCATCCTCCAACCTCTGCCCCTTTAGTATACACGTTAGGGAAGGAGGGCCTATGCAGATGGCCGGCTGTCCACGTGGACGTTGCCTTCCTTCTGCTAGGGGCAGAGGGCTGTTGGCAACAGGGTACGTGGACAAGCCCTGCAGACTCAAACACACCCTGGTGCCTGTCCCCTCTTTCCTATGCTTAAGCCTTGTCTTCCAGCACCAGCTTTCTAAATGACAAGGGTCACCCTTTGGTTTTCCAGCTCTAGGCTCTTTATCTGTTTCTCATTTGGCCCATAACTCAGGGGGTGAAAAGGGGTGTTACCGCCCAAGTCCCTTTGGACCTCAGAGACCTGACTCAGCCTGGCCAGTCAGAGTTCTCTTCTGGAAGCTTGGGATTGAAACTCAGAGGTATTTCACTGTCTTTTGCATCAAAAGATCTGGAAAGACGTGTAAATTTTGGAGGGCTTCATTTGGAGGGGCACTTCCTCTAGGGGTACAGGAAAGCAGAGGGAACTACTCTGGAGAAGGAGAAGGAGAAGGAGAAGGAGAAGGAGAAGAAGGAGAAGGAGAAGGAGAAGGAGAAGGAGAAGGAGAAGGAGAAGAAGGAGAAGGAGAAGGAGAAGGAGAAGGAGAAGGAGAAGGAGAAGGAGAAGGAGAAGGAGGAGGAGGAGGAGGAGGAGGAGGAGGAGGAGGAGGAGAAGGAGAAGGAGAAGGAGAAGGAGAAGGAGAAGGAGAAGGAGAAGAAAGAGAAGGAGAAGGAGAAGGAGGAGAAGGAGAAGGAGCAAGGATGAGGGGAAGAAAGATGAAAAGTCGCAAGGCCCTTGAAGAGACACCATAAGATATTCATGGCAGCTTTCCATTTCCGGAAGTCACAGTTTTCCTTTGAGTCCCAAGAGGCAGCCTGGTCTCCTTCTTGGCTTAAGGGTTTCTAAGTTGATTTATAGTACTTAGAGCCAAAAAAAAAACAACAACCCCTTGATTAAGATATCAAAGACACCTTACTATAGCATCTTCTTACCTGCAAGTTTTAACAGCCCTAAGATTTATATGTATTGCTTTTGTAAATATGTGCAAAGTTCCCAGAGACTTTAGTAAAGCAAACTTGTAGAACACACTGCATTCATGATTTAGAAACTGCTGATATTTGTCGACGACCCAATTATTACATCATCTGGCCCACTGTGCATCACCGCCAGGGAGCTGGGGACAAAGGAAGTGATGCACGCGCGGGGCCCATGCTGCATGCTGTGCTGTGAGTCATCAGTCCCCTGGTCTCTGACCCACGCGTCTCGTGTCTGCCAGTGACCATGGAACTGTGGCAGACTAACTTGTTAGCTTGCAAGTAGGGGAAAATCTTGGTTCCTTCATAGTTCTTGACAGGTCCTGGCCTCTCAGATCTTAGAAATAAATGCAGTGAGGAAGGAAGGACTCACTACAACAAGGACCCCAGGCCACCAGATATTCTCACCCATTGGTTCTCGGAATTGAATATGCAGCTGAACCACCTGCAGGGCTTGATAAAACCCAGATTTCTGGGCTCTCCCTCCAGAGACAGTGTCCAAAGTTAGGATCCTAAGAGGGGAGGTACCACCTCTTGGGGACTTCTTCAGGGTCATCGTGCACACCTACCCCAAGCTTTTTCCTGATAGCTTCTAGTTTTTCAGTAGCTGCAGCCAATTCTAAGTTTGCTTGAGCTAATGCTTGGCGTTTGGGCTCCACATCACAGTAGACCTGAAAATCCGTATGGAATATAACTCATGAGGCCATGAACATGCAAGGAGAACAAGTAATCATTCAATTCCGTGTGAGTTGGAAGCTTTATAATTAATTAGAATCTCTAACTCACCTACCAAGTGGCTGTTGATTTCTTAGCAATAGTACTACCTAATGACAGAGCAACAATGCACACAGCTTTTCTGTTCTCCCTGCTGTCCCCCATTTCCTCATTTACTCGGGATATTCGAGTCACAAGTACTGCATTAAATGCTCTACACATCAAATACCACTAATACGCTAAAATCAGTTTGTCATAAATTTTGGAGATAATCCTCATCTCACTAGAAACTGCAGCATGCGAGAACTGTAGCTGAAGCTGGGATCCAGTCCTGACGTTAAGACAGAATTAAGTGTGGAGTGCCCGGAAAGTGGGAGATACCCTCACACTATAGAAACCACACTTTCCCTTCCTATCCTAAATTCCTGGCAACCTGAAGTGCATGTTTTCTGAATGGGTCGTTTGAGAATTTAGGTGGATCAATCTTTTCTCCTGTTGAGGAGAGAGAAAGGAAATTAAATTTTATTTCCTACTTTATAGCAAATCAACAAGGAACGCAGCCACGGTCTAATATGCTCGTCTTCCCACTTGTGGCGCAAGGAGAGTACAGTGGTCCGGCGTTCTACTATGGACAGCGGCCACACATCAATGGCCACCTGTCTAAACTCTCTCTACACAGACCGCCACTAACGAGGGCCTATTCTGGTGGTTCTTCAGTATACAGGACATAATGTGGTTTTATGAAAATCATTCTAGGAATGACGTCGGCTATACTTGGCACTTCCTCAGTAATTCCAGTTTTTAATATAACATATGACCTTCGAAGACAAAATGAGACAGTTTTGAAGAGTTAAGGACCACGCACTGGCCCTTGATACGCCCAGTTCTCTGCAAAGTACTGAGAACATGGTTGGCAGACAATCAGTATTTAATACATAAATGGCTAAATAAAATGATCATCCTATCTCTATACAGCCCAAAGCACAAACTTTAGATTAGTCCATATACAGGCAAAATTCTACTTGCCATAAAATACTAAAACAACAACAGAAAAGCTATTCCTTCCTCTCCCTAAGTCTACAATAGAGGGTGTGAATTTTTACTCTGAGAGCAGGGTATTAAGCTTAATCACACCTGAATTCAGAAACGCAGTTGTTCCAAATCAAAATGAAATTAGTATTTTAACACAAATAAATATAATTAATGTATGCATGTTTTCATCTGATCAAATCAACTGCCATTTGACCTAAAGTAGCTAATCATTCTTCCCTGACAAAAGACAGTTTCCAACATTTCAAGTGTCTTCCTACAGAGATTCTGTTTAATCAGACACTTTCATATCTCATTCTTAGAACTTTGTCTTATTCAGCTTACCATTTTTTTTTTATTTTTATGCTATGAGCATTAGCCAGTATTTTTTTCTTTTTATTTTATTCATTTTAGAGAGGATACACAGAGTGAGAGAGAGAAAGAGAAAGAGAGAAAGGGGGGAGGAGCTGGAAGCATCAACTCCCACATGTGCCTTGACCAGACCAGTGCAGGGTTTTGAACTGGCGACCTCAGTGTTCCCAGGTCGACGCTTTATCCACTGCGCCACCACAGGTCAGGACCAGATTACCATTTTTTGCTGGCCGAGAAATTAAGATACCTACGGGCCGTCGTGAATTCCACTGTAAGTCATCTGATTAGGACTAATTACCTCATAGAATTTAACGATGTTGATAACCCAGGCACAGAGACCAGCCGCTGCAAAAGATTTGGTCCGAATCAGGTTTGGGTTGAACTCTGGATCTCTCAAATACTGTTCATTCACCACTTTCAGACAGTTCCCTGGAATGTGCTCTTTGTCGTAGTTGATTAACGCCTGCAAAAAATCATCAACCTGCAAAGCAAGAAGAGGTGCGATGAACCCACTTTGGCTGCGGAGAAAATTCCAAGATTGAAAATTGCAGTCAGCTTTTGGGACTCACATCACCAAGGAAAAATTGGCACGCTGCACTTCTCCTACTGTTTGACTTTTTTCAGTATTTAGTGTGTGAAGTTAGAATTAGCAATGGACACTTTTAAAATCTCTTCTATCCTAGGGTAAAATATTCAGTCCCTGCAGAGAAGGCACTCACATTTTGAATGAAGAAAGGCAGAACAAAAAAGGAAAATCACATACCTCAAAGCCCCTCTGCTTCACCTTCTTGTACATTAGAAACAGTTTCCCAGCATAAGAAATCCATGTAATTTTCTTCCTCCTACACTTAAATGCTTTCATAATTTTGCAAACAATTAGCAACCTTCCAATTGCTGCTGGTGTTGCCTTAGGCATGCAATAACCCCAAGCTAACCTCCAATTTGGCAAACACAAATTCTAAGTCCAAGGCACAAATAGAAGATTACCCATCGTGAACAGGAAGATGATTCCTTTTGATTGGAACATCTTCTGCTGTCACGGATAACCACGGTACTGGAAACAGAAATTGTTGGGCTTCTCACCCTGCGAGACTGATACCTTTCCCATGAAGACTCTAGCTGCTTTCCAACTTCGGTCTTTCGGCACTCGGCCCCGGGGAGCCAGAAGGACCATCACGGCCGCAGTAACGTTGATAACTGCATCCGGAGGGTTGGGAAAGGCTTTCAGCTCAGTGAGATTGACCTGAGGAAAAGAACAGACTCCTTCAGGACCAGGGCAAGGCTGGGGAGGAGCTGGGAGTCATCGAGCTGGTCTGCAGAGGCCTCCCCCTCTTCTTTCACACCTGTGTCAGCATGGCTGTTCTTTGCCCTCCCACCCAGGAATTCCACCCCAAGGAGGTCAGTTCTCACTGGGCACTTTTCTGATGTTCTGGAAACATCCCTGCCTTCTATGGCCTCTGAGAAAAAAATGGTTCATCTGGTATGCCAGTCCTGCAGAGAGCCCTGCTCACTGAGTCAGAAAATTTTATAAACATATAGGTTTTAAGGTATTCAGGGGTTCTATCCCTTCTGTATAACATATCTGCATTTTAACCAGGTCCTTCCAGAAACATACTTAGTTCAGTGTCTCTTAGTTGTGTTTTCCTGCTTTACAGGTACAGGAATGATGACTGAGTCGGGAGGATACCCATATAGGTGGCATCTCCTTTTCGCACTCTTCCTTAACCTTCTCATGTCCGAATCTTGATTTATCCAACAACTGGTATTAATGGTACAAATTACAAGTATCGGGGCAAATACTTAGGGGCATTGATACCTATAAGAAACACGTGCAGGTTCATGACACATGATTTATAAAACAAGTACTTCCGGGAGTATTTCATGAGTTATGTAATACACTCATTAAATGTGGAGCTGATTCTGCTCCATGACCATAAACTGTCAACTCACTTGGGAAATGACTGCAAAGAACAGAACAGATGTACAAATAAGAGCAAAAGCAAAGACTTAAAGTATGCGGATGATAACAAAGCTGGGTAACCAAGATTCTCCTAAATTTACAAATATTGTCTTCATTTACAAACATACTCAACTATATAATGAAGTGACAGTTATTTTGCCCGGGTAAATAACAATATATTCAGAGAAAAAGTTGCAAATGTAGAGATGCACAAAGTAGAAAATAAACATGCCACCACTCAAAAAATAAAGGGGGAGCCTGACCCAGCGGTGGTGTACTGGCCAGGGCATCAGATTGGGACAAGGAGGACCCAGCTTCGAAACCCTGAGGTCACCAGCTTGAGCATAGGCTCATCTGGCTTGAGCACAGGCTCACCAGCTTGAGCAAGGGGTCGCTAGCTTAAGCATGGGATCCTAGACACAACCCCATGGTCGCTGGCTTTAGCCCAAAGGTCGCTGGCTTGAGCAAGGGGTCACTCGGTCTGCTATAGCTCCCCCTCACCATTGGTAAAGGCACATATAAGAAAGCAATCAATGAACAACTAAGGAGCTTCAGCAAAGAACTGATGCTTCTCATCTCTCTCCCTTCCTGTCTGCCTATCCCCATCTGTTCCTCTCTCTGACTCTCTATGTAAAAATAAATAAATAAATAAATAAATAGGGAAATATAAAATTCCATTACTCAGAGATAATTGGTTACTATTATCTTTCTTTTCTGTCTTTTTTCTATGCACGCATGTTCTTATATGAAAAAGTCATATGCATAATATCTATGTATTTTATAACCTGCTTTATTCACTTAATATATGATAAACATTTCCTCATGTTGCTAACTAGTATTCAACAACATCATTTTAATGATAGCAAAGTGCTTGAATGCATAATAATCAAACTTTGATTGTGGTATACTTTTGTTCTTTTATATTTTTCAGTCTTATTATATTTTCACCAATACTAAACTCTTTGCTCCCTGTCAAAATTATCTCTATTAAAAATATACTTAGAAAAAGGAACTGCGTATTTCTCTGAAAAGCGTGGAAAGTCTGGTTCCCTTACTCTCTCAAGGTGAATCTTCAGAACCTCAGGCCTACTGAGTCCCTGGGATTTTCCCCTGGGGCCTAAGAGAACCCGAAGACAAGACTAACTGCTTCAAAATACCATCCCCCCACAATTTCCTTTCTCCTTATAGTATTTGATTATCACGGATTACTCTGTCAGGTGGAACTTCAAATACTCAATGAGGTTTTACTAATAATTTGGAGTGAGAAAAATGGTGCAGGCCAAATCTAGGTACCTGTGTTCCCACCCACCATTCTTTCCATGAGCATCTCTCATTATTGCTACTTTTTATATTCCAGAGAAAAGACAGAATCCTCCACTCAGTTCTTAAAGCAACACATAATAGGAACCATCAGATTTGGGTAAAATCCAGTTGCTAACAACAAAATCACCTTCATGAGAGTATAAATCCTGTGTTGTTGGAAGTACTCAATGGAAGATGCTTGTTGGGGGGTGGCAGACAGACTCCTTAATGGGAAAGGACGTTGAACTATAATGACAACTGCAAATGTTTGTTTCAACTTCATTATCTTTCTTTTTAAAAACATTTTTATTGCATGGACTTTATTCTCAGTTCAGTCATTCAAACTCTAAAAACTTGACTTATTTTGAGGAACCCCAAATAACTTCATTACCCTATTGAGTGTATTGAGTGCAGCTGTTGCAGCCACCAGGGCAGGTTCGGCCTTGAGCAAGTCGGCCTCACACTCTTTCTGTTTCTGGGACACCTCGGTCTGAATGGCTGTCACCTAATCAGGGAAGAAAAACACAAAGCCACAAACACAAATTATCATCTTAGATATCTCCATTGAAAAATGGAGGCTGAGTCAGACACACTGTCCAATAATTCATCTGTCTACACCAGTGGTAGTCAACCTGGTGGTCCCTACCAGGCTGGACGAATGGGCGTTCCAGCTTTCATGGTGGGCGGTAGCGGAGCAACCAAAGTATAAATAAAAAGATAGATTTAACTATAGTAAGTTGTTTTATAAAGATTTATTCAGCCAAACTTGGCAAAAATCTGACATAAAGTACTTGGTAAGTAATTATTATTATATGCTTTCACTTGCTGTAACTCTGCTTTCTAAATTTTATGAAGTAATTTCCCTACTTTATAAATCACCATTACTGTGGAACCGGTGGGCGGTTAGAAAATGTTACTACTAACAGAGATACAAAAGTGGGCGTTAGGTATAAAAAGGTCGACTTCTCCTGGTCTACACCTTGAATAGGTGATGACTTTGAAGACTAATCCCTTTGGGCACACTGTATATACAAAGCTTGGTATGTGCACAAATTACACGACAACAAATGTATTCAACTATCAGAATGCTCTTAGAAGGGCTCTGTGAGGTGCCAGTAATAAGAAAGGCAAGATCAAGCGATTCCTCTGTCCTTCAATTTCCTTTCTCAGAGAGCACTGGACAAGTGAAAATCCAGGCTGGCTCAGGAACTTGAACCACAAAATGTTCTTGCTAGAATTGCCCACCTAATGTTTGCTAACATCTGCCTAATAGCCATGTTGGCTCTTCTTAAAGAATAGATGTAAAGCTTTCTTGTTCAACTGGCTAAAAGATACTGTTCTGTGCTGTGTGTGCTAAACCATAGACAGAATTTTTATAAGACTAATTACTGGCTTCTCTAAGGGCCAGTAAGGAACTATAGCTGTAACAGTCCAGTAATTCTTTCCTTCCCTCCCTTCCCCCCTTCCTCCCTCCCAAGAGTTTTCTCTCCCTTTTCCCCCTCTTTGCTCAGTCCCTCCACCCCCAGTCCAGTTGTCTTTGGCAATGGAACAATGCCACTGGAGTCTACTCTCCTGTTGAAGGTCCACTGCAGTCTGCACATGCCAAGAGGGTGGGGCATCAGTCTCGTGACATGAACACACATAAAATGGACATAGGGAAACCAAGCTGGTCACCTTGAACCAAATCAAAGTGAGAAGCTTTGGAGTTTCTGTCCTCCTCCTCTTAGGACACCTATAGAATTTAAATGGCCAGGAAGAGTACATTTTTAGTCCTGAGCAGAAATTTGCATTTCAAAGCTGTGGCACTGGGCGCCAGGCTCTGGTCACCATGGGAATGATGAGTGATTTGTGGAATAAATATTAGGTGCGAACAATGCGTGTTTCTTCTGATGTATTTGGAACGAACAGGCTTAACTATACCATAAAATTAAACACTGCTCACAACAAATTATGTTGTCTACTACAGCTTTATTAGCGGTAATTACCCATCTCCTGATTAACCATTATTTTGCTGCATACTGCACCTTTATGAGCATGATTGGTTCAGGGTAGATATACCCTGCCAGTACATACACAGCTACTGTTAATGTAAATAAGAAAACTCTGCTCCAAAACCACAGCCCTCAAAAGTGCCAGAAATGGACCATGAAAATGCTAGGAATCCTCCATTTTCAGTGTGCTGGAGAATACCGATACAGATCAAAGCGTATTTGGGGGAGCGAGTCACTGCCTCAAGTATTTATTTTCCATAAGGATATAATGCATCTATAAATGCTTTCTGTTACCATTTATAAGAGCAGCATTTTAAACTGAACTCAGGATCGTAGCTTTTTAGTACTAGAAGAGACCTTAAAGAGTTTTTCTTTAAGTGTTACTTCTATCAGCCTGGGAGTTGCTACTCTTCTGCTGACTCGTTTCCTGTTCATACAGTATTACTCCTTTGGGTAATGTTCAGAGCAATCCTGAACATTTAATCAATAAAAACCCACAAATTCAAGTAAGATATGCACTAGGTAAACTTATTTCTCATTCCCAACACCTCTCACCCTAAGGTGCAACGGTGCTAGCACAGGGAAAGCCTGTGTATCCTAGTGACCTGGGGAGCCTTCCTCGGCCCCATGGCTCCGGGTCAGTGTCAGCAAGGCTCACGCTGGGAAAAGGGGGAGAAGCTACACAGATTGCTTAGAGTGAGTGCTTTACCACTGTCCGTTAAAGCAGAGATTTGGAGATAGTCCCATTCTCGGGTACACCTGAATTTGTATTGGTCAAAAGCTCCTTGCAGGGGGTTCATGAAAATCAGTGGTCATCACAGGGAGAGAACAAAGTCACAGTACTTGCTTGTTATGGGCAGAACTGTGCTCACCCAGAATTTAAGTTAAAGCCCTAACCCAGGTGATTACATTAAAATGAGCCCATTGGGGTGGGCCCTAATCCAATCTGACTGGTGTCCTTAACACAGGAGGAAATCTGGACACATACAAGAGACACCAGGGGTGTGCGGCAGAGGACACAGCAAGAAGGCAGCCCTCAGGGAGCCAACAAAAGAGGCCCTTCCTTGAGGAGAGCTTTCTCCCAGAGGAGAAACCAAACCTGCCAACATCTTGATCTTGGACTTCCAACCTGCAGAATTGTGAGGAAATACATTTTTGTTGCTCAAGCCTCCAGGTCTGTGGTAGTTTGTAATGAAGGTCCTAGCAAACTAACTGGTCCTTCAAAACTGGTCCTTCAAAACCCAGCCCCACCACATTCAGGAAAGAAACACATATAATAATGGAAGACCATTCAAAATCAAGGAGTATGACCAACTGGTGAAGAGATTGTATGAGCCCTGCAAATTGGAAGGTACTCACACTCATGAGGATTGCCCTTTACTCAACAAAGAAAGCAGCTTCCAAGGGTGAATCAGGGATCCTTAGAATTTGGAGCTGATAAGTCAAAGAGGGAAGAACTCATTTTCACAGGCTCACGGTGCTGGTGTTCCATGAAGTCATTGCTGGTGATGCCAGGGGTTCAACTGGCCTTTTAATATTTTATGAATTTGAAGCAATCATTTCAACCAGCTTCTTTACAGAGGCTGTCAAGGTGCACAGAGAGGCTGTGTCTCAACCCCAGTATTTGCTTAGTCACATTAAATGTGGCAATGGATCTTTTATTACTTTTTAATTACTTCTCACACATCAAGCCTTGAGACCCCGATGTCATAGGATCACAGAGTCCATATACACCTCTTTAATAACCACATGAGAATCGAGCACATTGCTAAACACCTAACAAGTGAGAACCCATAGCACACATTTGGTATTAATTCTTTGCCTCTATGCGATTTAATAATAAATAGACCTTATTTCCATGAACACCCAATTTAAAATAGTTCCTTCCATCATGAAATCTGCTTGATTTTTATCAGAATCTTTATCACTAACTCAAAATATCTTGTCTATCTGTGTGTGGCATGTCCCCTGTCAGTCTCTTCTATTACGTTGTAAGCTACATGTGGGCACTTCATATGCTTTTACCCCCAACAGCAGTGCTAGGGAAAAAATAGTTGCTCAGTTAATATTTATTATTTATTATTAAGCCTCGTGGTAAAATAAAACTATTTGGAAGGATCAATTTATTTCTTGGTATGCATTAGATATAAAAATAATATGTATCGCCTGACCTGTGGTGGCGCAGTGGATAAAGCGTCGACCTGGGAACACTGAGGTCACCGGTTCAAAACCCTGCACTGGTCTGGTCAAGGCACATATGGGAGTTGATGCTTCCAGCTCCTCCCCACTTTCTCTCTTTCTCTCTCTCTCTCTCTCTCTCACTCTGTGTCTCCTCTCTAAAATGAATAAAATAAAAAATAATAATAAAAAATAATAATATGTATCATTTTTGTGTTTGAAGAACCTGACGAAAACAGCTTGTCAGATGAGTTCAAATTTTCTAAAACACTTTTCCCCCTTTGGGAGAATAATTTGCCTTAGGAATTCACATGCAAAAATGCAAAACTATAACAAAGAAAAACTGCGAAAATATCTGTAGAGTACTTGTTATATTTTAAGATCTTGGAAAGGACACCTACAGATGGGTTATGACGTAATAATTAGTAAAACAGCATGTACTTGTGTTAATGCCTAAAAAATATCCCCTGGGTGGGGTTAGTTTATGATAATCACACCACGTGTGATACCTAATTGCTTACTATACTAATATACTCTTTAAAATATTTTTAAAATTTTTTATTGCGTGATTTAGTGAGAGAGGAAGAAAAAGAGAGACAGAGAGACAGGAACACCAAACTGTTTCTGTAAGTGCCCTGACTGGGGATCAAACCTGCAACCTTTATACTTCTGGAGGATGGTCCAACCAACTGAGCTCTTCGGCCAGGTCTACTAATATACTCTTAAAAACATCTTTCATGTACCTGTAACTAGATGAAAACATTTATTACCAGAATTAGGAATTATATGCCTGTTGCCCATGTCAAATGTGTCTCATCTTTCACTTTAAAACATTTTTTTTTAAAAAAAGTTAATTTAGCCTGACCAGGCGATGGCGCAGTGGATAGAGTGTCGAACTGGGATGTGGAAGACCCAGGTTCGAAACCCCGAGCTCGCCAGCTTGAGCATGGGCCCATCTGGCTTGAGCAAAAGCTCGCCAGCTTGGACCCAAGGTTGCTGGCTCCAGCAAGGGGTTGCTCAGTCTGCTGAAGGCCCACAGTCAAGGCACATGTGAGAAAGCAATCAATGAATAACTAAGGTGTTGCAACGGCAACGAAAAACTAATGATTGGTGCGTCTCACCTCTCTCCGTTCCTGTCTGTCTGTCCCTATCTATCCCTCTTTCTGACTCTCTCTCTGTCCCTGTTAAAAAAAAAAAAAAGAAAAAGAAAAAAGTTAATTTAGAGTTTTGATTTTTAATATATTTTCTTTTTCGTATTTTTTCAAAGTGAGAACTGGGGGCAGCAGACAGACTCCCACATGCGCCCAACCAGGATCCACCCAGCATGCCCACCAGGGGACGATGCTCTGCCCATCTGGGGTGTCCCTCCATTGCGGCCAGAGCCATTCTAGCGCCCAGGCCAACTTTGCTCCAACGGAGCCTTGGCTGCAAGAGGGGAAGAGAGAGATAGAGAGGAAGGAGAGGGGGAAGGGTGGAGAGGAATATGGTCACCTTTCCTGTCTGCCCTGGCCGGGAATCGAAGCCGGGACTTCCACATACCGGGCTGATGCTCTACCACTGAGCCAACCAGCCAGGGCTTTAATATACTTTTTAAGTCTTCAGTTGTGTAAGCTAAAGGCAAACGTGCTCAAAACACATGTAGAAAAACTCCAGTTCCATTGTCTACAAAGGAACAGCAACATCGCTGGAACTACTCAAATACTTTCTGCTACCATAAAATACAAGGTTAATGGCATAATGGCTTCTGATCCAATGGCTATGAGAATGGTGGCAATTTACATTTTTTTAATGAAGTTAAACCCTGATTTCAATCTTTTGTCTAAAATAAGAACCTTTACCTTACAAATATACATTCATTCAATTTTCAAACAAATATTTATTAATCTTATGTTCATTATTACGTTTCTTTTGGAAACTAAGAGAGAAAAAAATCCCTTCCATCTGAAGCTAAGTTTTGGTAAAAGAAGAAGACAAGAGAAGCCACACTCATTTCAGAATTGCTGGAGTCCTGAGTACAAAGGAAGCATATTCTATATAATCTTAAAAGTAATTGTTTCCAACAATAAAACATAATACAAAATGCCAGAGCCTCAATCGAATCAAAAGGAAAAGATTTAGCTTAGGCTTTAATAATAAACTCCAGTTGTATTATTAAAATGCAAAATTTGAAAACCATCTTGCCAAGTGACGGAATAGGGCTTTGTTAACAATTGAGTTGTTCAATTTGCCTGAGAGCTGAAAACCTTTCGAAACCTCGGAGGTGACTTCCTGACCTTTACTGTATTACAAATAGGCCTGATGTTCAAGATCCACATCCATTATATGCTTGAATGAGTTCGGTATTTATTGTCCTTTCCTATCATTAAAAGAGCTAAAAGGTTGGTGAAATGCATAATGTAAAGAAAGGTCAAGTGGTAATCATGGTGTGAAATGCTGTTACATGGGTAACTATAATAATTCTTTAGATTTTTACGCTCCTTGGAGAGGAAGTTGTTCAAAATTGTTCACCTACGAAGGTTCATTTTGTGCTAAATACAGCTCAGCACCCTAAGTGGGAGCGCCAGCCTGACCTTTCGCTCCTCGGCATCGGCGCCGGCCTTTTCGCGGCTCACTTTCTCTGTCTGAAGCCCAATCTTCGTGATCAGAGCTTCTGCATCTCGATTCCTCAGCTGCAGCTCGGCTTCTTGAGAGGCAAGTCTGGCTTTAAGATCTCCCACCTAAAGGAAAAAAGTCATCATCTTGGAGTAGCTTGCACCGGTAATGACAAATATCAGACACAGCTGAGTTTTTTAAATGGCTTGAGGGATGCCTAGCAGGCTACATGTGTTTCTACCGTGTTGACGTTAGCCACGTGTGCAAAAACGCAGCCCCGTCTTCTGCCACGTAGGAGTGAACAGAATAATATTTTGCAGGGGTTTTTTGGAAAACAGCACTCATTTATATCAGCTAGAAGTTCATCTGCTCAGCTCATTCTGTGCAGCTGGGGAAGCACGGACACCAGTCGCTCACCTGAGCCTGTGTCACCTATGTCCCTGCTCTTTTGGTTACATGCAGCTCAGACTCAAGACAGCAGAGTCCTTGGGAAAATCTGCTTGGTCACAAGCTGGAAGGACCCTGTGTTGCTTCCCCAACCGGTCGCTGCAGGTTTCAGACAAGTTGAAGACATCAGTCCTACTGGGTGTTCTCCTTTATTTTGATGGAAATGCCCACACATAGGTCTTATCTCTTCCCACAAAGTAAGAAATGACTTCCTGACTTTTCTTCACCTCATAGGACAGTCACCTTAACACTTACACTAAGGAGGGGGCAAACCACAGCATCTAGCAGGGATTGGAAGCCAGGGGAGTGCCCCAGATGGGAATTCCTGTGGGGGGCGGTGACTAAACCACTTCACTCTGCTCCTGTGGAACTCAGTCTTTCGGAAGCATCAGCAAATTTATCTGCTCTAAGGAAGACTCTCCTCACCTGTTAAGTTGGGATTTCATGAGGTTCGGAAGGTACCACTGGGTCCCTAAGTTTGAGGACCATGTAAATAAAAGCAGAAGTGACGTGCTAGGGAGGGAAATATGACTTGGACCTCAGAAACCCATGAAAGCGGCTTCATACATCACGATAGTTAACTCTTCATGATACCTGTTTTCCAGAAGTATAAATATTCCAATTATGTTAAAATTATAGAAGCAAAAAAACCAACTGTAACCATTTATTTTGACCCAATTGCTAATAGCACTTTAGTGTCTATCTTGTGCAACGACACCCCATTACCACATGCAAGGACTCTGGTAACCTCCTCTTCAACACACATAATTTATAGTCTACCTAAAAAGCACAACTACCACTATGACTGTCACCTGTACTATTAGAGTTAAAGCAAGATGGACGTTCTAGCCTCTCTATGAACTCAGGGTAACACTGCATAATGACATTTGCTTCTGTTCTTTTTAGCCATGTGAAAGTGGTCATGTGTTAAGTCGTAATCAAAAGAATCATCCAAGAGACTAGGAAGACTCTTATTTCAAGCCGTAATGTCGGTTTTTTATTTTTTTTAATTTTTTATTAGGTGAGAGGCAGGGAGGCAGACTCCTGCATATGCCCTGACCAGGATCTACTGGGCAAGCTCCCTCCTGGGGGATGCTATGCTTATCTGGGGCAGCTGCTCCGTTGCTAGGCAACTGAACTATTTTTAGTATCTGAGGAGAGGCCATGGAGCCATCCTCAGTGCCCAGGGCCAACTTTGCTACTTTGCTTGAATTTGAGCCATGGCTACAGGTGGGGAAGAAAGAGAAAGAGAGAGAGAGAGACAGAGAGAGAAGGGGAAAGGGGAGGGGTGGAGAAGCAGATGGTTGTTTCTCCTGTGTGCCCTGACTGGGAATCAAACCTGGGACTTCCACATGCCAGTCCAATGCTCTACCACTGAGCCAACCGGCCAGGTCCTCTAATGGTAGTTTTTAACGAAGCTACTAGGTCTGAAATACCCAGTGATTCAGACACTCGATGGGAAGCCTTATCTATGGAGAAAGCTCACTGAAGCTATTGATGATGACCTAACACAGTGATGGGCAATCTTTTGAGCTTGGTGTGTCAAAATTTGCCAAAACACCGAGCATAACTTGGGTGGTGTGTCACTTAGAGAAACACAGCCTAACCAGAAGTTCCAGAACTAGAAGCTCTGTGCTGGAGTTCTGTTGTTTTGGCCTACAGACCTCCAGCACAGAGTGTCTACACTACAGCAAATGTTTTATCCTCGGTTACTGCACCTGGCTGTGTGGGAGCCAAGGATATAACGTCCTTCTCAGCATGCGGCCCCATACTTCTCTGGCATGCGGCGGCATGTCATCAAAAATGGCTACGCGTGTCAGTGCTGACACATGTGTCATAGGTTCGCCATCACGGACCTAACATGGCATCTAAAGAGGAGATATGTGGCAGTAAAAGGCATTTCCACATAGGAAACTATGCTTCATTTGCTAATAAATTGACTTAAAAAAACAACAAAATAACTCTTGAAAAGCTATTGGATAATCCAACCTTTCTTCATTATTAAAAGCATCACAGGCACAAACACCTAAAGAAAATAAATCACCAGTAGTCTTTCAATCACCACTTTGTACAACTTCCTCTCAGACTCTGCCTGTTGTTTCCAGCTGAGAAGAAATAAGGAGACCACAAGCAGCCATGCACTTGGCAGTGTGCTGCTGCTCACTTTCTGTCTCTCTCTCCCCCACCGCCTTGACTCATCAACACGTGACTGAGATGATGTTAGGAAACCACTCACCTTCTCTTAGCCCAGCAGGACTCCAGGGAAGTCTTTACTGGGGAAGAGGGTCTTGATTTACATGAGATAGAATTGGAGAGAGAGGTAGGAAAAAAAAGAGGAAAGGGAAAGAGGGCAATGAGAAAAAGAGTCACAGAAAATGTGTACAAAAAGAATAAAGAAAGACATTCTTCAAAAGGGAAGAAAAAAGATGCAAAAATATGGATACACTCTTTGGGGGCTTCCAGAAACTATTCACCCACTCAATCCTGGAGACCTCCTCACTCCAGTTTCTTTTTCCCAGTCGTGCTCTATCACTGCTCAGTACAGACCAATGTTTCACCAAAGAGCCAGGGGAAGACGTCACAGTGCTTTGGCCTATGGAGTGCATGAGGGACGTGTCCACCGTGAAACATGCCATATGCTCCCCAACCAGTTGGTGGCTTATTTTGAGACACAGATGGACCAGCTGTGTGCTTGGAGGAACAACTGGCTCGGTCTCTTGAAAAGCAAGAGAGTATGACCTGATGACAATACTCCAGTGTTGAGGTCACCCCAGTGACAACTGTTTTTTCCTTCCAGCTCTAGGGCCCATGTAGCTTGAGAAAAGCAGAGCCTTTCTCCAAAGTCTCCATTTCCTCTCATTCTAATTCCTTTTGACCAGTCAGAGAGGCAGTACGGGATCATGGACAATCATGGGCTCTAAAGTAATTCTGATCTAGGTTCTAGGTTCAAACCCAACCTTACTGGTTCTGTGGTCTTAAACTCTTTCAGCCTTACATATAAAATTACAACTGCAACGCCTGCACCATAAACTTGTTTGGTGTTTCACAATGAAGTCAGATGACAGGTGCACAGACAGGATTACTGTCCTGTGTGAATTCTCTAGAGGTCTATTCCTGGAGATAAGAGGTACTGCCCTTCCAGGTTGCAGGGGCTTTATCACACTGAGGATGAAAACAACAGTGGATACTTTAAGAGAGATAGTGGCTAAAAGGAGACCGGACACCAAGACTGGAGAAAAGGGATAGACTTACGGACCCTAATGACATCATCAACCAGGAAATCTCACTGAAGGCTGAGAATTTGAGACCAAAACAGATCCTAGTTCCATCCTTGGGGGACAAATCCCTGACAGTAAGCCCTGCACACTGAAACAGTCAACGACAAGGTAGGGGAATCCGCTGAGCCCGTTCCCTTCAACACGTCTCCACTGCCTTGCGCTGAATGGAGGTGGCAGAAGGGCTCTCCAAACCAGCGGAGATGGGGTCATTGGCCGACCCCTTTCTAGGACTAGGAAAGCAGCAACCATATGTTGTGTTCTTAAGCTGTAAAATTTTAGAATATTACATAAACGGTTTGAAATATTGCTTCAAAAATAATTTTTTAAGAAATTGTAAGAGCACAGATTTCACGCAGTAATCATACACCGGGACACACCTGCGAGGCTGTAGTCTTCAGCTTCCGGATGCCGGTCACCAAGTGCTCTTTCTTCTGAGACACCTCTTCTTGTTTCTTCTTCAACAGGTTCTTAAACAGGGATATTTGTTCTAGAAAACTCTTTGGGGTGGTATAGTTGTATCTTCTCTCATTTTGGTAATACCTGGTGCTCATTTCATTGACGCTGGTGTGAACGTGGGCCATGAAGAAGCTGATAGAATCCTTGTCCAGGGGCTGAAAACACAAACATGGCAATTGATGTGAAATTCTCTCAAGTCAAAACAAAACTGCAACTAAAAAAAAAAAAATTAGCCAACTTATATGGTATTTTTCCTAAAAACCAGAATAAATTCTAGCAGAATCCAGGAACACCTAATTAGTCTTTAAGAGATACCCACAGGATTAGAGAGATGATTAAAATAAGAAAAGAAAAAAGCATACAGCTTTGCTACCCTTTTATTTTTATTTTTTTGCCAAGGGAGAAAAAGGTTTTTATGCGCTCTGCACACCAATCACCAAAGCCAACATAATACAAGTGCTGCTTTTCATGACTTGATTTTTCCGTCACATGTGAGAAAGACAAAATGGAGAGGCTGAGACACAGTGCTCTGAGAAGTATTTTTGGTGTTGTTTTTCTAACTCAACTTTAGACAAAGTAAACCAATAACCCTGCAGTCAAAAAAAAAAAAAAAAAAGAAAGAAAGAAAAAAGAAAAAGAAAAAAGCTGAAACCTGAGAAATCCAATTTTAGAAAAATCCATGTGAAACCAAACTGTTTGGGAAGGTGTAAAAGTCACCGCTTTTGGCAGGAAAATACGTGATCATTTCTATTCTCATTGGGGAGGGGGAGAGACTCCGAGTAATTCTCCTTTGAAGATTTCCTGAAGAACCTCCCCCCCCAGTATACATTCTTTCCATTTTGTCCTCTATGACTTCTGAAGCAGTTAACTTTTTAATTTGTAGAGTCACATCTCCCTCGTTTTAATGATTATTTATTGCATTCTGTACAAGATGAACCAGGTTCAATTAATCAAGGGAAGCCTAAAAAAATCAATTAATATGAATTAAATGAGCTACAGCACCTCTTAGGAAAGTCACACATAATTTACCAAAGTGTTGTCAATAACACTCAGACATCTTGGGGAAAATTGGGCACAAGTGGCTGGGGATGCAGTTAAATGCTTCGAACCTGCACCATTAGTTCAAGAACCCGGGGTGTGAGAAGAGGCAGGCCGGTTCTTGGTGGTGCGAAAACTGTTCCTGAGCAGTCTCAACGCTCCGCTTTCCCACCTCGTGAAAAATCCTCCAGTGGGTTTAAAATATGTACATATCGGACTCTTCTGCCTATGAAAAAATCCATTTCGCTTGTAACTAACATGTTTTTAAAGCAAAAATTTAAATCTTGAATCCAAATCCCAAATATGTATTCTTTGTTTCTAGTAGATCTAATAAGACATATATAATCAAATAGTGAACTCAGAAATATCAATTTATAGGGAATTTATATAAACTCCATAGAAATCATATCTCTGTGAGGATTTTATTTTTCAAAGGACCCAACTGCAAATATAAACATGGGTGGAAATTCACTCCTGTCCTGTCTTGTTCTAACATGAACTGAAAATGTGTACAAAGCCTTCTGTAATAAAGATAAATACTTCCCCGGCCAAGAGCAATCTCCTTAGAGAGAGGAAACAACATCCATCCCTGGCCTCTTCCCAACCATGATCCTTATGAGGCTACTGGGCTGCCCCACAGAGCTACCCTTAACAAGAGTTCCATTTGTAAATCCACCATGGAAGAAGTGGTTTCCGGTTGAGTTGGAGGTGGCCCAGGGACAACTTGTCTCAATGGGGCAAAATAACTCTTGTTATCGGGCTTAAGAAAATGGCCCAGCATGGGAGGCTCCCAGAGCCAGGGAGCAGCTGGCTGTAATTCACACTGTTTTTCAGAAAACTCTAATCGGTCCAGAACAGACCTCTTTGATGACTGGTCTTCCCTGCATTCTCAATTTGTCACTTTCTCTTATGATAAGGTCAGTAGTGACAGCACTTCCTGACATTAACAGCTGTGGCTTTTAAAGGGTCATTGTAGAACTACTAATTGCAGTAATTTCATTAGCATAAATTATTTATTCTGCTATTCATTTATCTCCAGTTTTCTTTGGGGGTGGGGGGCAAGGAGGAGCCGGCTGCCAGGGCTGCTTCCGGACAGCCATGCTATGCTGGATTTTCCACTTTTCCACGTGAGAGCTAAGAACGCCACTCCTGCAGCATTTGGCCCCTGAGTGGAAGCCAGGTGACCCCATGCTGTAGTTGTTTAGTGGCCAATCAGGGGGAAGGCAAAAATCACCATGCCTCTAGCAAGTGGTTATACGCCCAAGATTTTCCCACAGAGCAGCTTTGGAAAAACGATGCTGTATTCAACACATAATCAAATGCAAAATCAAAACTGCTTTTTCCTCACATTCATAAAAAGTGCTCAATTTCTACTCTCTCACAGTTGGCTCACTGTAAACATTAAAACATATACAAATCTGTTCCTTGCTGTGACGGTTCTCGGCTGGTGGCAGTCACTGCCCTACCAAGTAGCTCAGCCAGCTGACGTTTTAAAATAATTGAATTTTATTGGGGTGACACTGGTGACCATACTTATACAGGTGCCAGGTGCCCAACTTTATAATACATCTCTGTACACCGTATTGTGTTCACCCCCAAGTCAAGTCTTTGTCCGTCACCACTTAGCCCCTCACACCCTCCTTCACTCCCCCCACCCCCCCAATCACCACACTGTTGTCCGTGTCCAAGAGCTTGTTTCATCTGTTTTTGGCTCTATCCCTCCACCTCCCTCACCCAATACCCTCTGGCAGCTGGCAGCCAGCTCTCTTTGTATGAGCCTGTTTCTATTTTGTTCGTTTGTTCATTTCTTTCATTAGATTCCACAAATTAATGAAGTCATACGGTACTGGTCTTTCTCTGGCTGGCTTATTTCACTTAGCACAATGCTCTCCAGTCCACCCATGCTGTTGCAAACGGGAAGAGTTCCTTCTTTTTTATGGCTGTGCAGTGCTCCATTCTGTAAATGTACCACAGTTTTTTTATCCACTCAACTACTGATGGGAACGTGCACAGCTTCCATACCCTGGCTATTGTAATTAATGCTGCAATGAACATGGGGGCCTGTATTCTTTCAAATTAGGGTTTCAGGGTTCTTAGGATATGTTCCCAGAAGTGGGGTTGCTGAGTCAAAAGGCAGTTCCATTTTTTAATTTTTTGAGGAATCTCCATACTGTTTCCCACAGTGGCTGCACCAGGCTGCATTCCCTCCAGCAGTGCAGGAGGGTTCCCCTTTCTCCACAGCCGCGCCAGCACTTGTTGTTGGTTAGTTTATTGACGATAGCCATTCTGACAGGGGCGAGGTGATAATCTCATTGTGGTTTTAAGTTACATTTCTCTGATTATTAGTGATGTTGAGCATCTTTTCATATGTCTATTGGCCAATTGTATGTCCTTTTTAGAAAAGTGCCTATTGAGATCCTTTGCCCATTTTTTAATTGGGTTGTTTTTTTCACTGTTGAGTTGTATGAGTTCTTTACAAATTTTGGATATTAACTCCTTATCAGATATATTGGCGAATATGTTTTTCCATTCAGTGAGTTTTTTCATTTTGTTGATGGTTTCCTTTGCTGTGCAAAATGTTTCTCCATTCAGTGAGTTTTTTCATTTTGTTGATGGTTTCCTTTGCTGTGCAAATTTTTTTAGTTTGATATAGTCCCATTTGTTCATCTTTTCTCCAATTTTTCTTGCTTGAGATTTATCTGAAAAAATATTGCTGAAAACTGTCTAAGATTTTGCTATGTTTTCTTCAATGACTTTTATAGTTTGATGTCTAATATTTAAGTCTTTAATTCATTTTGAGTTTATTCTTGTATAAGAAGGTGATCTAGAGTTATTTTTTCTTTTTGCACACATCTGTCTAATTTTCCCAACACTATTTACTGAATAGACTATCTTTACCCCATTATATGTTCTTGCATCTTTTGTTAAGTATTAACTGACCACATACACAGGTATGGGTTGACTTTTAAAGCAAAGGCCCAGTATGTCCCTGTTGTTGAAAATGACAGCAAAATTTGAAAGAAAACCAAAATCCAGAGGCCAGAATTAAACCAAACATCGTATTATATAGGATTTTATACCTTCCTGCGACCAGCAAAGAAGATCGTACTAGTTTATAGTTTTAAGTATGAACTTTCAAAAATATTCAAAATTTTAAAAGGGAAGTGGGGAGATGAAAGGAAACTATTTTATATTTTAAATTTAACTTGGATTAACTTTGTAACATATAATGTTATATATCTATAGTCCATCTTGAAAGTTTTTCTCAGAAATTTATTTTTTAGGTTTTTTTTTGTGTTTGTGTGTGACAGAGGCAGAGAGACAGAGAGAGGGACAGATAGGGACAGACAGACAGAAAGGGAGAGAGATGAAAAGCATCAATTCTTCATTGCAGCTCCTTAGTTGTTCATTGATTACTTTCTCATATGTGCCTTGATGGGGTGGGGGACTAGAGAAGAGCCAGTGACCCCTTGCTTAAGCCAGCGACCTTGGACTCAAGCCAGCAACCTTGGTTTCAAGTTAGTGACGTTTGGGCTCAAGCCAGCGACCATGGGGTCATGACTATGATCCCATGCTCAAGTCAATGACCCCATGTACTGAAGCTGGTGAGCCTGCGCTCAAGCCGCCAACCTTGGGTTTTGAACCTGGGTCTTCTGCATCCCAGTTCGATGCTCTATCCACTGTGCCACTGCCTGGTCAGCCTTTACTGCTTTATCAAAGTATAATTTACATATAAATGCACATATTAATGTCTATATTAATACTTTAACAATTCCAAACTACTGAGGTATAACGTTAGTTTTACTTTTTAACCCCTTTTGGGGCTGGTAAAAGTAGAGACTATACTAGATACTTATGGTTGTCAGGTTGGTTTATTAAATAAAGGTAATTTAACAATGCATAGCATGAGAGGCACTGCATTTGAGCACCTCTCCTAAACTCTTCATAGTGCTGATTAACTCCCGGAAAATGATTCTGCAGGCAGACGGAGATGCAGGGTTTGAGTCCGAGATCCTGGGTTAGATTCCAGTTCTGCAAAGTTGGGTGAGTTATTCCAGTCTCTGTACTTACTTGCTCCTGTCCACAAAACCAAACGTTAAATTTTCATTACTTCTTTTAACTTTCTCTTTCCTTCCTTTCCTTTTCTTCCTCTTTCAGAACAATCAAACATGTGTGCAAAAGTCAAACGCAAGATTTAAGATTCCGGGGCTTCGTGTCACAGTGCAGATAGGCCCCTTACCTGATCCTGTGCTCATGACCTCCATCACCTCACCTGTGCTACAGGGAAACCAGTGGCCCTCCTTAGAAGGCTAGTGATTAGAGGTGACAAGCCATGCAGAGGCAGGGAGGTGTTCCCTCTGCTATTGGTGATGGCCACGGAGCAGTTGCAAGTGTTAAATATAGCACCACACGGAGTTTTGTAAGTCATGTGCTATATTTTGTTTTTGTTTGTTACTTTGTCTGGTGGGTGCATTTTGTTGTTAGTTTGCTCATGCTTTTAATTCTTTGTCCTTTGGAGACCAACTCTGGGTTTTAAAGGCAAGATCAGGTCCAGCCAAAGCCAGCAATCTTCCAGATGTGTTTCCAGTCGCTGAGAGAAGCAGCGTCAGTGGTTCGTGAAGACAAAGCCATCGAGGATGGAGGGTGTGAGCAGGTACAGTGGAACCCGGCTCCCTCTTTTACGGCAAAGGGACAAGGCAGGGGGTGGTTAGGCTGGTCTGGGAAGTCCGGCACTAGAAGAAAGCCACAAGACAACAACTTGGAGGTTGCGGCGTCTTCATTTGATTTAGCTAAACTTTTGCTCAACAGCATGTCCAGGTTCCTGGGAAGCTATAAGAACTGGACCCTACTTTTGAGATAGAAGGGCTTGCTGAAGTTTACATAATAGCCAAAGCCCTGGAAAGCAGCATTCTACTGTTTTGTTTTGTGTTTAATTCTCTTCTAAATTTCATTAATATGCACAGAGGAAATGTCTGATGGACGGGGTGTCCGTCTGTCTGTGTCAAGGAGGAAGAGGACTAAAGAATGGGGTAGGCGAGTAATGACCACCGGGGCCATTTCCTATCTATCTGCACATAGCTTAAACCCATATGAGATTCAGGCAGTTTCAAGATAAATTTGGTTGCATTATTTTTGTCTTGATCTTTTAAAATGATGTCAGTAGTCCTCAGAAAGAGGTTATTTCCCCAAAAAATTAAAAATAATTTCTGTTGCACAAGGTGATCTTTCTACTGTACTTTGTAAATTCTTATAGGATAATCGTCACTTAAATTTCAAAGAAAAAACTGTGCTAGAAAAATCATTGCTAGAAACACTGCTAACGTGCTTACGTTAACAAAACGTTGTTTACGGCTCCTCACATTTAAAAAGGAACCGAGACACTTCCAAAGAAATCGGTCTTTAAGTACAGCAGTAAAATCCCATTCCACTTTGAGTGGATTTTTTCTTACCATCAGTTTGGAAAACAGTAATCAAATACGTCACTGATACGTTACCAACCTCGTAGCATGTTCCGGACTGAAGACGCCGGGCATGTAGAACAACATCATTTCACTGAGCGATGACACTGAGCTTGTGGAGTGATTTCTAAGTCGCGTCGCCTCACAAGGACAAAGAATTTTAACTTGCTGGTGGGCACATCTGCCTGAAAGCGGGATCCCACACCTTCTTCCGTTCTTCCACCCCTTCCAGAGCCATCTCACCCCAGCCACAGAGCTCGTCTTGTCACCGCCTTCCGACCATTTCCCCCTTAAAAGGACATCCACGTCCACTCTGAGTGTTGACTTAAAAAGCAAAACATGGGGCTCCTGCCTTTTTTTCCTTGAATGTTCCTAACTGGGACCCTTACACTTCTCAGGAAGGTGTCCCCCCAGTTAGCAATTGGAACCCCACTCTCAGGGACACCCAAAGGCCTATCAATGGCCTCTTCTTCCCTCTCTCCTGACACTGCGTCACCCCATGTCTGTGTCCTGTGGGGAGGCGTGTGTGTTGACAGTCTTCAGTAAACACCTTGGGGTTGCTTAAGTGTCAAACTATTTTGGTCACTCTGTCAGCTCTCATTTACTTCAGTACCAGGTCACAGAAAAGTAGCACAAACATTTCCATAGACACAGTCAGCCCACGGCCCTGGGTGCCGTGTTTACCTATGGAAAATTATATGTCAGCACGCACCAGACTGCTTTGCCTGAATGAATTCTTTCTCTTTGGCTAAAGGGGGTCACCTGTGGAAGTACCTTACACTTAGCAAATGAGGTCGATAATTAAGAGGAACCCAAATTATACTGATAGCTTTCAGTCTTAATAATGGAAATTAAAACTAGGAAAGTGATCAAATGAGCGCTCATTCAAAAATCTTAAAGGTCTTTCTGACCTCCAGAGAAAAGGCACCACCCATATTTAAAAGAACACAGACATGTTGCACTCAGAATTATAATTATTGCTCCTGCATAACAAATTAGGAAGGTGGGTAAGTTAAATAAGCACAAGGCACTGAAGTGGAGTTGTCTGGCTAATTTGTTTCCAGGCACAATTCAGCACCACAGAAATGGCAAAGTGCTTTCTAGATACCTACTCAGCATCCTATAGGAGGTGTCCTGATACCACAAGATAGGGTTTAGCACCTGCCAGGAGCCCTCTGGGCTTAAGATAATGCAAGTCCTGCCTCATCCAGCAGATGTCAATGGTCACTGGCATATCAAAGCTCCATCAGTAGTATATCTGTCTGCAAAGTGACACCTACTTGGACAGGAGAAAGCTTGCACCAGAGCAAAGGCAGGAAATTTACAAAAGCACTGGGCCCAACACTAACTCACACCAGGCTACCAGCTCAGATTTCCTCCCAGGTGAGAAATTAACACTGAGGAACAAAGAGCTGGGATCCTTTCCCTCACCAAACTGGCCTGATAACATGCATGGGATAAAGCTGAATTGTGCAACCAAGATACAAATGGACTCTCTCTCTCTAATAAACTGGTACTGTTTTGAGCCCTTCTTGGTCAAACAATAAAATAAACCCCTACATAACCCCAGGAATGCAGTGAACCTAGCAATAGCCTAAGAAATTTATGTTAATAATTGTGACCATTATTTGCCATATTGAGTGGTTTTCTGAATTTAATTAATTAATTATGTGACAGAGACAGAGAGAGGGACAGATAGGGACAGACAGGCAGGGAGGGAGAGAGATGAGAAGCATTAATTCTTCATTGCGGCACCTTAGTTGTTCATTGATTGATTTCTCATATGTGCCTTGACCGGGGGTGGGATGGGGGGCTACAGCAGACTGAGTGACCCTTTGCTTAAGCCAATGACCTTGGGCTCAAGTTGGTGAGCCTTGCTCAAACCTGATGAGCCTGCACTCAAGCTGGTGACCTTGGGGTTTCAAACCTGGGTCCTCTGCATCCCAGTCAGATGCTTTATCCACTGTGCCACCTCCTGGTCAGGTTGGTTTTCCAGATTTTTAAAAGTATACAATTTTTCTGGTAGACTTTGACCTAATATTAGTGTTAGATTAAATGGGCTTCCTGGAGACTCCTCAGGAAAACACAGAATCACGGTGAGTGCCCAGCCTAGCCTAGGCCCCTCTTCCCCTCAGTGGAACCAGAAGACACAGCTCCCACGAAATGTCTGCCATCACCACCACCCTTCCACATTACCTAATCAGAAAGGCACCAGATACAAGTAAAACATCATTTCTAGGAAGTCTATCTAAATGATACTTTCCTATTTACTGTCCTTTTGCCTTTAAATCTGAACCCTCGACTTTTTTGTTGTTGCTGTTTCATGTAACCATTTCAATATGTAGTGGTAAAGAGCAATGTAAAGTGCAAGTCTCCCTGTGATCAAATGACAGACATAATCTATAAAACAGAAACCTGTTAATGATTGCTGAATTTAAGGGGGCCGATTTTTTACCTGTCAATACTCTGAGAAAAACCACAACTCACTCCCTTTGTTAAGATCAAGTATTGCCAGGGTGTGGGTGGCTAGTTTTTTGTTTTGTTTTGCTTTTTAGCTGTGGCTTTAAAAGATTTATATTCAGTAAGGCCTATTATGTATAATTCAAGGAAGTAATGACCCCAGCCTTCTCATTAGTCAGGACAAGAGTCAGAACATGCTGTTGTGCACTGTGTGTGAGTGTGTGTGTGTATGTGAGTGTGTGAGTGTGTGTGTGAGATATTCAGAGGCCAACAGGACATACCTCAATCCCCTCGATTTCCTCAATGAACCTCCTGCTGACTGAGACCAGAGCCTCCTGCGGCCACGCATGAAACCAGTTAATAGCCGTGCAGTTCACTATGGCTGGGAACTTCCGAGCGCTAAGTCGCAGGGTATGCCCAACTGGAGAGAAACACAGAATGACCTGTGGAGACATGGGCAGGGCAGAAACAGGAGCGTGATGAGTGAGCAAAGCATTCCGCTGCAATTCTAAACAGTGAGTGAAAGGAACACAGCCAAGCGTGACATTAAACTATCCTGCAGCTCTGCAGAGTGGGACGCAGCACTAACCTCCTTGCTCATCAAAGTACAGACCTGCCCCGAACGGCTGCGCCTTCAAACCTGCAGGAACACTACTGTGTATGCTCCTTAAAATCCGTCCCTCTCCTTTTAAACATTTCTTTTTTTAACAGGGACAGAGAAAGAGAGAATCAGAGAGAGGGATAGATAGGGACAGACAGACAGGAACGGAGAGAGGTGAGAAGCATCAATCATTAGTTTTTCATTGCCATTGCGACACCATAGTTGTTCATTGATTGCTTTCTCACATGTGCCTTGACCGCGGGCCTTCAGCAGACTGAGCCACCCCTTGCTGGAGCCAGCGACCTTGGGTCCAAGCTGAAGAGCTTTTTGCTCAAGCCAGATGGGCCCGCGCTCAAGCTGGCAAGCTTGGGGTCTCGAACCTGGGTCTTCCGCATCCCAGTCGGATGCTCTATCCACTGCGCCACCACCCGGTCAGGCTCCTTTTAAACATTTTTTGATGATTATCATTAATAGTGGGGAATTTATCCTTTTCTATTATTACACAGATGACATTAATAACAAAAAATAAAAATTAAAAGCAAATCACAACGACAAAATGGTGCCAACATTTCCATCTTCTTCCAAAACACTGAGTAATACACTTTCTAAAACACAACATTTTATCATGCAGATTGTTAATTTTGTTTCCATTTAAAATAAAGCACATGCATTTGAGTTTCTGACATTTTTAAAGGAGTAAAAAATTCAGTTTACTGAATGACCATGATGAGAAATTTATAAATTTCTGGTTTAAATCTGAAGTTTTACTTAGGTAGTTAATAATTTAAGAGTTCATTTAAATCTATGTTTCTACACTCTCTTTCAAAGGGTTTTTTTTTTCAGATAGCATTTAAAAAATTCACATGAAAATCACTAGCTTATATGAAGTCATACAATATTTCACTGAACAGATGTTTTTATGTTTATTTTTCTATGCCTCTTCAACAACTCAAGATAAACCCTAAGAACTAAAATCTTTTTTAACAATGCCTAAGCTGACTAATCATTAGTCATTTATTCATTATATTCAAGAATCCAATGACAAACTGGTTAATTGCTCTACCATTGCATGTGCTAAGTTACTGAGCCTCGGGTGCAATGCCTAATTTTCACTTATAACTCTGTCTTTAGGTTTCTCTTATAGGACCTCCTTCTCTCCCCGTACTCGACTACCGCTCTTTTCTGTCTGTGCCACACACAACTTACCTCTTATTTGTGACTGTTCTAGAAAACTTCATTTGTACATAATTGTAGCCTTAATTTCATGAGATTAACACAGCAACAAATTTATAAAAAGTAAAAGGACAAATAAATCATTGAAAAAGGGGTATTATTGTATTTTTTGCTCCACAAGAACCACTTTTCTCCCCCCAAAAGTGGAGGGGAAAATGCCCTTGAGTCTTATGGAGCAAAGAATATGTTATTTTATTAAATATTTTAACACACCATTTGGTTCAGAATCTTTTTTTTCTTAGTTTTCTCCTTAAAACCCTAGATGTGTCTTATGGTCAGTTGTGTCTTATGGAGCAGAAAATATGGTATGCTTACAACTTACTTTTTCAGCTTTATTTAGGTATAATTGGCAAATAAAATGATAAGATGTTTAAAGTCCATAATGTGATGACACAGAGAGACATACTGAAAGGACCGCCCATCGAGTCGGTTAACACATCCATTACCCCACACATTTACCCTTTTTTGTAGGTGAGAACATTTCAGTTCCACTCTCTCAGCAAATTTCAGCAATACATAAAAACCCTGTTATCAACTATAGTCACATTATATATTAGCTCCTCAGACCTTACCTTACCATGCTGAGGTATGTTACCTTTATACTCTGTTGAGAGCTGTTATCATACATAAAATGTTGAATTCTCTCAAGTGCTTTTTTCTACATCTATTAAGATGATCCTCTGATTCTTATGCTTCCTTTTGTTAATGCAGTGCATCCTCTTTGATTGGTTTGCAGATACTGAGC
This sequence comes from Rhynchonycteris naso, assembly GCA_037038555.1. NCBI lineage: Eukaryota > Metazoa > Chordata > Mammalia > Chiroptera > Emballonuridae > Rhynchonycteris > Rhynchonycteris naso. The sequence continues at coordinate 134,364,253 of CM073002.1, read as the reverse complement.
TGTTCTTGCCTCAATGGAGTAAATCCCCCCTGGTCCTGGTGTATGATCCTTTTAATATACTGTTCAATTCAGATCACTAATATTTTGTTGATGACTTTTGCATCTATGTATCAGAAATATTGACCTGCATTTTTTTTTTAGGTGAGAGGAGAGGAGATAGATAATGAGGCAGACTCCCACATGCACCCTGACTGCGATCCATCTGCAACCCCATCTGGAGCCAATACTCAAGTACTGAGCTATTTTTAGCACCTAAGACTGATGTGCTTCAACTGAGCTATCCTCAGTGCCTAGGGCCATGCTCAAAACAATTGAGCCACTGGTTGCAGGAGACAAAGAGGGAGAGAAATGGGGAAGGGAGGAGGGGAAAAGCAGATGGTTGCTTCCCCTGTGTGCCTTGACTGGGAATCAAACCTGGGATGTCCATACACTGGGCTGCTGATGCTCTATCCACTGAGCCATCTGTCAGGGCCCAATTTTCTTTTTTTGGGGTGTCTTTATCTGCCTTTAGTGTTAGGGTAATACTGGCCTTGTAAAATGAGTTTTCCCACCTCTTCTCTTTTTAAGGGCGAAGAGTTTGAGAAGAATTTGGTATGAATTCTTTAAATACTTGATAGAATTCACAAGTAAGGCCATCTGGACCTATATAATTTACCTTTGAAATACTTCAGTCTAGTATAATATGCATATGAATACTAATCCTATTTTGCACTTTACGAGCTGTTGGTTAATGCACCAATAGAGACCACACAGGCTAGGGATGCTTAACCAGCATTTCACATACGTTAATGGAGTTCCACACGGCAGTGTCAGCTTCCTGGGCTCTCAGCTAACTTCCCTCAACAACATAAATGGCTGGTTAGTTAGCATCGTGGATATTAATATAGTTTTTCACTGATGTAATGAATAGTGTTCAAGATAGTTGAAGAAAAAAGAAATTTGTACTCATACCTCTACCACTGTATGAACAAAATCGGAAAATCTGTGTTGAAGTATTCTGGTTATCATACCTTTGTTTCTTCAGACTCTTGGTCTTTACCAGTCTTGTGGTAAGTAGCTTACACAAGATTCTATCTTTTTATGTGATTCCAGTGAGAAGACCAGTTGCATCCTACCATAAGAATATTGCCATATCTTCCCCAAAGGAACCCTCTAATAAGGCAAGTTGCCTTATTAGAGGGTTCCTAAAAGAACAGAGATGGGACCACAACAAGCTTCTAGAATATTTTTTAAGACTTTAAGTAAGATTTGTCTTAAGTTATATGCTATACATAAATTCTATGAGTAGCAGAGTTCAGTCTGAGACTTACTTTCTTTGAAGCACACCTTGAGTTGGGAAATTTGGGGAGAAGAGCCCCTTCGACCTGAACAGGTGTCATCATCTACCTTTAAGCATTGAAGGCCTCTGAAATATACTCCCCAAAAATAGTTCCTGGCAATTGCACATGGACCAAATTGGCTTAAGTTACTTCCGAGCAGAAAGAAAAATTGGTTGAGAGAATAAAGTTAAAAATGTCTCAGGCAGCTGTGCTCTAAAAGTACATTTTCACAGATAAAAAGCAAACCCTGAAATCACCATCGACCTATTTCCTACAGCTCTAATATTTGGATGTCAGACCTGCTTCTGGAATCCATACCATAGAATTTTCTACTCCTTTTTCCCCCCTACACAGGTGTTATGACTCATTTGCAATAACCCACCTTTCATTGGGCTTTTTAATACATTTCTATTTCTTTTACATAAGATCTCATTGTAAGTACCTATTTGCTTGTATATCACTAACAAGACTCAGTCCATTTCCTCTTATAATGGAAATCTGAATTGCTATTGTCACTCTGTATTTTTTCCAGTTGATATAGTTTATTCTCAGATAGGTGTAACTTTCCCTCATAGATACTTCTATCTATAACTTATGCTTGCATTAACCTCAGAAGTCTCCGTATTTTATAAGAATGATAAAACCTTACCTAGAAAATACCTCCTAGTTACTTCCTTATAGCTTCCTGTATCATCCCCCATCTATTAACTTTTGAATTTCAATTATTTTTATGAGATCCAACAGCATCTTCAATAGATAGACTTTCAATAAGTTTTCATATTTTCCTTTTAGGTAACACAAAGAAGTTATTCCTATAACCTTGTACCTGTGAATCTGGCCAGGACAGATTTTTTTTTCAAGAGAAAATATTCTGCATTGGGGGTTTCATTTCTTTTATTTTCTTAAAACAAAACTCTTCAATATATAAAGAAATTATATTTGGAATCCCAATAAGTAGTAAAGAGCAAATTCACACCTGCGGAGTAAAGACAGGGGGAGTTACAGCCCCCTGTCTATGTTCTGCACTGTATATATGGAGTATATTCCTGCATCTCAGCTGCCCTGCTGGTCTTCAGGGTCTGCACTGCCCACAAACTACTTTTCAGGTCAGTCAGCAGCCCCATAACCTCGTGTCAGTGGGATTTTTTTTAAACAGAAAATCAGATGCCTGACCGAATTGGACCCTCCATGGCAACTCCGTACCCATGTGCAGTTGGAATTACAAGACCCAATACTGTCCTTGCCAACCCCCATCCAAACGTAAGCAAAATGTAAAGAACATGAATGTGTTTTTCAAAGTGCAAATTCAGTATTAAGGGATGCCCTTTCTTCTGGCATTAAGCCCTTCATGTTAAAATTCTCTTTTATCATATAAAGTAAGAGAGAGGACTTCTATTCATCCTTTGAGATACTTCCTTATCATTTTTCTCCCTCTAAAAACTTTATTGTCCCGTCTTCTGTTATCTTATGTACCGTGTATGCTTAGTTGCAATTTTATACTTGTTTGTGCAACTTGGGTGTTGATGCTTCTTTTCCCAACAATGAGGTAGGTGGGCACCAGGTAAGTGCCAACTTCTACTTACTATAATACTCCCAGCAGCCAGCACAGCACAGGCACTCAATATTTGTTGAATGCTGAATGGATAGATGAATAAATAAATAGCAGCTTAAAAATATCCTTCAGCAAAAAATAAAATATTTATATCTACATTCTAATTTTTTTTAAGGTTTTGCTGTTTTATGAAATTTCAAAGACAGTGAATCTCAGATACAGAATACAAGGTCACACCTTTTGTCTCTCTTGAAAATTCTTTTCATTCTGCTTATGTCAAATAATATCTGAAAATGTGAGGGCACGAGCGAGGGCATGGTATTCAGAGAGATGTGATCTTGACAAGCAAAACGTTGGAGTAGATTAATTATTATAAAGATGTTAATTTTTCCCACATTAACAAATTTTAGGCAATTCTAGTAATTCCCAACAGGATCAGTTGAGCTTGACAAAGTGATTCTAAAGTTGATAGGGGATTAAAAAAAGGGAAGAAATATCAAAGAACATTTGGAAAAAGAGAAAAGTGAGAAAGAGCACTCTTAGGGAATAAACCGTAAATTATAATAAATAAAAGTGAGGTGAATGAATGGAAATGGAAATATTCGGTATTATAAATGTATCTATACCATCAACAAATTAGTCTATACACTCCCGTTGGATTATGTTTTTTTACTATTAAGCTGATTTCACAGTTCATCTGGAAGAGTAAAGGTACAAATATCTAAATAAATGTAGAAAAGAAATACGACAGAACTATAGCGGTCAAATCAATGTAATGTATCAATGGAACATAACAGAGAGCCCAGAAATAAACCCACGTCTATATAGTTAATCTATGACAAGGAGCCAAGAATATACATTAGGATAAAGATGGTATTTTTAATAAACGGTGCTGGAAAAGCTGGGAAGATACTTGCCAAAGAATAAAACTGGGCCACTTCTTACACCATATATAAGAGTAAACTCAAAAGAGATCAAAGACTTACATGTAACACTTGGAATCACAGATCTCCTGTCAGAATGGCTATCATCAATAAATCAACAAACAACAAGTGGTAGTGAGGATGTGGAGAAAAGGGATACTTGTGTATTGTTCATGGCATTGTAAACTGGAGCAGCCACTATGAAAAACAGAATGGAGGGTCTGTAAAAAGTTAAAAATACAACTACCATGTGACTCTGGGTATTTATCCAAAGAAATCCAAAACCCTAATTCAAAAAGATATGTATCCCTATGTTCACTGCAGTGTTATTTACACAAGATATAAAAGCAACCCAACCATCCATAAGCAGACAAATGGATAAAGAAGATGTGGTAATATATACAATGGAATACTACGCAGCCATAAAAGGGAATGAAATCTTGCCATTTGCAACAACATGGATGGAACCAGCAGGTATTATAAGGGCATTATGCTAAGTGAAATAAGTCAGAGAAAGACAAATACCATATGATTTCACTCATAAGTGGAATCTGAAAAACAAATGAACCAAACAGAAACAAACACACAGGGAGAATGAACTGATGGCTGCCAGATGGGAGGGGCTTGGAAGGACGAATGAAAAAGGTGAAAGGATTAAAATGTTCAAATTCAGTGATAAAAAAGGCACGGGAAGTGGAATCTAAAGGATAACATAAATGAACAAACAAAACAGACTCGTAGATACAGAGAGCAGACTGATGGTTGCTAGAGGGGAGAAGAATTAAGGATCTGGATGAGAACGTGAAGGGGTTGAGAAGTATAGATTGGTGTTTACAGAACAGTCACAGGGATGTAAAGTACAGTCGATAATATTGTGGTAACTATGTGTGGTGTCAGGTGGTACTAGAAATATCAGGGTGAGCACTCTGTGCAGTACATGATAATCTAACCACTATGTATGCCTGAAACTAATACAAAATAACAGTCAGTGTAAACGATAACTGAAAACAATTGTTTTAATTTATAAGAAAGGAAAAAATGGGGGGAAAACATTCCTAGGGGTTTTCCCCAAACAAAACAAACAACAGTCACAGGGATGTAAAGTACGGCACAGGAAATATAGCCAATAATATCTTAATAACTATATATGACGTCAGATGGGTACTAGACTCATCATGGTGATCACTTTGTGAGGTATATAAATGTTTAATCACTATGTTGTACACTGAGATTAATATAATACAGCTAATATAATTACAAAATTAAAATAAAAATTTAAATGGAGAAAAGGATATTGTTCTATTAAATTCCAGAATATACAGTAAAGCTACAATTAACAAAGCAATGTGGTATTCATTCAAGTCTAGATAGACAGATTTAGGGAACATGATAGAGAGTACAAAAATACAATGCCGCATATTTAGGCATGCAACATATGAGGTAGGTAGCATTTCAAATTAGTAGTAAAAGATTATATAGTAAATGGTGTTGAAACAACTTGGGTGGCAGTAGTAGAAAAGCCACCATATACTGTAAACAATAGTTTATAATATTAAAAATAATATAATTAAAAGAAATTTCAAGATAATATTTTTATAACCATGGAGCATGGAAATGCCTCCTAAAAAAGCCTTAACACACCAAAGCCATAGAGGATAAATCAGATAAATTTTTATACATATAAATACAAAACAGAGGTCATTGTAAACAAAGTTGGCAGAATTATAGTGAACTGGCAACACATAAAAGAGACAAAGACGTTATGAACATATAAATATTATTCAGATATATAAAGAACTCTTATACATTATTGATAATGTATAACATAATAACATAATAACAAACCGATATGGTTTATGGCAAAGGATATAATAGATAAAGGTTTTTCACCGATAGTTATTTAGAATAAAGAACCTTTGAGTTAAATAGTTCTTTCTATACAACAAATTCTTGTAATCATTTGGTATATATAATTTTTTTCTAGAAAACTGAAAGGAAATATACCAACATGTTTACAGTAGTTGTCTCTAGGTAATATAGCTAAACATAGTTTTTATTTTCTTCATATAGTCCTGAGTTTTTAAATTCTCTACAATGAACATATATTTCTTACATGATCAGAAATAGATCTCTTAGACAGACAGAGAGGCAGATATATAACAAGACAGACAGATATCTAAAATCTCAGGCAAGAATCAGGAGCTGCTGCTACATATAACGAGTGTCCTTTTCCCTGGGGCGTCAGATGGCCAGGTAGGAAGGCAAGAAAGAAAAGTTCTGGGATGAACTAAAGTCAGCAGGAAAGAAGATGCAAGTACTAGTGGCAAGATAAGAATTACATGCCTGACCAGGCAGTGGTGCAGTGGATAGAATGTCAGACTAGGATGTGGAGGACCCAGGTTTTAAACCCCGAGGTTGCCAGCTTGAGCAGAGGCTCATATGGTTAGAGCAAGGCTCACCAGCTTGAGCCCAAGGTCGTTGGCTTGAGCAAGGGGTCACTCAGTCTGCTGTAGCCTCCTGGTCAGGGCACATATGAGAAAGCAATCAATGAACAACTAAGGTGTCGCAACAAAGAATTGATGCTTCTCATCTCTCTCCCTTCCTGTCTGTCTGTCCCTATATGTCTCTCTCTCTCTGTCTCTGTCACACACACACACACACAAAGATAAGAATTACAGAAGAAGAGACATATACAAATGTGAAAGAGAAGGGACTTGGCACTTATTCGTTGGTTCATTTCAGGCAATCCAAGGACACACATCTGATCACCATTAATGGGAATTGCCCTGTGGGATTCACAGGTCATGTTTTGCATGTCAACAAGTTCTCACTGCCCCTGTCTTCCAAATGGGAACTGGCTTTGCATGGTAAGCATGGGTAATGGGGTGGCAACTTCACATCATTGAGCTTGACCTGCCAGGTGTACTCACCAAGCCTTATAACACATTTAGCTTCCCATGCTGCCCAGTTAGGAACATACGCAAAGGAAATATCAGCTCACCCAAAACTGAGTCTTTAATATGTGCTGGTGAGTATCACGATATATGAAACTAATGGTACAAATCCAAAATTGTCAAAAAATAAGTTCAAGGCCTGGGTAATACATATGGATTAAAGAGAAAGAAGGTGTCATTTTCTAGCCAAAAGGTGACCTATTTTTATGCCATGTTATTTCTCTCTCAGGATAAGGTGCTGACCATTAACCTTTCACAAGATAAAACAAACTAAGTGATGAGGCCAAGGTCAGGAGTACTTGAGGGAAATATCCCATTCCTTCTTAGCATTAAAAAAGCAAAACAAAATAAAACAAAAAACCCTCCTACTCCTTTTAGTAGGAAAGAGGTAGACTATGACAATGGGCGGGCGGGGGGTGGGGGGGTGACCCATATCTAACTCCAGAATAAATTCTAGTTTGTGCTGAGATAAAGTCTAAAAAATGAGACTAGGAAGAAGACAAGACACAAAACAGAGATGAACAGAAAACTGATCTCAATTCTGGTAAGCTGCCTCAACACAGATAAAAGAAAACACAGCCAGGAAAAAACTAATGGATTTAACTCCATAAAAATGTAAAACTTCTGTACATTAATCTATACTACAGGAGTATTAGCAATACCGAGTTATCTCAGTAGATGTTGAAAAGGAATTTAATAGGTAGAGACTTCCTTAACAGGACGTATGTCCGGAAGCAAAATAAGACAGAATAGTAATTAAAACCTTAGCAACATCTTCAATAATGTAAAAATCCAAATTCTCACTCCTACTGTTAATTATTTAACATCCTCCTGGGGATTTAACAATGCAGTGAAATATAAGAGCAGGTAAACAGATTATTAGGAAAGACAAAAATACTACCTGCAGGCTACATGCTACCAACCAAGGTACAGAAACTCTCAGAAAGGCAGTGAGGAACTAGTTATAAATAAAAATCAATACCTCTCTTATACACAAACAGTCCATCATCATAAAACCTTATGAAAGAAATATTCCTTCTACAAAAACAAGAAAAGGCTTTATAGCGTAAAGATCAAATTCTCTCTAATATAAAATTAGCATTCAGCATAATTCCAAACAAAATTAAAATGCAATGTGTTTAGAATTTGACAAAATGAAAAAAGAATTTGACAAAATGATTCTGATGTTTATCCAGATGTATAAATAATGTGAGAAAAACAAAGAAAAGTTAGACAAGAAAGAACTATTAGATATTAGATCTAAAAATGTATAACAAAACTTTAATAATTTACATAATACCAGACTGGGATCAGTAGTAGAGAGACGTATCAAGGAAAGAGAACAGAGGACCTGGAGATAGACCCAAATAATATGGTTATTTGGTATGTAATAAATAATAATGGTACTTTACATCAGGAAAAAATGCATGGTGGTGAAATAAAATATCTTTTGGGGGGAAAAAAACAACCTGAAACTTCCGGGCTCACTCTTTACCACATATACACTTCTCCAGACTCACTGGTAGGTGAAGGTGGCATGTGATACTCATGTGGCCTATAAGACATCAGTTCCGGGGGTCAGCAGGGAGCTTTGGTTTCCTGATACAAAGAGCCTCAAGTCTTCTCCCTGCCTGGAGTGCAGAGCCCACTGAACTCCTTGAGAGGCAGGGCGCACATAGATGAGTACTGGCAGCAGAGAGGAGAGAGCCTGGGGTCTGGGCGGGGACAGCTGAGCTAGTGTGGACACAATGAAGTGGGACACATACAAGGAACTGTTCCTAGATATTCTGTTATCCAACTGAGCTTCAACTGCTTATAGTAAAGAGTTTTATAATCTTGAAGAGAAAACACTATTCTCAACTTACAAGGAACCCCCCAAATCCATGAACCAAAAGGCTGATTAATCTAACCTAAAAACTTTTTAAAATGTAAAGTTATAAGCAAATAAACAAACAGGTACCATGAACACATTTAAAAGGCAAATGACAGAACAATTACTCTATGAGACACGTATATAAAACTGACGGATGTGCACAGACCTTAGAAACAGAAACAGAAACAATTCAACGGAAAAGTCGGCCCTTTATGACTTGACCTCAGAAGTTACCCAGCATCCCTCTGCTCTACTGGGCTCTACTCTGTTAGCTGATGCAGTCATAAGCCCACCTGGATTCAAGGAGAGAGACTCCTAAACTCCGACTGTAAGGAGAGCATCAAAGAATTGGTAGGCATATTTTGAAACCACCACGTGTCATTACTATGCCATTGAACAATTCTCATTCTAGGAATTTATTCTATAGACGCAAGCAAAGCTGTGTGTAAAAGATATATGTAAAGAATTTTACATTTTAACGAGGGTTCTCAAAATTTCAGCATGCCTCAAATCCACCTGGAGGCCTTATTAAAACAGGTTGCTGGGTCCCATTGAGAGTTTCTGATTCAAGAGGTCTTGGGCGTGGGAACAGGGGCTGGAGAATGTACAGTTTTTAGACATTTCTAGGTGATGCTGATTCTGTTGCTCTGAGGAACAGACTTTGACAGCCAGGGATGTAGGACAGCCGCGACCATCTCAAATACTATTACCGCACTTGTTTTTCCATTTCATAAAGAAAATCTGACCTGAATATATCAAAATGCAACGGGGAGAAATCCCTGGCCTGCTACAACCTGGCAGACAATTTCTGAGTCACGTTTCTGATAGGGAGAAAACTCTTTGGGCAATTAGACCATAACTTTTAATCTTCCAAGCTTAGCCCAGAATTGCTCAGTAAGATTAACGTGGAATTTGACACAGTAGAGTGGGAGAGAACCTTATAATTACTCTCTACCTCCTAGCAGGGGAGTGTCACCGCCTTGTCCCCTTTCCTGTGTATTCCAGGCTCAGTCACAGCCTTGGGACCTGTCACTAACGTCACAGGTGAGCAATGCTAGAAGTAGCAAAGCAGTAACGTTTCTAGGCTACTTACCATTTGTATACTGGGAAGCCTGAATTTTCCTTAAATTGGCATCCTGCCATGAGTTTGGAGGCATTTCTTGTTTTCTTGTATTGGTTGATCGTTACCGCTGCTGTTACTGGTTCTACTGTATTTCTGTAAGCTGCACTGCAGTGTAGCGTAGTCTATGGGGGAAAACCTGGGGCTGGCCTCAGGTCAGCTGAGTACCCCATGCAGTTACCCGCCCTGAAGGGCTGACATAATTCACTTCCTTAAATAGAGCCTCCCTTACCACCCCTGGGATGCCTTACAGCCCCCTCACCTCATCCCAATGTTCCTTCCTAGCCCGATCCACCCCATCTTTCCAATAGAAAGTCTAAGTTCCAGTCACGTGGAGCTCTCTTGTGTGTCTCCAAATATGTGCAGCCCTCCCTTCTTCTTATATAAATTCTGATTCCTCTTCCTCAGAGTTCTTCCCCACCCCATCCCTTTCCCTTGAATTGCAATCCACACTTGACACGCAGCACCTTGCTTCCTGCACGACCTCTTATCTGGGAGGGCTCCTACCTCCTGTAACAGTGTCAGCTCCTCAAGGACAGAGATTGCAGCCAGTTCAATTGACCCCACAGTCTGCTCTGCACTGTGCTTTGTAGGGAGCGCAGCCTCACGGGAGACTTTAGAGAAGCACACTCCATGCTGGGGCAGGCGGAAATGCACAAATGCACATGCCCTTTCACAGTGAATGACTGGATGTCCTTACAAAAGGAATGTCCGAACTTCAAACTCGTGATATAAACCCTGAACTGGAACTGCATTGGAGTTCCAATGGCAGGTTTGACACGATACGTAAGGAAAGCGAGCATTTCTTACTTTGAGCTGTAGTCTCACTCTGGCCAAAAAGAACCGCCAACAGTTTTCTCTGGAGTCCACCAGGCCCAGCGCACGAACTTCGTTGCTAATTCCAGAAATAATCTTGTCCACGTCTTCATCGCTGAAGAGATCTGGGATTTCTCCTGCCCCCAAAGGAACGAGCAGAATTACTGGAAGACCGTCACAGTGTAAATCGTAGGTATGATTTCTTAATGCTTGAAATACTTTACGATACAAAGCTCGACGTAAATGACAAAATAAGACTTTGACATCAGAAATGCCATTTTTCCTTTTTTTGCATTTACAAGACATATCACACGTGGAGGACACCCACTAAATCTGTACGTGTAGGAATAACATTTACTCCAGTGAAGCCCCCCCCCCCCCCGGCACCTCACACCCATAAGCACACTAAGAAAGTGATACACCGCAAATTAGTTAGGTTTATTGGGTTCTCCTCCGAGACTGCCCTGGCAAACGTCTCGAAGACAAACGATCTCTCTTTAAAGTTCACTGCAACCACAGATGATTTGTCATTGGGGAAGATCTTTCAAGAAATGTGTTGGTTTCATCACCTGATGCCAGCAAGTCATTAATCAGCACAAGAAAGCTCTCATCTAGAACCTGGGCATCTGTCAGCAGGAACACAGTGGGCATGTTCTTGGCTCCCGTTCTGATGAACAAATTGGCAAGATCTACCTGTAAGGAGAGGAGGCCCATCACTCATGTTTTGTGCAAGTGCTGACGTGACGTGGGGAGTCTGCGTGCGAGTGTGGAGGGGAACTGACTACCCAGAACGTGAGAGCGGCCGGGTCCTGCCCATCTGTTTACATGTTCTTTCCTTTCCGTGACCCCGTTTAGGGGCGAGCAGCATGACGTCACCTCCATTTCTGGCATATAAAGATGGCTGTCGTGTCTGTGGCTTAATGGAGCCTAGGGGTGAGACAGATGCTGCTGAATGACTCCCTTCTGATAGAGTGGAAATGAACTTGGTGACGCCTTTGTCAAGCAGCACACTATTGAGGAAGTTTCTGCTCATTTCGGTATTTTCATTGAAAACACTTTTTGTTTGGCTTTTTCATTTTGTTTAGTAATATTGAAAGCATGTGCTTTGGTTATTGGTTTTGTGGAGTTGCTTTGTTTTTTGTTGTTCTTTTTTGGTTTAAAATTAGTACTTGCTACAAACTCTAAGTACTATTGTGTAAGTATGGTTGTGGTTAAAAAGCAAACATTTAAAAACACGTGAGTTTCACCTGACCAGGTGGTGGTGCAGTAGATAGAGCATCAGACTGGGACACAGAGGACCCAGGTTCGAAACCTCACCATGAGCATGGGCTCATCAGCTTGAGCACAGGGTCGCTGGAGCTCAAAGGTCGCTGGTTTGAGCAAGGGGTCACTGACTCAGCTGAAGCCCCCCAGTTAAGGCACATATGAGAAAGTAATCAATGAACAACTAAGGAGTCACAATGAAGAACCGATGCTTCTCACCTCTCTCTTGTCCTGTCTGTCCCTGTCCTTCTATCTCTGTCACACACACACACACACACACACACAAAAAAAAAAACATATGAGTTTCTTGAATGTATTTCTACTGCATTTTACTGTCATAACCTTGTCCAAAGTGGAAGGAATCTATTTACAGTCATAAAGGCAGTAGGTCTTTTTTTCTGTCCATCACACAGGAATAGTAATAGTGTTGAATAGCAGGTGTGGTGAATGCAAAGGAAGCAAGTATTTAATGAAGTATTTTCTGAGCCTTGGTCTACAGGCTCATACCGCTATAAACATGCATAGAAATTTACCATGACTCATTTGACCATGAAGGAGAAACAGTCAAAGGTAACTAAATCCTCTACAGAGCTTCCCCCCTGGCACAGGTGGGGAGGTCTTGGCCAAGTCCAGAGTCAACGCTGATCTAGGGCACCACCACTGCCTTATGCTCTCTCCTCCAGGCAGGAGGGGAGGAGGGACTGTCACTTTTTCTCACCCGAAGTTCATGGATTCCAAAGCCTTCGGTCAGAGTGATCTGGAAGACTTCCAGGCTGCAAATGTACGCTGCCAGCCGGGACAGGCTCTGCTTGCCACTGCCGCCCACTCCGATCAAGAGGGCAGAGCCCTGGGCCGTGCGGAGGATCCGGCTGATGCGACACCTGGTGGGAGAAAGCACCCCACCGTGGTGTGAAACCTGGGACTAGGGCTGCTCTGTTCTGCAAATAAATATTTAGACACTAAATTCCAATTTGTATGTCAAACTTCTAGTTGTTGTTCCTCAGTTTCCCCATCTCAGATGCTGCCTGCATCTGCCCTCGCAATGTCTGCCTATCAAACTGTCCTCTACTAATAACATCCTGGACTCCCTTACTGCTATATCACACTCCACTCAAACAAAGACAGGTCTTTTATCAATGCCTCACATTTGTCTGATTAGCAAGTAAGATCCCAAATTTCACATCAGCTTTCATGTATGATGTCTCTGTGCCAGAATGCTTTGCTGCAGAATTCACTTGGAAAAAATAGAGTTGTTTAGACCAACCAACATCACACACGAGATGTACTTCATGCAGATTAAACAATCACCTTGTTTACAGGATTCTTATGTTTTTGCACTGACACTCTCCCTGGGCCTTGAGCACTCTAGAAAACTTACTAAAATCATTCAGAATCGCAGAGTACGATTCCCAGCAAGGCCAGCGAATCCCTTGTTCTATATTATTGAAGAGACCCTGAATGCTTAAGCTTTTGATATTATTGCCACATTTTAAAACAGGAATAAGTTTAACATGATCAAAATGTGGGTTTGAAGACAGATGTCATAATTATGTTGTCAATACTATGCCAAGCAACAAAACAGAATATAAACATATGGCTATCCAAATGCAAAAACAAAAACAAAACAAAAAACTGGACATTTTGGTGTTGGCTCTAGGTTGACTGTAGGCTCTGAATGATGCATGCAGATGTTTTTTTTTTAAAAAAAAAAAAACACTTCTTGAGGCCCTGGCTGGTTGGCTCAGTGGTAGAACATTGGCCCAGCCTGTGAAAGTCTCAAGTTCGATTCCCAGCCAGGGCACATAGGAGAAGCGCCCATCTGCTTCTCCATCCTTCCCCCTCTCCTTTCTCTCTCTCTCTCTCTCTCTCTCTCTCTCTCTCTCTCTCTCTCTCTCTCTCTTTCTCTCTCTTCCTGTTCCACAGCCAAAGCTCCACTGGAGCGAAGTTGGCCTGGGCGCTGAGGATGGCTCCATAGCCTCCGCCTCAGGCACTAGAATGTCTCCAGTTGCAATGGAGCAATGCCCCAGATGGGCAGAGCATCGCCCCCTAGTGGGCACGCCTGGTGGATCTCGGTTGGGTGCATGCGAGAGTCTGTCTCTCTGCCTTCCCGCTTCTCACTTTAGAAAAATACAATAAACAAAACAAAACACTTCTTGAAAAAAAAAATTAAGTGAGTTGGGGGTCACTTATACGAGGACCAGTACGTGTGAGCATTTCCTGAAAACCTTCGATAACTGAAAAGCTGGGTTATTTTTACAAGCTCAACCATCCCCTTAAATTTTACATAACATAACCACACAACAAAACCATAGAAAAGCCATAAACTTACTCTGACACAAGTGAAACCCCAGTTACAAAGCAGGGTTTTTATTTCATTTTAACGTATGTTTTGAGGTTTGCACCTCACAAGATTCTCTAAGCAACAACGTCCCTTTCTACCACACTCAAGGACACACTCTGAAACCATCTCTAACACAGAGGACATCAGCTTCTAGCTCATAAACCACGATAAAAGAAACAGCCTTCCTTCTAGGCTGCTGAGGACGCCACGTTGAAGGATACATGGGAAGTGGCCCCTCCCTCAGCCTTCACGCGAGGTCCCTCACACCTAGCCATGACATTCAGAACCAGTCATTGTAGACTAACCCAGGCAGAGACAGAGTTACTAATAATTCACTTACCACCACAGTCAGAGATTCTAACTAGAACTGTGCAAACAGAGTGTTACAACTGCAAAGGGATCAATAAAACAATCAATACTTAGTATGCTTATAGTAATTGATGATGATGGGGAAGCCTGCAACATTTTTCTCAGGCTCTTTGGCTAAACATTTTAAACATTAACTCTTTTAAAAACTGAATCCTCCACATTTTGGGGTTTTTTTTGTTTTGTTTTTTGGGTTTTTTTTTGGGGGGGGTCTGGATTTCCTCCCTCTCACACGTCCTTTCTTGACTTATTTTTAATCATGACTCATTATTTTAATCTTTGCCCAAGTACCACTTATTATAACGCTTAAACTCCTGTCTCTGGTGCCAAGGAAGTACCCTGCATACACACGGCCCACTGCTGCCCCTCTGTCCTTGTCATACACGCCTAGACTGCTCCCTTGTTCTTTCTGCATGCCGCAGCCGTGATACCCGTTTCCAGTTCTGAACATCCGCCTCAGGGCCACAAGGCATCTGCCTTTGCCGAGAATGTCCCTTCTCCAGGTATGTCCATCCCTAGCTCCCGCGCATCATTTGGTCGCACCGTCGATGTCACGTCCTCACACAGACACTCAGTTCCTCTTTGGGAATCCACCTGTGACATTTCTCAGAATCAACCTATCTCATTTCTCAGAGTGGCACGTCACCTTCTGACATTTTGTTGCTTATTTGTTCATGTCCTTATAAATGCCCGTGTGAATCACAGAAACGTAAGCTCAACTAGAGAAGCGCTGGGAACATCTTGTCTGCTGCCCCACCCCCAAGTGCCTCCCACACGATGTGACAGCAGGGGCCCTGCAGGTGGCCGTGTAACCAGTGCGCTGCCTGAGCTGCCCAGTCTGGGAGGTGAGTGATAACCCTGTCAGCCCGGCTTACACCAGGACATGGGCCTTCTCTGAACTGTCTGCCGAGAAAACATGCCCTTACCCCTCCTTTCCCAACTTGCCCAAAAGCCCCGACTAGTCCGGCGATGTTCCTGCTTAGCACACAGTAGGCACTCAGTAAACATGCTTAATCAGTGGAAATCGGGTTAAGTCCAACCTGTCTCTGCTACTCATGAACTCGATGACTTCCAATGAGTCATCTGTCTTCCTTCTTTTTTTTTAAACTTCTTTTTATTTTATTCATTTTAGAGAGGAGACAGAGAGAGAGAGAGAGAGAGAGAGAGAGAGAGAGAGAGAGAGAGAAAGGGGGGAGGAGCTGGAAGCATCAACTCCCATATGTGCCTTGACCAAACCAGTGCAGGGTTTTGAACTGGCGACCTCAGTGTTCCCAGGTCGACGCTTTATCCACTGCGCCACCACAGGTCAGGCACCTGTCTTCCTTCTTAATATTTTACCTGCCATTAAACTGAAATTGTGGCAGTGATGACACTTGAAAAGAAGTGTACCTATGGAAGACATTAAGATTGTGACAATTTATAGAGACACTGTAGTTCCGTAACTGTGTGGCAAACAATAGATAAGAATGGATAGTTCAGCATGCTTAGTATAATCTATTGAAAAACGACTGTGGACACCCAGCTATTTTTAGTTTGCACAAACGGCGTCACCATTAGTCAACCCACACGTGTTGCATGGCATCTTCAAACAAAACGAGGTGCATGGCCGCGTGCAGCTCATTGTAGTTGTCCAGTGTCTCTGCAAGAGTCGCCTTCAGCCCCTCCCAGTCCTTCACTGGCATGTAACGTGGGTCCTCCCCACCACTGGCCAGGTGGCAATAGATGAGAGGCTGTTGAAGCAGGACATGACTGTCCACTCCCTGCAGGGGGAGGAGGAGAAAAACGTGTCATGTTGACCACCCAGAAGGCTTCATCCAGAGGCAGAGAGGCCCAGCAAGGGAAAGGAATGCAGACCAACCCATGGGCAGGTGGGTGGACTGTTCCCCAGTACAGAACAATTATAGCGTGGAATCACAGCTGCTTGAGCAAGACAAGCCTTTACACAAGTTATTCCCATCCCTGTCTAACTTCTCTTCCACATCCAACTCCAACCAGTGCCAGGGCAAACAGTGACCTCGAACACGCACGCACGTACTTCAAAATATTTACACGCCGTTTCCAGTATTTTTTTCTGGAACAGATCACAGTCTTTGGTGTCTACCAGTTTGTCTCCATAGACACGAGAAGATTCATGAAGCCATAGGCGTATTACATCGTTTGAACCCTTTAAACATTCGGGAGAAGCAAATAAAATCCCCTGTAAGGCAAAAATGGAAAAATAAAACTAAAAATTCAGAAGATGGTGACATTCCAAAATAATACTTTCCTTCAATATTTTTTAATTGTATACTGAATTTAGCAATTTGTTGAGTTAAAAGGAACATTTTAAATAGTGTACATATATATTAGTAGTTTCACTCTATGATAAGCAACATTTTAAAAAGTTACTATAATTAAACTCACCTTTAGGAATGCAGCTAAGACTGTATTTCAAGAGCTAGCCCGGGAACTAAACACCACACGTGAGAACTTGTGCCTATAACATCTTCTAACAGATTAAGTTTCCAAAACCATAGTATGAACAGCTAATGTAAAAGTCACAGGATCAAAATTTGTTTTATTCTAAGATCCCTTGACATTGGTTAATTTAAGTCTTTCATTTCACAGATGAAGAATATGAGGCCGAAGTCAATTGCCTGAACTCATACCTGTGGGTTCCAGCACCAACAACATGTTGACTCTTGCCCTTCCTCCCCACTGCCCTTCACTGTCTTGGATGGATACGGACCCACTCCTCACGGGAGGGCCAGCCTGCCCTGGACTCCCAGGGTCACACACAGAGCCGCTGTAGACAATGAGCTGCAAAAGGCTGAACAAGTATTTGGGAAGGTCGGGTGCAGCTGACAGACCGGGTCGGAGTGGACAGCAGGCTGGCCTCCCATCCCACGTCCCTCTGGCTTTCCTTTTTCTTCTCGGATTAAAAATCTGCTTTTAAACAGCACTTTATTGAGCACAGTCTTTCAGGCAAGTGCTAGAACTACAAATGTAAAGAGAAACGGTCCTCGTTCTCAGGAAGGTGATGCTGATACACTGCTATCCTCTGGAGGTCGCTGTGCAGGGATTCAGGAAAGAGGTTACAAAACCTGTGGTGGTGCAGTGGATAAAGCGTCGACCTGGGAACACTGAGGTCGCCAGTTCAAAACCCTGCACTGGTCTGGTCAAGGCGCATATGGGAGTTGATGCTTCCAGCTCCTCCCCCCTTTCTCTCTCTCTCTCTCTCTCTCTCTCTCTCTCTCTCTCTCTCTCTCTCTCCTCTCTAAAATGAATAAAAATAAATAAATTTTTAAAAAAGTGTAAAGAAATAAAAGTTACCGGCATGAAGAAGGAAACCCCAGGAAGGCTTCCTCTCTAACCAGTTACAGCCTCTCCCACAGAAGAGCTTTAAGCTCTTTCTTTCGCAGAAGAAAGTTAAGTACGTAACTTTCCCTCTGCGGGTGCTGTAGAGGGTAGACAACAACAGTTGGATTTTTTAAAAATAATCTCAGGTTTCAAATCCCTCTTTGGAATTTCCTTTCTAAACCAAACACATAAACACTGTTCTCTCACAGTGTTCCTGCCAAACCAACATAGTCAAGCAGTCGAAGAAACTATTTCTCTTGATGTATGTTTAAAAAAATCATATCAAATAAGTAACACGACAAATAATCCTCTTACCTGGTACAAAATGAAGCAGCCAAATATCTCTAAGGAACAAATAAAGCAGGGAGTCCAGACTTCTACCCTGGCTTCTGCCAAGTCTGTGACCCGAGAGCAACAACTACTCCCATTAATAAAGCGGAATAACAACAAACCCACCATACTTACTCCCCAGACAAGGGTATGAGAGGAAATGAAGGAATACATGCCAATTACACAGTTTTAAATGGAGTGCTATAGCCGGATCATTCCGCCACCCAAGAGGCTTCATGGAGAGCCTTCCAGATACCTGGAAGATGTTGGATAGGTCTCTTAGATTAAAGAGGTAGTGGAATCTAACAGCCGTGGGCAAAAAGTGATGTGTCATCATCTGATGGGCTGCAATTGTTGCCTGGATCAGTGTGGGGCCACTCCTGAGGACTGCTGGGTCAAAGGCTTGCTGCTGGAAATGAAAACCAAGGATCTGGCTGTAGATGGTGGTTAGAGCTTCCGCAGATGGAAAGTTGAATGCAAACACTGTGAAATGTCTCTGAAAGAAAACCAAAATAGAACATATCAGAATTGCAAAATGTAAGGATTATTACGGTACCGGTAGATTTCAAAAAAAGGCAGGGGGCTTATTTTTGTCATTCCTTTCTGTTCCGATGCCCATTGCCATTTAACTTTGTAGTACCACCCTCTCTGACTCGGGGCCTGGCTGGCTGCCCTGACTGAGTCAATTGAATAAACAGGAAGCGACCGTGGGACCGTGGGACAGTCACTGGCAGAGGCCTGTGCACTTCTACTTGCTCACATAAGGTTCTACCTCTGCCCTAAATCCTACAAGGATCAAGACTTACGGTGTTGGAGTATTATACTTAGCGGCTATTTGAAAGAGGGCAGAACTCAGCCCCCTACCTGGAGTCTAGG
The DNA here is from genome assembly GCA_037038555.1 of Rhynchonycteris naso. Lineage (NCBI taxonomy): Eukaryota > Metazoa > Chordata > Mammalia > Chiroptera > Emballonuridae > Rhynchonycteris > Rhynchonycteris naso. The sequence goes on along the minus strand of CM073002.1, from coordinate 134,345,181 downwards.
ATTGACTGTGAAACTGCCCACCATCGGATTCATGCAGGCCACATACTGACAATTGTGGATTTGTTTCAGCATCACCTTCTGCCTGTCATACCTGGAAGACAGAAAACAGAGCCTTAAATCTGAACACTGATGATGACAGCCCAGCAAAGTCCACCCGCGTTCATCAAGGACTCCGTTGCCCACGGTCTCCTCTGATTTTGACAACGCTCTGCGATGCTGATTGAGCCCGTTAGCCTTACCTCGGAGACAACAAAATAAAAGCTCGGAAAACTGGAGGCTGCATAGCTCCTCTGATGCTGGAATCCAGGTGTGGAGCCGAATCGATACATGCTATTACTGCTATTGACTATTATGTGACCCTATTTCCGGTTGGAAATACACGCAGCCACGCTGGGGGCTCTCCCTCCGGTTAACTGAGGGACCTCAGACGGCAGCACCCAGATATGAGCACGTGTGGTTACATCCCACAGGATGGGGTCATGCCCCTCTGAGCGATGCCAGTGTGAGGTTATGTATTAAAGGATTTGATTCTTAAGCCAGTTTATGTTTCCAGAATATTTTTCGATTTAATGTGTCCCAAAATACAATGGGAATCTACTTCAATTAAGATGACGAAAATGGGGCACACAGTGAAATCCAAAAGGCAGCACAGCAAAGGCTCCTCCTCAGAAGAGGAAGAAATTAGGGTAATTCCATTTGTAAATGTTTATCCATAATAATTAGAGTTCAGGAGAGACTACAACAGAGAGAATCACTTACCAGTGTCCATAATCGATGTGCTGTCGAATCAGAGTGTGGGGCTGGACGGTGCCGTATAAATCCACTGCAGGCATGTTCATGTCGTCGATAAAATAAACCAGTTTTTTGTTTCCTCCTGGGCCATAGTTGCGACCAGCTTTTTTCTCTAGAGGCTTCTCAAGAATTCCTGAAGCAAATATATAATTCTGTCCAGTCAGGTAAAATGTAACTTTCTGTCCTGAGTCCTTTTTTTTTTTTTTCCTTCATCTTCTGTCCATGACATTCACTCTTTTGCTTCAAGTATCACCTCTCTTCAGGTTAGTACCAGAGCTGCGTCTCTCGTCAACTCCTTGTATATCAAGCTCTCTTGCCAACCTCCCAGCTATGGCCCAAGCTATCCTCTCCTGTCCTTTCCTGGGCAGTCACTGTCTGCAGCTGATATCACACTGTCACACCTGAGACAACGCCAATGCTGATCGGTGCCCTTTCCTCCCCGTGCCCACTCTAACTAATGGCCCACTAACAGTCCAGTCCCAGCCGGGCCTCTCAGTCCCTCTCCATCACCCCGCAGTAGTATCCAGAGACAGTTCAAAAGTCTCCCATATCTCTCTTGGGCCATTGAAGTGCAGCAGTACGAGACGCTACGGCATGAGGACACATGCTGTGTAGACATCAGTTATATTTCCCCGTGTGCCCATATGACTTTGTGTCAATATAGTTGGGAGAAAATCGTTAAGTGTAGGAAATGCTGAAGAGTGTGTGTCTGAGATGTAGTATCTACCTGTTGACTCTGCAAACCACCCATAAATAGCTCGGACACTGTGAACTATGTCTTGTTCATTTCTACATTCTTGATGACAACTACAATAATTTGTTAAATGGGCAAATGAATAAATGAATCAACAAGGAAATACTATATATAGTCAATAAATTCACAAATCCCTCTTGCAAGCATCAGACGTGCATTTCTAAATGCCTGCTGGGCCTCAGTTTCTTTTAGCCACTGGTGCCTGAATGTTTGGCTAACACCAAATATGCCTCTTCCCCACTCACAACCCACCTCTTCCCGTCTGCCTTCTGTGCTGCCATCTATGGGATTAACACCCCCTTGGCAGCCAGATGCAAAGCCTCGCCATAATCCCTCTGTCCAGGTCACTGGTCTGTCCAACCACAGCCCATACATGGCTCTTCACATCTCCTCCTCTTGGCCTTACCTTCCACAGTTCTAGTCCAGGCGACATGACGTTCAGCTAATACCCTACCCAGGGGGCTGGCCTGCCTGCCTCAGACTTCTTCTCCCGAAGACTAGCTTGCCTCTTGTCAGTCCCTTGCTCCCATCAACGCCTCGCCACTGCCTTCCAACTGAAATGCGTTCTTTTCAGCCTGCCTCTCAGCTCTCTCTGCAGTTACAATGCCCAGCCACCCTGGTTGCCTGGGATTGCCCTCGTTTTAGCACTAATAGTCCCGAGTCTCAGAAACCCTTTCAGTTTGGCAAACTTGACAGTTGGGCGCTCTACCTACAATACAACGTCCATCCACCACTCCAACCTCTTCCCCGTCTTCTACCCATCACTGTGATTCAGTCAACCTGGAGACTGGAGTCATCGACCATGTCCCACAATTTCCTTTCACGCGTTTGCTTAACTTGTCTCTTCCATCCCAAGTCCCATTTTTGCCTACATACTATACCATCTCAAAGCTCTGAAATCCTAACTTTCTTTAGAAAAGAAGGGCTCTTTCTAGTCCTCGTGCTAATAGGCAGTCTGTAAATCTTAGTCATGCCTGCCTCCCTTTCAGGAACTAGCAGGATGAACTCATACTGCAGCCAAGTACTCCGCTCAGCTATTGAACTGCAGCCCTAACCTTCCACTTACAGGTGATAAAGTGATTCCTTCTTCTGTGTCTATGAATGAGAAACATGTGCTAGACACAGTGCCCAGGAAAAGGAGATAAATGATAGATACTTGCTGAATAAAATACTGCTGAGGCAGCTTTTTAACTGTCCCATTCACAAAGACAAGGGAGACTAACTTGAATCAAAAAGAGATTACAGAAAAATCCCTCTGGGCTGAGCTAATAATGTGAGAAAATGTATTATTAATCTCCACTGATGTTATCTAAGAAAAGCAACGACACACGCCCATGCACACTCACAACACAGATATCACATTCAGGGCAACTCAGCAGATTTAACAAACTACTAAACAACAGTGAGCTTTGCTGCCCCTCCCCCCAATAGAGCCCCATTACTCTGTGGGACCAAGTGACAGATCTACCAATAGCAGCCCTTTCTCCTCCTCCTCCTCCTCCTCCTCCTCCTCCTCCTCCTCCTCCTCCTCCTCCTCTACTTTCAAAGTTTACTTTGTTTGCCTTTCCTAACTTAGAATGCCCACAGCCAGTGTGGTTGTTTTGATTATATTGATACATTTATCCAATGATGGCCTGTCATTCCAACAACACAGTCTGGATGAATTTGTCCTTCGTCAATGCCGTGGAAAGGTAACCAGAGCACTCCCCACTGAGTGTACCCTCATGACGCCCAGGCTCCACAGAGCTGATTAAAGGAAACCTAACGGTTTAGAGAAGTGGTTCTTAACCTTTTTTGAGGTACCGAACCCACCCGTTTCATTTGCGCATTCACCAAACCCTTCTTTAGTGATAAATAAAATATGATATTTTTTTCCAAATTCAAGACATAGGTATATGTTTTTTTACTGGTGCACAAAATGAGCCGTGCATGAACATCACCTTGCTCAAAGAACAAAACCAACAAAGTGCATGAACTCACAACAAATGACGGTATTACTTTATTCTGGCATCCGCAGCAGAGGCTTCTCCGAACCCCTGAGACCGACTCATCGAACCCCTAGGGTTCGATAGAACCCAGGTTAAGAACCACTGGTTTAGAGGCAAAGCAGTGATCAAGACTGATATAAATTCTTCACGGTCTGAACAGTAAAAACCCAGACAAAGCCAGGAGTAATATAAAAAGCCAAAACCACAGTATTTGAACCAAGTATCTTTACCCAGAATGGTAATAAGTAAAACTTCATCTGGGACCTCAGACACGGTCTCAAGTCGAGAGAAAGCCACTGGGGTGGCATGTCGCGGCCCTGATCGCTTCTGACCAGTCGTGTCTGGGACGTAAACAGGAGGAACACTTACTCTGCAGAGCTGCAGACGTCGTGCAGTAGTTGAAAGGCACACGGGACACTACGTAGTCCTCGGAGAGGCTGGCCAGCGTGTCCCCAACAAAGACCGTTTTCCCCACTCCAGCATATCCCACCAGCATCAGCGGCTGTCCTTTCTCCAGCAGCAACTCCATGAAATACCTAAGTCGCGTTGTCTCTGCTGTGTGAACCAGAACTCTCTGGAGGGAAGACAGAATGAGAGACAGATCAGAGAGCCTGACCTGTGGCGGCGCAGTGGATAAAGCATTGACCTGGAATGCTGAGGTGCCTCACAGGAATACAATAAAATAGAGAATGCAATTAAATAAAAATCAAACTCAGGGAACATAGCCTAATACATAAGATCGGGAAAAAGGGTAGTAGGTATAGACGTGCAGAAAACAGAATCTGACACAGAGATCAGAAGAATTGACAATTTCTCGCCTTTCTTGATGGCCAATTTAAAATTGGGGGGAAAAAACTACATGCAGGGTTCATATTGTTCATAAGAAAAACTCCAATTCTGTAATGAAGGAAGTTCTTCCCACTGTGCTTAGCAGATACTGAACACAACTGAGAACACTACAGATCATACAGGATCATGTTCATAACAGTGAACATTTACTCCAGAACTATGTTTTCATTCAGTGATACTCTCAGGACCCACTGAAAAGCACACACTGTTTGGTGCTACATTATTATTTTTTCTTTCTTAAACTGAATTGATTGGAGTGACGTTGATTAATAACACCATACAGGTTCCAAGAGTACAACTCTCTAACACCTCATCTGCATACTGATTATGTGCCCACCACCCAAAGTCAAGACTCTTTCCACCATTTACACTCCTTGGCTCTTCTTCCCAACCCCCTTTCCTGCCAGCAGTCACCATATTATAATCTGTGTCTGAATTTTTGTCTTTATTTTTATTTTTGCTTAAGCCCTCAGCTCTTTCACAGGCCCCCAACCCCCATATGATAGCTGTCAGTCTGTTCTCCATATCTATGAACCTGTTTCTATTTTTTCAGTTTACTTTGTTCATTAGATTCCACATATGAGTGAAATCATATAGTATTTGTCATTGACTGCGACTTGAAATAGTCCTAGATGACTTTTTTTTATTAGAGTTGCATGTTATAACATTCTTTTCTTTCTTGCTGTTCATTGTCATCATTTGCTGTTTGGTTTGGCTATTAGCTCTTTTCTCTACATGAACACCCATCACTCACACTAAGAGCTGAGTACGTGACAGGGACTGAACACTTTCTACGCATTATGTCATATGATACTCATAGCACATCTATGAGGAGAGTTCTATTTTTTTTTCAGAGATGATGAAACTACAGCTTAGAGAACATTAACAATGTGGCCAAAGTCACAGTGAACTATAAGTGGTGGTACTTGGATTCAAACCCAAGTCTGTCCAGAGCCTGAGCCCCGTCTTAACTCCCACACAGAATGTACTTCAGAGCATGAACTGCAGACACTTGACTCTCTTGGTAGCTCTTTATGCCCTATGTAAAAGTCCCTACCTTAGAAAATTATTTAAGGGTTAATTAATCCATGTAGAGCGATTAGAAAAGGGCCTGATGTAGAGTAATGTAATATTAGTGCTGGCTATTATTAGGGACTCGGCATGGCTCTCTTTCAATACGTTAAGAGACAGTTAATCAAAGCACCACATTTAGCACAATTGTGTGTAAAGACTACAAAGTCCTGCTAGGTTTCTTGTTGAATAAAAGATATCATTGATCAGGCCCCTCAACCTGTGATAACAGTCTTTGGTCTTTGCTTAATTACAAACTCTCAGCTTTCAACCAGGTAGATGCTGCTGCTGTGCAGATACAGTCTAGGTAGGGTGAACCAAAACAGCTATTTCAAAATATATAAAGCACACTGAGCAGACACTGTTGTTGACTCCCATCAGCCATTTCTCCACGCCTTCCTTCTGGTCAGACCCACTCTTGGTACAAGTCTCCATGCCTCTGCCACACAGCATGTCCTTCAGAGGACACTCAAGCCCATTCCTAGTGGTGTAATTCGTAAAGCCAATCACAGTGACCCCATTAGCCTGGCCTGAGATGGGTTAGGGCTGACACACCATCCCTGGAAATTAGATGCAGGAAGTCTGCTCTGGGGCTTTAAGAATGGTTTCCTCACTCTTAATAAAAAGATATGAGGAAGTCTACTTTTCCTCTGTAGGTAACTCCAGGGGACATGGGAACAATCTGGAGACTAGGAGGGATACATCCTTAAAATGAAACCAGTGAGCAGACAGACGGAAGATCTGATTCCTTGGTGATATCAGCAAATCACAGAATTAATCAGTCTGGGAGCCATCCTGCGTCTAAATTTCTTGTTTATGAAATAAATTTCCCATGGTTAGGGGTTATTGGTTGGATTGTACCTTTTCAAAGTTCTTATGGTAAAGCCCTACTACCTCAGACTGTTCCTGTATTCAGAAGTAGGGTCTGTAAAAAGGAAATTATGTTAAAATGAGGCTGTAGGGTAGGCACTAATCTAACCTGACTTCTTGTCCTTAGAAGAGGAGGAACTTCACATGCACCTGGGGACAATGTCCAGGGATACACGCTCACAGAGAAAAGACCATGTGAGGACATGGCGAGAGCCAACCCCAGAAACCTAACCTGTCGACACTTCAACTCTGGACTTCCAGCCTCCAGAACTGTGACATAATTTCCAATGTTTAAGCCACCTAGTCTGTGGTATTTTGTAATGGCAGCCCTAGCCCACTCATACAAATGGAGTAGACCCCTCATCCAGTATGGCTGGGTGTTCTGACAGAAAGGAAATTTTGAATACAGACACACACACAGGGACTATGCTGTGAAGACGGGAGGTGTGCTGCCACAAACCAGAGAATCCCAGGGTGGAGAGCAAAGGCCCGGAAGCTAGGAGAGAAGCCGGGCGCATTCTCACTCAGCCCTCAGAAGGAACGATTCCCCTGACACCTTGATTTTGAACTTCAAGCCTCCAAAACCATGAGACAATTTCTGTTGTTCAAGCCGCCTAGTTTGTGATACTTTGTCAAAACAGCTCCAGGAAACGAACACATTGGGTTTTCTCATTTGACAGTAGCTGCCTCCTAGTTAATGACATGGAGGTCAGCTATATTCTACTCATCTAGCACTCCCTGAAACAATGCGCTCCAAAATGAATCAGAATGACTAATTTTGAGAAAGAAACATAATAAACAGAAAAATAGATTGACGCAGAATTAGAATACAACTAAAAAACAATAACGACATAAGAGAAATGTAGAAGAACAATTTATGGAGAGAAACAATAATAAAAGACATAAGTTCCACTTAGGTTTGTCTGTTGCTATGTGAATTTGAAACGCAAGTTGAGGAGATCAAACATATTCACTTTATGGCTTCACAGCATGGTTAAAGGAGAGAAGATATATAAAAGTGCTGTCTAATTCAGTGAGAGGCGGGGAGACAGACTTCTGCATGTGTCCCGACTGGAATCCACCTGGCAAGTCCACTAGGGGGTGATGTTCTGCACAACTGGTGCACTGCTCTGTTGCTCAGCAACTGAGCCCTTCTTAGCGCCTGAGGTGGAGGCCATGAAGCCATCCTCCGTGCCCAGGGCCAACCTGCTCTAACTGAGCCATGGCTGCAGCAGGGGAAGAGGGAGAGAAAGGAAGGGAAGAATAAAGGGAGGGAGGGAGTAAGGGAGGGATAGAGGCAGGGAGAAGCGAGAGGGAGAGGGAGAGGAGAGAGGCAGGGAGAAGCGACAGGGGGAGGCATGGAGGGAGGCAGGAGAAGCAAGAGGGGGAGGAGTGGAGAAGCAGATGGGCGCTTCTCTTATGTACTCTGACCCGGAATTGAACCCAGGACATCCATATGCCGATCTGGCACTCTACCACTGAGCCAACTGGCCAGGGCCTAAAAATGCTGTCTAAAAAACTTACTATAAGGTCAGAAATAAGAATTCACTGAACTACAGAAATGTGCCTCCAATTTTTAACAAAAACTTACAAAATTTCTCGGAAAAATATAAAGAAAGCTGTTACCACAGAAATAAGTTGAAATTTCTACAAAGGGTGCAGCAATGTAATAGCCACTTTCACTAACTGTTCCTATAACTGGGTGCTTTTCTCCCAGGACATATGTATATGCTGAGCATATCAACAATAACTTACCCATCGGGTGAGGGGTGGGGGGTAGGTGGCAGGAAAAGACTGGTAAAGAACAAAAAAAGGCTCAAACCAGCACAATGGGTCTTGAAAATTACTGCGTTCCACACACCTACCTGTAGAGGTACTTCTGGGTCCATTGTAAATTGGGGGATTTTATCAGTCCAAGGCAAAAACTTCTTAGAGTTGTGGTCCAGATAATAGTCAAAGACTGTCCCCTGAGCGGGAAACTTCACTGCCTTCATCTCCTTGTGCCACCACCGACTGAACTCTGCCTGGTAACCAGAAAACTAAGGAGAACAGGAGAAATGCTTAATGCAGACTTCAAGGTAATTGAGAACACATACAAAACGCCTCCAAATCCTACTGAGCACACAGAGTTTGCAGTGTACAGAGTCATAATAACCAATGGGATTGAGAAACTGACCCAAGGAAATAAGACACTACACGTATGTTATAAGGACTGATACTATCAGAAAGTCAGAAAGCTAAAGTTGCCACATATCCATCAGGTACAAATTCTGGAATAATTATTAAATTAAGAAAGGTTAGGTGTGCTGTAAATTACCCCTAGGTTATTCAACTGAACAAGCAGCTATTATACAAATTACCATACTCATATAAGACAGTGGTTATCAAACATTGGTGTTAATTTCTTTTTTTTTAATGTTTTTTTTTTTTTTATTGATTTGAGGAAAGAGGGAGAGAGAGAGAGACAGGAACATTGATTTGTTCCTGTATGTGCCCTGACTGGGGATCAAACCGGCAATCTCTGCGCTTCAGGATGATTCTGTAACCAACAGAGCTATCTGGCCAGGGCCGTGTGTTGATTTCTTTAAAGGGGTGATTAAATATTCAAATCAATTGATGGTAAATGAGGAAATTAAGAACAACGAAATATTTTACAAAATTGGTAACATTATCTGATTTAAATACTGCCCTTTATTTGCATTTATAGTGTTCTCGAAATTTTGGTGTTAAAATATACTTTCCCCTATATCATCAGGATAATTTTGGTGACAAATCCTCTATTTATCAATTCACTCAACTAATATGCATCTATTCTATAGTGGGAAATAAGACTCACAGGGTTTCTGTACATACCCACATACACCCTCCCCTGTAGTTTATGGAAAAGATTGAAGAAGAGACATGAGAGAACTATCATAATGGGAGCAGAGGTTAAGTCAATAAATGCAGAAATAAATAAATTAGGCATCTTAAAAGTAAAGTTTGTTGTGAGAGTAACACGGGTGAATCTGCTTTAATTGGATGATCAGAGCAGCTGTCTTTGGAACAGGCACAGGTCAGGGGGAAGACTGTTCCAGTTAGTAGGAAGAGGTGGGCTTGTGCAAAAGCCCTGTGGTATGAAAGGACATGCTGTGCTCAAGACACAGGCCAGTGCGGCTGGCAAGGTGGGAGGGGAGGAGTAGCAGAGGGAGAAGTAGGGAGAGATAGGGAGGGTCAGATCCAGAGGGCTGTACATAGTATAACATTTTTTTAACTTCATCTTAAAGCAATAGAAATCTACGTTGGCAGTTACAATAGTCAAAAGGATGTACAGTACAGCATAGGAAATATAGAAAAAATATTGTGACGAGTATGTATGCTGCCAGGTAGGTAATGGAAATATCAAGGGGACCACTTTGTATAGGATTGTCTAACCACTATGCTGTACATATGAAACCAATACAAAAAATTAAAACTATAATGGAAAAAATTTTAAAAGAGGGTAAAAAGCAATAGAAATCCATTAAAGTGTTAATTCTAGAGCATAGCATATAATGCAATTTACATTTTTAAAAAAATCACTCTAGCTGCTGAGCAGATAGTGGATAATGAATTATGGGGCAAGCACAGAAGCAGAAAGACCAATGACAAGGTTACTGCAGAAGCCAAGTAAGAAAGGATGGTGGCTTCAGGATTATTCCAACCTGAAGGGAAGGGGGAGGGCGCAGTAGGGAGGGGGGGCAAGGGAGATGTGAAGGGGAACATGGGGGAGGTGGGATGCATTTGGGGTTATCCTAGAAGCTATGTAAACACAATTAATTAAATAGAAAAGAAAAAGAAAGAAAGGATGGTGGCAGTTTACGGGACCCCAGGGAGAGCTGACGTAAGACCTATTTTGGAGGTTTTCTGCAATGGCCTGGGTTAGGAAAACAGGTCCTGAGTCGGTCTGTTGCAGTTTGAACCTGGCTAAGATATTAATTAGCTGTGTGTCCTCAAGCAGCCTAACTTATCTACATCTCGGTTCCTTTTAGTGGAAAAAGAAAGAAGATAGTTGTACCTATACATATAGGTTTGTTTTTTAAGTGCCATGAGAGAGCTTATTAAAAACCTTAAGCCCGCCTGACCTGTGGTGGCGCAGTGGATGAAGCGTGGACCTGCAATGCTTGAGGTTGCCGGTTCAAGACCCTGCACTTGTCTGGTCAAGGCACATATGGGAGTTGATGCTTTCTGCTCCTCCCCTTTCTCTCTCTCTCTCTCTCTCTCTCTCTCTCTCTCTGTCACTCTCTCTCCTCTCTAAAAAAATAATAAATAAAAAATTAAAAAAAAAAACCCTTAAGCCCATTCCTTGCAGATAGTGGCACTCGAGTTTGTGGAATAAACGGCCATCCTAAGAATATTTCTCGTGTCTGCTTCACAAATGATTCCAACTTCATAGCTGCCCTTTTGATTACTTTGCAGTTAGACCCCTTCAGATATGATGATGATGATGATGATGATGATGATGACAATGACAACCATTAATTAGGGAGAAAGCATCTGGGAGAGAAAGGTGACTGTAATGATGCTAAGCTTCTGGCTTGAAGGCTGCCATGTTTGAAAATTGGCAAGATGAAAAGAGAATCATCTGGGAGGAAGGTGAGGACTAGGGTCAGGAGTACAAAGATCTCAGCTGTCAACACCCTACTCATGCAATTTTCCCTGGTTTTATCATCCTGGAAAAGGAAAAGACCTTGTGGAGAACACGGGGGCGGGGGGAGCACAAAACCATGTGGAGCTGAGGAGAGGGGGGCATTCTACACGTGGTCCCCAGGAAGAAGAAACCCACACCTGCTGTAAATTACGCTTTTGAGAAAAACCACGTGAAGTCATCCAACACCAATTCTTGACTCTCGCTCAAAGCTATTCTTTAGAAAGCACATGGAGATTACAGAAGGAAACGCGGCTTCTGAGAAGGGTCAAAATAAGTCCGAGGAGGCCAAGTGAATAACAAATTTATTTATAGAATGATTTATGGCAATCCAGTGGCAAGAAGCAGAACTGGGCCACAGGAAGCCAACAGAAATGTGGGTCACCCTTGGCTGTGCTACCTCCCAACTTAAATCTCTGGTTTACATCTAGAAACCTGTGGAAGGTGCGTGCTACCTATTTTTAATGCAGAGATTCAGGGGTACCTGGTTAAAGTACTAGGACCATCAGAGATCCTGAGGTGCCCTGGAAGGGGTGGCATGTGGAGACATGCGTGGGAAGGAGTCCTGATGCTGTCATCTCCTGTCGGTGTAACCTTGCTCAAGTACACTTCACTTCTCTGAGCTTTATGTCATCTGCACAATAAGAATCTCTTGAAGAATCATTGTGAAAATTACACGAGGAAATCTATATAGAAAGGTGTGTGGTGGAGATGAGTTGTGCAAATTTCTCACATTGAAAACCTCCCACCTCACACTTTGGCCACTCTAGGCAGTGTGTGTATGTATGTTTGTGCAAGTTCTTGTCTAAAGTACAGTGTGTCCGTAAAGTCATGGTGCACTTTTAACTGGTCACAGGTCAAAAGTGCACCATGACTTTACGGACACACTGTATTTGCCCAAAAGAAGTCAGAAGCCACACACATGGGGTATGCTAGAAATGCTGTGCAGGAAAAACAGCTTCATTTTCAGCTGTAAGAAAGACCCATGGAAAGGAACTGGCCTGGGATTGCCTATTACCCTGGGAATCGTGTGTGGGACTGATAGGAGGGAAGGCAGACTAGAGACAGAGAAACCGTTTAAAGGTTATTATAAGCTATGGATGGATTTGCAACCCCCAAAAGTGATATGTTGAAGACCTAATCCCCAATGTGGTGATATCTGTAGGTGGAGCCTTTGAGAGGGAATTTAGTTTAGATGAGGTCATAAAGGTGGGGCCCTCATGATGGGATTAGTGCCTTTACAAGAAGAGACACCAGAAAGCTTTTTAGCTTTCTCTCTCTGCCATGTGAGAACGTAGCAAAAAAGCAGCTGTCTACAAACAAAGAAGAGGGTCCTCTCCAAAACTCAACCATACGGACATCCTGACCTTGGACTTCCAGCCTCCAGAACTAACAGAAAGTACATTTTTTCTTTTTAAGCTACCTAGTACATAGTATTTTGCTATGGCAGCCCAAGCTAAGACACCATGACAGCCCAGGACAATCTAAATAAGTTACACTCTTGAATTAAGGCTGTAGGGATGGAGAAGAGGGGCCAGACTCGACAGACATTTTGTAATTGACACTGAACAGATCTGGTGACCATCAGACATGTGAATAATGAAGAGTAATGTCTCCCAGGTTCTAAACCGGAGCAGCTGGGAGGAATGTATCACTTAGGAAAAGAAAGGACAAAGAGGAAGAGCAAATGTGAGGGGTGGGGCAGATAAACAGCTCTGTTTCAGGCCCACTGCCAGTGCTGCTCCAGAGGCCATTAGAAAAGGAGCCGGGAGCTCAGAAGGGCGGTCTGGTGGAAGGTTGTGGATTTGGCATGGCCAGCCAAGGTCAGAATGATCAGTCTGGGTGAGTTTTCCTGGACTGTGTTCAGGTGTAAGACAGAGCAGGACATGTAGGATAGATTCGTGTAATATAACAAAAACATAGAAGTCACACATGATAACAACCCCTCCCAAATAAAACTGGTTCTATGAACTATTTCTAAACCCACCTGGTCTTGTAGCAGAGTGCCTCCGAAGGCCCAGATACAAGCAAAGACAAAATAGACTTCATAAACTTCTTTGGGGCTGTCCAAGGGGACGTTTTCAGGAGTCAACAAACATTCCAGAAGAGCACAAATAGTCTGAAGAGCAAGAAACAGCCATTCATTTAGGGCAACACGTTCTTAATCGTGGAGTATGTTCACAAGATTGAGGAACAAACACGCTTTATCCTTAACCTTTTGAGTAGTGAGTTTTTGTTAACCCTTTGAGCGAGGACGTACAGGAATGTTTGTACTACTCAAAGGGTTAGGAGAGCACGCCCTTCTTCCCGATGCTGTGATGTACTATGTCTGGACAGACAACGATGACTGCCTCAGGTTTCTACAGCAGTTTAATCAAACTGATCTTCTAAGTAATAATAACAAACTATTAAAAAATTAAAATCTTGCCTGACCAGTCAGTGGCACAATGGATAGAGCATCGAACTGGGATGCAGAGGACCCAGGTTCGAAACCCTGAGATCACCAGCTTGAGCACGGGCTCACCAGCTTGAGTGTGGGGTTGCTGGCTTGAGCATGGCATCATACACATGACCCCATGGTCGCTAGCTTGAGCCCAAAGGTCACTGGCTTGAGCAAGGGGTCACTTGCTCTGCTGTAGCCCCCAGGTCAAGGCACATATGAGAAAGCAATCAATGAACAACTAAGGAGCCACAATGAAGAACTGATGCGTCTCATATCTCTCCCTTCCTGTCTGTCTGTCCCTATCAGTTCTTCTCTCTGTCTCTGTTAAAAAAATTTTTTTTTCTTACCAGCAACGGTAAGAAATGAAGTCTTACAACATCACTAGGACTGAAGGAATACAACTCTACTGAGTGGGAAGGCTTATCTAACTACTGCCCCCTTCCTGCACATTTATAAAACCCACTTTCCCTCAGTGCTTCGGCAACCATTCTCCCCACCTGTTGTCATAAATCTAGAAAGTCAGACTGGCAGCCCTTAGCTTGTGGTATTTTATTTTTGGACGTCAGGCTAAATTGAGCGTTTGGAGAAACGCTGTTCAGGAACCTGTGCTACGTACCCTCTGGGTGAACCCTGTGTACTCTGTGGGTGTGACACGCACCCTGAGTTCAGGGTGCCAGGTCAGTGAGGAGGGGTGCAGGGCAGCTCTCAAAGGAAACTATATCCAGTAACAAACATGGCCTCGAGCTACTTCTTTAAAGCACAAAACCACTGTCATCCATCAGCATTGTCATCGCCCCTCAAAACTCAGGGGATGCTCTCCCTAGGCTCTGGAGACAGCCACGGAGTTTTATTTATCACTCTCAAATACACAGCAGTGCAGCTTGAACAGAGCGCGCCAGAACTGCCCCTCCCTCCCACCCACGGAAGACGGGGACAGTCCGCGGTCGCCTGGAACATGGGCTCTGGAAATAGTTTGGAAATGCATTTCATTTTAATAGGTGAGTACCTGTTATACTTTTTGATCTTTTCTCTTGATTCCTAGTATTTTATATAGTATATGAATGCCACTTTAAAATCATTTTCTATTAGAAAAAAACTCATCAATTTGTTATCAAGAAAAATAATGCACAACTCCAAATCTTTGCTATTTCTGAGCTGAAGCCATGATGCTCTAAAGAACTGTTCAAATCAAAACAACAGGACTGAAAGGTCTCAGTGTTAAGTTATCTACTGATTTGAACACTAATAACTTATTTTTTTTCTATTTCCTGCCAAACACAGTGCTCAGAAAATATTTTGAGCTCTGTGTCAGCAATTACTAAAATCACATTTTGGTGCATAATCTGAGAGAGTTAATACACCTTACCAAACTTAAAGAGGTATCATATGCTGGAAAACAGCATACATTAATTCCTTTTTTTTTTCTTTTTTCTTTTGTGACAGAGACAGAGAGAGGGACAGACAGACAGAAAGGGAGAAAGATGAGAATCATCAGTTCTTCATTGCAGCACCTTAGTTGTTTATTCTTTCTCATATGTGCCTTGACCAGGGGCTACAACAGAGCGAGTGACCCCTTGTTCAAGCCAGCGACCTTGGGACTCAAGCCAGTGACCTTGGGCTTTCAGCCAGCGACCTTTGGGTTTAAGCCAGTGACCATGGGATCATGTCTATGATCCCACACTCAAGCCAGTGACCCTGACCTCGAGCTGGTGAGCCCACGCTCAAGTTGGCAACCTCGGGATTTCAAATATGGGTCCTCTGTGTCCCAGTCTGACACTCTATCCACCGAGCCACCACCTGGTCAGGCCATAGATTAATTTCTTAAAGTAGCCATTTAAAGCTAATCTCTCTCATGCCCACTTTTGTTTGAAATTTCTGTCTTTATAAGTAATCACAGAAAACAGAGTATTGTATTAAAACAGCTAAAAAGGAGCTGAGGATAAAGTGCCACTTCTGAATATGGCGGAAGTGAGAGCAAAAGTCATATTAATTCCTACTGAGCTATTTTCACACTACTCTTGAATGAAAAAGTTCACACCACAGAGAATCATACAAATACACAAGTCAACTAGAGAAAGAACACGGCCATGCTTTTTGTAAGTATTACACCAGAGGAAGTCTAATTAGGCTAACCACATAATTAATTCATTATGAATAAATTCAGACCTGCTTTCAGAAAGAAATTATACCTCAGATAATTACTGTTGAAGACTAGCATTTACTTAATTGGTGTGCAAATTATCCAAAAAAACCTGAACTTTCTCTTCTTATTATGCTGGTGATTTTTTCTAATTTAGCTTCAAACAAATTTGGTAACATAGTAAGTTAATGGTAACAAAGTACTTTGAAGCCAATTTTGCTCCTAAAAGAAAAAAAAAAGTTTCTAATTGTAAACCTTCAGCGAAATTTTATGTTTGTAAAGGCTAAGGATAGTCCTTCATGCTGAGATTAAGATCACAGTCTTCACTTCTGTGTACTGTGAATTATTTTTATTTGCCTCCATGACAACGTATCATATATAACATTCACTCTTACCAGCTGTTTCACAAGTATTAAAAAAATTTATTTTACCCTGGGGAATATTATTACCTCCATCTAGACTGACCTGACCTTAGGAATGTCTAGGGGCAGGGTGGGGGGGGGGCGAGGGTCAGAGGGCAGAGAATGGTAGGTCTGTGGGTAGTAACACCTATGTGGTCAAGTCCAGAAGCTTTCTCTTACTTGACTGCCAACATCTTTTATTTTTAATTTCTTCCAATGATTTGCATGAAAGAGAGAAAGGGGGAATGGGAGAGGGAGGGGGAAGGGAGAGAGAGAAGAGAAAGGAGAGAGAGAAGGGGGCAGAGAGGGAGATTGAGAGAGATAGCAGGAGGAAAGGGGGAGGAGGGACAGAGAAAGAAATGGAGGGGAGAAGGGGAGGGGGAGAGAAGGAGAGAAGGAGAGAGGGAGGGAGAGAGAAGCATCACCTTGTTTGACTGCCAACATCTTTAATTATATCAATTTTTTGAATTCAGGAAACATACGGAGCACCTTCTTTGGACTAGTTACTTAGGATAGAGAAAAATAAATAAGGCTGTTAAAAACGCTGTTCTTATTCTATCCAAATCTACCTGGGAGGAACACATGATTCCATAACGAAATATTCAGCACCTACTCTATGCTCGTCACCATGTAAACTTCTGGAGATATAAACATGAATAAAAGGTGACTTCAACCCCTAGTTCACAATCTTGTGAAAGAGACTAGAAACCCTAACGATAACAGAACGTGGCTGGTATGTGACAGGGGTCCACAGAAAGCCCTGGGGAACACGGGGGTTAGAGAATGAGGGATGGAGACGCCTCAGCGCCAGGAATCCCTTCACCTCCTCCATCACGCAAAGTCTTCTGCTGTCTTCTTGGTCAACCACACTTCGCGTCACAACCAGAACGTCCCACAATGGAATAGGAGGCAAACCTGCACCAGGCTGGTCTCTGGGGTCAAGGTGATGGTTTTAAAGCTCATTCGCAGCTTATCCAGGCACGCAGGGACATATTTATCAAACAGGATCGTTAGATTGGCCTTTTCTGACTGATGTGGCCTTCTGTCTATCCAGCTGGCCACATACCTGAAAAAGAACGCAGAGAAGCTTTTTAGTGACCCCTGAGCTTGAAAAGCAGAGCTTTACCAACTCCAAAGCTTCCCCCGTTCACACAGTGTGGGGCAACACTTCAGGGACGTGATCAGTGAGTTTGTTCTATTTCTAAAGCCACAAATATTTTTAAATGACCCTTTAAAAACTTGTTTCAATAGCCATTTTTACCTTAATTAAAAGAATGTAAAAGAAATTCCTACCAGCACTTAGCAGCCACATATAATAGACTATAAGTAGGCCATTACCGAGCATTTACAATGAGGTGCAGTTGGTCAGTTTCTGGAGGGCTGAAACCATCCCCGTAGGGTTGGCCTTATTTTTAAAAACAGCTTGGGATTGTTCTTGACTAATCTTGGCATCAGTTATTTAGTGATGAGAAATCAGTTACAAAATAAAAAGGTTAAAATTTCACAGGGGCTACTTCCAAGTCCCCCTTTTACTGCAGAACTGCACGTAACTATAACTGGATAGCTGATAATGTATTTCCAGCACCTGGCTCTGAATGGCATTTCATTCTTAGGTGCTGTGTGTTTATTGGAAGCTTATACAATGTTATCCATGTTGATACAATATCTCCAACTTACTAATAAAACAATACTTATCAATGAGATGAAGCACAGCTTAGCCGCACTCACAGTAGTGTCTGGGTAGAAACTGGATGATGTTAAATGAAAAATAACTGCTCACCAAGTTCTCATTCAATAGGAAGCAGTGGTAATAAACATTTAGCTGCCAGCGGAGAAGCCATGCAACCAGACCAATTGCAATGATTTCTTGCTTCAAGAAAGTTGGATTTCACATTTTCAGTATCAGAAGAAATTAAGGCAAGATGATTATCTTACAAAAGGCTCCTTTTGAGTTTTTCAAGGCTTCACAATAGAGTTTTATTGAATATTCAACTACCTTCACACTATTGTTAGATTTATAAAATATGAACTGTCAAAGCTATTTCAGGTCCAAGAGGAAAGATTTTCAGTTGAAGTTCAGATACATGCTGGGTAAGTAGAGAGAGCACACCTGGGTGATGGTGACAGTGGGCACCACAAAAGAATGGACAACAGGTGCTGTTACTGGGGACAAAGGCTGAAAGGCCACACCTACCCCTCAGGTACTTCTCTTACTGCACACCAGCTGCCAGAAGTGGATTGTAGTGTCCAGAGCTTATTGTCGAGGGGGTGGAGCTGAGAGCCTTCAGGGAGAAGGAGCACCGGAGTACCCTGCCTGGATCTGTATCCCAGCTCCACCACCTTTTAACTTCGTTACCTTGGGCAAGTTACTTAACCTCCTTATGTCTCATGTTTCTCATCTGTCAGTGCAGATGATGATAATACAGACTTCTGAGGATTAAACAATTTCTCATGTGTAAAGTTCTTAGGTTAATATTTAAGATATAACAAATTTTCAGTAATGTTACTCATTAGCACAGAGTTGGTGGAATTGGGAGACTTGGGTTCAGCTCCTGACTCTGCCCTGCTGTGCATCTCCAAAAGGCAGCAGTGCTCCACAGGGCATGACAGGTGGCAGCCAGCACAGTGACGGGTGTGACACATTCCACTCCCACCTCCCAGCAAAGCCTCTGCGGGAGCGGAGGGCTGCACAGAGAGAACTAGCAGCTGTAGTCTCATCATAGCCCCAGACGGGAAAAGGGGCTTTGCACTCAGGGGAAGGCAGTGGCGACTTCACTGACCCACAGTGCCAGTAGCCAAAGCCTCTCTGTGAGGAATAAACCTACCAAGCCCATGAACAAATGACACTACTATACAAATTACCTCTTCAAGTAAGGAAGTGAGTTCAAGCAAATCAGGAGACATGGTAAGAGCTGAATTTGCCTGGAAAAAAAAAAGCCCCCAAATGACCTCTGCTAGGGATCAATACCACCACAGAGCATAGGGAGTAAAAAAGAAGTCTATACTGGTAAATACAGACAGTTCATAATTTCGCATATAAATTACCAGTATATTTTTAGAGTTTGGAATAAAAAGACAGGAATTTTAGAAGGAGAGATATTATCTGCAGCAATGGCAAAAGCAGAAGATATAGATCTGTATTTGTTGAAAATTCTTTCCTACTTCATAAAAAAGTTACGATTAAAAAAAAATTCTATAGATTTGAACATGACCAAATGAAACATACTGCCGTCATACAACACAACTGAAAATAACATACAGCCGCAGGACAGAGCTCCATCATGCTGCTTCATGCATCGCCTTGCTGTCAACGTCTCGGTCACTAACAGAGTGGCTGTCTCCCCAGCATTTGCCAGCATGTGCCACACAATCAGCTCTGTTGCTATGGCCACCCCCAGGAGTGCTATAGGCATATCACACGCAGTCTAAAATCCTGTAGTTTGGAAACTAGCTAGGTAGTCAAAAATTTTCAGGCTTCTCAACACCTTTTTTTTTTTAGTTAGTCAATAGTCTGGAACCTGTCCTGGCGGGCACAGCAGGGACACATGAGTTCTCTGTAACTCACCCCTCATGGTAGTGCCAGGTGCTCGACCATTCTCAGCGTCCTGGACAGACGTCAGGCACTACGACATCGCCCATCAGCAGTAAATGTCAATCATCTCTGAATCTTTATGTTCACAAATACAGGGTGAGGCAAAGGGTACAGTTACAGGTGTTCAGTAATTAGTAAATAATAACATGAGAATAAACTGTTTCACGAACACACAACTGTAAACCTACTTTTGCCCCACCCTGTACATACAGTATCCAAAAACAAGAGGATGGGGATATGGGGTAGAAGACAACAAGCTCATCTAATGCAGGTGGGGAGATAGTGAGATAGAGCCGAAAGAATATTTTATGTCAATCTAATAGAGGGGAAAAAAAAAACAACCTAAAGTTGTGGCTCCTAGAAGTTACTTTCCAGTTATCTCTTTTGGAATCTGACTAAATTCTGGAGATATTCCCAACTCTCCTATCATTGCTTACAAGCTAAGTAGTATATAGTTTGGTAGATTCCATTTTCAATAAAAAGTTAACTGTAAATATTAATTACTTAAATAATTTAAATAATTATGAATAAATTTAAATAATTATTTGCCTGTATGTTTTTCCCCTTTCTATGCATTTTCATCCCTTTCTACTAGAAAAAAATTCTTGCTAGTCAGAATTTTCAGAAATCGTCTTCTAATTCCTATGCCTTCCTCTACTTCTCAATATCTCAGCAGACATCTATGAACTATCCAGGATTCTTCTAGTAAACTTAGAACTCAGAATTAAAATGAAATGCTGCAGACAGACCACACCTAGGGAACACAGAGGCCACACCCATTGGACTTCAGTAGCAAAACCCTTCTTATACACAGACAAAATGGGAAGGCAGAGAAATGCAACCCAAATGAATCAAAAGAAATCCCCAGAAAATGACCTGAATGAGTCAGATATAACCAAATTACCGGATGCAGAGTTTAAAATAACAATTATTAGGATGCTCAAACATCTTAGAACAACAATAGATGGTCATTGCGAACACCTAAATAAAGAAATGGTGAATATAAAACAGGACATTGAAATAATAAAATGAATCAGTCAGAAATGAAGACCACAATGGAAGGAATTAAAAGCAGGATGGATGAAGCTCAGGATCGAATCAGCGAGTTAGAGGACAAGATAAATGAAGGCACAGAAGCAGAGCAGAAAAAAGAAAAGAGACTCAAAAAGACTGAGGAAAGTCTAAGGGAACTCTGTGACAACACGAAGAAAAATAACATCCACATCATAGGAGTTCCTGAAGAAGAAGAGACAGAACAGGGATAGAGACTTTGTCCAATCATATCATAACTGAAAACTTCCCTAAATTAATGTAGGAAAAAGTCTCACAAGTTCAAGAATCACAGAGAACTCCATTAAAGAGAAACCCAAAGAAATCTGTACCAAGACACATCATAATTAAAATACCAAAGCTAAGTGATAAAGAGAAAATATTAAAAGCTGCTAGAGAAAAAAAGGCTATCACCTAAAAAGGAGCCCCCATAAGGATGACATCCGACTTCTGAACAGAAACACTTGAGGCCAGAAGGGAATGGCAAGATATATTCAAAGTAATGCAGAACAAGAACCTACAACCAAGACTACTTTATCCAGCAAGGCTAACATTTAAAATTGAAAGAGAAATAAAAAGCTTCCCAGACAAAAAAAAGAAAAAAAAACCTCAAGAAATTCACTAAAACCAAACCAATGCTGCAAGAAATGTTAAGGGTCCTGTTGTAAACAGATCAAAGGAGGGAAAGAATATAGCAAAAGAGGAATACAGCTTTAAAGAATAAAATGGCAATAAACAACTACATATCAATAATAACCTTAAATGTAAATGGTTAAAGTGATTCTTAAATGTAAATGGTTAAAGTGATCCAAAGACATAGTGTAGCTGCCTGGATAAGAAAACAGGACCCATACATATGCTGTTTATAAGAGACACTCTTCAAAACAAAAGATGCACATAGACTGAAGGTAAAAGGATGGAAAAAAATATTTCATGCAAATAGAAATGAAAAGGAAGCTGGGGTAGCAATACTTATATCAGACAAAATGGGCTTTAAAACAAAGGCTATATTAAGAGATAAAGAAGGTCACCACAGTCTGACCAGGCGGTGGCACAGTGGACAGACCGTTGGACTAGGATGTGGAAGAACCAGGTTTGAGACCCCAAGCTCACTAGCTTGAGCGCGGGCCCATCTGGCTTGAGCAAAAGCTCGCCAGCTTGGACCCAAGATCGCTGGCTCCAGCAAGGGTGGCTCAGTCTGCTGAAGGCCCGCGGTCAAGGCACATGTGAGAAAGCAATCAATGAACAACTATGGTGTCGCAATGGCAATGAAAAACTGATGATTGATGCTTCTGATCTCTCTCTCTCTCTGTTCCTGTCTGTCTGTCCCTATCTATTCCTCTCTCTCTGTCCCTGTAAAAAAAAAAAAAAAATTTTTTTTAAAAAGGAAGGTCACAATCCAACAGGAAGATATAACCATTATAAATATCTACGCTCCTAATATAAGAGCACCTAAATATATAAAGCAGACTTTGATGGATACAAAGGGCGAGATCAATAGCAATACCATAATAGTAGGGGATTTCAATACCCCACTAACATCACTGGATAGATCCTCAAGGAAGAAAATTAACAAAGAAACTGCAGACTTAAAGGACACACTAGGTCAACTGGATTTAATAGATATCTTCAGAACCTTTCACCCTAAAGCAGCAGAATATACATTCTTTTCAAGTGCTCATGGTACATTCTCTAGGATAGACCACATGTTAGGACACAAAAGTGGTCTCAATAAATTTAAGAAGATTGAAATCATATCAAGCATTTTCTCTGATCACAATGGCATAAAACTAGAAATTAACCACAACAGAAAAACTGAAAAATACTCAAACACTTGAAAACTAAATAGCATTTTATTAAAGAACAAATGAGCTAACAATAAGATCAAAGAAGAAATAAAAAAAATCCTAGAAACGAATGATAATGAGCATACAACCAAAAATTTATAGGACACAGCAAAAGCTGAGAGGGAAGTTTATAGCATTACAGGCATAGCTTAAGAAGCTAGAAAAGCTCAAATAAACAACCCTGCATCAAAAAGAACTAGAAAAACAACAAGTAAAGCCCAGAGGTAGTAGAAGGAAGGAAATAATAAGGATCAGAGCAGAAATAAATGACATAGAAGCAAAAGAAACAATACAGAGGATCAATGAAACAAGGAGCTGGTTCTTTGAAAAGGTAAACAAGATCAATGAACCTTTAGCCAGACTCACCAAGAAAAAAAGAGAGAGGACTCAAATAAATAAAATTAGAAATGAGAGTGGAGAAATAACAACTGACACAACAGAAATACAAAGGATTGTAAGAAAATACTATGAAGAAGTGTATACAAAAAAATTAGACAACCTAGATAAAATGGACAAATATTTTGAAACATAATATTTTAAAAATCAATTTAGAAGAATCAGAAAACCTAAACAGACCGATTACAACAAATGAGATAGAAACAGTTATCAAAATACTACCAAGAAACAAAAGTCCAGGGCCCAATGGCTTCACAAGTGAATTCTACCAAAAATTCAAAGAAGAACTAACTCCTATCCTTCTCAAGATATTTCAAAAAATTCAAGAGGAATGAACACTTCCAAGTTCTTTTAATGAGGTGAGCATAATTCTGATTCCAAAACCAGGCAAAGACAACACAAAAAAAGAAAATTATAGGCCAATATCCCTGATGAATCTAGATGCTAAAATCCTCAACAAAATATTAGCCAACTGGCCTGACCAGGCGGTGGCGCAGTGGATAGAACATTGGACTGGGATGCAGAAGACCCCGGTTCGAGACCCCGAGGTCGCCAGCTTGAGCGCAGGCCCATCTGGTTTGAGCTAAAGCTCGCCGGCTTGGACCCAAGGTCACTGGCTCCAGCAAGGGGTGGCTTGGTCTGCTGAAGGCCCGGGGTCAAGGCACATGTGAGAAAGCAATCAATGAACAACTATGGTGTCGCAACAGCAGCGAAAAACTAATGATTGATGCTTCTCACCTCTCTCCATTCCTGTCTGTTCGTCCCTATCTAGCCTTCTCTCTGACTCTCTCTCTCTGTCCCTGTAAAAAATAAAATAAAATAAATAAATATTAGCCCACTGGATCCAGCAATATATGAGAAAAATCATACAACATGATCAAGTGGGATTTATTCTGGGGAGGCAAGGCTGGTTCAATATTCGCAAATCAATCAATGTTATTCATCACATAAACAAAGGGAAGGACAAAAAAGACATGATATATCAATAGATGCAGAAAAAGCATTTTTGCATCCTGCTCCCATTCATGATCAAAACTCTCAGCAAAGCGGGAATAGAGGGAACATACCTCAACATGATAAAGGCCATCTATGACAAACCCACAGCAAACATCATACTCAATGGGCAAAAATTAAAAGCAATACCCTTAAGATCAGGAACGAGACAGGGGTGCCCCCTTTCATCACTCTTATTCAACACAGTCCTGGAAGTCCTAGTTACAGCAATCAGACAAAAAGAAGAAATAAAGGTATAAAAATTAGAAAAGAAGAAGTAAAACTATTGTTATTTGCAGATGATATGATATTGTACATAGAAAATCCTAAAGTCTATCAAAAACTACTGGACCTGATAAATGAATTCAGCAAGGTGGCGGGATATAAAATTAATACCCAGAAATCAGAGGTATTTCTATACACCAACAATAAACTGTCAGAAAGAGAAATTAAGGAAACAATCCCCTTCACTATTGCAATCAAGAAAATAAAGTAGCTGGGAGTAAATTTAACCAAAGAGATTAAACACTTGTACTCGGAAAATTATAAAACACTGATAAAAGAAATCAAGGAAGATACAAACAAGTAGAAGCATATACCATGCTCATGGTTAGGAAGAATAAACATCATTAAAATGTCTACATTACCCAAAGCAATTTATAAATTCAATGCAATACCAATTAAAATACAAATGACATACTTCAAAGATATAGAACACATATTCCAAAAATTTATATGGAACCAAAAAAGAACATGAATAGCCTCAGCAATCTTGAAAAGGAAGAATAAAGTGGGAGGTATCACTCTTCCTGATATCAAGTTATACTACAAGGCCATTGTACTCAAGACAGCCTGGTACTGGCATAAGAACAGGCACATAGATCAATGGAACAGAACAGAGAACCCAGAAATAAACCCACACCTTTATGAACAACTGATATTTGACAAAGGAGGAAAGAACATACAATGGAGTAAAGTCAGCCTTTTTAACAAATGGTGTTGGGAAAATTGGACAGCTACCTGCAAAAAAATGGAACTAGACCACCAACCTACACTATTCACAAAAACAAACTCAAAATGGATAAAAGACTTAAATGTAAGCTGTGAAACCATAAGCATCCTAGAAGAAAACATTTGCAGTAAGCTCTCCAATATCCCTCGCAGCAATATATTTGCCGATTTATCTCCACGGGCAAATGAAATAAAAGGCAGGATAAAAAAAATGGGACTATATCAAACTAATAAGCTTTTGTACAGCTAAAGACAATATGAACAGAATAAAAAGACAAACTACACAATGGGAGAACATATTTGACAATACGTCTGATAAGGGATTAATAACCAAAATTTATAAAGAACTTGTAAAACTCAACACCAGGAAGACAAACAATCCAATAAAAAAATGGGCAGAAGAAATGAATAGACACTTCTCCAAAGAGGACATACAGATGACCAATAGGCATATGAAAAAATGCTCAACATCACTAATCATTAGAGAAATGCAAATTAAAACCACAATGAGATATCACCTCCCACCAGTCAGAATGGCGCTCATCAGCAAAACAACACAGAATAAGTGCTGGCGAGGATGTGGAGAAAAGGGAACCCTCCTGCACTGCTGGTGGGAATGCAGACTGGTGCACCCACTGTAGAAAACAGTATGGAGATTCCTCAAAATATTAAAAATGGAACTGCCTTTTGACCCAGCTATCTCACTTTTAGGAATATACCCCAAGAACACCATAGCACTGTTTGAAAAATAGAAATGCACCCCCATGTTTATGGCAGCATTGTTCACAATAGCAAAGATCTGGAAACAGCCCAAGTGTCTGTCAGTGGACGAGCAGATTAAAAAGCTGTGGTACATATATACTATGGAATACTATGGGGCCATGAAAAAGAAGGAAATCTTACCTTTTGTGACAACATGGATGGACTTTGAAACTATTGTGCTAAGTGAAATAAGCCAGGCAGAAAAAGAAAGATATCATATAACCTCACTCATTTGAGGAATCCAATGAACAAGGTGAACTGAGGAATGGAATTGAGATAGTGGAGAGATCAAAGGGACCAAAGGAAAAGAGGACAGAGGGAAAGAGATTGATAGAATGGGATAAACCTGAAGGGAAGGGGGGAGGGTGCTAGAGGGAGAGGGACAAGGGAGATGTTGAGGGGAATACGGGAAAGTTCTCACAATATGAGGCAAGAATATATATTTCCTAATTCTGTTCACTGAAAAAGCCTAGAAGCATTGACACAATGGCAATGAGCAGAGCTAGCTTCCCTGTCTTGGATACCATTCAGGGTCTTGGAGAAATGGCTGAATCAGGCCTCAGGTAAGAGAAGCCAGATAAGCCAGAAGTATCTTGTTTGGGCAGAAAGCAAAGTGCTCAAAGACTTTGTAAAAAGAAAAAGAATACAGAAAGGGCTGGTGTGAATGGATTCCTGCTGGCAGAATTTGAGACAAGAGCAGACAAAAGAATAATGTGAGTAATGAGTTATTACCCACTGAACCTAAACAAAAGAAGTCATAAATAGAAAATACTCCTCAAAAAAAATAAAAAAGAAAAGAAAGAAAGAAGAGAAAAAAGAAAGAAAAGGGGAAAGGAAAGGAGTAAGAAATAAAATGGAAGAGGAAAAGTTCTTCACAGAAAAGTGTCACCCAATACATGTAGATACAATGACTAAATTAGGAAATCACCACTTTGCAGCCACCAATGGGTGGTTCTTTAAGACATCTATCTTGTTCTCTTCAAAACTGAAATGTCACAAAAGAAAGAGCTGAGGGCCATAAAATATATATAATAGAGAAAATTAGATGCAATGTAGAACCCTTGCTTTGATGTATTTTTTTAAAGCTACAGAGGAAATTACTGGAGTAAATGGAAAATTGGGGGGGGGGGGGGAAATGACTAAGCTTTGTTCAACACACAAGCCTGAACATGGCTCTCCTCTGCTGTGGAGTTCAGGGAGGAGACTTGCAGTGAGCAAATCAGCACACAGAAAAAGCAGCCAGGAAAACTGCATCAGTTAGGCATTTGCAGGGAACAGGTGCCCTCATATTAGGCTATAAGGAAAAATCGATAGAACAGAAGGACTCTGGACCAAGGTGTGGGCATGCAGCAGGGACACAGGAAGGAAGAATGCTGTGCCATGGGGTAATAACTGAGGAATGGTTACTGTACCCGTGCCCACAAGGACAAGAGAATGAAGGACTGCCTGTACCTGGGAGGAGAGAATTTCAGGGAGAGAATTAAGAGAAGCTGTAGCCCGCAGCTGAAGGACACAGGCATCCTGATGTGACCCTGCAGGGAAGGAGTCGGGAATAAAAGGCCTTGACCTCATCTCTTCTCTCCCTCCCATTTCCTGCCGGGTCTTTTCACTGGCCAAAGCAACCAGAAGCCACAGGGTAAGGAGCCCTCGGACATGGTCCACACAGGACAGCTTCTGGGGCACAGAGCCCCGTGGAGGGTACAGATGGATCTGACATGAGAAACTAACAGCCCCAAGCAGGGGTTCACATGCAGAGCTCCGACATTTCTACGGCTCACAGAGGAAATGCTAACGGAGGTGACAAATAACCACCTGGATGAATTCTGGGGACTGTGAGCAAGTGAAGAGTAAGTGAGTGGGCACATGAACTTGTTCTAAATCAGAGTGTTACCACCGTTCATGTATGCATATTGTATGTATACATACAGACATACATATGCTCACTAAATGCTATGTTTCTATCTAAGTGATCCATGTGACCTGTTATTACTAATTCACATCTTCAACAAATACCGACTTGTTTTAACATATACAAGGTATGAACAGGGTAAAATCCAACTAAAAATGACGAAGGCACACAGGTGCTAATTTAATTATCTTTCAATTAGCCTAATTAATCAGCTTTAAATTTAATTGCTAACACTTTCTTCAAAAGATGAAAAGTAGAAATGGTCGCAAGAACAACAAAAACAAACAACTAGATTTAAAAATAGGCAAAGGACTGAAATAGGCATTTCTCCAACGAAACTACACAGGTGGTCAATAAGGACATGGAAAGATGCTCAACATAACTAACTCATCATTATAAAAACACAACTCAAAACTGAAATGAGAGACCATTTCACACCCATTAGGACGGTTATTATAAAAACATATAAAGCACAAGTTTTGATGAAGACAGGCAGATTCTGGAATCCTTGTGCACTGTTGGTGGGAATGTGAAATGGTACAGTCACCATCAAAAATAGTATGGTAGTTCTAAAAAATTAAAATAGAACTACCGTAACATCTATTACTTCCACTTGTGAGTATATAGCCAAAATAATTAAAAGTAGGGACCCAAAAAGACATCCGTGTGCCCATGTTCATAGGAGCATTATTTGCAACAGCCGAAAGATAGAAGCTGCTCAAGTGCCTATTGATGAATGAATAAACAAACAAAATGTGGTACACACATACAATGGAGTATCATTCCGCCTTAAAAAGAAAGGAAATTCTGGCATGTGCACTAACACAGATGAACTCTGAAGACATCATGCTAAGTGAAATAAGCCCATAACCAAAGGACAATTATTGTATGCTTCTATTTATGAGCGGTACCTAGAGTATTCAAATAGAAAGGAGCTGCGGTGGTAGGGACCAGGAGTCACTGTTTAATGGTTATGAGGCTTCCGTTAGGGAAGATAAAAATACTTATGAAGATGGTTGGTGGTGATGGCTGGACAAGGTGAATGTAGTATTTTGAACTGTATGTATAGTTCATTGAATGCCAATGAACTGTACACTTTAAAATGGTTAAAATGGGCCCTGGCTGGTTGGTTCAGTGGTAGAGCATCAACCCAGCATGTGGAAGTTCCGGGTTCAATTCCTGGTCATGACACACAGGAGAAGTGACCATCTGCTTTTCCAACCCTCACCCTTCTTTCTCTCTCTCTCTCCTCTTCCCACAGCCATGGCTAAATTGATTCAAGTGCAATGGCCCCAAGCACTGAGGATGGCTCCACGGAGCCTCCATCACAGGCACTAAAAATAGCTTGGTTGCGAGCATGGCCCCAAATGGCCAGAGCATCAGGCCCAGATGGGGGTTGTAGGGTGGATCCCAGTCAGGGTGCATGTGGAAGTCTATCTCCCCTCCTCTCGCTTGGAAAAGAAGAAAAAAAATGGTTAAAATGGTCAATTTTATATTATGTATATGTTATCACAATTTTTACAAAAGCAATACTCACGGATTCCAGCCCAAATCTTGGGGGTTCACATACAGAATACCAGCTCTGGAAACAGTAGCCGGGGTTGCCATCCTTAAGTGATGGATCTCAAAGAGCAGCCTCATGGAGGGAGTGAGGGCTACACGCTCATTGCTGGCCAAGGTCAGCACCTGGACAGAGCAGCACAGCATAAAGACGCCCTGTCATTCTGCAGCCGAGCAACACTGCCAGTTTGCCATAGCAGCGTAAAGTACTTCCCCCAGCAGAGTGCCAAAGCCTATGAGTTAACTCACTGTCCTGAGTTAGAAGTATTTACCCTTTGAATAAAGATCTCAGTTTATTCCAGAGGAGCTTACTGACCCTTGAGGAACAAATTCACCAACATGGATCTACTGATGTTAATCTTTTAATAACTGTGGAAATTATTCCTAAATGTAAGACATTTGTTCTAAGAATTGACCACATGAAAAGGCCTGAACACCACAAAAATAAGCTTTAGAATCTGAAGTACCACAATTATCAGTTTTCCTGTAGAAACTCATGCATGTATTAAGTTTTATGATAAATAATGTCTTAGTTCAGAAAGCAGTGATTACTGTTAGTTTAAGGAGGTAACTAATTCTATCCTATTCTAATAATCATTTCTGATTTCTTTTTTTTTTTTTTTACAGGGACAGAGAGAGTCAGAGAGAAGGATAGATAGGGACAGACAGACAGGAACGGAGAGAGATGAGAAGCATCTATCATCAGTTTTTTGTTGCGACACCTTAGTTGTTCCTTGATTGCTTTCTTATATGTGCCTTGACTGCGGGCCTTCAGCAGACCGAGTGACCCCTTGCTCAAGCCAGCGACCTTGGGTCCAAGCTGGTGAGCTTTTGCTCAAACCAGATGGGCCCATGCTCAAGCTGGCGACCTCAGGGTCTCGAACCTGGGTCCTCCACATCCCAGTCTGACACTTTATCCCAGGGGTCCCCAAAGTTTTTACACAGGGGGCCAGTTCACTGTCCCTCAGACTATAAAAAACAACTATGAACAAATCCCTATGCACACTGCACATATCTTAAAGTAAAAAAACAAAATGGGAACAAATACATATTTAAAATAAAAAACAAGTAAATTTAAATCAACAAACTGACCAGTATTTCAATGGGAACTATGGGTGCGGATGCATCCTGTGCTCCTCTCACTGACCACCAATGAAAGAGGTGCCCCTTCAGGAAGTGCGGCAGGGGCGGATAAATGGCCTCAGGGGGCCGTAGTTTTGGAACCCCTGATTTATCCACTGCACGACCTGGTCAGGCTCATTTCTGATTTGTCTTTCCTGACTCTAACAACAGGCCTGGTATTGCTTAAGTAGCACCATCATCCTTTGATTTTGCTGGGAATGTTGAATTTACCATGACAAAATGCTTAGGAATGCATTTACACTCAATCGGTAGCCACAGGAACTATTTCAAATTTATCCTTTATTATCCAAGTATTCCTTCCTTAAAGATAAGATATAAGAATTTATGCCTAGCTCTTCAAAACTGGTAAAATGTATATGAGCTAAAATCCTGACTACACAGATCTTTTTAAAGATGGCTAAATTTATACAGACAAGAAGAACAAATTCACTTAAATTCTTTAACAGTAAAATTAAAAGAATTGGCAGGAAAGTGCCACATATCAAAACAGTAACTACATAATGACCATCAGGCTTAATACTTAAAAACTAATACCAAAATCGACAAGTGAACAGGACTCTTAATGCACTGCAGGCAGCCTGTTTAAGGTTTATCACGGAGGCAGGACCCACCTTGTTATCATCCATAACCGTATTTAGTGATTCAATCCACATGGGATCGATATCTCCATCCAAGACTATCCATTTTGGGCCATCATGCTTAAGATTTGCTTGTTCTCGCAGAATGGATGAGAAGAGACCTATAAATTAATAGTAAACAATCATGTATCGTGTAAGGTTCCCACCATCAGCAACACTAAAAGTGCCTGCACAGCCTCCTTCCTTGTATTACTGAGGTGTCTGGTCAATGTCACATCAGAGAAGACTTCCCTGGTGACCCTTGTTTATAGAAACCTACATCATCATTCTCATCATATATGTATATATCCATATATAATATATTAAATATATATATGGTGGAGTTGAGAGTATATAAATTTGCTGCTTTTCTCTGCTGAGCACTGTGTAATAGCTTTCTAGCCACACCTGGGCTCTAGACCGAAGGGCAAATTCCACTTTTGTGAAAAGGTTCCTCAACCTGAATGAGTTTCCCTGTATATCAAATAAAGATGATAGTAACTTCCTTGAAGAACAGTTGTGGGAATTGATAAAAGGTAGCACACATGAAACTCAAAAGTTACACCAAATAAAGACATTATCCTTTTTTCTGTACATACCTTTAGTATCTGTTTTAAGTTGAACATTAGTTTATTTCACCTTCTCCATTTTTCTATAACAACATTCAAGGGACATAATTCTAAAGCTAAAGTATTTAGAAGCGTGCCTGACCTGTGGTGGCACAGTGGCTAAAGCGTCAACATGGAACACTGAAGTTGCCGGTTCGAAACCCTGGGCTTGCCCGGTCAAAGCACATACAGGAAACAACTAATATGAGTTGATGCTTCCTGCTTTCCCTCACCATTTCTCACTCACTCTCCTCTCTCTAAAATCAATATACAAAATCTTTAAAATAAAGTGTTTAGAAGTGCTATAAACTTCCTGGAAACTTTTGATCATTGGGATTATATTAAGTTAATATCATTTCTTCACATGATATCTATATAGAAAAAAAATTTTAATTCATAGTCCTTTCTGCTGTTACTACATATTTAAGTACTGTATGTGTTACATGATGTATTTAATAGTTGATTTTTCAAAACTCAAGTATATAATACTATGGTGAAAAAATGGTTTAATGCATGTATATGGAAGGTTTTGTTTCTCTGTGAAGTATTTTGTGTAAAAATAAGCGACTATGTAGAACTTGGCACCATGATTCAAAAAAGCCAGCATCACTTGAATGCTTGATGGATTTTCAGAATAAACTGGTATTATTCCCTTCCCACCACAGTTCTTTTTTTAAAAAAAGAGAGAGATAAAGCTAAGAGTAATTTTTTTTTTTCCTGAAGTGAGAAGCGGGGAGGCAGAGAGACAGGTTCTCACATGTACCCAACTGGGATCCACCCGGCATGCCCACTAGGGGGCAATGCTCTGCCCATCTAGGGCAGTGCTCCATTGTTCAGCAACCAAGCTCTTCTTAGCACCTGAGGCAGAGGCCATGGAGCCATCCTCAGTGCCTGGGGCCAACTTGCTCCAATCAAGCCATGGCTGCAGGAGGGGGGGAGAGAGAGAGAGAGAGACAGAGCGAGAGAGAGAAGCGAGAGGGGGAGGGGTGGAGAAGCAGATGGGCTCTTTTTCTGTGTGCTTGATCAGGAATTGAACCCAGGACATCCACACACTGGGCTGACACTCTACCACTGAGCCAATTGGCCAGGGCCAGTGGACAGAGTTTTGACCAGGAATGCTGAGGTAATTGGTTCAAAACCTTGAGCTTGCCCAGGAAAGGCACATATGACAAGCTAGCAATGAACAAATAAAGTGATGCAACTATGAGTTGGTACTTCTCACTCCTTCCCCGCACCCTACCCCCACCACCATAAAATAAATAAGATCTTAAAAGAAAAAGAGCGCCCTCTATCTGCTGTATGGAAAATTAACTACAGTGAGACCAATTGGACTAATATAGCAGCTGCAGAGAAGTACTAAAATACAATATGCATTTTAAAGGTAAAGACTAGAGGATCTGCTATAAAGTTGAGGACTCAAAGGTGACGCCAAGGACATTTAATGAAATGAGAAGTAATAACAACATTTTAACAAGGGAGTTGGCTTGTCTGCAAATATTTTCAGAGCAAGGAACATGTCCCACTGACTTCTGTCCCTGGCACCTAGAATAGTGCCTGCCTGAAACTCAGGGTCTCCTATATCAGATCAGGTACTTCGTGAGTGTTCCCCGAGGCAGTCATGTTAGCTTCTTTCGTGGCTATCACAGAGCCCTGACATCACTGACCTGCATGCAATACAATACACAGCTCTGAGCACAAACCTGCTGAATGCAAATTGACCACTTATTCAAATCTAGCTTGAATTTATAGGTTATAAATGCTGTTGTGAGCGGTTCTATCTCGAGTAATGCTGACGCATAAACAGTAAGTCTAGTAAACCTACAACCGTGACTAGCATTGGCTTGAACTGAGAACTGGTTTTCTGGATAAAAATGAGAAACTCTTAGCACTTCAAAAGGGGAAATGCTACTTGCCGTCTTTCCATTCTCGGGTAGCATGATGTATGAAACCAAAGAGTTCATCTGTCGTCACAGCTTTAGGGTTTAAGTCATTCCAAATGGGTTTTTGTTTCATGTTAACATATGTTCGGTTCAGCGTTCTCAAAATCTGAAGGACAAAAGAAGGAAAAAAAGAAAGCCAAGAAAATTAATACTAGTGTAATCTGAAAGGAAAGCAAAAGATTTTGAAGAATTTTCCTTATCCACTGTATGTCCGTGATAGTCTGTGTATATTAACATTTAGAAAGGGAAAGAATTTGCATGGGTACATTTTCCTTATCATCTTGAAAAGTTTAACCCTGTGATCCCCTAGGATCCGTTTACCTGATTTTTTGAACAATGTAGACTAGAGAAAGTCACTCTACCATTTGAGATTGTTAACCATGTGTGCAAAGTGACAAACTACATGTAAGTAAGTGTTCTTGTTCATGCTATTAAAAACCACTCTGCCTGTATTGTTTAGATTGTGCCCAAAATTTAGCTTGCGACAGAATGGCTTAGAGGATGTTAAAACACAGACTGCGGGACCCAGTCTCAGAGTTTCTGATTCAGCAGGTCTGGGGTGGGACTGGTGACCTGCATTTCTAATGAGGTCCCAGCTGGTGCCTATGATGCTGGCCTGGACCAGCTTTGAGATCTAGTGACCTGGAGCAGTAGTTCTCAACAGCAGATTGTCTTGACCTGCGGGAAGAGGGCGTGCTACCTGGCATCCCATGTTCAGGGTCCAGGGATGCTACTAAACATCCCACAAGGTACAGGACAGGCCCAGCGACAAAGCGCCATCTGGTCCATAATGTCCATGGTGCTGAGGCTGAGAATGCCTGCTAAGGAAAAGAAGCCTTGAGGAGAAGAGCTCACAGGACAGGTGCCTAATATATGTCTGTCTAAGTAACTGACTCCTTAACCCGAATATCTGCCCCAAGCATCCTTTTTGCTCTCTGCAAAAAACCATGGCTTTTATTTCAGATAGCTCCCGTCCTGGTCTTCTCACAGGGCTTGGAGGGACTGAAGGGCAATTGCCAAACACGCTGGAACAAGGAGACAGGAAAGAGCGCGGCCCTGTCTTTGATGCTCCGGTTACATCAGCTTCAGGAAAGGCTGCCCAGGACAGAGTCGGGGAGGCCAGGTGAGAGCAGCTGAATGCCTTAAAAATATCACGCTGACATTTACAAAAATCATTAACCTCCTGAAAAGTATAGAATTATCCCCTCCTTAAACCACGGCCTTACAAACTTACCAAACTTACTTTGTTAGGGTAAGTTTGCATTTGGAACTTATTCTAACAAAATAATTTCAGGTCTTTCAGTGATCAACTTTAGTATTTCAATTATTACATTTTTCACTGGAAAGATCCCTCCCTACACAGGGCTTCCCTTTCCAACTGTGCCAGTCAGGGCTCAGATCTAAATACTGGCCAGTTCCCTACGCACCCAATGCTCTAAAATCTCCTATGCCCACTCTGATGATTTATGGTTGATGGCTACTAAATGTGTTCATACCCAAGCACCCTGAATTAAAATGCATGCATTTCTGCATACACTGTTTGTCAACCAAAAAAAAAAAAGTATGTCACCAGAACTGTCAGTAGGAGCAAGCAAAATCAAGCAGGGAACTAAAAATGGGGAATAACATCCACGGACTGTCATACTGTGCAGAGTAAGTCACACCCAATGCACCTGACAGGTACCTGCCAACACACATAATAGGTACCTCAAAAATGTGGGTTTTGCTGCCTCCCTTCCCCCACCCCCCAAGTTTTGTTTTGGCCCTTTAGGGTCCTCTATTCTGAGAGAGTACTGAAGGAAAATAGTTGGATTTTCTTGATGTGAGGAGAACCTAGGATAACTTGGAGAAGAGCTGACATCTGTGGGTAGCGCCAGTCCGACTCTGAGGCCAGGTGTCTTATCCTAGAGTCCCTCCATATGTAAACTTTGGATAGAAGAATTCAGGCAGAATCATATGATTGAAGGAGGCATTAAACAGGATGGCATCCGTCTAAATGAAGACTAGGATGCGAATATCTCATGTGGAAAGCCCAATCTTCATCCCAGCTTACTTTGCCTGTTTAAGTGGGATGTTCTATTTGTTACTCTCTCCCTCCCAGTCCCCGACACAAAGGAAAACAGAGTCAACTGATCAAAGAACAGTATCAGAATTTCAGGTACTAACTCAAAATTATGATGGACTTCACTGAAAGGAACTCAAATAGAATTGAAATAGCCCCCCTCCCCAAACACTACTCCTTCTGAGGTTGAAAGCTACCAGACCATTTACTATACCTTACTCTTCCCTGTGCCTGCATTCCCAACCACGAAGACAGAGTGCCGCACGGCCAGCAGCTCTTCAAGCTGGACAACCTGCAGACCAAACAGCCAGTCACTAGTTTCCTTTAAGGAATTTGTGGTTTAAAGAAAACAAAAGAGCCTGACCAGGTGGTGGTGCAGCAGACAGAGCGTCGCACTGGGATGTGGAGGGCCCAGGTTTGAAACCCCAAGGTCGCCGTCTTGAGCACGGGCTCATCCGGCTTGAGTGTGGGGTCACTGGCTTGGCTTGAGCATCATAGACATGACCCTATGGTCACTGGCTTGAGCTGAAAGGTTGCTGGCTTTCAGCTGCAGTCCCCCCGCCCCCCCAATCAAAGCACATATGAGAAAGCAGTCAATGAACAACTAAGGAGATTAAGGAGCCTCAATGAAGAATTTATGGTTCTCATCTCTCTCCTTTCCTGTCTGTCCCTATTTGTCCCTCTCTCTGTCAAAAAAACAAACAAAAAAAAACTACTCATTTCTGCCCAATTCTTTCCTTACAATCCAAGCCAGCCCCCACTGACAACATTAAACATTATACAAGATGGGGCAAAGTAGGTTTACAGTTGTGAGTACACGAAACACAGACTTTATTTTTGTAATTTTCTTATTAAATATTGTATTAATTTCCGTATGAATGGTAAACCTCCTTTGTCCCAGCCCAGTATACCAGGAAACTTAAAACAGATGGGAAAGGCAGAATTGAGTTTCTATTTTCTCTGAACTGGAGATAAAAGAGCAAAATTACCTTTTTGGTACATGTCACCAAAAAGAACCAAAAATTTTAGAAACTAATGAAAAAGAAGCCTACATTAAAAACATGACTTAATCATATTTGTGTTTTCACCTTCTCACAGATTGAGACAAATTCTATTGACTTTGGTATAGAGTGCCATATTATGCTTTAAACAAGTATATGCCAAAATCATATTAAGGTTAGTGTAATATGTAAGTTGAAGTCTTGGTTCAGTGCCAATAAACTACAATGACTGTCACCGTGCATTTTAAGGGCTGCCAGGACAAGTGAGTCTCCCTTTACTTTGAGGACGAAGCTCTCCTCAGGCTGCAGGTGCAGCTCCACTGTGGACTGCCTGACCATCTGTTCAAAGTCAGGCGCCCTCCTCCGGGGCACATCCAGGGCGGGAAACAGGTCACCAACCAGGCCCAAAAACACGGGGATGTCGTCAGTCACTATCTTAGGCATATTGAAGTCCCTTAGTGCTCTCATGAGCACCTAGAAAAGAGAATAGAAGACACTTTATTTAAAAAGCCAATGCAATGTCTAACAAACACCCAAACAGCTAAAGATGTTTTTAATTCTCATATCTGAAGCAGGAGGCTTGATACTGTTCTCTATTGGGAGGGTATTCTATCCACAGGGAGACTGAACACTTGCAAGGTCACAGATAAGAACATGAGAAGGCTATGCCGGTACCATGGACAACCTGAGACAAATGTCATCAGAGAGGTTCTGGTCCACCCCTACCAATGATCTGCTCTGATCCTGAGAAAGGGTCTGGGCCCTTCTCTCCTCCATCCTCAAACTCCAGGATATAAGTTAACCGGCCCAATAGACCATTTTGTTCAAAGTACTCTGAGAATCTCAGAAGAATAAACTCAACCATTTTCAGTGTGGGTTTTGTTCAATATTGGCTGAAAACCAAAGAGGGCTTTAGATGTTAAAAGCAGGAGCTTGAACAACAGGATGACTTGTACAGAAAGAGGTAAGCATTTCAAGCACAATAACATAGCAGGAGAACAAATAAATGCATGAAAATCCTGACCCCATCTGAACTGGAACAGAGAGAAAGAGAGAGATTGAAAAAAATGAAGGTAGAAAAATCCCATAATAAATATCCTTTCACATAAGAAGAAAATCACAGAATAAATCTATTTTTTTCCACCTTCTCAAGCCATATTGCATATATACACAGTGCTGTATATCCAATACTCTCACTGCTTATTTCATAGAGAAAAATGGACAGGTGGCTGTTACCATTTCTTCCTAGGAGAGGTAATTCCCTATTAGGTCAGAATTACCAACAGAGCATCTCGCTGGTGTCTGGTGATCAACCTTCCTGTTTCATTCTTAATGCCCATCTAACATCCTATAAGGTGGACATACTTTCTCCCATTACAGTATGTCTTCATTGACTTTTTCGGGATGACTACCCCAGGATGAATCAGACCTAAATGTTCCCCAGAGGAAATTAAACAGCTATTCCTGAATTAGTTGATAATGACTGCCAAAATATTGTTTGGAGCTGACATTTCAAAAGCTCTTAGAAAATCATATTTTCTTTCCTATAGTCATATCCTTTTCCTCAAGAATACTTGTGGTCTTTGTAAACGTAAAAAAATACCAGTCCTCGGAATATCAAACATTAAAAACAGATGCTATGTTTTTAAAGGTCGTTTTATGCGTGACCCACCCTCCAGGTATACACTTCCATTTGTATGAAGCCATTTAGCTACTCATTCAACCAAACCACATCAGTGTTGCATTACCTGATCTTCCGGTCTGTTTTTGTCCCCTCGTTTCAGGGAGCCGGCTACAACCAAGACGGACTTAACAGCACGAAGACCCCAATCATAATGATCCTAAATCAAAACACAGGCAAATTTTCTCAAAAATTGTGTGAGGGAATAGGAGTCTCATTTGAGAAGTATAAGCCGAAAGCTAAGAGTTCAGATAAATGCATCCTTCGAGGATGTGATGTAGTATTTCTCTCCCTTCTTTGAAATTGTGACAACCATGTCTCTCTGGCTTCTTCCTGCTTCTCTCACCAGATTCTCTGCCTCTGCCAGCAAATTTCTTCTTCCCACAGCATTTCTTTTATTATTTTTTAAAATTCATTCTAGAATTTACTGAGTTCACATGGTTTGCCAGACTATAGAGGTTTCAAGTGGACAACTCAACACACACCATCTACACACTGCAGCGTGCCCCTGGACCCCACCCCAAGCAAAGCCTCTCCCTGCCCCCATCGCCCCACCAACTTTGCCTCCCTCCCCCACCCCGGCTGCTGCCACTCTCTGTATCTCTATGTTCGGTATATATGTATGCTTTTGGCTAACCTCTTCACCTTCATTTTCCCGAAGCTCCATCCATAAATTTGATTCTTTTCTTCCTTGAAACTATGATAATCTTTTCACATTCCACTGTATTCCAATTCTTACTTCATGGAAACTGAGTCTCCTAAGTTCTTTGAGGTCATAAATCTGACTTGTTTTCATCACCAAAAATAAGCATATTAACTTTGAGATGCTCATCTATAAGAGATGTTTAGTAGTAATTGTTTAAAAATTACTACTAAACATGAAAATATGTAATTCAAACTCCACATTTCCTGATGTCAATGACATTTTTTTTCTTCTGACTTTTCCCCTTATGAAATTAAAATGGAATCACTGAACAAAAAGATATTACAAACAAGGAGAAAAATTAAAAATACTCAAAAATCTTATTGCCCAGAGACCAATGTTAAATATCACAAATATTTTCCAGTCACTTTATATCTATATGAAACACACAGAAAAATATAAATACAAATTGTAGGTCACGTCGATAGTTTGGTATGTTGTTGTGGGTTTTTTTGCATACAAATTGTCAACATTTCCCATATTAAATTTACCATAGCTTCCCCCAGAATGTAAACTCAGTTATTAAGAAGACAACATAAATTTTTCTGTCAGATCCCAAATTTCACCCCAATAGTGGGTAACTTACAGAATGAGAACAAGTAACTGTGAGGTTATAACTATGGTATTTTAATTCTTTCTGAAACAGCTGCAAAGTAACATCGTTAGGAATTAACAAAAGGTCAAAGGACCAAAGTCAAAGGAGGCCAAAAAGCTGAGTTTAAACATCACGGTGCTAGTCCACGTGTAAGTTTTGTGGCTTATCAGCAGCTTCGGTGGAACTGCGAGAAGCTGATGACTAGATAATAAAATAGTTAGGTTTGACCCATTTCAGAGAGCAGGGAACTGGTGAGCAAAAGTTAAAAATAAATAAATAAAAGCAAACTATTCTCAAAATGAAGGATTACTGACAAATGGCTCTCGTGGACACGCTTGCCTTCCTTCACTAGAAAACAATATTCTCACCGAGAAAAGGAGGCATCATAAAATTCCACTTATAACATTGGCCAAGCTTAAAGAAAATCATATAGCTCATTGGCAAAAACTGTATTAAGGACAAATTAAACATGAGACTTAAAATGTCCCATGCTTAATTTCAGGGGGAAAAAAAAATAAGAATTGTCAAAATACAGATTTTCAAAATTTTATAGAAAAAAGAAACATACTTCTAAATGTCTGACTCTAGTTTGAAAGATAAATTACCCAGCGTTCGTATTTCAAAAGCTGTTTTAACGGGATGTAAAAACCAAGAGAAAGTCACAAAAAGACTTCTCACCTGCTTGGAGAGCAGCTCCCTGCAGAGCGTGTACAAGGCAATGAACTTCCGGGCTAACGAGCGCGAGTCCACAAAACCTTGGGCGACTAACATGATTTCACAGATCAGCTCAATGTCAGGGGCAACCATGGCACAGGGTCTGAAAAGTAAATATGAAATCTGGTTTTAAAATATGATAAGGTAAAAGGTACAAATTGCTGAAATCAAACTAGTTAATTTGTATCAACATTCTAACCATTCCAAAGCAGGTCACAATTATCTCTGTCAATTACAGCTAACAAGACTTTTCACTTTAACTTAAAAAAAATGTCTTATTAGAAAATAGATACACAAAGAAAGATGCAAAGTTGTTCCCGACTTTCATGGCAGAAGCAGAGGTGTAGTGTCTGCTGATTCACATGTAATAACACTTCCACTGTGGATGATTTTTATCTATCAGCGTGACCACTAAACATAGAGCTGGGAAGAGCTACCCATTAATGCACCACCATACACACACAATAGACATGTTATCTTAAGAGCGTATTTAAAAAATAGAGTAAATTAGGAAGTGAGTTTTCAGTATTTATCACCTTTGTTTTTAATAGTTTATTTAATTGAAAGCGTATATAGTTTTTATTAGTGGCTGTACTTAACAAGCCACCTGGCAAAATCCACAAAAATTTAACCATTAGCTCTTTTATGCTCATACAAGCTATCTATAGTATACCACTGCCTAA
This sequence comes from Rhynchonycteris naso, assembly GCA_037038555.1. Taxonomy (NCBI): domain Eukaryota; kingdom Metazoa; phylum Chordata; class Mammalia; order Chiroptera; family Emballonuridae; genus Rhynchonycteris; species Rhynchonycteris naso. The sequence goes on along the minus strand of CM073002.1, from coordinate 134,304,340 downwards.
GACCAACTTACAGACAAAAGTTTATAAAATGAAAACTTATAAAACCATAGCTTTCAAATCTCCTTCCTTTTGGAGGGGGACTTCCAAAAGTCCTTCGCAAAGACAACTGCTATTAACAGCAACACGTGATAAAATTCCACACAACAGAAGTGCAAAAGAGGAGTCAGGATAAATGAGTAAATAAGCTCATTATTTTAGACTTCTTAAACATTCCAAATATTTATCTACCTGGTTCTGTAAATATAATTACTGTTTACTTCATGCATATCTAATTTTTCATCCTAAACATCCCCTGATCCCCCCCCTGGATCCATGTTAATGAGTACACACTTTCATCTAAGCCGGCCCCACAATTTTCCTCACATTATTTTACTCTTCAGCATATGATAGAAGTAGTCATGATGAAGAGCAAATAAGGAAGAGAAAAAAGCTAGCAAATTCGTTTAATTGATACTTGCATTCATATTGAGAACTAATATTGTTCTTCATGCCACAGAAGGTACTAAAGGCTTTTCAGACACACTCTCACTTAATTCTCATACTTACCTGACTTTCACAGAGGTGTAGACTAAGATTCTGAGAAGCACAAGCACATGCCCTAGGCCACATGGTAGGTGAGAGATGGAATCATGATCTCTCAAGGGTCATGTGGAAGTACTGCTCAACCACTCCTGAGTATTACTGTCATCATCCAAACTGTCCTCCAAACCTTGCTGATCCAGTCCTTTCACCCCAACATAAATGATGCTGTACTTAGTTGAACCAAATTTATGAAAACTTAACAAAACAATTTCAAGTTTTAAGACCCAAATCAAGACATGTGTGAGATGAATTGGGTTACAAAATGTAAAAATAATGGAAGATGTACAATTTTCAAAGGAAAATATTCTGTAATTATTACATTTATTTCTAGACTAGTTAGTCTCTAGAATTTTTTTCAATAAAATTAGACATTATAAAATTGCTGTGCTACCTACCAAAACAAGTCTTTAATAGAAATACTACAAAAAATATGAGAAAATACAAATGAATAATCTAGATGAAAAAACAAGCAAATTTTAAGCTTAAAAGAATCAAAAGAAATTACTCTCAAAACCATTGAGGTTCTGCCTGACCAAGTGGTGGTGCAGAGGACAGAGCGTCAGACTGGGATGTGGAAGACCCGGGTTCGAGACCCCAAGTTCACCAGCTTGAGTGTGGGCTCATCGGGTTTGAGCAAGGCTCACCAGTTTGAGCCCCAGGTCGCTGGCTCGAGCAAGGGATCACTCGGTCTGCTAAAGCTCCCCGGTCAAGGCACATATGAGAAATCAATCAATGAACAACTAAGGAACCGCAACGAAGAATTGAAGTTTCTCATCTCTCTCCCTTCCTGTCTGTCTGTCCTTATCTGTCCCTCTCTCTGACTCTGTTTCTGCCACACAAAAAAATAAAATAAAACCATTGAGGTTCTTACATTATATGTGCAGTAGCTTATTGTTTTGAAGACAGACTGTGAATAAAGATGCATATTGTAAACAATAAAGGACTAAAAAATAAAACTGATCATCAAGTTAAAAGAAAAATTACCCATGTCAGACACAGCCTTCAGGACATCACTATAGATAATAAGAGAATATTATGAGCATATTAAATGCTAATAAATTAAATAATCTAGATAACAAAAAAATTCCTTAAAAGATGCAAATTATAAAAATCAAATTCAAGAAGAAATTTAAAAATTTGAATAATTTCATAGATATTAAGGACATTGAATTTATCATTAAAAAGATTCCAACAAAGAAAAGTCTAGGCCCAGATGACTTCACTGATTAGGTCTATCAAATATTTAAGGGGTAAATAATACCAATCTTGTAATAACTCTTAACAAGTAGAGAAGAAGAGAGCATTTGCTAGCTCATTTCATGAGTTTATCATTACTCTGATGCCAAAACCAGATGAAAATATTACATACAAGATACTGCAGACCAATGTCTCTCATGGCATAGATGTTTTAAATCTTTAACAAAATAGTAGCATATTGAATCAATCAATACATACAAAAATAGTATCTCCTGACCCAGTGAAGTCTATACCAGGACTGTAATATTGAATTGTTTCACATTTGAAAAATCAATATTGTTTAGCACATTAACAGAAAAAAGGAAACCTGTAAGAAAACTATGAAACAGAACTTCTAGAACAACACATAGTTAATTTTTTTTTTTTTTTTTTTTGCAGTCTGGGACTAATCAAACGTTCTTAACTAGGATAGAAAAAACCAAAACAAATTGATAAACTATATCTCATCAGATTTAAAACTTCTATCTTGGATGAAAACCATTAAGAAAATAAAAATACAAGCCACAAATTGAGAGAAAGACATTTACAATATACATATTTTATAAAGAAATTAGACCCAGAACACAGCACTTCACAAAAGATGCATGGGAATGGCCAGCAAGTCACAGGAAAGATGTTCACCATCATCAGCCACCATAAAAATGCAAACGCAACCCTCACTCGCAAACCACTACACATCTACGAGACTGGCTAAAACCAAAAATACTGACAATACCAAGTTCTGACAAGAACGTAGAGCAAATATAAAATGATACCACCATCTTGGAAACCAGACTGACAAGTTCTAACAAAGTCAAACAAACACTTGCCATGTGACTTAGCAATTTAGCAATTCAATTCCTAGAGGTCTTTACCCAAAAGAAAGCATGTTCACACAAAGGCTGTTCGTGAAAGTCTATAGCAGCTTTAAACAGAATAGTCTCAAACTGGAAACAATCAAAAGGTCGATCAACTGGTAAAGGGGTAAAAAGTTGTATGTGCATATAAGAAAATACTAATCAGCAACAAAAAGAAAAAACTATACCGATACATTCTTAACTCGGAAGAATCCCCAAACCATAATGTTCAAGGAAAGAAGACAACACTCAAACAAATACATGCTGTATGGTTTCACTTACGTGAACTCTAGGAGAGAAAGCTTTCATTCATTCAAAGCCACAGAAAGCACATGAGTAGTATGGGGGATTAACTTTACAGGGCATGAGAGAACTTCAGGGTTGTTGCTAATAGGCCATTTCTTGACTGTGGTAGTATTTTCACCAACTATACGCTTAAATGGGTGCATTTTATTGTGTGAAATGATCCCTGAATGAAGTTGATTTGAAATATGAATTAAACAGAACCAGTACAAATGCGAGAGCACAGATTCTATGACAGTCTGCTAATAAGTGCAGCTACTGGTATTTTTGGAAAGGAGGTCATCAATAGGTATTTTAATCATTTACCAAGTAATTCTAAATGTAGGAATCTATTCTGGGTAATAATCAGAAATAAGGATAACTATGTGAAGAGATGTTTACAGTCTGCTATTTTAAAAGCATAAGAAAACTGAAAAGAAAAACACAAATCCTACATGTCAATTGAGAATGGTTAGAAAAATAATGAATAAGCCACAAGTGAGACTATTTTGGAGCTACATAAAATGGCATTTCCAAAGAATATTCAATACTATGATAAACTACTTGTGTCAAAATATTAAACGAGAACTAAATAAAAATCATGCCTAACCTACTCTATCTTAACTCTGTAAAACATGAATTATCAGACTACAAAAATATATATAATAATCATTATTTCTAGGTAGAACTGTAATTGTTTTCTTTATTCGTTTCTGTCTTTTTTCATATATTCTATATTTTGTGAAAATTATGTATATAATAAAAATATCATTACAAAAGAGCTAGTATTAAATGTTCAAATGTACCACATGGCTTTTAAGGAATGATTTGGAGTCTGGTTTCATATTGCAAAAGAGTTCATTAATCATGGTGAAAGTTTTCTCTATAATGTGATCCCTAGGAAAGAAAGAGGGGCTTTCCACAGCGATTCTGAAATAGAAGCAGTGCAAGCCAGTGACATTAGGTGGCGTCAGAGCTCCAGATGCTGAACCGCCGAGCCGAACACTTGCCTGAAAAGAGCTTTGAGATTTTCTGGGAGTTCTGTCCGGCCAGCGTAACCTGGATTCATGGTAATAAATATTCCAACTGATGGCTTCAGCGTGATTGCTTCCCCAAGAAACACAAACCTACCAGAAGAAGAATGTTGATAAAATTAAATGTGTTCGTTGAATATGAATGCACACAGACAAATGCAAACCACCGGCCAACGCAAACATTATTAGGAAGCTGTTCATTCTATGCCGTTTCCTTTAAAATTCATAAGCATACAGATTTTGAATGTGTTGAGAAGCATGTTTATTAAAAATTCACGCTATCCCCTCCCAAAAGAATTATCCATGTGGGAAGCATTCTTTTATATTTTCAGCAAGCCACAGGGTGCTAGAATGTACAAATGAGCACTTGGCTACTTTAAGTTAATAACACATGATGCCATTTTTGCCTTCAAATGTGGGCTGCAATTCCTTGAATGCAGAGAGAAGCTGCCGTGCTAAGGGAAGAAAGGGACTTCTTGTTCAGTCTATTTGCTCACACACACACTCCCTTTCTGCCCCCCTCCCTCCCATTAATTAACAAATACCCACAGCCAACCACAGAGAGGCAGGATGACGCGGAGGGATGACTGCTAGCTCTGGAGCCAGACTGGGAGCTTTCAGAGGCCAACTCTACCATGTTAGGCACGTTCCAGTTCCCTCATCTAATTTAACAAAAGGATAATAGTATCACCCACCACCTTATTGGATTATATGAGGATTAAAAGAGATTATGTGTCTAAATGGCTAGAGTACAATGCCTGGAACACGGTAAATACTCAGCAGATGTTAGCTCTGACTCTGGCTGTTGTCATCATTAGAAGGTGCTGGAGAAGCAGGGGAAGGTTTTCAGCAAGACGTGCAAGGGCCCCGTTCGGCTGCTGATGGAATGGTAACGGGCTGTAGGAGTGCAGCTGAAGGAGAAGGAAACTTTCACAGGTGGAACACCAGACCAAGTATCAGGCAGTTTCTTGCTGGGAAAGGGGAGGCCTGGAGTCATTCAGGAGCTGGGCCTACGTCACAGAGTGAGGAGGGAACAGAGCCGCCATATTTAGGACGATGAGCTTCTTAGGTATTACAGAATAAAGAGAATGTGGATTTGGGACAGTCAAGGAAAGAATGGAGAAATCTTCATGCCTAGACTATCAGGCAGACAGGACAGGAGAGGGCTGCTTGTAGAAAGAGAGGTGTCTGTTGGATCAGGTAACTGATCACTCTTCCCATTAATCAGAGCAGGAATCACTGCAAATCAAAGGTATAGAGAGCAAGAGGGTACAGCCAGCAAGGTGCTGGAAGACTCTGTGGTAAAGGCAGGGTCCCACCTCTTAAATCCTCAAGGGTAAACAGTTTAATAAACCACGTGCAATCCTCAAGGAGCCCAGCCATCTCTATGAACAGGAACAAATCACATACAGACAGACATGGAGACACAGGAGACCATCAAGAGGTATGGTGGGGACTTTTTAGAAATTCTTGCATGGATCAGCTATACTGACCTCCATACAAAAAGATGGCTTTAAATGACAGCTGTGTTACCGCAAAAAAAAAAATAAGATTTTGACTAAAAGCTCAATCAAATACGCCTGGGGGTGAAAGAGGAAAGGACCTCACTTCTCCAACACGGCACTGGAGGAAGGCAGTTAAGGCAGCAGCTGTCTGCGATCCCACAGCCACGTGGTGGGCACGCTGGGAGGTTTGCTAGCAGGTGGAACTACGCAGTTGTAAATTATAAAACTGGGAACTTCTCTAATAGGTTCACAGTTTCCAGGGTGACAGCTTTCCCTGATGGGGAGACTGAGCTGTCCCTAGCTGAGCAAAATACCCTAGTAAATGGGGGGAGGGAGAAAGGGGTAAATGTTAGGTCAGATAAATGAAATTGCACTGTATGCCAAAAATGTTACAATGAAAATCACAACTGTGTACTATAATACTTATTTCTCACATTAAGCCACAGGCACTGTTGTCTTTTCATTTTTGGAGTGTGGCATCGTATTGGGAAGTGGTTAGGTTCTGGATATATTTGGAAAGTTTTTGGCCCAAGTAACTAGAAGAAAGTAAGAATATACTTTACAGGGGGTGGGACTACTAACAAAGCAGGTGTTGGTGGAAGGCCAATATTTTGACTTTGAGATGGACTATGAGATATCAAGTAAAGTCTTGCAATGCCCCAAAAGTCATGGCCTCTGTAAGTCAGCAGCACGCAGATGGTACTGAAGGCCATGTGACTGGATGAAGTCACCAAGGGAAGAGTATCAATAGAGCAGTGGTTCTTAACCTTTTTTGAGGTACTGAACCCACCAGTTTCATATGCGCATTCACCAAACCCTTCTTTAGTGATAAATAATATATGATTTTTTTTTCCAAATTCAAGACATAGGTATATGTTTTTTTACTGGTGCACAAAATGAGCCATGCATGAACATCACCTTGCTCAAAGAACAAAACCAACAAAGTGCATGAACTCACAACAAATTACGGTATTACTTTATTCTGGCCTCCGTGGCAGAGGCTTCTCCGAACACCTGAGACCAACTCATCGAACCCCTAGGGTTTGATAGAACCCAGGTTAAGAACCACTGCAATAGAGAAAGAGACGTCTAAAGACGGAGGCCTGTAGCATTTCAAATGAATAGGTCAGGAAATAATACCAAAAAGTAGCTAACACCAGTACGGTGCCGACTGTGTGTCAGGCATTTGTACAAGGGTTTTACATTGAATCATCACAGGAACCTGTAAGGTAAGGTGGCTATACTTACCCCCATTTTATAGATGAGAAGCAAAAGCCCCGAGGATGGGAGAAAACTGGGAAGGTGTGGTGTCCTAGAGCCCATGTGAAGAAAATGTGTCCCCAGAGGGGAGGGACCAACTGTGTCAGATGCTGCCAGAAGGTCAAGTTAAGGCCAGGAGTGAGATGTGATCACCAGATTTAGCATTACAGAGGGCATTTATTATTATTATTATTATTATTATTATTATCTTTCTATTCAGTGAGAGGAGGGGAGGCAGAGACAGACTCCCGCATGCACCCAACCAGGATCCACCCGGCATGCCCACTAGGGGGCGATGCTCTGCCCATTAGGAATTTCTGTGTTGCAAACCAAAGCCATTCTAGCTCCTGAGGCAGAGGTCATGGAGCCGTCCTCAGGGCCTGGGGCTAACTAGTTGCAATCGAGTCATGGCTGCAGGAGGGGAGGAGAAGAGAAAGAAAGAGAAGTGAGAGGAGGAGGGGACGAGAAACAGACAGGTGCTTCTCCTGTGTGCTCTGACCGGGAATCAAACCTGGGACATCCACACACTGAGGTGATGCTCTACCACTGAGCAAACGGGCCAGGGCCCAGAAGGCATTTATTTTTAAGTGATTAAAATGACACAGTATACTTTTGTTGTAGTCAACACTTAAAAAACACTAAAATATGGGAGGTTATTCTAAATAAGTATTCTCTCTTATTTTATCTACTTCATAGGACAGGGAGAGACAGCATAGATTGCAAAAGTGAAGTTTACTCTATTTGTAACGAGAAAAAAGCCACATGCTCTCACCTCTTTTTCTTGTTTCTGATGGCATCATGTATCATTTTCACTTGAACTGCCACCACGGACAGAACTTCCACAGAAATCCGATTGAACTCATCAAAGCAGCCCCATGCTCCCGTCTGCACCAATCCTTTGTAGATATTTCCTATGGACTAAATGATGGTGTGAGGCACGAAGAATTTAACAGAAGGGGAGGGAGGTTGAAGTTATTATTTTGAATCATTTCAAATCAGGTACAACATTCTTAGAATACATCAGAAGTCCCCAAACTACGGCCCACAGGCCAAATTGTGGTCCCCTGAGGCCATTTATCCGGCCCCCGCTGCACTTCCAGAAGGGGCACCTCTTTCATTGGTGGTCAGTGTATGGAGTACTGTATGTGGCGGCCCTCCAACGGTCTGAGGGACAGTGAACTGGTCCGCTGTGTAAAAAGTTTGGGGACCCCTGGAATACATCATTGTATGTCTAACTTACTTTGTAGTCCATTTGCTCTGAACAGTTGAACACATAAACCATCATGCCAAGAGCACGTCCAAGATCTTTGGTGGTTTCGGTTTTCCCTGTACCAGCTGGGCCAGCTGGAGCCCCACTCATGGTTAGGTGAAGTGACTGAGTCAGAGTAATGTAACACCTTTAAGTAACAGAAAACACGTGTAACAGTCTAATATGGGATTTCTAGAAAACATTAAGGGCAATCCAATTTGTTTTGAAGTTTAAGAAGTCAACATAGAGAATGTGGTAGTAGCACAAAATATTGACACACCTTTGATCTGTTCATGGCAAGAATAAGAGTCAGAATAATATTTCCTAGTCAATTTATTTTTAGGTTGGTTGTTTAACAATAATAGAGAAAAATGTATTGCTTTACCTGTTTATTTGATTCATTTCCTAAGAGCTGTATATTTGAATACAAATAACACTTAATCTGCAATGCTGAAGAATTTTTGAAATTCCTAGGTAAAGATACTATTCATATGACAGACAATATCTCCAACTATTGTTTATAAAACAAATACAGAAATCTTGGATGGTGAATGAATTAAACATTGACTTCATTAAACTGCTACTTAATGAATACTTTGAGATGACATATGTAAATATATTCATAGTCTACAAATAATATATACCTATTTCAAAGGACAAAGCAAATATACAGATAACTTATTATATCAAAATGTATTTTAGGAACTCATTTTGAGTACTTTGTTATGTGCATTTAGATTATAATACTTTTTTTGCAGGAAAGACTCAGCGGGTCTTAGACTGAGAAAAATTATGCAAGGACAGAATAGTTGTAAAAGAAGGAAAAACCAACAAATAACAAGTGCCTTACATGGGGTTTCTGCTGATTTAGAAATTATATTTGTCTCAGCACAGACAGCAGATATAATGGAAAGATATAGGCAGGGAGGTCAGAAGACCAGGGACCAGCATCTGCTTTGCCAATAAGCAGATAATCTAAGCTTTTTGTGACATCATCAACATGCCTCAGGTTTCTCCTCCATACAATGAGGTTTATGGTCGGAAGATATTAAGAGAGCCAAAGGTGAATGTCTTGAAAGATCCAAAGTACTATGCCAACAGAAACAATTACTTATGAAAATGGTAAGTGTTTCTATGCGTCATGGCCATCGCCTGTGTAAGCACACTTTACAGTGAATATGGAGTAGAAAGACCCCTGGACAAGGAATTATAGCACTTTTTATGGTGGAGACTATCCCCTAAGTCTTTTCCTAGAGTTCCAAGTTTTGGGTTATTTCTTTAATTTTATTTATTGATTTTAAAGAGAGAGGAAGGGAGGGGGAGAAAGACAGAGGAGAAGAGAGGGAGGAGTAGAGGGAGAGGGGGAAAAGGGAGGAGAGAAAGAGGGGGAGAGACAGAGAGAGAGAGAGAGAGAGAAACATTAATCTGTCCCTGTATGTGCCTTGTCTGGGATCGACCCCGCAACCTCTGTATAACAGGACGATGCTATAACCAACCCAGTTATCTGGCCCGGGCTTGAAGGTCCAAGTTTTAACTGGCCATATGGCCACCTACATGCTACAGACTACATTTCCGACCTTCCTTCCAGCCAGGAGTGACCAAACTCCCACAAGCGTGCTATGTGCTGATATGATGTGTCCAAATCCTAGGAAAATACCTTCTTTGAGATGGTTTTCTCTCTTACACTGACTGAAACACCTGTGGAAGCCATGTTGAGCATGTCCACCATTGGCCAAGCTATACTGTTGGGACCAGTCCGCTCTGGACATTAGTTTCTGTGTTAATGAAGCTGTTCTATTTTGGGTCTCTCTGTAACAGCAGCTTAGCCTGCACCCTCCTAGCAAGTCCACCTGTGTTCCAACTCAAGTCTCTCAGTGACAAGCTGGTTGACGACCTAAATAAGCCTGTGAGCTTGTCCGCATATGTAAGAAGGAGGCATGCTGTCGGCCCTGCCTACCACATGAAAGAAAGTTCAGCATCAAAGGAGACATCATGAAAGTGTCTGAAAGGCATCATTGTGTTAATGTAAACAATCCATAGAATGAAATAGAAATGTACACACTACACAATGTGAATATTGTGTAGCACTATTAACACTATCAAAAGGAATATTTATCTTTCACCTTCCAAATAAACCAGGTAGTGATTTATTAATTAAAAAATTAATATTAGTCCTCACGTATTGGTAAACTTAGAATGCCTCTTCCCCTTCTCTCCTCTACCCCGCATCTCCCTCTCTCTTCTATATTTACAACATCACATATTCACGGTAGACACTCAGCATTTGCAGTTTTCACTGTTCTCAAAGTGATTTTATCAAGCTACAAATTTTTCTCTCACACTGAAAGCAGTATACAAATTATGTAATTAAGATACCAAAGACTGACTTTTCGTTAAAGACAACTGAATTAGAGAAAACAAAATTACAGAAGCCATACAAATTAGCAATGATGAAATCATGAGATTAATGTGTAAACGACAATCACAAAGCTAGTGAGAGAATTCTGCCAGCCTCCCAGGACCACCATCAGAGCCCAGCTTTATAGACTTCTATTTGAAGCTGTCTACTTTTCTTCCCAAATAAACCCTCTGCTGTGGTGATACTGAATAGGAGAGCACTCCTGTGATCTATCTTGAGGTGTGGTTTCTCCTTCCTGAAAACCAAGGATTAAATGTACTTTCTCCCACCAAGTAAGTCAACAGTGGTCAGAACACTAACAAAGAATTTCATGTCCATATGTCACATCCTTGCCTCCACAGCTTTCTAACTATGTGTATATATTTACAATGAATTTTAATAATAGTAATCCCTTACTCCGACCCCTTGCCATACTTGAGCCACACTGGCTTTTGGTTGTATCCCTTAAAATGGCCAAGCTCCTTTCCACCTCAGAAACTTTGTTACCTGTAACTTTCTGCCCCAGAATGTCTGCAATAGCTGGTCCATTGTTAACATTTAGATCTCAGCTCAAAAGTCCTCTCACTCAATCTACAGTTGTAGACACTCCCTTCAAGATATCATCTTAACAAGTCAACCTGTTTTATTTTTTGTCACAGCAAATATTACCAACTAAAAGCAATTGTATTTATTGTTCCTCTTCATTCCACTTGTCACACTCAACAACAAAGTAGCCCCTGGGAGAGCAGAGACCCTGCCTGTTTAACACTGGGACAGTACCTCGGACAATCCCTCCGAAGTATATCTTAAGTCATTTTATGGGTCTACGTTCTCTCTCTGTCCATTGTATGTAATCCTTCAAAAATGAATCTGGCCCTGGCCAGTTGGCTCAGTGGTAGAGCGTCGGCCCGGCGTGTGGAAGTCCTGGGTTCAATTTCTGGCCACAGGAGAAGCACCCATCTGCTTCTCCACCCTTCTCCCTCTCTTTCCTCTCTGTCTCTCTCTTCCCCTCCCGCAGACAATGCTGCATTGGAGCAAAGTTGGCCCCGGGTGCTGAGGAGGGCCCCAAGTCTCAGCCTCAGGCGCTAGAATGGCTCTGGCTGCAACTGAGCGGCGGGGCGGAGCATTGCTCCCCTGTCAGCATGCCGGATGGATCCCAGTCAGGTGCATGCAGGAGTCTGACTGCCTCCTCGCTTCTAACTTTGGAAAAATACAAAAAAAAAAATAAAAAGAAGAAGAAGAATCTGAACATAAGCAATTGCTATTTTTTTACTTTTATATTTTTTTTATTCATTTTTTTTTAAAGAGAGGAGACACAGAGTGAGAGAGAGAGAGAGAAAGCAGGGAGGAGCTAGAAGCATCAACTCCCATATGTGCCTTGACCAGACCAGTGCAGGGTTTTGAACTGGCGACCTCAGTGTTCCCAGGTCGACGCTTTATCCACTGCGCCACCACAGGTCAGGCAAGCAATTGCTATTTTTATACTTCCAATACTAGGATTCATTGAGGGCAGGTGGTTATAAGTCCTGATACAGGATGTCAGCCATAGATAACCAGAGAGAATAAACTTAGTGATCAAAGATACTGCCTTGAACCATATTCATCTATCTGCTCAGGATTTCACGATTTGTACATATTGTATAGCGTCTGTCATTCTGCTTCTCTAGTTTGGTTCTTTTTAACGTTTTTCTAATCAAAGTCAACATTGACTGTGTTACCTAACGAGTTCACCGACACGCTGTTTTTATGCAGTTCCCCAACCTGTTAATCATTTTCTCCCATTCCTTTCTTTCCAATCTCATGCAGCTTCACCCGTGCCAGGGGACCTTCTCAGCTTGGTTTTTCCCATCTAACTCAAACTTATTGTTACCTGTCGGTTAGAGGAGTGATCACTAGTCGAGGACTGTTTCCTAAATATTCATAGAAGTACTGGAACTGAGCATCACAAATATTCACAAAGCAGTGTTTCTGGGTGTCCTCCCACCGGTGACGAAGTTGAGACAGCCAAGCAAAAGCTTGGGGACTGATGACCTAAAAATATCACATGGTCATTATGCATAAGACACAGTTTTTGAGGCATCAAGCTTAATCTATTAATCTAATCAATGCTGTTTCCCATTTTATTTCTAAAACTCTGTAAAAGGGAAATCTGTTACATTCTACTACAAACAATAATTGCATGCATATGGCTAAATACTTAATATGGAATACATGTGTAATTAAGGTATTCATTTAGAGATGGGTCTTACTGTAAAACAGTATCAATTTGTGCAAGCAATGCTTTTTCCTTTCTCGTGAATCACCCCAGGACATTTGATCATTTTTGTAACTTTATAGTTGTATCACTAAAATCAGATGGAAAAAATATATACTTTCTATTAAAATGACACATAATCCATAATTTCTGAATGTTGGGGATAAACTATACTTTCAACAGTCCACTCTAAAACCAGCCTTCTTTCAGTACAGAGGTTTCCCACTTCATTTTTTATCAAATCAAATAATAGTAGCTTTTTTCACTGCCAGTCTTTATTATCTTACTCAATCCTATCCATTCTTCTTTCAGTTTGAAAGTATAATTCAGTTTCTTTCAAAATATATGTGACCCTAAGATTTTGTGGTAATCACTTGATATTACCAAGATAATTGTGTACTAATTTGTCTGATGTCCACATAAGTCTCAATACTGCCTATTTAAGCATATCAGATGATCAGAAATTAGACTAAGTCTATATCTCTTTTAGTACAAAATAAAGGACATGTTTTAAATCCTAATTTATCCTACTGCAAGAAACTCACCAGTGCTAAGACATAATAAAATATGTAAGAAGGTGCAAGGTCATATTCAAAGTGTAGATATCAATGCTTCATTATCAAAATGAGACTACTCAGTAAGTGGTGCTTTGCAACGATCGGTTTTGGATGAGCAATTAAAGAACATTATTCACCAGTGACCTTGAACCTAGAGCAAGAAGTATTTTTAAGTTTCTGTCTTATATGCTTGCACTTTGTGGAGAGAATTAAAATTCACTTTGATTTTAATAACTTGAGAACGACTAGAAAAATACCAGAAAACATTTCATAATATATACAGGCACCCAAAGGGTGAAAAGAATTATCTTGTTTTAGTACCACCACCCCCCACACACACACACACACAAAAAGGGGGATTTGGAGGGAGGAGGTGATGGGCATGACAATCAATGGAGCTCAGCAGACAAGCACATCTGACATTTTCATAAGTGGGAACATATTTTGGAAACGGCAAGCGAAAATTCTTTCACATTAAAAACTGCCAATATCTTAAAGACACATGGGCTTTTTTAAAGGGATGAAGAGGTTATTAATGCATTGAAAGGATTGGAAAATAACGTCTTTTCAAAAGGAAAAATAATCAAAGGCATATAGACATGGCTTAAATGACTACAAATGTTATTGCTATGGGCTGGGTAAGCCACAGAGGTGATAATCACTGGCCAATGGACCAAGTTGATTAGGAGTTAGAGAAGCCAGAGGACAGAGAAATGAACATGGTGACTTCTCAGACTTCTCCTGTCCTGGGTTAATTTTTGGATGATCTAGATCACAGGCTCCTGACTTGACAAAACCCTTTGGGATATCACTTGGGATAATTCTCCTGAGGATAATATATTAGGTAACTTAAATCCAATGCACCCAAAGTACAACTAACTTCTCAGGACTAATTGAAATACATGAACCATAAAAAAAAAATACAGCGACTTTCTTAAATACCACTTTTAGAAAACACCAAAATCTACGAAATCTCTACAACTTGCCTTCTGAGAAATAAGCTTTGCCACCACGTCTCTTGCATGGACATCTAGGGTACAAATCGTCACTATCTTCTGCCTGTCTCCAGGTAGAAGTTCTCCCAGCAAAAGTGCGATCAGCGTATTCAACTGAGAAATCTAGAAGGAATTTTTAAAAAAGAAACTAAGGATTACAAATACAGAATCCAACAGCCCAACCATCTTTACAGTTGCCAAGAGTCTGTTAGTCTGCATGACAATTTCAAGTGTTGCCTCAGATGGATCTCCAACAACCCGAGCAGGTAGGAGATGAAGGGAGGTTTGGTTTTAGATAGTTTCTCAGCTGGGTCAAGATAGCCAGTCTTTCCAGTCTCAAATCTTCCACTAGTACCAGTATTTGGTCAAAAAGAATTGGTTGTAACATCAGTAATACTTGATACTTTGCAAGAACATTTATTTATAAGTTCAAGTGCTTTCAAATGCATTGTCTTGCCTGAGCCTCCCTAGAGCCTATGATTTCTTCATTCTTTCCCCAACAGTTCAGTCAGGAGAAAGAGGATTTAAAATACAGCTCATCAACATTATCTGCACAGCCTCATAGGTTGGGGATCTTAGGTTGTCTCTCAAGATTAAACCTACTTCAATAATGCTCTTTTCTAAATAATAAAATTCTGTACCCACAAAAATAAAAAGTTATCAAATGTCTGCATCGTTTACTATATGGTCATACTATAATTGCATGCAAGTTCAAGGTCTGAGACATATAAAACATCCTTTGGCAGCTTTTAAAAGTATATATATTAGCCTGACCTGTGGTGGCGCAGTGGATAAAGCGTCGACCTGGGAACACTGAGGTTGCCAGTTTAAAAGCCTGCACTGGTCTGGTCAAGGCACATATGGGAATTGATGCTTCCAGCTCCTCCCCCCTTTCTCTCTCTCTCTCTCTCTCTCTCTCTGTCTCCTCTCTAAAATGAATAAAATAAAAAAATATTTTTTAAAAATTAAAAAAAAAAAAGTATATATATCCTATCATGTAATCAGTACTTATTCTTGCCCTTAATCAAAGCAGCGTCACATGATTTTCTACTGGATTCAAGATGGCTGTTGCTTCAAGCCAAATACCTAACAAGCACCCTGAAGCTCAAATGGCTATTTTCCTGGTTCACTTTGGCCTTTAGCTTATTCATGAGCACAAAACCTTCCATGACCTGCCACCACGCCCCCTACCCCACGTCAGTCCAGTGTTACTGGCCTTCTCTTTGTTCTTACAGTGGTAGCTGCTCCAAGGCCACAGAAACTGTTGCATTTGCCTGGAGTCAGTTTTATTCTGATCTTTGTACGGTTGGCTTCCTCTCATCATTCAAATCTTAGCTCAGACTGGCTTCCTCTGATGGGCCTTCCCTGGCCATCCTATTTACTATTAATTACCCCTAACCCAATTATTCCACACATTTTAATTTTAGTTTCTTCATGGCACTTACTAATGTCCTGCCATTCACTTATTTAAATTTCCCTGTTTACTGTTTGTCTCCTCTATTTGACTATTAACCCAAAGGAGTAAGGCCCTCAGCTGCCTTATTCAGAACTGTATTTCCATATTTAGCAGAGTGGCCGGCATAAAGCATGTGCTCAGTAAACACTTATTTTATGGATGAAGGAATAAAGAGACAAATGAATGACAGCAATAGTACAAACCAGAGTAACATTTTCTTCACTCATTCATTCATTCATTCATTCATTCACAGGAGACAAATGTGGTTACCATTTCCTGAGCTTACAGGCCAATGAGGAATGCAGACAAATAATTACAATTGTTTTGTTAGGGCAAGAACAAAGTACTAGGACCACACACAGAAACGGGGCCGTGTCTAATCCAGGGCTGGGAAAGACATCTTGGAGGAAAGGGTATTTATTGCTAAGACCTAAAGAATGAGTATAATTTAGGTTGTAGAGAACTTAGGGTTGGCCACTCAGGGAGAGAGTGTGTAAGCCACAGGAAACAGCCTGTAGGAAGGCCCAGGAGACAGCGGGTGACCTTCTCTGGGAACTGGGAGAAGTCTAGAATGGTGACAGAGGAAGGGAACGAGGGACTAGGCACATAAGATGCTGGAGGGGAAGCCAGGACCCAAACATGCAGGCTCGGCCAGCTTACTGAGGAGTCGGATGAGATGTGTTGAAGGGTTGAGGGAGGCGGAGTGATAATAGAGTTGTTTTCAAAAGATGTCCTAGCCTGTAGCATGGTGAACTGGAGGGACGTAAGGCTGGAAAGAGACACTGGAGAGGAGGGTGCCACAGTCCTCCAGGTGAGCAAAGTGGCCGGGGCTGGGATATAAATAAGATGGTGGGGAAAACAAACAAACAGTGAAAACAGAAATCTTCAGGGCGAATAAAGAGATGTGCTGGCTGATTGGGTGATGAAAGGAAAGTCAAACGGCCTTCTACTGTGAGAAACCAGGGAAGAATGGGGGTGAGTTTTTCTGAATTTGGGAACAAAGGAGAATCAGGAAGAACGTCTTCTGTAGCAGCAGAATTTTTATCCCACCAGCATCAGGCATGACCTAGTTCCCAGCCTTGGGACACCCAGGCCACTGTGGCACGCAGCTGGGGGGCCCCCTGTAGAAATGGGAAAATCTTTCCCAGCAAGTTAAAGTAAACACTGCAATATAACTGCTGTAGTACTGTGGCGTTGGGGGCGTCAGCTACCAATACCCTCCAACTCTTTCCAACCGGACACAACACAAAAATTAATGTTGTTCTTGTTTCAAAACAATGGGAACAAAGATTTCTAATCCTATCAATGTTTCAATTCCGGCAATATCAGAAACCACGGGTTTTTATTTCCGCCAGCTAGAATGAAGGAAACTTCAAGAGAGAACAGGTCCACACCCGCTCATACCACCAGGGACCGTGTATGGGATCCCAGTTTGTTACCCTCCTTTCCTATGTCTGTTTCCTACTGCTCCATTCATCGTATTGCTGAAACCACCAGCACAATACTGAGCCGTGCAAGTCAGAGACAGTGAGCATAATTACGCCAGTCTTGACACTAATGGAAATGATTCTAATGCTTCACCATTAAGCATGATTTTCTCTGCAGGTTTCAGAAAGATACTCAAGTTATAAAGTTTCTTCTTTCTTTCAAACACTTACATTAGAAAAGAAAAAGGTGTAAAATCAATCATCTGAGCTCCTATCTTAGGAAATTTGAAAAAGAGAGCAAGTGAAACTCTAAGTAGAAGAAAGGAAATGATCAAGATAAAGCAGAAATCAGGGAAATATAAAACAAACCATGGAAAAAGTCAAAGATTAGTTCTTAGGAAAATATAAATAAAATCAATAAACACCTAGAAAGCCTGATTAAGAGAAAACACAAATCCACAACACCAGGAATAAGGGGAGGACATGAGGCCAGATCATCCAGAGGTGCCAAGGAAAACGTCAAGATACCCATATTGGCTCAGTTTGAAAACTTAGATCAGGGTGGATAAACTTTTTCTGTAAAGAGCTTGGCAGGCTGCGTGGCCTCTATCGTGACTCCTCTTAGCTGATGTGGTGCAAAAGCAGCCGATGACATTGACCGTGGCCAGATTTGGCCAGTGGGCTGTCATCTGCCAGCCACTGACTGAGATGAAATGGAGAAATACCTTGAATAATAAATACATTTTTCCAAAACTGACACACACACACAAAAAGACACAGAAAATAAACTACCTAGGAACATATATTTAAAAGAAATCAATTTATAATTCTAAAAGGTTCCTCAAAGAAAACCCCAGGCCCAGATGGCAACACCAGTGATTTCTATCATAAACTCTTTCATAAAATAGATGAGAATGCAATACTTGCTAATTCCTTTTAAGGAGCATAACCCTGACCCCCAAACCTGGCAAAGGTAGTATAAGAAAACTGCAGGTAAGCTTCCCTTCTGAATATAAATGCAGAATTCCTTGACAAACTATCAGCAAAGAAATTACCACAAAAATATATGTACAAGTGAAGGTTTTTTCAGAAATGGAAAGTTGGCTTAGCATTTAAAAATTCACCAGTGATCACTTCATAAGGTACAGGTGTCCTATTTCTGTTGTCCACCTGAAACTGAAATATTGTACATAAGTTGCAACTGAAAAATATATTCAACCCAGTAACAATAAAAGAGGCAAACCACATGAACATCTTAACAGATTCGTAGAAGTACATTGCCTCTTCAAGATAAAATCTCTTAGTATGTATGTAGTAATGAAAGGGGTTTTCTCTAGGAAGGACATCTACAAAAACCTGAAACTACTATCATACTTAGCACTGAAACATTAAATTCTTCTTCTGCAATTCTGGGAACAGGTAGGGATGTCTGCTCTCATTATTTCTGTTCAACACTGCACTGGAGGTCCTAGCCAATGTAACAGCTCAAGAAAAGGAAATAAAGGGGGAAAAAATGGAAGACAAGTACAAATGTCATTATTCACAGATAATATGTTTATGTATGTAAAAAACCCTGTAAAATTATCAAAACAAAATTCTATTACAACTTTAAAAGTCACTATATTTATATGTACCAGCCACAAACATTGAAAAGTAAAATTTAAAAATTAATTATCATATACTCATAGCATCAAAACATATCAGCTATCTAAAAATAAGTCTAGCAAGAAATGTGGAAGACCTCTACACTGAAAACATTGTTGACAGAAATGCAAGACTTACATCAGCCTGAACAGGTGGTGGTGCAGTGGATAAAGCATCAAAATGGATGACGAGGACCCAGGTTTGAGACCCTGAGGTCACCAGCTTGAGCGCAGGCTCATCTGGTTTGAGCAAAAAGCTCACCAGCTTGGACCCAAGGTCGCTAGCTCCAGCAAGGGGTTGCTCAGTCTGCTGTAGCCCCGTGGTCAAGGCACATGTGAGAAAGCAATCAATGAACAACTAAGGTGTCACAACAGCAACGAAAAACTAATGATTGATGCTTCTCATCTCTCTTCGTTCCTGTCTGTCTGTCCCTATCTATCCCTCTCTTTGACTCTCTGTCTCTGTAAAAAATAAAAAAGACTTATATCAAGAGACACACCACGTTCTCAGATTATAAGAATCAACCCTATTGAGATATCCATCCTCCCAACATTTATATTTATATTCAATGTCATCTCAGTTAAAATTTAATTAAGCTAAAAGATTAGTTAGGCTCTTAAAAATAAAAACCGTGATAATAAAATTCATGTAGAAATGAGAAGAACATAGCATAACCTAAATGATTTGGGGGGAAAAAAAGAACAGAACAGAGTTAAAGTTCATTATATATGACATGATTTCAAGGCTTACTACAAAGCTGCAGCAATTAATACAGTATGGATTTGGCAAAACAAAGAAAAAATAAAGATCAATCAAATAAAGGAGTCTGGAAATAGACCCACAGACATACAATCATTTGACTTTGACCAAGGTGCCAAGTTAATTCAATGGAAAAAGCTATATGAATCATAGATCTAAATGAAAAACCAGAACCATAAAGCAGCTAGAAGGAACCAGGAAAATATCTGAAAATATCTTCATGACATTGAGATAGGCGAGAATTTCTTCCATATGGTACAAAAATGATCAATCCTAAAAGAAAAATTTGATATACTATACTGCACCAGAAGTAAAACCCTCTATTCACAAAATACACCATTAATAAAATGGCTAGTAAGTCTATGCACTTCCTGACAAGGACTTGTACCCTAACAGAGAAATCCTACAACCAACAATAAAAAGACAAACATCCCAATTTAAAAAATAAAAACTGAACAAAATCTTTGAACAGTCACTTCACAATACAAGATATATGAATGCCATCTGGCCTGTGGTGGCAAAGTAGATAAAGCGTCGACCTCAAATATTGAGGTCGCTGGTTCAAAACCCTGGGTTTGTCTGGTTGGGACACATATGGGAGTTGATGCTTCCTGCTCTTCCCCGTTCTTTTGCTTTCTCTCTCTATCTCTCTCTCTCTTTCTCCTTCCTCTATAAAAATGAATAAAAAAGATATATGAATGCCAACAAACATGTGAAAAGTTGTTCTACATCTTTAAACATTAGAGATAAGCAAACTAAAAAGCACAGAGAGATGCTACTTCACACCCAGTGTAAAGACTGGTAATTCCCAATACTGGCCTGGGTAAGAAGCAATTAGAATCTGTCACATTGTTGATGGGAATGTTACAGTGGAGACCTGTTTGGCAGTTTCCTGAGAGCTTGTTTAGAGGTTCTAGCAGGGGACTGCAGCTACTCGTCTACCCTTGATGGAAAAATGGTCCTCTCCTCTATCGGGGAAGGTCGTCCTCGTTGACTGAGTGCACAGCTTCTGGAGGGACACTCCCGGAGCAGTGAGGGAGGAAGGGGACACCCACCTAACCAGCCAGATTGGTCGAATCAACCCTGGCGATCCATGGGGTGACAGATGTCACAGCCAGATCGCCCTCACATCCTGGCAGTTTCTTAAACAGTTAAATATATACCTTCCCTATGATCCAGCCACTTCACTTTTAGGTATTTACCCAGGAGAAATGCAAAGACATGTTCACAGAAAGACTTATATGAGAATGTTTCAAGCGGCTTTGGAAATAATAGCCCCCAACTATAAACTCAAATGTCAATTAATAGAATGAATAAACAAAGTGTGGTGTATTTCTATACAATGGAGTGCTAAGCAATATAAAAAAGATTGAACTTCTAATAAATGCAACAATATAAATGACTCCCCAAAACATGTTTGCTAAGAACTGGAGAGGGTCACAGATTGTACTCTACTTGCATGCTAAGTGGGCCTGTCACAGATTCAAGGATGCTGGCAGAAGACAGACTCCTGGGTCTCAGACCCAAGACAGCTCATTAGTCACAGCAACAGCATTGAGTAATAGCAGAGGACCAGCATTTGCACCAGTCCTGACCTTCACTTTCAAAGGATAACCTGAAAAGAGCCATATGATGCTTACATATGCAGTCAGCTGGGTTACAGGCCAGGGGCCCTGAGTTTAGGGGACCCAAATCTCTTAGAAGAGACAGTAAGCACACCTGACCTTTGCCCTGGGGAGAGACATTGCCTCTATCTTGCAAGGATGCACGCTATACAAACCTCCACGCAAATATAGTCTAGAACAAAGGCAGGCACTCCCTCTGCTCAAAAGATGGACAAAAATGAGATCCACAAAGGACTGCCTCCCAACAGTGTTAAGTGAAAAGTCCACACCAAAAAAGGACATGCTAATTCATGAGAGTGGCCAACAGAATTTTCTTCTGTATTCTATCGTTGACTGCTTTTTCTATCAAGGTTATTAGAACTGTATAAAAGGAGTAAAAAAAATCCTTTCCATCTTTTTCTGCACTCTAACCATTGAAATAACATGGCATTTTTCTGTGCTTTAAATGTCTGACAAAACCATTGGAACAAGGCTCTATTTAGGGGGTATGCATCTTTAACTACCCTGATTACCATTTGAATTATTTCTGTAGTTACTGGTCTACTCAAGTGTCCCACCTCATTTTGAATCAATTTTAGAAACTGTTCATAGAAAAAATCATTCATTTAGTTAGAGTTTCAACTTAAATCACAAGTAGTTTTATAAAGCCTTTGAAAAATCTCTCTCATACAGGTTATATTTTCTTTCCCTAGTCTTTTGTTGTTTTGCTTTGTCCTCTGAACTGCAAATCTTTGTCAGTGTTATTGGTCAGTTCAAAGAACCAACTCTTGGAATTAATTAATCAGATTGGACTCATGGCATATATGAGTAATAAATCCCTTTTTCTCATTATAGGGATATTGACATACCTCAGGATCTATTCTACCTCCATTTGTAGAACTTGGTTGGCAAACTACAGGCCACGAGCCAAATTTGGCCCACTACCCATTTTTATAAAGTTTTATTGGGACCCAGCCATGCCTATTCATTTAAAAATTGTCTATGGCTTCTTTCCTACAGCTGCAAAGAGGAGTAGATGTAAAAGAGACTGCATGGCCAATAGATACTAAAGTATTTATATTTATTCTTTGATCCTTCAGAGAAAAAGTTGGCCAACCCTTGCTCTTAAATCAAGACATAGTGATGGAAGAAGTCCTTAATAAATAGCTCACTTTGTTTATGAAGAATTTCTCAGGGCTCTTTTCCTGAGGACAAATAGAGGAGACAGAACGGGTGATTCCAACTGCCCATCTCTTCTACATTTAATTCTTATCACTGACCATGAACTCAAGGTGTTTTCTACATTTATTGACTCTGAGTTTGCAATTCTTCTGGAAATTACACTGGGATAAAATTGGGTTATTGCTGCAACAGCTTCCTTTTTTATGTTTGAAGGGGGATTTTTCTCTTCTCTTAGTTAGCCAAAAGCATTGCTCATGTTATCTGTTGTCTAACTTCCAGTCATTTCTCAAATTATGCGGTCCAGTATTTCTCGGAAAAATATGAACTTTCTTGTATAACTGACTTGTCATTCAATATAATTTTATTTTTTATTTTGACAGAGACAGAGTCAGAGGGAGCAAAAGATAAGGACAGACAGGAAGGGAGAGAGATGAGAAGTATCAATTCTTCACTGCAGCATCTTAGCTGTTCGTTGATTGCTTATTCATTGATTTCTTTCTCATATGTGCCTTGACCCGGGGGTGGGGGGGCACAGCAGAGCAAGTGACCCCTTACTCAAGTCAGTGACCTTGGGCTTCAAGCTAGTGACCTTTGGGCTCAAGCCAGCTACCATGGAGTCATGTCTATGATCCCACACTCAAGCCAGAGACCCCACCCTCAAGCTGGTGATCCCACGCTCAAGCTGGCAATCTCAGGGTTTCAAATCTGGGTCCTCCATGTCTCAGTCCAACGCTCTATCCACTGCACCACTGCCTGGTCAGGCTCAATACAATTTTTGATGAGAGAAGAGGTAGTTTGTGCTCGGCTCAAGATCTTGTAAGATTCTGCTATACTATGAAGCATGTGGCTATCAAATCACACTTTCTATAAGGGCAACAAACATATTCACATTCAGTATATGCTGGGTAGCTACAGAAGTCACAGGCTCCCTTACTCAGGTAATACGGTCAGGTCAGGACAAGATAAAAACAGTATCAACATTGTATTCAATTTTTTTTTTCAAAGAATTATTTAATTGGCGACTAAAAGTGAAGTCAAGATATTGCCTCCACATGGCAAAATGAAAGTTTCCTTCTTATATGTATAATATATCTGGACGTTTATGGTGGAGGATGACGGATGGTTAATGAGAAAAGTTTTATGTTGCTAATCTTGTATCTTATTAAAAATACTCTGGATAATGTCACAGCACACTAGCTATTAATTTTTTAAAGCCCAAATGCTTCTGTCTCTTTTTTTGATGATTTTCACATAGCTCAGTGATAAAGGAAGAGTGGAAAAGCTTTTTTACCAGGTCCCAAGCCTCTAAAATACAATACTTTTGCCAAGGAACCTTCAAATCTCATAATTAAAATTTATTATATTTGTCATATTTTTAAAGACTCTGGTGAGGTAAGAACACATATCCAAAATGCAGTAATTTTGCTTTTAATCCTACCATTATCTAACATGAAATCGCAATAGAACTAGGGGAACAATAGTTTTATTTATTTATTTTTAAGTAAGTGAAAGGGTGAGAGATGAGGAGGCAGAGAGACAGACCCCTGCACACACCCTGACCAGGATCCACCCAGCAAGCCCACAAGGAAGCCATGCTCTGCCCATCTGAGCTCTGCTGCTCTGTGGGTCCGCAACTGAGCTATTGTAATTTAGAGCCTGAGGCAGAGGCCATGGAGCCATCCTCAGTGCCCAGGGCCAACTTATTCAAACCATTTGAGCCAAGGTTGCTGGCGGGTAAGAGATAGAGATAGAGAGAGAGAGAGAGAGAGAGAGAGAGAGAGAGAGAGAGAGAGAAGGGGGGGTGGAGAAGCAGGTGGTTGCTTCTCCTACGTGCCCTGACCGGGAATCGAACCCAGGACTTACACACGCCAGGCTGATGCTCAATCACTAAGCCAACCAGCCAGGGCCAGTTTTAAATAATTATCTTAGATTATTTACCTCACTACAATTTGGAATTGAGAACTAAGGAAAGAAATTACTAGTAGTTCAAAGTTCAGGCAGTTCATCAGTTATAGCCAACTTGAATCTCAGTGTTAAAATTAAGCTATTTCAAAGAAATAGATTTCATCTAAAAAAACTGCTCAAAGTATTACCAATGGTGATTTTAATTAAAAACAAACTCCAGCAGATGGTTGCATCATTTTTAAAGAGAAAAAAAAATTAGAGGGATTTCAACTTAAATGTACACAATTCTCATGAAGCAAACTACATCTCAACACTATTCAAGCGTGACCTTTCCTAATATGCGCATCACTATCAATCACAAAACTGGAAACTGCCCCTACTGGCTGGCCTGTCAAGTATTTCAATTAGTGCTAAAAGTTTGCTTCAAAAAATTACTTTTCTTTCCCTTTGTATCTGAATGTTCTTTATCCTTAAAAATAAATCGAGAAATTGAAAACAATAAAGCTGATATAAATATTTCTTAAATATTTATTATTTTAAGCCATAAAATAGTCTAATCATCACCAACAAAACGCTAAATTGGAGGCAAAGGAGGATCAAACAGAGGAAGAAACTGGAACAGATTAAGTAGAAATATGTTTGCTAAAAGATTGGACTTGGAGCAGTGATTGAAAATAGCTGAAATTGAAGAGAATATAATTTAACTAAGTATTTTAAAATATTCTTATTTCAATATGTAATGAAAATTGTTACAGTAAGAGCACACATATCAAAAAATTAACTAACCAGAAAGTAATGTTTTGTAAGTATAACAGAATTAGTTGCAATTTAACTCATTCTCTCAGTGTTTTGTGTCCATAAAAGTATAACTAAGCTTCCTCAGCCAAATGGCACCATGGGGAATCGCACCCATTCTCTAATAAATATCAGATCAACCGAGGTGGAGTCTGACATGGAAGAAAAGACACAAAATGTCCACGTATGAGTGACATACTAGCACCTGGGGAATAATGGCCATGATGGACATTTTTGAAACCCATGTAGAGAGCTAGAAGAATAATACAAAGGTAGAAAATAAAAAGTTTAAACAACTGATTGCTAAGATCTTAGCACGGCACCATCACCATGCACACAGAGGATGCCCCCTGCAGGACGAATGAACGAATTCATGAATGAATGAATGACACTTACCTCTTCAAATCCCTTTAAAAGTCTCAAAATTCATTTATCTATAAAATACCTGTTTTTTATGGAAATCCTTTAGGGCCGTTTCATAGCCTTCCTCCAGCCTGCTGAAGGCTATGCCCACATCCGTAGTCCACCAGATTTGCGAGCTGGTTAGCGCAACTTGAGCAGGGAAATCGAAAATCCACAGTTCCCTAGCTTTTTCCTCATAGGCCAGGATCGCTTCTGTGATAGAACGTCGCACTGTTTCTTGCATGGTCTGCTCAAGTTGCAGAAGCCACGTTTCTACCTTTTGAAGGAAATAGAAATGTTCTACTGTGGAAGAGGGGCAATTCTAGCCTCTCATGGGCTCGAAGGCCGCACAGAGAGTGCGGCCTCAGCCGGGTTTATTGCAAACCCTTGGAGAAACCCAGAAGAGCAGTAACTCAGAGGAGAAGGCAAACACCTGATGGATGAAGCTTCTTTCCTACATGAACCTGTCTATTCCCAGAGATACTACTCATCTTATTTCACCCGTGAGCTGGCTAATAACGTTCCAAACCCTACAGGAGGCGTTTGTGATTCTTCATATTTCACATTTGAAGACAAGGGGAGTCTAGACTAAAATCCCCCTGGTAATACACAGCGTTTTGAGAAACCAAACGTTATAGCCAACGAGAGAGTCATGTGCTAGAATAATATTCTAGAGCTGAGGGGATATGGGAGATTTATTTTTAAAACATACCTTTGGATTAAATTTAAAACTACTGAAAATTGTTCTATAAAATTTTCATAGTTCTTAGCATTAAGACAAGGTGTTTTCATAAGTATCTTAATTACGTTCCCTACCAGTTCTCTTCACACTTGTCAAAAATTAGATAGCAGGAGAGAATGAGAGACAGGACAACTGCTGACTTGCAAAAATTAATCTTCCTTTTTGAAATTAAAGTTCATTTTGCTCCTGCAAATAGATGTCAGCCAGTTTTCCATCCTAGTCAAATATGCTTTGTTATATGTATCCCTGTGGGTTTCCATGGGATGACAGACGGTATATAACAAAAAGGATAGTTTGCAAACTAATCACACCAATAAAAAAATAATAAAATAAACCCCAAGAACCACGTGGGATGCTGAAGATGCCATAGCTGACTTCTTTCCCTGCCACTGTGGTGTTGGCGGCAGCACCCGGTCCCAGCGCCTCTTTCTCTGGAACGCGGGGAAGCAGGGAGGTGTAGTTAGTGAGCTCACAGTCTTTCCTATTGAAAGAAACCAGAAGCACTGCCCTGGAGACGGCCCCCACGTCCTGAGAGCCTTCTCCTCTGACTTCAGGGCTGGGCTTTGTGCACACGGCCCTGCACACGTTCAGGGGTTCTGATCGAATCACTGCCCTAGTCATTGTGCCCAATGCCTAAGGTCACCAAGCTACAAGCACCCTCACTCAGTGAGTCAGACATCATTTGAGAAGCTCCCAGATACTCTGGCATCTATGTCCTCAACGTGGCCACCTATTCTCAAGAGCTTCCCAGCCCATTTGGGAAGATGAAACACACAGAGAAGCTGGTATATCAGCTCATGCTCAGGTGAATTTGCCAACAGCAGCAACTCAGTGTGATTTGAGAACTAAGCTCTGATGAGGTCCTTGCCTGGTCCCGCCCTTTTAGGTATTTCATCAGCTTCTGCCCAACCCTCTCTAACAACAACGACCACTGCCCGCTGTCACTAATTATTTGTAGATCCATTTCTTCGGTGAGACTAAGAGCTCCTCAAAGACAGGGGCTGTGTCTTATTTATTTCTGACTCCCCAAAAGCCTAACCCAGCATCTGGAACATAGTAGGCATTCAATAAACACTAGTCAGATAAAATATAAATAGTCTAAATTGGGAAGAACCTATTATAAAAGTACAGGGGGAAAAGGACTTAAAGTAACAGCATCATTTTATAAAATAAAGGCAATTATAAGGAGAAATGTGGTATATGCTCAGAAGTATCTAGCACACGTTGCTTATACAGAATAAATTGGAACGCTGGGAAAATGTCAGTATCAAGGGCTCCTGCTAGTGACAACCGCATCCGTCAACTGGACTGTCCTCCTCCTGGGCACTGTGCCAGTCGGCTAGCAGTCTGCTGGGGAGGGAGCAGACTGCAACACACTTTTGTCACAATAGTTTATGGTGACTTTTTCTAATCATTGTAATAATATTCTGAAGAGCCCAAGAGATCAAAAATTGTATTTTAATCAAACTATTCCACCATCTGCTTCCTCTACATTTGGCAGGATTTTTCTGCTACAATATTAAAAAGCAGCAGAGAGAAATAAAGAAAACCCCTGTAAGAAAAAAATAAAAAAGTGGCCAGCATATTTCTGCAAGGGACACTTTACGGCATCCCCTGCCTCAATCTGGATGGTTCTGTAATAGAGGACACTGCTCAGTTACTCCGTGGATTAACCCAAGTTCTCTGAGCATCATCATAAAGACATGCAATTCCCATAAATCAACTGAAAACACCAAGAGCTCTCTCATCAGTCACAATAAGCCATTCTTGCAGATCCCTGTTGAGAATATTCTCCGGGCACAGGTCTGGGACAGAAGAGAATATGCTCACTTAAACTGTGCCACGGTAACTAGAGGGCGTGACATCAGCTCGGGAGGCTCCATCCACTTAATTGACAAGCAGCCACTGATAACACCCGCATCAGAATCCTGAACCACAAGTCTTTTTAAAACATGCTTTACTGTGAGGCGCTGCTCTGCCCTCCCCACCCCCCATGTCCTCTGAGTAGTGGTGACAACAATACACTTTGCGGGAGGCACTGTCACTGGGCTGCACTTGATTCTAACTCTGGGGTCCGCTTATTCCATCTGTGACAGTCCCTCCTGTCCAGCATCTCTGAGTCCCTGTGGGATGCTGCAGCCTGGCGGGCAGACCCTGGGAAGCTTGGTAGGGGAGCCCTGTCACACTGGACAGAGGTCTTCAGAAAGCTCGGGGCACAAAACTAACCAGAGCCTAATTGGATGATTGGACAGGAGCTCATTTCTTTCTTTTCAATTCAACCTTTAAAAGTTATCCCGAAAATCCTCCTCTAGCACAGAAAACATCATTATCCAATCTTACGTGGCCTGTGCAGTCACACTCAGCTGGAAATGGGACATATTCCTTCTCTTTGCTGGACATGCCAATTGCTCGGTGGGCAGAAACATCCCGATCGTCTTCAAACTGCAGGTCTGCAATGCTGTCGAAGAGTTTGGCAAGGTGACGTGTTACCTAAGACAACGTGATTAGGAAAGATCAGAGCATTTCTTACTGGAGATGTAGTCTGGTGAGCTAGTGATGATGTCACAAAACTTCATAGAGTTACAGCATTGACTCAAAACAATTTTCTTCAAAATAATCACTTCTTAAATTCCAGAGTTTGAAATGACCATGGTGGAGAAGTGGCCAGGCATACAGCTTATATTATTTTTAAAAAGCTGTGTTAAAATACCTGAAATGAAAAAGTAAGTCAGATACAATCTCACTCTTGTGTTGGGTCCCATGCTGCATGCTTCCTTTGATACTCAGTAGAACGTCACAGTACTATTGTTACATAAGAAAGGTGAGAGGGATTTGCCCGGTTTTAAGGACATTGAAGTGAAAATATTAGGTGACTTCATCAAGTTGGCATTGCTCAAAGTAAGGGGCAATTAAATTTTACATCCCCAAGTGCAGGTTACATCTACAAAGTTCAAATTCTTCTGGAACATTACCTTTACAGCCTACGTTGTAGGATATTTGAAGAAACCCCTGATAAATAGCTTATTGAATGCTATGCAGATTCCAAATTACCACAGACATAAAACAAACCAAATTAAAAAACAACAATGAGCATTTGTTCTGCTAGAGGCCAGTTTGGAGACTAAAGCCTGCCTGGCCTCCCAACAGAACAGCAGAATGAGCAATACTTATCCATCCAGCCATGGTAGCATCAACCAGGACAGGCTGGGACCAGCATGGAAATAATGCCTTCTGTAGGCGAACTCACAAGGAGGACTCTCAATTAGGTAGACCATGCTACCCGCCCTGGGCTGAACTGAGTGAAGGGCAGAGAGTGAAACCAGAGGAAGTATCAGGAGTGGGAAGAAGTGGTCCCTCCTCACACATGGTGCGAATAAAAGCTGCTGGGTGGAAAACAGCTTGGTGGTTCCTTAAAAACTTAAACACAGAATTACCATATGACCCAGCAATTCCGCTCCTAGGTACCTACCCAAAATAACTGAAAACAGGTCCTCAAATGTTTGTACATAAGTGCAGAATTATTCACAGAAGCCACGATGAAGAACCAATCCAAATGTCCACTGATGGATAAACAGGCAAATAAATTGTGCCATATCCATACAATGGAATATTATTCAGACAAGAAAGGAATGAGGTACTGATGCATGCCACAACATGGTCCATAGCCTTGAACTCATGCTAAATAAAAGAAGCGAGTCACAAAAAGACCACATACTGTATAATTCCACTTACATAAAATGTCCAGAGCACGTAAACCCATAGAAACAAGGTAGGCTGATGGTGGTTAGGGCTGGAGGGACTACAGAGTGACTGCTTAATGGGTATGGGGCTTTATTTGGGGATGATGAAAATATTTTAAAACTATATAGAGGTAATTCACAACACTGTGAATATACAAAATGCCACTGAGTCATATACTTCAAAATGGTTAATTTCATATTATATGAATTTTATCTGAATAGAAAATGTAAAAGGGGCTGATAACCGGAAGATGGTTTAAAAGATATACAGCATTTGCCAGCCTATAGGTGCCATCCCTGTAATGAGTTTTTCTTAAAACACAGTTTGAGCGAACTTGGTAACTATTCCAATAGCAGCTTCTAGGAACAAGAGCAACCAGCCTGAATTCCTTGCATAACAAGACCAATACCAATATCGATAAGGAACTTCTTATGGGTGATTTAATCTTTGAAGCTCTTAGCCTTAACATTTGTGCTGTATTTGCGGTTTCAGTGTTACAGAAAATCACCGCAAGACATATTCTGAGTTTGAAATAGATGAGTTTCTGAGATTCCCACTTACCTTCAACCTACACAGAGGAGGGGCCGGTGGTCGCTGCTAGTGCTACCAGACCCTTCAGCATCCCTGTTCATTACCCCAGGACATTGACACACAAAGAGTATCTCCGACAATCACGATTCTCTGTCACAGCTGAAGTGGCCAGGAAGTGCAGAGATGTCTAATGGCTTCTACTGGGTAATGGGCCTAAATATAGTAATATTCAGGTGAAAAGCTATAGGATAAATGAAAACTTCAACCATCAGACACCCTCACACATTATTGTGTGGGTGAGAAAATAGTTTCAAAAGAAGTTCTCTGCCTGTAGTCACTCAGCCAGCGACCAGGAGATGCAAACCCCATGGCTGACAGGTCTCCCTGAGCTGTCTCAGGCTGGACATTTTCATAGTCTGTCTTCCATGTAAAGCTTTTGAGAGAATCGAACTGGTTTTTAAACTAATGTGGACCCTGTTGTCCTCAAATGTGTGCCATTTCTAATGAGATCCCTTTGCATTTGTTAGCACAAAATTAAAATTCCTTCTTCTTAGAATGATGTTTGGAAAGACCTGCTATTAGCCAATGAAAACAAATACATAGAGAAGCAAATGCCTCATAGGTCCCTTTTCTTATCTCACTAAAGAAACCGAAAGGAACTGAACACTTTAACTCATAACAGAGTCAGTAACTTCATTGATCTCCTAAGGAGGTTTCTAAAAGGTTAGCAGAAAAAACTGAAATATTGTTCCCTCGCGGTATAGTTTACAGCAAATTAGGTGGCATCTCTCCACTAATGACAGACAGCAAGCAAAGGCCAGGACCAGGAGTCCCTGACTCCACAGCAAGGCCTCAACCTCCTGGGTGGCAGGATGCCGCACGTGTGCGATGTCACATTTGGATCTCATAGCATTAAAGTGATACTGTGTTTTAATCCCACACAAAAAAACATACATTGTTATACAATTTGCAGCAAATTTTATAGTAACTATTTTTGCAAGGATAATCAAAGATAACTCCCACTGGGTATATAATTTATGGCCTGTTTTGTTTATATTCAGAGTGTCTATTTTCTTGTCAAACACCTACATGCCTAAGTCCTTTGGGTATCAGGCAGCCTTTAAACAAAGGCATCCATTTAAAATATGACATATTCCTAAATTCTGTCCAGAAGAGCTGCTCTTCCTTGGCAATCTCTATGACAAAATAAATTAGGTGAGCAGCGTCTACTCCTTGCTGCTCAGTTGAAGGTAAGTGGAGACAACGGCCAGAGAGCCCAAACCACGACCATCTTCTGTGACTGTTTCCTGTCGTCCCTATTCCTTCCTCAGCCCGCACCCCCTTTCTCCACCTGCGGCAGTTAAGAGCTCGCCAGCTTCTCCTTCCCTAAAAAGAGCAGAAATTTTTGATTGATTTTATTTCAACTAAATTTCATGTGCTCCTGCATGGCGTCAGTTAACCTTGCATCTTGAGCCTTTTTCCTCTTAATGGTCTGATGACTCAACCTTGTTAGAGAAGGTGTGACGCTGTGAGTGAGTGCTGAGCTCCGCCACTCCGACTCCTGAAATCCAGAGGCCGGGAGTCTCCCACTCCATCACGAAGAGAACCCAGTGGCAGCACCATCTAGACACAGATCGTGCCTGTGGGAATGTGCGGTCTAAGGATTCGCCTCTCTTAGAGCCAGCGCTGCTCTTTCTCACCTAATATTAAGCCCATTTCTCACAAGCACTTTTCCAAATGCCAATATTCACAGTCCAATAAAGGTATCCGTTTAGTGCCATCTGCCTCATCGCTGCAATCTGTAGGATTTCTCCAAAGACAGGCTGGCAGGTTTCCTCTTATGTAGATTTGGGCCGATGCCACTGAAGGACATTTCTCGGTGCAAACATTACACATTTCTAAGCATATATACACTTGATCTTGTCATTGTAGAAGATGCACTGTGGCCGCAATTTCCACAGCAGTGGCTTTCTAGTAGCCACATTAAAACAAGTGGAAAGAAACAGGTGTTATTAACTTTAATGTATTTTATTTGACCTAGTATATCCAAAATGTATTCATGTCAACATGGAATATAAAAATTATTAGTGAGATATTTTACATTCTTCTCTCCAGAGTAAGTTTTTGAAACCAGGTATGTATTTTATATTTATAGCACTATTATTTTTCATCAGAGATACTTGATCCGTATTTAGATTTCATAAAACAAACAGTTGCAAAGCAGATTCACACACCCAAGTAGTTCCAAACACGCTTTCCAACAGCTGAATCAAACATCATCTTTTAAATGTAAACTAATTAAAATTTACTGACATTAAATATTCAGTCCGTCAGTTGCCACATTTCCATCATTTAATAGCTGAACACATGCTCATGGGGACGCCACAAGACAACAGAAATGCAGCTGACCACTTTGAAAGTTTGTCTTTTTTTTAATATTGCTCCATCACGGAGAAGCTTTTGCTGATCACCATATAGGTAAGAGGGGGAGAAAACATGCAACTTTTCTAGGACAGAAAGATCTTTCATGTCATTAGGAATCAGTGGCTGAAAGCATCTTGACTACAGAAAGTTGCCAGCTATTTTGAGGCACTCTGTGACAACCTGGAGGGCACAAAGGAGGCAACGAATACTACTCCGTCTGACTCTAACCACTGCACTAGCGCAGTTGAAAAATACAAAAGGATATTTTTATAAAAGGGGGGGAGAAATAAAAAGAATGCCAATATGGAATCATGTGCGACATGAAACCAGCTGCTCATAACTATTTAAGTCTGCATTTCCACAAGCATCTCCCAGAGACGTTTGACCACTGAGGTTAAGCAGTGCCCATACCCACCATCCTTTAGATAATCCATGCCATTGCAAGGTCAGAAAATCTTTAAAACTTGCCCTTAAACTAGCTTACCAACAGCTAATCATCACCAAAGGCATTCTAGACACACTGATCTCATCACTCTGGTGTTCCAACTCAGGTATCTTCACTTGGGAATTTCTGCTTATGAGACTGGAGGTGGAAGTACCATCAGACCTCCCTGGCTGGAAGTCCAGGCTGATCCAATTTTACAATGAACTGCAGACACTCTCACTTTAGCCAACACTCTCAAATCGAGTGTGGCGGGTGGAGGAGGGGGGCATCTAAAGAATTCAAGTCATTCACAAGATGTCAACATGAGTTATCTGTCCACAAAGGGTATCTTTTCCGGGGGACACGACATTGTTATCCCACAAGCTGCAGTTGCCACGCTATCTCGGTCACACTACTGGGATCACATTCAGGAATGTTAGCACAAAAGGCAGAGGCGGAAAACTTGTGTCTGGTGGTCTGAAACTGATTCTGACATTGGAAAGGAAGATAAAAGAGGGTGGCGAGGCCAGGCTACTGGGCACAATTGCCAAAAGCATTAACTATTCCGTGGTAAGTGACCAAGAATTCAGAATGCACCTTGACTCTGCGGAACCACTTTCCAGGAAAGAAGACAGTGGCCCTAGACGACTGGAATGGCCCTTCTCTAGCTGCCACCCAAACAACTCACTCCTGAGCGCTTCTGTGCACCACAGAGGCAGCTAAACATTCTTTCTCATTATGGACCTTTAGGAACTGTGTAACATCATTTTATGTTCATTTAAATTGTTGCAAGTTTAATGTAGCAGAAAGACCTCAACACAATCCTATTTTGAACACAATTTGAAATAATACGTATCTCAAATTTTCAGAAATATCAAAAATCTAATCTTTTTAAAGCTGGCGGGTCAGGAGAACTGTCAACCACATATGCACGGTGGTCACGTGGCTGAAGCCCTTTAGCTGGTGAGCAGAAATACCCACGTCCTTTTATTAGCACAGTGTGGGCCCTCCTCGGCACGGGCATGAGCAGCTTGGGAGATTTCTGGGTTGGGATTTTAAAGATCCGGCTTCATCATTTAAAATCGTTTGAATGTCTTCTACTACTTAGTCACTCTTTAAGGAGTGGTACTAGTCTTACTGCTGAACAATGTGCCTGAAATTTAGGAATTCAGAACTTAGGGTTAAAATGAAGTGGGTAAGTGGACTACTACCATAGGTCTCACTGATATTAAAGAAGATAATACTCTAAAATAATGAAATGAGCCTGACCAGGCGGTGGCGCAGTGGATAGAGCATCGGACTGGGACCCGGACCCAGGTTCGAGACCCCGAGGTCGCCAGCTTGAGCACAGGCTCATCTGGTTTGAGCTAGGCTCACCAGCTTGAGCACAAGGTCGCTGGCTCGAGCAAGGGGTCACTCGGTCTGCTGTAGCCCCCCAGTCAAGGCACATATGAGAAAGCAATCAATGAACAGCTAAGGTGCTGCAACGAAGATTTGATGCTTCTAATCCCTCTCCCTTCCTGTCTGTCCCTATCTGTCCCTCTCTCTTCCTCTCTCTTTGCCACAAATAATAAAATAAAATAATGAAATGAAGCTGTGAAAATTAAAAAAAAAAAAGATGCTCTAAAAGATACATCTTTAAAGTTTGTTTAAAAATATAAAACTCATCCTGTAACTTAGGAAGACTAATGAGAAGAGAAAAAAAACGTACCAGGGACGCACAGACCTGTGAGACAACATGTTGTCTGGCTAAGGCACGAAGCATTCTTCTATTATTATTATTATTATTATTATTACTATCTGAGAAGAGGGAAAGAGAATTGGTGACATGCACATGTTGACTGATCTGTTCCTCTAAGACTTCAACTAAAGGCAAAGAGGAGCTGGGTGTGTGCCTCTTCTGAAGACAATGAACAGGGGTTAGGACAGGTTAGTCCCTCCAGGGCGTGGTAGGACACATCTCAACCCCTTGTCATCATCTACCTCCACACGCCCCCTCGAGGGACAGTAATGCAGAGAAGGGAGAAAAGGCTGCCTTGCACATCTGTAAGTTATCAGCCCAGAGGAGGATGCTAGGGCTCTTCATCACTCCTTATGGGGTAGGTGAGGGATGTTTCCACCAAACTCTGCCCTACGTCATCAAGTGAGAGGAGTTGGAGAATCACCCATAGACACTACCGGTGTCTACAGAAAATGAATTTGTAACGTGTCCCTTGTTTGGACATGTGCTTATGCGGAAG